>CM055064.1:10588783-10680851 GCA_029204045.2 Tillandsia leiboldiana
GCCAACCTGGCCGACTTTAGAATTACGAACCCACCCCGTCGACGGGGAGAGACTGTCCTTGGGTCGTCGAGAAATGGTTGGATCCTGGAAAAGTTATTTGAGGACTACTCATGGCGACGAACAGCGAGTTCCCCTGCAGTTCACTTCCTGGCGGGGAACGCCGCTTATGGTGGAAACTGCCGCCCTGATCCACAAGGGCACCGCCGTGCTCCCGTCAGGACACATTCACTACAGGAGCGTTTGGAGCCTTTTTCACAACAGCTTTAAACAGAAATTGGAGGATGACTAACCCATCTCCACATGGGAGTAAACGGTGATTGGCCTTACGCTAATTTGTACGACTGGCCACTGCGTCCCTTTCGTGATACGGGACGGTCCCAGTAAAGGCGCAGCTCTTCTGGAGATTCCGGAGTGCATTTCGAAGTGGTCAAGCGGGCCGGACTTGCACACCTTCCAGAAGTGTTCGACAGGCCACGGTGGTAGAGCGTGGGTTCGGCCGTTACCCCGCGCCGGAGAGGGGGCTCGGCGCACCATGAGAAAAGAAGCGATCGCAACTTACTCCTGGGAGACTCCTTCTGGTGAAACCGACCCCCAAAGCGGTGGAGGCCTCAGTCGGGATCTCGGAGCGCAACCCGTAGGAGGGCCGAGGGCGGGAGACAGGCCTTGCGTTATTTGTGGGGGGGACCCGACGGGAGATGTCCCCGAATGGTGACCACTGTTCCCGATCGGCAAATCGGGGCACTTCCGCCGCACTGCCCCTTGGCCTGGGTATCTGCGTCCTCTGCGCTTCACGCCCACGCCACAAACGTCAAGACGGGGGAAAGCCCAATGGGTCGCTTTAGACCCCTTTACCACGACGAGAGGAGGATAGGCACCCACAACCTGCGGGCAGGGTTTTCTCGATGACCCGCCAAGAGACGGATCCGCCAGAGGGCGCCCTCGCAGGTATTACTTCGTTTCAGTACCCGCGCTAGGAACTCTATTTGATACCGGAGCCCCACTGACTTTCATTTCTAGTGAGTTTCGTTTTGTGCATTGTCGGGGTGGTGCACCTCCAGAATCGTTTGAACGGTCCAAACGGCGGGGGGGTGTTGTGAGGGGCGGTCAGCTACGTGGCCGCCTGCCCGATCAATCTAAGGGACTGGCTTGTCCGGGGGCTTTGGTGTAATCCCCCGGGAAAGGAGTATACGTAGTGCTGGCCATGGTTGGCTCTCATTGTACCAAGTGCTCATCGATTGTGAGAGCGGATGTGTACAATTGCAAGAGCCGAGCTTTCCTTAGAATATGTACCTGGCGTGTAAGAGCAGTCCTTCCTTCCCAGCAATCATCTCATCGTCAGGGCTAGAAGATTGGTGGAAGGCGGTGCGTGGCCTACCTGGCCTCGGGGACCTGGTGACACGACCCGAGGCGACCCGTCAGACATTGCGGTGGTGAGGGACTTCCCCCGAGGCCTTTTCCCGAACGAACTCTTCCCGGGGTAACCCCCTGAACATAGGTGGTTTTTTTTTTTCCTATCGAACTCGGTACCGGTCCCCCAATCACAAAGGCGCCCACCGAATGGCCTTCGCAGAGTTAAGGAGCTAAGGCCAACTGAGTACCTCATTGGCCAGAAGGATTTATCAACCGATTTGTTCACCCGGGGCACCAGTGCTCTTTGTCGGCAAAGACGGAAGCCTGCGGCCTCTTCTGCATAGCCTACAGGGGGGATAAACAGGTTACTGTGAAGAAAATAAAAGTTTACCCCTCGCCCAGAATTGACGACGCTCTTTCCGACCAGCTGCGAGTAGCAACGTGTTCTCAAAGCGTCGACCTGCAATCGGGCTACCACCACTCCGGGTTCGGAACGAAGATATGCCCAAGACCGCCTTCCGTGACCCGTTACGGGCCACTACAGTTCACGGTTATTGCCGTTCGGGCTTACGAACGCCCCCGCCGTCTTCATGGACATGATGAACCGGATCTTCAGACCTTTCTTGGACCGGTTCGTAGTGGTCTTCATTGACGACAGCCTGAGCTTATTCATCTACCGCCGAGAGTAGACACGAGGACCACTTACGAACGATTCTCCAAACCCTCAGGGAACAGAGGCTGTTCGCGAAGCTCAAGAAGTGTGAATTCTGGCGACGAGAGGTGGGTTTCCTAGGGCACGTGATCTCGGCAGAGGGCATCGCTGTGGACCCCAAGAAGGTGGAATCGGTGATCGACTGGCAACCACGACGACAGTGACGGAGATCCGCAGCTTCTTGGGACTGGCGGGATATTTAGACGCTTCTGTCGAGGGTTTTCTCGAAGATTTGCGGCCCCTTATAACCGGTTTGACCAAGAAAGGGGAAAGGTTTTTGTGGACGGCTAGTTCCAAGAGAGCTTGCGTAAGAACTGTAAAGGAGGCTAACCAGGGCGCCTATTCTTGTACTACCCACGCCCGGAGAGGATTATGAAGTGTACTGCGACGCATCGAGAATCGGACTTGGGGGTGTTTTGAGGCGAACAGGGAAGGTGAAAGCCTATGCATCCAGGCAGCTGAAGGATTACGAAAAGAACTACCCGATTCATGATTTGGAACTGGCTGCAGTGGTCTTCGTTCTAAAGTTATGGAGACACTACCTCTTTGGTGTCCACTGTAACGTCTTTTCAGACCACCAAAGTCTCAAAGTAACCTGTTCACGCCAAAAGGAGCTAAATTGCGGCAGAGGCTGGTGGCTTGATTGTTGAAGGATTACGTCTAACATCCAATACCACCCCGGAAGGCAAACGTGGTGGCGGACGCTTTAAGCAGGAAGGGACAACCGGAGGGACGCCGGCACGCGCGATAACTGAGCAGAGCACCCTGATCGCGGAATTCTCGCGACTGAGGTTGGAGGTGTGGTACCGGCGGGCACTGTTGCTCGACTGCGGCGTTGGGTGGTCAAGCCGACGCTTTTTGAGAAAATCGAGAAGGACACGCTGACGGACCCGCACTTACAGCTCTTGCGAGACAAGATCCACCCGAACCAGGAGAACGACTTTGCAGTGGGAAAGTGACGGTGAACTTGCGGTTCCGTGGACGTCTCTGTGTACCGGATTCGCCGGAATTAAGGAGGAGATTCTGACAGAGGCACACCGCGCCCCTTATGCGGCGCATTCCCGGGGGGCACGAAGATGTACAGGGACCTCAAGCAGACCTTCTGTGTGGCCCAAGTTGAAGGGGGATGTGACACGACACGTAGCTCACTGCCTTGTATGCCAGCAGATAAAGGCAGAGCATCAGCGGCCTGCAGGAAAATTACAGCCCTTACCGGTGCCGATGTGGAAGTGGGATCAGATCACTATGGACTTCGTCACCGGGTTCCCACGTACACAGCAGGGGCACGACTCGATCTGGGTCATTGTGGACCGGCTAACCAAGACAGCTCATTTCCTACCCATCCACACAACCTGGACCAGAGAGCAGTTGGCTCAAGTCTACCTCAGCGAGATCGTGAGACTGCACGGAGTGCCGGCATCGATCACCTCGGATAGAGACACCCGCTTCGTCTCGAAGTTTTGGCAAAGTCTACAGCAAGCCCTGGGGACCAAGCTACACTTCAGCACAGCTTTCCACCCTCAGACGGACGGACAGTCGGAGCGAGTGATTCAGACCCTCGAGGACCTGCTGCGCGCCTGTGTACTTGACTGGGGAGTCGGTTGGGCGCGCTACCTACCCCTCGTGGAATTCGCCTACAACAATAGCTACCAGGCCAGCATCCAGATGGCACCCTACGAAGCTTGTATCGGAGACGCTGCCGATCCCCGATCTGTTGGGACGACTTAGGGGAACGGAAATTCCTGGGACCCGACTTGGTGGAAGAGACTGAGGAGAAGGTGCGCCTCATCAGGCGGCGGTTGCTGACCGCCCAAAGCCGACAGAAGAGCTACGCAGACCGACGGCGCCGCGATTTGGAATTTCAAGTGGGGGAACACGTGTTCTTGCGGGTCTCGCCATCCAAAGGGATCAAGCGTTTCGGGCTGAAGGGCAAGTTGAGCCCACGGTTTGTGGGGCCTTTTGAGATCTTGGAGCGCATAGGCCCAGTGGCGTACCGCCTTGCCCTACCCCCTAACCTCGACCGGGTCCACAACGTCTTCCACGTGTCCATGCTCCGGAAATACCTATCCGACCCGTCACACGTGTTGGACGTCTCCACATTCGAGCTCAAGGAGGATCTAAGCTTCGAGGAAACCCCCGTGCGTATCCTAGCAAGGGAAAGCAAAGCACTGCGGAACCGAGTCATCCCCTACGTGAAGGTGCTCTGGAGCAACCAGGAAGAACGAGAAGCAACATGGGAGCTGGAATCTAAGATGAGGGAGTGCTACCCGACCTCTTCACCACCACCCGGGTTTGAGTTTCCAGGACGAAACTCGTTTTTAGAGGTGAGTGGTGTAATAACCGCGGCTTTATTTGCCTTTCTAGACCTTCTTTTAAAATTCTTGTAAATCCACTTTTCGACTAAGGGGTCCGGGGGTGAATTATTTTTCTTTATCTCTGGGCAGACTGTCGGGGCTCGCGGGTATTTTAGACAATAAAGCTCGCGAAATGGATTTCGGCGGCGCGATCGGATCTGGATTCTGACCCCGGAATCTCCCAGAATAAATTCCGGAAGTTGGCAGCAGTTCAGGCGACTTACACGTTCTTCGAGGCGGACCGGACCCAGGTTCGCACCCAAACTCATTTCGCCGAGATTGATTTGTATTTTGGGGACTTAGGGTTAAGTTCCCGTGTACGGAGGCGGCTAATATTAATACGTATGTGTTGGGTTTAGTTTTGGAGTTTTCCTACCGTTCCTCTCACCCAAACCCTCCTCTTCCCACCGATCGGCGCGAGGCACCGCGGCGGAGCAATCGAGGACGGGAAGAACACCGCACACCTCCGGAACCGGGCACGCAAGAACGGGATAATCCTCGTCTCTCCCTCCCTCTCCATCGGCGAGTCGGAGGCGCATTGGTTCGGTGAGTTTGTCTTTATGTTTCTTTTTTAGCTAGGGTTTCTTCCGGATCGTCGCACGGGAAGGGGGGGAGGCGGCACACCCCGGCCGGCCGCACCACCGCCGTCGCGAGCGCCCTTACGCGCAGGGCTAGGGCACCGGGCGTGCGGGTCTGGCACCCGCGCGGGCCTGGGCGCCGCACGGGGTCGCCCGTGCGTGCGGGCTGGGCGCCGCGCGGAGCCTGGGCGCCGCGCGGGGTCGCCCGTGCGTGCGGGTCTGGCACCCGCGCGGGCCTGGGCGCCGCGCGGGGTCGCCCGTGCGTGCGGGCTGGGCGCCCGCGCGGAGCCTGGGCGCCGCGCGGGGCCGCCCGTGCGTGCGGCCGGGGCGCCCGCGCGGGACCTGGGCGCCGCGCGGGGCAGCCCGTGCGTGCGGCCTGGGCACCCGTGCTGGACCTGGGCGCCGCCGCTGTCAGGGAGCCGTGCGGGCATCACAACCGCACGGAGCCTGATACGCGTGCGGCCAGCGCGGCAGCACGCTCGCCGCCGCCTCGGGTTCCGACTCGGCCGCCGCCGCCGCCGTCGAACCCGGGAGCCCCGTTCCACGACGGGACCCGAATGTCTGTTCTTGACCCTTGTTTATGTTGTTTAGTCACTGACTTCTCCCCGGTGGACTTTTGTAGTTTTGGGGAGCGCACCGGGACACACGGGGGATAGCGCTTTGTTCATCGCTCGTAGAGGTGGGTCTTTACTCCTAAGTCTCAACATTTAATTCTATCTTGGTGGACGGGGTCATCCTTAAGTGTACTTGGGTTAAACCTAGTAGGGAGGCATCATTTATTCGTTATGGCTTTACGGTACTCGTGATTAGATATACATATTGTTTCATGTCGCTCTCTTGCACGTATAGGAGTATGCTGTGAAAATATATATACTGTTTCATTTAGTTATCATGCACGGATATGTATATGTTATTTCATACGTTTTTCATACATTGATATATTTATATGGTTCACGGTTACTATGCTCGGCTGCAGCACGCGCACCCGCGGTTTGGCCACCGCAAAGGGTGTGCTTTTCCGGAAAAGTGGTCCATGACCCGTGTATACCCACAGGACGGCGTGGGGCCTCTTTAGTTGTGGGGCATGTATGCGCCAAGGTGTGAGCGGTGCGACCCGTCGGTTTAGTTGTCCGACGTGGGAGCGGTGCGACCCATTCGGTTTAGTTGTCCGACTTGGGCGCGGTGCGATTTCGTCGGTTTAGTTGTCCGACGGGATCGGGTATTGCAGGTTTACAGGTGTTTGATTCTACTTTTCCCTTGCGGGGGGGAGGGGTGCTTGCTCCGGATAGACTACGGTTGGATGTTTCATTACCTGCTTTATTATTATCATTTTTGTTTAGTCGCTGACTTCCCACTTTGCGACAGGGTCCTACAGGGGGGAGAGTTAGGCGACGGTGAGGCCACGGCTAGAGGTGTTGGGTCTCAGGAGACCGGAACAGTGTTTTACTCCTTACTTTCGCATTCCATTTAATATTTGTAGACTGTGGATGGTTCTCGATACCCTCGTGGGGTCGGTGTGGACGTTGGTACGGTGACATTTGGATTGTCTATTTTTTCTTTATATTTCTGTGGGCCGCTTTGGAAAATAAAATAGCAAATAAAAGAACGGATTGCGAAAACTATGATTTCAAAACCCAAGTGTCGTGTGGGCACTGTTTTCAAAAACCCTGAGTTTATGTTGCTTTCAAAAACGGTTTTCAAAATATGGGTGCCGGGTGGGCGCCGTTTCAACAACCGTGGGTTTTATCCTTTCAAACTAATCGGCCGTGAGTTAATTCAGTATATTGTGAATGGTTATACGTTTGGATTGTTGTGATTGAATGTTTACTCGTTATTGGACATTGTACAAACCGCGACGCCGTGCATATACAGGGGAGACTCTGTCCGTTTGTAGAGTGATCCTGTATATGCGGCGGATCTGGGTACGCGCCGGGGAAGAAGGTTTTCAAAAAAAAATACATACCCTTTTGTAATCCGTTTCCGCTAAAATAATCCCCCGGGGCGTGACATGCAATGATCATTTATGTTAATTAAATCATTTTCTGAGTGATCAAAGTCAATTTCTCTCTCAATGATCTCTTGGTATAGTCATTATCTTATTTGACTGCTTAGTCGAGTATGAAATCGAGATCAATTTTTGGTTGAATACTTTATATCTTAAATAATTGATAGCCAATTAAGGGGGAGTCAAAGAAATGTAAAATGCTCAAAAGATGTGGAAAGAGTTACATCCCAATGAGGAGTGTGAAAACTACCACCACATGGAGGAAAGAGCTACCACCTCGGTCGTCCGAGTATTGTGTGCAGCTACCACATGTATACCAAGCATGGTTGTCCAATTTTTGATTAAGTAAAATGCATGTTGAAATACTTGACTCCGTCAAATTTCAAGGTTGGTATAAGGTGGGTTTTTAAAGAAAGATGCTCAAAGAGCCACTCTCTTCAACAGATTGTCTAGATAAATTATCTACCATATTTGGGATTTCAAACATCTATTGATCTTTGTATTTCATTTTCTTTACTGAATTGATGATTTGATAAAGGCATTACTCATAAGATCAAGTTAGATGTAATTGAAGGTGTTCAACTTTAAGGGATTTAATTTTTGTAAATTCTCGTTTCATTTTTGGATATTATTGATAGATTTGGCATAATCTAATTCTTGTTGTATGAAACGATGATTTTTGTTTAAAGTTGATACACAATTGTGCTTACATACTTTTTCTGGATCTTATGAAATTTTTCTAAATCTATCTGATGAAAAAGTTGGAGCCGATCCGGATCGGGCAAGGTGATCCGGATCCCGAACGCAGGCTTCTTCCTGCGGCTGGCCGATCCGGATCGAAATCTCGATCCGATCCGGATCACGGCTAGGGTTTTAATAAGAACAAGAGGGTTTTGATTTCTTTTACCTTAATCTTTTGTTCTCAAGTCTCTAGAGCCTCTCTCTCTAGAACTATTGCACCGTGGAGCTTTCCAAACTCAATTTCTTCGAATACAAGTAAGTTTTATTGATCAAAATCTCGGTTTTTCACCGTTTTTCTTTTTCCTCCTCAAACGTGATGAATTTCTTGGATCGATTTCGTTTGTGGATGGTTTTTGATCAAATTTCTTTTGAAATTAGAACTCTGGGTAGATTAGTTTTGATTATATGCTAGGTATTCCCAAGTTAAACGGATTTTTGGTCTTCGATTTCAAAGAATTCGGTTTTAGGGCATATAATGGGGATTTTCGAAAATCATGCAATTGATCTATTTTTAAAAGTCCTTTTGCAAAACTAATTTGATTCTTAGTCTCTCTACATGATTATGATTGTTTGGGTACAATTTTTCAAATCTTTGAAAATTAACAATTTATCATGTGTTCTTGAGTTATTGTTCACAGGATTTTAAATCTATTAAGCACTTGCACCATTGGCGTTCGCCTGGATAATCTTCCTTTTGGTAGCAATGGTAGGACCTAGTGCGTCTTCTATAAAAAGAGAACAAGATGACTCAAATCAAGAAGAGACAAAGAAAGTTTGTCAAAATGATTCAGAATCAGATGAAGAAGACTGGGAAGAGATTTGTGAACAAGCACAAAAAGCTATTGACAAAGAAGATAGGTTGTGCTTGAAGAACAAGAAGCTGATGAAATCTTCCTCAACAACCAAGCAGTACACTAGGCGAAAGAATTCGAGGGGAACTGGAATTCAGATTGATAGACCACTCGCCAGAGCTCGCTCTCTCCCTAGAGAATCTCCATGGACTGAAGGTCATGATGCACCGTCTGGTTCTATACTACATCCTTCAACGTCCTGGAGACACACAGCAAAAGCGAATGTAGGGTCCTCATTTCGACAAGAACAGCGAAGATCGTCTGCTGAACAAGACAGCGTGTCTACAAATCTCAAACAGATTATCTCTGAGCAACATAAGATGAAAAGAAAGGTCTCCAGAAAGTCAAAAATGCTTCAAGCGATTTTGAAGAAGTTGGATTGTATCAATCCCACTAGTTCGGATTCAGACTGACTTAACTTTCTAATCTTTTGTGCAGGAGTTCAGTTTTTAGGACTTACTCTTAGTTCTAGTTCTTACATTTCGGAACAATTTTTGAAATTTTTAACTCTCCTTAAATTTTTGGTAATTTTGGCTTTGTTTGTGACAAAAAAGGGGAGAGAGTTTAGAGAGAACTTGAACAATGATTGAACAATGATGATGTGAATGTGTGAACATCAAGGTAAGTATCACTTCAACTTTGACTTTGGTGAAAGGTAAGTATCACAACTTTGGTTTTTATCTTGTGATTTGTTGCATGTTCCTACTAACTATTCGACTAACTATTTGGACATGTATTATTACTAACAAGTTGTTTGATTACTAACAAATCAAAGTTATGACATTTGGAATTTTATTGCTTAGAAGATATGTCAATGTTTGATTGTAATCTTATTACATATCTGAATTACTCAATGTCATGGTGAGCATAAACTCTATCTCTGTCAGGTTTTGAATGCTAAATATCCTTGAGGTATCTAACGATCTCCTTTTGTCAAGAATGATTTCTTTGTGCAGAGAGTACAGATGTCTAAGTCTAGAGTCTGTTTTAGGAGTTTATATCTCATGTTTTTAAATTTTTGGATCTCCATTGTAAATTTTTGTTGTATGGTGATAGCAACAAAAATATCTTTTTGAATTTTCTTTAGTGGATCTGTGTTTTGTCACGAAACCGCCAAAGGGGGAGATTGTTACGGAATTTGAGTTGGCGTAGTTTCGTGAAAGGTTCAAGTCTTGAAGATTGAAGGTGAAGAAAGTTGGATCATTTAACTCAATCTCAAGAAAGAAGAATTCAAAAGGATCAGGTATGTTTAACTAAAGATTATTGGTGATCCGAATACTTCTTGTAGTGTAGAAACACCTGGAAGAGTTTTTAACTGCATAAAAATCAAAAACTGGTGTTCGGACATGTTCAGGATCCGGATCAGAGCCAGCAGTCCGGATCCCGAAGGTTGTTGT
Organism: Tillandsia leiboldiana; assembly: GCA_029204045.2. Classification (NCBI taxonomy): domain Eukaryota; kingdom Viridiplantae; phylum Streptophyta; class Magnoliopsida; order Poales; family Bromeliaceae; genus Tillandsia; species Tillandsia leiboldiana. The sequence continues at coordinate 10,598,772 of CM055064.1, forward strand.
TTCATACATTACTTCAATCCGGATCGCAGCATCTCACGATCCGGATCCCGAACGTTGAGTTTTCTGAATTGTATGAACGATCCGGATCAGGCATTCCGATCCGGATCCCGAACGATTGTTTTTCTGGAAACCGTCTTTCTTGCTACTGCAATCCGGATCGCCCAAATCCGATCCGGATCGCCATCCGTAAAAATTCCAGAAATGTTAGGTTTTTGATTCTTATCTCCTTCCAAATGTTTCTAACCTATAAATAGACCCTATGACTCTTTTTCTAGGGCTAATCCAAAATAATCACTAGAGCCGTCATTTTCATATTTCATCTCATACGGCCTAGATCCACATATAGAGAAGAAAGGAAATCATTAGAGAATACTCTATGTTTCTTCATCTATATTGATTAGTTTGATTCTAGGTTTTCATACTCACATCTTGAGTTGAATCAAACTAATGAATACTTAGATGGTATTTCCGATCTATCTTTGATCTAAGTATTCGGCGGATCATCACCACCCAAAAACAACGATTTCCCCAAAATCGGCGCGTGGATTCGCATGTCCTTGTGGATTCAAGGTTCAACCGCTCTCGTGGATTCGGAGCGAGGCACGTTCGTGGATTCGAAGGGTGCTACTGGGTGAAGACCGTGGATTCGGTCAGACGTCGTGGATTCGACGTTGGACGCCGTGGATTCGGCGTTGGGTATAGACCGTGGATTCGGTCGGACGTCGTGGATTCGACGTTGGACGTCGTGGATTCGGCGTTGGGCGCAGATCGTGGATTCGAGAAGCGTTGTGGAGCGAGCGGAGAAGATCCTCTAGGAGCGTATGGAAACGGTTGAGTCGTAAGTGTGTACGGTAACTCACCTTGTACGTGTTTTAATTCTAGTGGATTTCTGCCGTGTTATCGGTCTCGTGGTTTTTTACTCCGGTTTGGAGTTTTTCCACGTAAAAATCTTGCGTGTTATTTTTATTTCCGCATTGGGTTTTTTTATCGCAACGATTTTTGAGTGTTTATACGTTTACACCTATTCACCCCCCTCTAGGTGTTTTTTCCCCTATTTAGATCTACATTACATATAACCCAACAGTCGGGCCTGGTGGCGGTACCCACTAACGACTCCCTTTTTAGGTGTAGTTCTCACACCCGTTGGCGGTCTTCCCCATCCCATTCTTTTCTCTCCTTTGTTTTGCAGAGTCTTAGCGGGTGTTGCGGATTCTGCGGTTGTTGTTCGAGGCGAGGGAGTCGCGTGCTAGATCCCTACCCGTCGTTGGTGAGTAGCGGTACCCCTTCAGAGGAGATCTTCAGCAGATTAGTTGTTTCTTTTTCCTATTTTGAGAGACTAATGTAGTGAGGATATTTTATGTATCGAGAGACTGTACACTGGTGTATTTATTGGAGATACCTCCCGGTTGGGTTCAGAGCTTGTATATGAGGATATTGTATTATTATTATTTTTGGGAGACGGACATTGTTGTATTATTTCCAGTTGTACAGTGATTGATTTTAGTCATACAGCAGTTTTTTTTTATTTATAGCTCTGATATTTGTTTAGCTGTAGTACTTTTCTTGCAGGTAGGACATTCGCTTATGCAGGTTGGCATAGGTGGCGGATCTGTTGGCGAGCCCGGGTCGCAGTTTCGACCCCGGGGCATGACACAACCGGTGTTGGGCGCTTTTGTAGGTTTTTATATATTTAAGGATCCACAAGGATCTAAATAGGTACTATCAAACAACTAGAGGGGGGGGGGGGGGGGTGAATGTTACGGAATTTGAGTTGGCGTATTTCGTGAAATTGTTTAAGTCTTGAAGATTGAACTTTAGAAGCTTGGATCATATACCTCAATCTCAAGAAAGAAGAATTCAAAAGGATCAGGTACGTTCAATTAATTAATTTTGATGATCCGAATACTTCTTATAGTGTAGAAACACTTGGATGAATTTTTTATTGCATAAAAATCAAAAACTGGACATTCCATATGTTTAGAGTCCGGATCGGGCTTTACAGTCCGGACCCCGAACATAGGTTAGTTCATGCATAATTCCAGTCTGGACCCTGGGAATTTCAGTCCAGACCCCGAACGTGGAATTTGCAAGAAAAGCATGAACAGTCAGGACCGTGGATTTCAGTCCGGACCCCGAATGTCGTCTTTTCTGGAAATTGTCTGTTTCGCTGAGACAGTCCGGACTGCCAACTCCAGTCCGGACTGTCGTCCTGTAAAATTCCAGAAATGGTTAGTTTTTGATTCTTATCTTCTTCCACAAGTTTTCTAACCTATAAATAGACCCTTTAATTCATCTTTTAAAGGGATGACGCCAAGTGGAAGGAATCCAATCAATCCATAAATATTCCACATATAGAGAAGAAAGGAAATACTTGATTTAATTCTATGTTTCTTCATCTATATTATTAATTTGATTCTAGGTTTTCCAAACTCAGATTTTGAGTAGAATCAAATTAATGAATACTTAGATGGTATTTTCGATCTATTTCTAATCTAAGTATTCGGCGAATCATCACCACCCAAAAACAACGATTTATCCCAAATCGGCGCGTGGACTCGCGTGGCCTTTTGGATTCAAGGTGCTTCCGCTCTCGTGGATTCGGAGCGAGGTACGTTCGTGGATTCGAGACGTGCTACTGGGTGAAGACCGTGGATTCGGTCGGACATCGTGGACTCGACGTTGGACACCGTGGATTCGGCGTTGGACGCTAATCGTGGATTCGAGCAGCGTTGCGGAGCGAGCGGAGAGGATCTACTAGGAGCGTAAGGTTGAGTCATAAGTGTGTACGGTAAATCACCTTGTACGTGTGTTAATTCTAGTGGATTTCACCGTGTTATCGGTCCCGCAGTTTTTTACTCCGGATTGGAGTTTTCCACGTAAAAATCTCTGCGTGTTATTTATTTTTCCGCATTGGGTTTTATATCGCAAAGATTTTTGAGTGTTTATTGTTTACACCTATTCACCCCCCTCTAGGTGTTTTTTCCCCTATTTAGATCCAATTTATACATAACCCAACAAGTGGTATCAGAGCGGGAATAGGGTTGTAAACAATGGTTGAAGGTGGAAACATCAACAGACCTCCGTTCTTCGATGGAACAAATTATGCGTACTGGAAAGTACGGATGAAAGCCTTTTTAATTTCCATCGACGAACGGGTGTGGCAATCAATAGAGTTAGGATGGACTAATCCAACTGAAATTATTGCTGATGTTCGCACCATCAAACCTAGGTCGAAATGGACCAAGGAAGAGGTAGATTCTTCTTCTTACAATGGCAAAGGGATTAATGCTCTATTTAATGCTTTGTCTCAAACTGAGTTCTCTCGCGTCTCGGCATGTGAGACTGCGAAAGAAATCTGGGATGTTCTTCAAGTTACACATGAGGGAACTAACCTTGTGAAGATTCAAAAACTGCAAATGCTTACGAGCAAGTTTGACTCTATTTTCATGGCAGAAAATGAATCTTTCACAGATTATTATACACGATTACAAGACATCGTAAACTCATGTGCTAACTTGGGAGAGAAGATTCCAGAATTTAAAGTTGTAAGAAAGATATTAAGAACTCTTCCTGAACGATATCGCCCAAAGGTCGCAGCCATTGAAACAATTAAACACCCGGACGAAATGCGTGTAGAAGAATTAGTTGGTTCACTTCAAACATATGAAATGACTTTTCCTACTAACTATTCTTCTGGAAAGGCATCCTCTTCTAAGTCTTCAGGTTTAGCTTTGAAAACAACAAAAGAAGAAGACGCGGATTCATCCTCCTCAGACGATGACGAGAACCTATCTATGGAGGATTTTGAGAAGCAGCTTGCTCTCTTGACACGAAGATTTCGCCGAAACTTTCGAAGGGGTAACTCAAGTAAAACTCCATCCTTCGTAAAGTCGAAGAAAGGCAAAGGTTCTTCAAATTTCAAATCAAGAAAGCAAGAGGGCTTTTCTAAGGATAAGAAAAGCTCAGAGGGACAAATCCAGTGCTTCAAGTGCCGAGGCTACGGTCACATTTCAACGAAGTGTCCCAATAAAAATCCGTCAAAGAAGAAAGCGATGCAAGCCGTCACTTGGGATGACACCTCATCGTCAAATGAGTCATCGTCAAGTGATGAAGAAGATAAGGCAACGGCATTCCACGCGTCCACATCTTCACCCTTCATGTGCTTAATGGCTAGTACATCCGAGTCATTGTCCAACTCCACTGTTGAAAAGATTGCAATGGACAACGAATCGAGTAACTCTGAAGGTGAAGATTTTTCTCTTGCCTACCATAAGCTTTTGAGGGATTCAAAGAAACTGGCAAAGCAAAACAAGAGTTTGAGAGGGAGATTGCAGGATCTTGAAGAAGAAGCAAAAAGGGCATCTTCTCTCTCAAACGCTCTTGAAGTGGAAAGGGATAATCTGATTAAAGTAAATGTTTTCCTTCAAGAGTCCAATGAGCAATTCGAGAAGAATTATGTAGATATGTTAAACAAAACGAATTACTTCTTGAAGCTCTACGGCGAGGCTCGACAGGAAAAATTGGAAATGACGGAGACCATTTTCCAACTCAAGGATGATTTAAAGCAATTTTCTTCTGGAAGGAGTAAGTTGGATAAGCTTCTTGGTCTTGGTCAAACAAATCGGTTCGGCCTCGGATACACTCAAACTGGAGACATTCCTAGTTCGAGCGGGACAGTCTTTGTGCCCCAGTCGGTATCTCCTCCTCCGACACCGGAATTGACGACAAACGACGACAACAAACCTACTTCCCCCCTCTTCGGGATCGTCAAGCACCAAGGTATGTTTTCGTTGTGGTATTGCAGGGCACATAAGGAGAAATTGCAAGATGGGAGCAAAACGCTCAACTCAAGAACTTCTTGCAATGACTACCAAAAATGTGATTCCTCGGAAATCAAATGCAAATTATTCGAAGGAATAGAGCCTCGGTAGTTCATCAAACAAGACGACGACGTCAAGGAAAAGCGATGGATCAAACAAGACTGTAATGTACCAGATTTTCGGCACATATAATAAATCTAAATAAAAATGGTATGAAATACTATTTTTATGAAAGTTAGAGAAGTGAGGATGATGTGGAAGCGAATTGGGCCGAAATCGGGTTAAAAATGCGGGATTTAGAATTTTAATTGAAAAAGTGGGCCCAGATTTTTAGCAGAAAATTCACAGAGTCAGAAAATTCTGAGAAAAATTCTGGGAGCTCCGTAATATTGTTTTAAGGCCACAGTAAGAATTCCGCATTGATCGGACACCCGGATTGCGAGAACGGGGTCCGCCAGCGATTTTTGATACAGCGAGGCTTTTGGTGATCCAGAAATGGCCAAACTCAGCAAAAGTACTTGTAATATATTTCAAATGTAATTACAAGTGAGTTGTAGCATTTCGAATCGACGCAGAGGCCGTTGAGTCGAAAAATGAGTTGTAAGTTGAGAATTTGAAGTTTCAAATTCTAAAGCTTAAGTTCGCCGATTTCTGGAAAGTGGCGAAACTCGGTAAAAATACTTGTAACACGTTTCAAATATGGTTACAAGTGGGTTAGAAGCGTTTCGAATCAACGCAAAAGCCGTTGGGTCGAAAAGTGAGTTGTGGTTGAGAAGCGAAGCCTCTAGTTTGCAAAATTTGGACTCGTGTTCGCTGAGTTCGCAAAATGGCGAAATTCGGCGAGAAGACTTGTAACGTGTTTTAAATATGATTACAGTCGAGTTCGGTGCGTTTCGGGCTGACGCGAAGGGCATCGGGTCGAAAAGTGACTTGAACCCCGAGGACTTAGCAAATTCTGGAATTTCTGAAATTTGTGATCACGAAGCATTTTCGGAGCCCTATTTCGGAGACTTAGAGTAGCCCAAAAATTTAAAAGAAATTGTCGGATGTCTCACAAAAGTTTTCTGATTAAAAGGGGTGAAAAACCTAGGTAAGCGATTAAGGAAAATTTGGAGAACGAAGCGAAGAAAAATGCTTCGTGAATTCTGAAACTGCAGTTTTTGACAGTGCAGTTGATCGCGAAGCTTTTTCGGGGCTCCCTTTCGAGGGCTTAGGGTAGCCCAAAAATTTAAAAGAAATCTTGGAGAGCTTAAGAAAAATTTCTACAATAAAGGGGAGAAGAAAAATTGTAGTTTTGATTTCCGAGTTGACGGCAAAACGCGGAGAAAGAGGCGTATCCGAATTTGCTCACTGCAGGAGGAAACTGCAGGAAAACAGGGGCAGTTTGAGATTTATTTTGTAAGTTGGGGGCAATTTCGTAAAAACACATCCCTACCCCAACTACCCCCCTGCAGGCATTTAAACACACTCTCTCTCTCTCTCTCCCTCTTGAAATCCCACATCTCTCTCTCTTCGTTCCTCTGTTGGAACAGGGAGAAAGAAAGAAGAAGAAGAATGAGAAAGAGAAGAAGAAGAAGAAAAAGAAGAAGAAGAAGAAGAAGAAGCAGGAAGTGTACCTCTCTCTCCCTCCCTCCCTCTCAGTCTTCTAAAAGGTGCTCTTCTCTCTCTCTCATTTCCTCTCTATTGCACAGGAAAAAAAAAAAAAGAGAAAATTGGGGGAGTGCCAACTGCTGCTGCTGCTTGCAGTGTTGCTGCTGCGGTGTCCCAGCAGCAGCCGCATCAGCTGCAGCTGCTGCTGCTACAAGCAGCAGCAGCTGCAGTTTGTGCTGGGCCAGCTGCTGCTGCCCAGGGCAGCGGCTGCTGCATGCAGCAGCTCCTGCACAGGGAGCTGCCGCCTTGGCAGCTGCATGAAGCAGCTGCCTTGGCAGCTGCTTGGCTGCTGCTTGGCAGCTGCTTGGCTGCTGCTTGGCAGCTGCATTGGGCTGCTGCCAAGCAGCAAAAATGGCTGCAGCTACTGCTGCCTATTGCAGCAGCAGCTGCCTAAGCTGCCTAGCAGCAGGAGTTTGACAAGAAAAAAAAAAAAAAAAAAGAAGAGAAGAGAAGGAAGAAGAAAGAAAAGAAAAGAAGAAAAGAAGAAAGAAGGAAAATTTCTTCTTCTTCTCTTTTCTCCAATGTGAAGGAAAAATGCAATTTCTTGATTTTGCCATTGTCCAAGATCGGCAAATTGGGGGAATCGCTCAAATTGAGTTTCTCTCCGATTTTTGAATACAAATTATGGATTTTTGCCAATGTGCAAAATCGGTAAATTGGGGGAAACGCTCAAATTGAGTTTTTTCTCAAATTTTTGAGAGCATTTTGACCCCGGATCGAGTTGAGCATGTTTCTTTTTGGCAACATGCCATGGGAGGACTATTCTCCTCCCATTTTTATGAACCGATGAAAATTTAGCCTTTTGATGGAGAAAATGACCAAATAGGAATTTTTCCGCTAAGTTGTCAAAAAGGGGATTTTAGTTTTGAAATGTTTATGGATTTAGAAACAAATCATGAGAATCAATTGTTCATGATTTTCTTTCTTTACAAATTTAGGAAAAAGTCGGAGACCGAAAGAGTGGAACTTGTTTCCTTCAAGGACCGAAAGAACACACCGAGGTGGGGGATTCTGCCGAAATGGGTGACCTCTCCCCTTGCTCCTTTGCTTTTCGATCCAGAAGCATGATAGTAGTCTGTTAGAGGCGTTAGGGAATCATGATAATAGTGGCATGCGTAGGAGATAAATATTATTTTATGATGAATATGAAAATAATTGCATGTGTAGATGTAATCAATTGTTGTGATCATGTTAGGGTGTAACCCTAGGAATCATGTGAAAGCATAAGGAAAAAGAAATGCATGTTGGTAGTAAGACTTAGGAGAAAACCTAGATTTAGGTTTAACGAGTGGCATGATGACCTAGGAGATACACCTAGGTGGACGAGTGGCATTAACTTAGGGAATAATCTAAGGTTAAGAATAGAGTGTTAAACATAGAGTCAGAGAACTCTAGGTCAAACAAGTTATGGAACTTAGGTAAAGGAACCTAAGATGAACTAATAGGGTTAAACTCTCGTGATGAAATAGAGTTAGTGCAACCCTAGGTTAAACATGGAACAGGAAAATAGAGTTAGTAAAACTCTAGGATTCAGTGAGAAATCGGGAAACAGGGGGATTAGATTCCCAAGTTACAGAATTACATTATGTAACCCCAGAAAGTCATAGGACGTCTGGGTAAATGGATCAATTAGTTTAACTCCGGTCTGAGTTAAATAAAAGGAAATGGAAATAGGGTTAATAAGCTATAAGTTAGATAAAAATGAAAGTAACTAGTGTCCTAGGGACATAGTGCAGTGATATAGTTCAACCTTAAGGGTAATTGAAGCTTAGGGTTGTGAGTTGAAAACAAGTAAGGAAAAGTGTAAAAGTGGCTAGGAAACTAAAGATATTGCCAAGTGGCAAAATAAGTGGAAATGTAAATGAACAAGATGTTCAAACCTAAATTGGTGTTAGAGACACCCAAATTATCCTAGAGTAAAGAACTTAGGATAAAAGGAATAAAGCTTAAGTGCGAGCTAAAAGTGGTTAATAAGCAAGAAAAGCAAATTGCTTGAAATAAAAGAGAAAAGTAGAAGAGAAGCATTGAGGCATGAATGCTAACGGGAGGGTTGAGCATATGTCACTCCCGGGTGGATGAGTGCCAAGGTGCCTTAAACTCATATGAACATAAAGTGTAAAGAGAATGGTTAAAGAAAGAGAATGATTAATGAAAGGTAAAAAGGATAAGATAAAATGTATTGGGCCGAGCACTACGGGAGGCGATGCTACAACCTGTTCTTGTTTGATTGGGGTTGTAGGCATTCGTCTTTTGGAACCCTCGGACCCTGTAAAAGAAAAGCCTAAATGGCCCTTGGGAGGGTTGAGCATATGTCACTCCCAAGTGAATTAAAGAATTAAAGCTAAGTTGCCAACGGGAGGGTTGAGCATATGTCACTCCCGGGAGAAGTGTGTGAGCAAGACTCAGCTTCCCAAGTAAAGGCAAAGCAAAGAGCTAAAGGCAAAAGAAAAGATAAAGATAAAACGGGCGGACCTACGGAGTGAAACGCGGCCCAAGTTGGAGCAGTTGGCAGTGCCCCTCTCCCGGGTAGAGACCCGTTCGGGACATTTCTTCCGTAGGACGGGGTAACACTTGCGGGTGTTATCGGCAACCTTAGAAATCTTATCTTATGGTAGCAGGACTACCGGGCTGGGGCCCGTTGGATAAGAATTTCCGAGGGTTAACTTGAACTAAAGCACCAGAATGTAAAGAAAAAAAGAGAAAGATAGAGTGGCCAAGGTGGCCGGGTTAGCTTAACCCTGTGTACAGCGGCATAGTGGCCGAGTTGGTGCTTAGTAGCCTAGTATGACTAGACAGAGTAGTGCTGGGTCGATGATTATATACAGACAGTGATATATTGTTTTGCATAGCTCCATTTGATATCGAGGATTTTAGTTTCCTAGCACTATTATTATTGCTTCCATTGGACCAAGTGGTGTAGGACACTTTTTCTCGGTGGTTGAACCCACTGGGAACTCTGTCAGGAGTTCTCACACCCCTTGGGTGCACCCCCCACAGGTTCAGGTATGGATACAGCGATCGTGACGGTTCAGAGGCAGACGGCGAGGTATACGACAGGGGCAAGGGCCCAGCAGCATAGAGACCTCGGGGGTCTAGCAGAGGTATCCCGTTTTATATTTCTTGAGTGAACTATGTATGGTGAGGAAATTATGTAAAGGAATTGTAATAATTTTAATTGCAAGTTCAGAGATGTATAGTGTAATAGTTAAATTTTATGGTTCACTCTTGTATGCTTCCATTTTCGCTTTAGGTATTGCAAAAATTTAAATTTATAGCGATTTTTAGTACTCTGATATTGAGCTTCCGCATACACTTGTAGTGTTATTATGGATGTTACCGTTCCTTTCAGGTAGGAAAAGGTCTTACCCGATTGGCGGGTCTGTTGGCGTGCCCGAACCGTACAAATTGGCGGACTTGGGGCGTGACAAAGACGCTTTCACCAAAGGTATCAACTTCACAATCATTTTCGACGTACACCAAAACTCGAAAGGTTTGGGTACGCAAAGGTGAAATCTTCCCTTGTCTTGTTACTAATATTTCCTTGCATGCATATGATAATTCGTCTTGGTATCTGGATAGCGGTTGTTCCCGTCACATGACCGGTGACAAAAACTGCTTTCAAAATTTTGAGAAAATCTCCGGAGGACTTGTAGTTTTCGGAGACGGTCAGTCTTCCAAAATTGTTGGAAAAGGAACAGTAGCTATTCCAGATGGCCCGATTCTGAATAATGTGTTATTTGTTGAAGGCCTTAAGACTAACCTCATAAGTATCAGTCAACTTTGTGACAATGGTTTTTCAGTTAATTTTTCATCTGTTGAATGTGTTGTAACTGATAAGGACCATGTTTTCTTTTTAAAGGGGGTTAGATATGAAAACAATTGTTATGTTGTTCCCAATAAAATTTCTGAAAACTGTAACTTGGCCTCTTTGAATAATGAAACACTTTGGCATGAAAGGCTAGGTCACATAAATTTTAAGGAACTTGCTAGAATTTCAAACAAAGACGTGGTCAAGGGGGTTCCAAAACTTTCACTTAAACAAAACATTGTGTGTGGTGGTTGTCAAAAGGGAAAACAATCCAGGACTGCACACAAGAACTTGAACCACGTTGGTACTAAACGGCCCTTAGAATTATTGCATATGGATCTTATGGGGCCGACACGTCAACCATCTTTGGGAGGTAAATGGTATATTTTCTTATTGGTTGATGATTTCTCTAGATACTCATGGGTAGCATTTGTAAAAGAGAAAGCTGATACTTTTGATTCTTTTCACGAGATTTGCCATCGTATTATGATTGAAAAGAATGAAAAGATCATTCGTGTTAGAAGTGATAGAGGTGGAGAATTCATAAATTCTAAATTCATTGATTTTTGCACTTCCAACGGCATTAAACATGAATTCTCAGCACCCTATACACCTCAACAGAATGGTGTAGTCGAGCGCAAAAACAGGGTTGTTCAAGAGATGGCACATGTTATGCTTCATAGCCGGAATTTACCGCTATATTTTTGGGCTGAAGCAGTGAACACCGCCGTCTATATAATTAATCGAGTGTATTTGCGCCCGGGAACCTTAAATACACCATATGAACTATGGTTCTGTAGAAAACCAAACATCAAATATTTTTGTATCTTTGGGAGTCGCTTCTACACTTTACGTGACCGCGAAAATCTTGGAAAATTTGACTCTCGAAGTGTCGAAGGGTTTTTCTTGGGTTATTCTACAAACAGTAGAGCATATCGGGTATTTAACTTGGAATCTAAAACGATAATAGAATCTATAAATGTTAAAGTAGATGAAGCTTTTCACTCTGCATCTGAAAAATCTACCCCTGATGTCTCTATTGATGATGATACTCCTGTAAATGCATCTTCTCATGATAATACTTCCAATATTAATGATGCATCTAATAGTTCTTCTAGTTTATCTGACATGCAGGATTCATCACATGTTTCCCCGAGGACTCCGTTACCTCAAACGTTAAGAATCTCCAAGGATCATCCAGAAACGAACATTATTGGAGACCCTCATGAAGGAGTCAGGACTCGGAGACAGTTGGTTTGTGGATTCGCTTGTTACGTTTCCTTAATCGAACCAAAGAATGTCAATGAAGCTCTTCAGGATGACTACTGGATTGAAGCAATGCAGGAAGAGCTCCATCAGTTCGAACGAAACAAAGTCTGGGAATTAACGAAGCCTCCGATGCAACACAACGTGATTGGTACTAAATGGATTTTCAAGAATAAGAAAAATGAGGATGGTACCATCATCAGGAACAAAGCACGTCTAGTTGCTCAACGCTACTCTCAAATAGAAGGTATAGACTTTGATGAAACTTTCGCCCCTGTAGCTAGACTCGAGTCCATTCGTATCTTATTCGCTATTGCTTGTCACTTTAAAATAAAACTCTTTCAAATGGACGTTAAGAGCGCGTTTTTAAATGGGTACTTAAACGAGGAAGTTTATGTGGCTCAACCGAAAGGTTTTGTAGATCATAAACAACCTAATCATGTTTTTCGTTTGAAAAAGGCCTTTTACGGTTTAAAACAAGCACCGCGAGCGTGGTACGAAAGGTTGACAAAGCACCTTTTGGAAAAGGGCTATACTCGAGGGGGAGAACACCGGACTCTCTTTGTGAAGCATTATCAGGATAACTTCATTGTTGCACAAATCTATGTCGATGACATTGTATTTGGAGCAACAAAGGATAATGATGCTTCTAAATTCGCAGAAACCATGGAAAGCGAATTTGAGATGTCTATGATGGGCGAACTGACATACTTTCTTGGATTGCAAGTGAAACAAAATGATGAAGGCATCCATCTGTGTCAATCCAAGTATGCAAAGGAGTTGGTAAAGAAATTCATATTAGAAGATTCTAAAGATTTTCCGACTCCTATGGGAACTAGCAATAAGGGATTAGGAAGTGAATCTCTTAGTGAAAGTGTATACGAGAAACTTTATCGAAGTATGATTGGAAGTCTACTCTACCTCACGGCTAGTCGCCCGGACATATCCTTTAGTGTTGGGATCTGCGCGAGATATCAGTCAGCACCAAAGGAGGATCACCTGAAAGCGGTGAAACGGATCAACCGGTACGTCAAAGGAACTGTAAACTTCGGAATTTGGTATCCTATGGGAACAAGTCTTGACATTATAGGATATTCAGATGCCGATTGGGCAGGATCAGTGGATGATCGGAAAAGTACGAGTGGTGCATGTTTTTTTCTTGGCCATTGTCTTGTTGCATGGCATAGTAAAAAACAGAACTGCATTGCACTCTCCACTGCCGAAGCGGAATATATTTCAGCAGGTAGTTGTTCAACCCAACTTATTTGGATGAAAAGCGTGTTGAGCGACTTCCGAATTTCAGCAACTTCGGTAACAATTTTATGTGACAACACTAGTGCTATAAACATTTCAAAAAACCCTGTGTTGCACTCAAGAACAAAACACATTGAACTTAGATATCATTTTCTTAGAGAGCTAGTTGAATCAAATACTCTTCAACTTTCCTACATTCCAACTGAGGATCAATTAGCTGACTTTTTAACAAAACCTTTGGATCAAAAACGTTTTATTCATTTGCGTAAAGCAATTGGAATGCTTTCCTTGAAATAACCTCTTTTTGAAACTTTTGCTTAGGTTAGGTTTTGTTTTTGTGTTTTTGTTCATTATCTATGGTTAGACATAGAACATTAATTGAGCATTAGTTATATTGACTTTAACTGCATCCTTTCACGCATTTAGAAATTTATTATGCTTTTGATATCATAATATTTCATTTGATGCGATGATCATTTATGCCAATTAAATCATCTTTGTTTTGATCAAAGTCAATTTCTCTCTCAATGATCTCTTGGTATAGTTTTTATCTTATTTGACTATTTTGTCGAGTATGAAATCGAGATTAATTTTTGGTTGAATACTTTATATTTTAAATAATTGATAGCCAATTGAGGGGGAGTCAAAGAAAAAGTATTATGCTCAAAAGATGTGAGGACCAGAAATCCCCACTTAAGAGATTACTGTCGGGTAGTGGCCTTTGGGAGTGTTTGTGCGCGTGTCGGGCCCAAGAAATGGATTTGTGGTGCAATTTGGGATTTAGTTTGCATCACTGGAGGCCTGCGTGGTGTGTCGGTGGTGTTTGCGCGCAATTTGTACATAAGTGTTGGACTTTGGGCTTAAAAGGAGATCCCGTGGGAAATTGGAGGACACGTCGAGTGTTTAGAGGTGGTTTCGCGCGACGTAGATGTCAAAATTGGACTCCGGGTGAAGTTTGGATAAAGATCACCTCTCCGGATGCCTTCGGAATTTTTTTTAGAGTTGGAATTTGGCAAATCGGACTTCAGATTTGGACCCGGCGCGGAAAATCGGATCAAGTGGGCTATCCGGGGGCACTCCGCAATTTTCGAATGAGAATTTGGAGAAACGGACATCGTTTTTGGATTCAGCGCGCGAAATCGCTAGGAATGGACTATTTACTTGTTTGTTTTGGAGCCCGGGTGACGTACGCGTTTTTCGAGGCGAATACGGAAATCGAGGTGTGGCGCGGATCCCGAGGTTGGCGTGGCGCGGATCCCGAGGGCGCGGCAGGCGCGTACGGTCGCGGGAATGCGCGCGTCTGGCTCGCGTTGGGAACGCGCACCTGCGCGGGTCAGCGCAGGCGCCGCCACGTGGCGGGCCCCCGTTGGCGGCCGCGCGGGCGCGGGGGCACGCGCGCCCGTGTGGCGGGCGCGTCTCCCGCGCCTGGGGTGGCGCGGTGTAATGCGCCCGTGTGGCGGGCGCGTTGCCGCACGCCACGTGGCGCACGGGGCGCGTGCGTGGACCCGGTGCACGCGCCCCGGCCTCGTGGGCTACCCGGCAGCTGGGCCCCCCCCTTGTGCGGTGCACCATGGACCGGCAACCGTGGACCACCTCCTCTCTCTCTCCTTCTTTTCTTCTTCTTCCTCCTCCCCCGCACGCCATTTCTTCCCTTCCTTTTCTTTCTTCTTCAACCGAGCGAGAGGGAGATTGAGGGAGGAGATGGTGGGTGGTGCGGCGGTGCGTCGTGGGCTTCGTGGAGCGCGCGGGGTTTTCCAACGGAGCGTTTCGGCGGCGGCGGCGCAGTCGGGTAGGTCCCGTGTGTTAATTTTGCGGTATTTTTGGCACAGTTTTAGAGCGTTCTTTTGGACAGTTATTTGACCCTCTTGCTCTTATCTGTGATAGGGACCGCGTTTTACTGCACCGTTTTGCGTGCGGACCCCGACGGCGTGCTCCGTTTTGCATGCGGACTCCGTTTTGCGTGCGGGTTACGGCAGCGTGCTCCGTTTTGTGTGCGGATTTCGTTTTGCGCGCGGGTTTTGGCACCATGCCTCATTTTGCGTGCGGACTCTGGCAGCGTGCTCCGTTTTGCATGTGGACTCCGTTTTGCGCGCGGGTTTCGACACCGTGCTCCGTTTTGCGTGCGGACTCCGGCAGCGTGCACCGTTTTGCGTGCGGACTCCTTTTTGAGCGCGGGTTTCGGCACCGTGTTCCGTTTTACGTGCGGACTCTGGCAGCGTGCACCGTTTTGCGTGCGGACTCCGTTTTGCGAGTGGGTTTCGGCGGGGTGCTCCGTTTTGCGTGCGGACTCCGGCAGCGGACATCTTTTTACGTGCGGATCGCGTGGAGGCCAATTGCAAGTGTCTACGAGCAATTGGTGGCAAACCGAGGTGGGTGGCCTTATCTCCAAGTTTTATGGACTGTACAGTAATTCTACTGATGTAGGACTATGCATGATAGTTTATTTCATGTATAGCATGCCAGTTTGTAGGAATCGATATTCCTTTTATCATGTTAAATTATAGTTATCTTGGAACTTGACCTAGCACCCCCGTCATATGTTGCATGTGTAACCAGACCAGTAGAAAACCCTCACTTGGGCTAGGGTTATTTATGTTTAGACATCCACACTGTTCTTTCATTCCTGGACATAGTGTTATCCTCGCCCGGGTAGTGGGCTGAGAGGTCGGGACTTCCTTTTAGTGTGGGATGCATTTGCACTCATGCTTGGGAGCAGAGTGGAGTCTGGTAGTTGTAGTGGGTCACTTTTCTGTGCCGGGAGCCGTTTGGGTAAACGGTAGTCCCGGGAGGTCTTCTATCCCTGTTGTGCTGTCGCCACCGTGTTAGTGGCAGATGTATGCTTGTTTTAGTTGGACCTAGAACCCAGAACCTTTTTTGACATACACATGATTTTTAGTTTATCGATGTTTTCTTCCAAGCATCGAAGGGCTGTTGAAGTCTGTTCTTGTTTGATTGGACAAAAGCATCAGCCCTTCGGGGTTTGGGTAAATCCTTGTTTTCTAACTGATTTTCCTAAAAGAACTAAAAATTATTAAAATGGGTTTCTCCTCAAATCAAGATGGTTTTTTAAAAATGGGAACTACTTTTAGTCCTCACCCGCGTGGGTTGAGTGAAAATGGTTTTCAGTAATTAATGTCACCCCGTTTTCGTGTGAACTTACCCACTTATAAGGATTCGAGTGGTCTGGGTTCTAGGGGCCATTCCTTTGTCGGGACGAAAGCCACGGGGGCCGAGCCTGGAACCTGTTCTTGTTTGATAGGGTTGTAGGTGTAGGCCTCCCGGAACTTTCGGGCCCTAGTTGGTATCTTCTGCGTGTTATACCGAGGTTGTGGTGTTCCCGAACTATAAGGGGGCCGGGAACTTCGATAGGCGGAGCCTAGAGTCTGTTCTTATTTGATAGGGTTCTTAGCACCGACCTATCGGGTTTTCCAAACCCTTATGGTGTCAGCCCTTTCTGAGTTATCAGTGTGGTTGGTGTTCTGTTGTGGGAGCCGTTTGGAGTGACGGCGGTCCCAGCTGTGTGGTACTTTCTTTAGTGAGTAGAGTGGCGAGTGGAGTCGTTGAGGGTTCTCCGACATAGCCGTGAGAGTGTTTGGGCTTTTCATATTTGAGTCGAGGTTCTTTTCCGACTGAGTTGTGTTTCGAGCTTTGTGATACCGATCTATTTGATCGTGGATTGTAGCCTGCTGAGCCTGGCATTTCATGCCAGTTATGAGATACTTGTGATACTTGAGTTTGTTGGGGTCGCTTCCCTCGAGCTACGCCCCGGGTGCGGTGATGATTCCGAGCCTGACGAGGCTGCGATGATGCGACTAGTTGATACACTAGAGTTCGCTTGAGATTAGATAGTCCTTGAGGGACACCCTACGTAAGACCAAGTCCTGTTTGGGCGTAGTGGCAGTAGTTGAGCGCAGGTCTGTTGACTGGTCCAAAGTGGGACAGTCATCTGAGATTGGGTGACTTTGAGAGAGTGATGGCATAGCATGTGTCATAGTAGAGTTTTCTTGAGCATAGTACTTGTGACATATCGTCAGTAGTGAGCAGATGCATCATATTATCTTTTGTCCCACTTCTTGAGCATCTAGATAGAGGCATAGTAGTTGTAGAGATATCCTTTTCCAGCTCTTTTCTTTCCGTATACTTTGTTACTTTATGCCTCTAGTAGACTTAGTGGGTAGACCGTTGGGCTTGTTGACGGCACCCACTGAGAACTACTGTGGGAAGTAGTTCTCACACCCGTCGTGGTGTCTTTTTCCCCAGGGGCTTCTACTCCTGTTCCTGTGCTTCAGTTGCTGATCCTTCTGACCGGTTTCGAGGGAGTCGCGAGCTAGTTCCCTACCCGTCGTTGGAGTGTAGTGGTACCCCCCCTTCAGAGGAGAGCTTCAGTAGCTTAGTTTACTTCTTTCCCCTCTGTTGAGAGACCTTTGTTGTGAGGTATAGAGTTGTATTTTATTTTACAGTTTGAGAGACTGTTGTAGTGAGGATATTTTGCATTGAGAGCTTGTACACTGATTATTTATTGGAGATATCTCCCTTTTGGGTTTTGTATCAGAGGACTTTTTATACGATCGTATTTGGGGAGATGGATATTGTATTATTTTCAGTTGTACGGTGATTGGATTTCAGTTTTAGTAGTTTACTTTCAGCCCTGATATCTGTATACTGTAGTTGATTCTTTTTGCAGGTTAGTCGCTTCGTCTGTACGGCAGTTTCCGTACAGATGGCGGATCTGTTAGCGAGCCCGGGTCGCAGTTTCGACCCCGGGGCGTGACAGATTAGAGTGGTATCAGAGCCTAGGTTGTAGGTCGTGGTGGACTTAGAAACCCTAGGCTTGTGGTTGGACATTAGGATGACTACGTGAGAGTCGTGACTTTTAGCGAGAGTCCTGATTGAGTTTTATACCTCTCCCAAGAGACGGGATGAGTGATTGGCATGTTTATTCTCCTAAGCGATTATATTGGCTGCAGACAACATAATGCTATGGAATGGATGGCATGTCTTAGACTTTCGTTGGATTGGGTCGTATGGTTGTTGTGTCCTGATTTTTATTATTGTGCAGTGGATTACGATACCCCTGAGACGTCTTGTTGTGAAGAGGGCACACCCCGCACTTGATGAGTACCCGAGCAGCGGGAGGCAGAGCTATCAGAGCCAAGCGAGACCCAGGAGTTATGTGTTACGGCATTTTGGTATTGGCATATTTCGTGAGTCAAGTCAGTGAGTTGAGTCGGAGTCTTAAAGGGATCAAATTGTCAATCAGCTTTCAAAGACTTAGAGAAGATTCAACAAGAGCTCAAGTTGGCACTCAGTGTCTTGAGTCTTGAAGATTGAAGTTGAAGAATTGTGGATCAGTTACATCAATCTCAAGAAGAAAGTATTCAAGAGGATCAGGTATGTTTAACTAAATAATTGTGGTGATCCGAATACTTTCTTATAGTGTAGAAACACTTGGATGAACTTTTAATTGCATAATAATCAAAAACTGGTGTTCGGACTTGTTCAGGATCCGGATCAGAGCCAACGATCCGGATCCCGAAGGTTGTTGCTTCATACAAGACTTCGATCCGGATCCATGCAATTTCCGATCCGGATCCCGAATGTTAAGTTTTCTGATTTGTATGAACGATCCGGATCAGGCAATGCGATCCGGATCCCGAACCATGGTATTTCTGGAATCGTCAATCTCGTTACGACGATCCGGATCGCAGTAAATCCGATCCGGATCGCCGTCCTGAAAATTTCCAGATAAGGTATGTTTTTGATTCTTATCTTTTTCCAAAGGTTTCTAAACTATAAATAGACACTTAGGGTTTCTCAAAAACGTGGAAGCTACGGCCGATTAATTTATAAAACACTTGAGAGCAACCCTAGAGGCTAGGTTTTTATCGTTCTTCTTTATAGCCTCTTTTAGGTCAATTCGATGGTTCCTTCAAGAACATATCTTTGGTCGAATTGATCTAATCTTTGCTTAGAGATTTCTTCTACGGTTCTTCATTGATAATCTAAGCAAAGGATCACCATCGAAGTCAATATTCTTATCGACTGAGTTTGCGTCGTGGATTCGACGTGGCATCGTGGATTCGGTGTGCTAAAGGCATTTCGTGGATTCGAAACGTGTGCTCGTGGATTCGAGTGGCGTTCGTGGATTCGAACGTGTGCAGTGGGCGTGCAAAATCGGTGGAGCGCGAGGTCCAAGAAATTGAAGGAGGGGTTAAATCCGTGGAGACGGTAATCACCTTGTTATTCTTCTTTTCTTAGGGATTGTTATTGCGTGGATATCCAACCGGTCAGCGCAAGGTCCGAAGAAGCTGAAGGAGGGGTTTGAGTCCGTGGAGTCGGTAATCACCTTGTTATTCTTCTATTCTTAGTGGATTGTTATTGCGTGTTGGTCCCGTGGTTTTTCTCCTGGATTGGAGTTTCCACGTAAATCTCGGTGTGTTGTTTTTATTTTCCGCATTGGTTTTTATTTTGCACTGAGATTTGGTTTTATAAGTACCCCCCCCCCCTCTCTAGTTGTTTGATAGTACCTATTTAGATCCTTGTGGATCCTATAAAAACCTACAATTGGTATCAGAGAGGGTTTTAGGTTTATCTATCATGTTGGGTCAAAGTGGTAATATTTATAGACCTCCTCTTTTTGATGGGACTAATTATGCTTATTGGAAGGTGCGGATGAGAGCTTTTCTCATCGCAATTGATGAGCGGGTATGGCAATCCGTGGAATACGGTTGGGTGCATCCTGTTGAGGAAGTAGGAAATTCTACTACCCCAAAACCTCGCTCTAGATGGTCCAAAGAGGAATTTGAAAGATCTTCTTACAATGGGAAAGGTATGAACGCTTTATTTAACTCTCTTTCCTCGACTGAGTTCACAAGAATTTTCGCGTGTGAAACCGCGAAGGAAATTTGGGATATTCTCAAAATTACACATGAGGGTACTAATCTTGTAAAAATTCAAAAGCTCCAGATGCTTACAAGTCAATTTGACTCTATTCATATGGAAGAGCATGAATTGTTTACAGATTATTACACTAGACTTCAAGATGTGATTAATACATGTGCTAATTTAGGAGAAAAGATCCCGGTGTCGAAAATTGTAAGAAAGATACTTCGGACTCTTCCGGAACGGTTTAGGGCAAAGGTTACCGCCATTGAAACCGTTAGTCATCCGGATGAGATGTGTATGAGATGTGTAGAGGAATTAGTAGGTGCTTTGCAAACTTATGAAATGACTTTTCCTACTAATCAAGTTTCTTCCAAGTCTTCTTCTAAGCTTACAGGTATTGCATTCAAATCAACAAAGGAAGAAGATAGCGAATCAAGTTCCGACGATGAAATCTCTTTTGCCGATTTTGAAGAACAATTGGCGCGGATCGTAAAGAAATTTCGTCGGAAATTTTAGAAGAATCGAACCGATGGATCTTCATCCATGAAACCTTCTAAAGGATCATCGGGTTCTAAATCCTCTAACCTCAAAAGCTTTGCAAAACCTTCTAAAGAAAAAGAGAAAGATGATTTCGAAGGGGAAATCCAATGCTATCGATGCAAAGGCTACGGCCATTTTTCAACGGATTGTCCTTCTCCGAAATCATATAAAAAGAGGGCTTTGCAAGCAAAAACTTGGGACGATTCTACTTCTAATGAATCGACCTCAAGTAAAGGGGAAAAAGTTGTTGCCTCTCATGCCTCTCATATTCCCTCTTCTAATGGTTGCTTATCATCTTTAATCACTGACTCTATTCCTTTGATTTTGCATGAAACATCAACATCCGGCGGAGAGTCATCAAGTGAGGGGGAGTCGGACGAGGAAGAACTCGTTGAGGCATATCAACAACTTCTTGCAGAATCTAAGAAGATGGCCAAGCATATCAAGAAGTTGAGGAAGCAACGACTTGAGAATCAAGACGAGAATCATGCTTTAAAGATAAAACTTCATGATCTCGAGGAGGAACAAGGACGTTTATTGAATAACAATAAAATCCTCCAAGAAAAGCTAAACCAATCGGAGACAAAGGCTAAATCATATACGGACAAGATTGGTTTTCTAGAAAAACAGTTTGAGGAGATTCATGTCACCAACCAAGCATTGATCAAACAAGTTCATCAACTTAAATCCGACATACAAAGGATTTCAACCGATTCCAAGAAACTTGAGTGTATGTCCGGTTTAGGTCAAACAAGCAAGGTTGGTTTGGGATTCAAAAAGGACCAAACTGTGCATGCTTCAAGTTCCACAATGAAATTGAAAGGAAGAACTTGTCACTTATGTGGACTTGAAGGACATTTGGTGAAGAATTGCCCGAAAAAGAGAAAGAAGAGTCCTTCGGCAACTTCATCTACGGGGCGAACTCAACGGAATCAAAAGACACATCAAGTCAAAGGAGTTCACTCAACCCACCAAAGGTCCGAGCCACAACATCAATCATACAAGTGGATCATTGCGAGGCAAAGACCTAAGGTGGACCAACAGTCAAAGCGGACAACCCCCGGCCACAACTAATCAAGACAACCCAAAATCCAGCGATTTTGGATTCGGAAAGGTGATATCTTTCCTTGTCTTAAGTTCTAAATAGCTTATGACTGTATGTAATGCTTTGATTGGTTTTCCCTTCATATCTTTCTTAATCTTTGCATTACATGTTTTTCAATGCTCTTCGTTTTTATACTTTGTTTTTGAACAAAAGGGTTTTTAATGAACAAGTGCATTGAATGAAAAGGGCTTTCACTTTCAATCACTCCAATTTAATTTTATATGGATTATCAACTTTACTCCATAATCATAATCTTGAAGATACTTCATTATAGGAGTTTTTGATATTATAAGCATCAAATTTTAGAAATCATGTGTGATCTTTAGATGCTTAATCTATCTCGGTTGTGTGAGTTCATTGTGATAAACGTGAGACAACCGATAGACTAAAATTTGGGATTTAATTCTTTCACGTAAGAGATTGCATTCTTACAAGGGTATTGAAATGATTTGCAAAAGATGTGGAAAGAGTTACATCTGAAGGGAGTGTGAAAACTACCACCACATGCTGGAAAGAGCTGCCACCCCGGTCGTCCGGTTTGTGTGTGAAGCTACCACATGTTATGGATGCTTGATAGTATTTTATGAGAAAATCTTTAGTTGAAGCATTTGGAGATTTATATGCAAAACTCTTATATTCTGAACAATCTCCTGGTTGGTATAAGGTGGGATAGTTGAAAGATGCTCAAAGAGCCACCCTTAGGTATTTTAGTGCTTATCTCAAATTTGAAAGGGTAAGAAATCAAATTGATGTCATTTGGAAATCTCTGTAAGTCATCTTTGTACATCCGTTACATCTTGATAGACTTTGGATCTCAAGATTATTTTTGATGACTTGTGTTTGATGAATATAACATGAAAAACGGTTTATAATGTTTTACCTTTATTTTTCATGATTTTGGAGTAAATCTTTTTAATTTTGTGAAATTAATTGGATTGAATGACATCTGTGTGAATTCCCTGCTTAAAGCACTTAAATTGATTTCTTGATGGAATACAAATCGGTATTTGAAAAGATTCTAAAATCTGGATTTGTTTCAAGAAATTAATTGATTTTTGCTTTCTGGTACAGGTACGCAATCTGCATTTTTGTTATATGCCAGAACTGAGCTTTTATCTCTCTTTCTCTATGAACTAATGTTGTTAGTGATTTCCTTTTGTCTAGTATGTTCACTGTTTGACAATTTGTGACAAAAAGGGGGAGAAGAGAAATGACGGAGATGAGATCATCAAGAGAAACGAAACGAAAATGGAAAAATGGGGGAGAACGGAAAATGATGATCGTACCACAAAGGGGGAGAACATAGATGCTCAAGAACATGGAGAACATGTTAGAGATGCTCAAGATAGGGGGAGACAAAGAAAAAATTGAAAGAGCCGAAAAACAAAAGAACCAAAAGGAAGACGGATCAAATGTAGGATTCTAATTTCTAACGACTAACGTTTGATTTTGTTTTGGAGTTTTGTTTTGCAGGAATTACATCACTTTAAGACTCCAAGTCCTAAGTCATAGAGTATGTTCTAGGACTGTTTGGTTCAAATGTAATTTTGTATTTATTGGATCTTTCACGCAAAGAAAATCAATGTTTTGGTGATGACATTGAGTTTCGATTTTTTGGTTTAAGATGAGTGACTTGAGCGCTTTTATGTATTTTTGGGTTTTGTCACGAAATTGCCAAAGGGGGAGATTGTTACGGCATTTTGGTATTGGCATATTTCGTGAGTCAAGTCAGTGAGTTGAGTCGGAGTCTTAAAGGGATCAAATTGTCAATCAGCTTTCAAAGACTCAGAGAAGATTCAACAAGAGCTCAAGTTGGCACTCAGTGTCTTGAGTCTTGAAGATTGAAGTTGAAGAATTGTGGATCAGTTACATCAATCTCAAGAAGAAAGTATTCAAGAGGATCAGGTATGTTTAACTAAATAATTGTGGTGATCCGAATACTTTCTTATAGTGTAGAAACACTTGGATGAACTTTTAATTGCATAATAATCAAAAACTGGTGTTCGGACTTGTTCAGGATCCGGATCAGAGCCAACGATCCGGATCCCGAAGGTTGTTGCTTCATACAAGACTTCGATCCGGATCCATGCAATTTCCGATCCGGATCCCGAATGTTAAGTTTTCTGATTTGTATGAACGATCCGGATCAGGCAATGCGATCCGGATCCCGAACCATGGTATTTCTGGAATCGTCAATCTCGTTACGACGATCCGGATCGCAGTAAATCCGATCCGGATCGCCGTCCTGAAAATTTTCAGATAAGGTATGTTTTTGATTCTTATCTTTTTCCAAAGGTTTCTAAACTATAAATAGACACTTAGGGTTTCTCAAAAACGTGGGAGCTACGGCCGATTAATTTATAAAACACTTGAGAGCAACCCTAGAGGCTAGGTTTTTATCGTTCTTCTTTATAGCCTCTTTTAGGTCAATTCGATGGTTCCTTCAAGAACATATCTTTGGTCGAATTGATCTAATCTTTGCTTAGAGATTTCTTCTACGGTTCTTCATTGATAATCTAAGCAAAGGATCACCATCGAAGTCAATATTCTTATCGACTGAGTTTGCGTCGTGGATTCGACGTGGCATCGTGGATTCGGTGTGCTAAAGGCGTTTCGTGGATTCGAAACGTGTGCTCGTGGATTCGAGTGGCGTTCGTGGATTCGAACGTGTGCAGTGGGCGTGCAAAATCGGTGGAGCGCGAGGTCCAAGAAATTGAAGGAGGGGTTAAATCCGTGGAGACGGTAATCACCTTGTTATTCTTCTTTTCTTAGGGATTGTTATTGCGTGGATATCCAACCGGTCAGCGCAAGGTCCGAAGAAGCTGAAGGAGGGGTTTGAGTCCGTGGAGTCGGTAATCACCTTGTTATTCTTCTATTCTTAGTGGATTGTTATTGCGTGTTGGTCCCATGGTTTTTCTCCTGGATTGGAGTTTCCACGTAAATCTCGGTGTGTTGTTTTTATTTTCCGCATTGGTTTTTATTTTGCACTGAGATTTGGTTTTATAAGTATTACACCTATTCACCCCCCCCCCCCCTCTAGTTGTTTGATAGTACCTATTTAGATCCTTGTGGATCCTATAAAAACCTACATTATGGACCCAGATGGCGCCGATGTCGGAGGCTGTCCGATGCCAGGAGGAAGCCATGTAATGTTTGATGCGCCTGTTGGAGCAGAGAGCACAACTAGTTGCAGTACCGCTTGAGAATCCTCCAGCACCTCCTTCCTATGCAGTGGCATATTCAGTTGTATCAGTAGCACCGATTGAGTGAGCAGCCCCCTCCATTTCAATGATTAGTGCCGAGGTACCGAGGTAGGGTGGATGGCGGATAGTAGATGAACTTTGGGACATCATCGAACGATTGAGCCAGTCCCGGCAGTCTGATCCACCCCGATTGGCAGGATTGAGCTTGGAGTCGTGGGAGCCTGAAAACTGGACAGCAGTAATTGAGAAGCATCAGGTGCACTTGGCTATGCACTTTTTGGAAAAGGACGCCGAGATTTGGTGGCGTCGAGTTCGTCCTGTTGGACCACCGGGAGCGCAGTTGTTGTGTAGAAATCTAGAATTTGAAAGTCTCTGTTTGCCTTTAAATGTTTAAAATTTGTCATTTTGGCAAAAGTGGAGTGTTAGTGGGCCAATAGTGGGCCCAGAAATATCGACTTTTGATCGGGGTCTGATCTGGAAAATCCGAGATCACCATTACGATCGTCTCGTCGAAACATAGAAGTTTCATATTCATATGTTTTCGATCCGACGGTCGGATCTTCCAGAAATCAGAAATCAAAAAGTGGGCCCGCGACTTAAGTGAATAGTAACCTTTGAATTTTTAACCCCTTGTGATCATGAATGGTCGAACCACTATCTGGAATTTTAACATAGGAGTATGAGTAATGGATCCTAGCTAATTTCGACGTTCTGAGCGCAATGGCACTGACGGATTTCGCGTTTGGCGACCCGTGTGCATCGAAGTGCGTGCGTCGGTTTGCGACATACAGAACAAGATGGCCCGAGATTTCATACGAGCACCAAATCAAACAAATGATTAGCCTATTTTGAAGGTCTCGACGAGCCGGACGTCGTGGCGAAGTCCATTTTCAGTTTCGGCGACTCGAGTGCCTCGAAAAGCGTGAAATACATTGAAAAAGTGGGTATTTTTGAAGAAACCCTAATATTTTATGTACCAAAAATTATGAGGCTTATAAGTTGGGGTGCTGGGTGCATTTGTCACCTACAGAGGGACCTTAGAGTTTTAGGATCTTTGTGTAGGGGGTTTTGTGCAAATGTGCATTTATACACGTGTTGGAGTAATCCCGAGTACCATGCCTCTTCCTCTTCGTAACTGAAGCTCCACCAGCCTCTCCAGCTCGCAACCGCCGCGTCCCTTCAGCTGCCGAAACGGCCGGCCGCTCGGGTCGCCGGGGTTAAAGGTAAGAAGCCTAGTTTGGAGTTTCCCTTGAGTTGTGAAGGAGAGATCAACCAAAGCCATAGGGATTAGCCAACCTTCCTCTGAGAGCTTCATTAAGAGGCCGCAACCGAGCCCTGGTGTACCCGACCCCAGCCGCCGCCGAGTGCCGCCGCAGCCACTTTCCTCTTCTTCCTTTCTCCGACGAGGTGTGAAGTTGGACGGGATCTCTTCAAAGTTGGATTGGGAGGTGTCTGAGGAGTTCCTGGTGCTTGGAGGACCCTGCTGGAGCAAGCCTTGGCCGCGCGTAGTGAGGGAACCAAGAATCCGGCTTCCTCCTTCTTCCCCGAGCTCGGCTAAGGTGAGGGTCCTTAACCAACGGTTTCTAGCACCCCGGACCATTAGCAGTGGACTCCTTAGGTCCTTAGCATCCTCCCTGCAAAGCCCCGAGGTCCCATGCAGCATGGTTAGCCGGCGGCCACAATGGGTCGCCGGAAACCTAACCTAGCTCCGCCCCTAAAGAACTCGGCAACCACTGAATATAAACGCACCAAAATTGGTGTGCCAGGACTGTAGGATAGGATGATTAAATTTGCAAAGTTTGGTTGAAGTTGGTGGAGTATTAAGAAAGAAAAATGAAGCCCTAGTTTTGAAATTTTTGCACCTTGGCCGAGAATGCAACTCCGGCGCCGGCGAGCTTTTCCGACGCCGGCCACCTGCCCAGAAGCCTTCCTGGGAATGAGAGGAGTGCCCCCATGCATTTGCATGGCATCCATGCAGCACCAAAGTGGTGCGGCCATGGATGACCCGAAAATGGGTTCAAACTCGGCCGCCGGCGTTCCGGCCATCTCCGGCCGGGGTGGGAAGGTCGGGAAGCTTCGTGTAGGCCCAAGGAACTTACCATGCAAGTTTGGAAGCTCCATGTTGCCTCTGTAAAATTCCGCCATTAGAGGTGGAGGAGCTCGAAACCGAGCTCACTCCCCAGCCGTCGCCGTCGCACCCCGTCGCCGGGCACGGGTCCGGGTGAGTATGTTATGGTATTTAGCATCCAATTGATCAAGTTGTTGAGCCTCAAATGCCCTGGATGAGTAGTCACGAATTTCAATGTATTGAGGTCATCTTCAACCTCTAGCTTCGGCTTATCCGAGGCTGGGCAAGGGCCCAGGTTGCAGGGAAAGGTTCCTTCAACCTGGAGAAGAAGTTCCATCCAAGTTATATAGCCTCTGGTGCTCCCTTTGCAGAGAATGAGCTCGGGAATTGGTTATGTACTTGTATACAAATATTGCACACCACCTGTTTGTGAAAATGCCACAATGAACTTTGAAACTGAATTTGACAAAATAGTGAATATAAAAGATGCTCAAACGTATCCCCTGAGCTTAGTGCTCACTTCAAATCAAAGTGATTTTGTGTGGATTGAAGTTTGGTGCTTTGTGAACTTGTTTGAGTGCATGGCTTTGGTTCTGGTTGAACCAGCAGATCTGGGCTGCAGTTAGGGTGAGCCCTGTGATCCTTGCAATATTTAAAGACCTTTTTATATACAAAGTTTGCTGGTTTGAAGTTTAAATTAAAAGATGTAGTTGAATCAACCTTTTAGTGAAATGTTTAAATAAAACATGGTTCCGGGCTGTTTGCGAAGCCGCGACAGTGCATTCCTAGCTAATTTGGGGTCACTGAACGCGATGCTCGCGTTAGAAACAGTGTTTGAAGTCCCGGAGAAACAAAAATTCATTTGGGCTATGTTAGAGAGGGTTTTTATGGCCCGAAGTTTGCCTCGGGTTCCGTGCTGCTGCAAATTAGTGAGCACGGTGTTCAGCATGAAAAATGTCACCTGCTGGAAGTGACGGTTCGTCAAAATTGTTTTCCAGTTGAAAGAACGAGAGAAAACAGTGCTCAAATGGCACTAAAATGTAAATTCTGAAAACTTTAAGGGTTTTAATGCAAAATAGACAATGAGTACTGGTTAGTAAAATGTTTAAATGATTCCTAAGCTTTTCGTTGGGAATCCATCGGCTTTCGTTGAGCGGAAATCGGATAATAGTCCGAGAATCGGCAAAATCGTCGATTTAACGGTATCCGGGTGACAATTAAAATAACTAAGAGGGTTTCAAATTGATCTGGGTTTAGGTTAGAGTTAGCGGGACTGAATTGATCCCTGATTGGTGATTTTTGATCCAGGTTGATTCATTTTGCACCTGGAGTTGAGCATTTAGAGGATTACAGATTAATTGCCTGCGCATTGACAGGTGGGTTATCTTCGGTCCGGGTTTTATCAGTTCGGCCCTCTGGGGTGCGATACTGGTTGGACCCCTGTTGTTGATAGCTTAATCTGATTACTTTGAGCCTGCCTTTCTTTGATATATTATATCTGCTATCTGCCTGATCTATGCCTGTTATCTGTTCTATTTTGCCTTACATGATTGTCTATAGCACCTCTAGTATTCATACTTTTACTCGGACATTTTCATGGTTGATTAGTGAGCCTGTTTGTTCTGTTGATCAAATGATACATCTCTGAGCACATAGATTTATTTAACTGAGGTTTTAACCCGAGCTTCATAGGATCGCCGGAGTCTGTTCTTGTTTGATAGGACAAAGGCACTGCTCTGCGAGGTTTGGACCTAAACCCAAGCTTCGTAGTGTCGCCTGAGTCTGTTCTTGTTTGATAGGACAAGGGCAATGCTCTTCGAGGTTTGGACTTTTCAAAACAGTTTTCTTAAAAATATGTGTTTAAGTTTTGTATCATTTGGTTGGTTTGTGTGGTTGAGTTGAGTTTATCTGTGAGCTTCTGTTGAGAGAGATTTGCCTTGATCTTGAATATGAGTTGAGATTTATTGCTGAGTGTTCCTGCATGAGTGTTGAGATTCAGTTGGTTTTTGCCCTTGCAACCCAGTGGGGATTTCCCGGCTTGTTGCCGATTACCCGGTCAGTGGACCGTGAGCTTGAGCATTTGCATATGATTCGCCCGCACCGTTGTACTTCACGAATATCAGCGGATTTGCTACCCGTAGCGATGTTCTTTACCGGTAAAGTGGTTAGCTGAGGCAACCCGTGACCCTAGTTTGGGGAATGTCAACCAGGTGGTGCCAAGAGGGCAGCCTCGCCTGAGGTCTTGTGAAGGCCAATATGGTAGCTTGTGATTGGGTCTTTGCGTTTTCATCTATTTGATGCATGAGTTGTTAAGTTGCTTTATATGATTCTATGTGATGCCTCTGATTGTAGTTCCATTGTTATCTTGCTGATTGTCCTAACTCCTTGATGTGTTGAGTATCCTGATACATGTTTTAAATTCTGCTAAAATTACCTCCTATGCTTGTTCCTAGTTCATGAGTTGTACTTTCTTTACAGCACCAGTTATATATCTGCTTTACCCTAACCCCTGATCTATTACTATCCTCTAGCATTGTATACCAGTAGGTACGATCTGCTATTTCTCGGCTCGTCGTGCCCACTGGGATACACTCCGGTGTGTCTCACACCCTCGGGTGACTGTTTTTCAGGTCGAGCGGGTGTTGAGACGTCGGGACGAGTTGGTGAGATCACGAGATAGAGCTTGACCCTGGACAGCCGATAAGATCAAGTATTTAATTATTTGTTGTATCAAATGTAATGCAATGTAATTGAGAAGTTGTTGATATTGTAATTTAATCTTGCTTAGTAGATGTACGTAGTTAGTACTCTGGTTGTATGCCAAGTGAGCCGTGCATATATAGAAAAGGGCTCAATCCCCAGTGGGATTGGGACTCTTCTATATATGTGGCGGTCTGTTGCGCCCTGGCTGGTTTTAAACTCTGATTTCAAAAAAAAAAAAAAAAAAAAAATTTTAGACGCTGGTTTTTAAACTCGGGGCGTGACATGTTGACTTGGAACCAGTTTCGTGCTTTGCTGCTCAGGGCCTTCTTTCCTGACAGTGTAAGCAGAAACTAGAAGGGGATCTTAGACGCCTGCGGCAGGGGAGTCGACCTCTTCAGGAGTATGTTCGCGAGTTTTGCGATTGTTGAGCAGTGTACCCTTTGTCGCCTGGATGAGGCCCAGAAGGTTGAGCTAGTTGAGAGAGGACTGCATCGGAATATCTATCACTTGGTGTATTCTCGGCGAGTGCCAACGTTAGATGCAGCGATTGAGCATGCTTAGCGGGTTGACCGAGGATCAGTGATCATGTCAGAGAGATACGGACGCCAGGGACCAGCTCCGGGGAGAGGCATCCAGTGCCGCCTGAGTTTGGACAGTCGAGTGGATCGAGACCCACGGGGGCAGCCACGATCCAAGTCTGAGGGTCGTGAGTCTCAGAGGAGACAGAGACCAGGAGGTTCTCCACAGCCGATGTATCAGCAGCAGCAGCGGGATGACGGAGTCAGCTGTGGTGGGCCGTTTTCTGTGCCGCAGTGTGACCACAGGCAGGGGCGATATTTTTGTGTGGATTGTTGGGACATTTTCAGGCAGCATGCCCTCGAGCAGTACTTACGGCAATACCGCTTGCGACGGCACCCCGCTACCTCTTCGGGATGAAGGAGCTCCTCCAATTACCGCCAGGCAGATAGGGACACGACGTTGGGGCAGACTGAGCGACGACCATCTACATCGAGCGGATGAGTCTGTACCGCCCGGTTGGAGGGCGCTACGGCAATGGACCAGGTTGTCGCGGGCATGATTTCCTTACAGTAGTTTGAGCTGAGTGTTGTTGGCTTTCCTGTCTGGACTGGCGGTAGAGTTGTTACCACGTGCACTAGAGGTACAGATTTCTGTTGGTGTTGTGCATGTGGGGGAGCCTTGTGGATTGTGTCCAGTACTGTTGAGACTTGGAATTATACCGGCAGGTGTTACAGTTCAGGGGCAGCTCCACGACTCAGATTGAGCACACAGGATGGACCAGTTGGTGCGGTATCGTGCAGCGGCTGATTGTGGAATGAGATCAGTTACCCTTCCGCGATTAGGACTAGAGGTTGTGTCCTTAGGGGTCACGGTTAGATTGTAGCTTTCGTTTTGTAGCCACGGCAGGAACGACTTCAACACTTCTCTCCCTTTTTCTCGTCTGTGTGCTAAAATTTTCAAACGGGACGAAAACTTCGAAAGACTACTCCAGAAATGGAGATGGTGCCCGAACCTGTTCTTGTTTGATTGGGGCAAGGGCACTGGTCCTTTCAGAATTTTCGGACTTTTCGTTAATTTCAGCCGTTTTCTAGATGGAGAGTTGGGGTTGACGACTTTCCTGCTGGTGGGGCCTTTTCCTTTCTTGCTGTTTGTGTTGGCGTAATTCGCGTAGTTTTGGACGAGTAGAGTTGGTCGTTCTTCCTTGTCCTTTGTCCTTTGGAACTCTTGAAGTTTTTCCAGATTTTTGACTCCTAGCCGTGTGGACTCGCTTCGCGGAGTGTGCGTAGCGACTGGGGAGCCGGAGATGGTCTTGATGGATACTTACCAGTGGCTTTGGAAACTCCCCTTTGAGCTGTGTTAGTTTCGAGGACGAAACTTTCTTTTAGTGGGGGAGAGTGTGAGGACCAGAAATCCCCACTTAAGAGATTACTGTCGGGTAGAGGCCTTTGGGAGTGTTTGTGCGCGTGTCGGGCCCAAGAAATGGATTTGTGGTGCAATTTGGGATTTAGTTTGCATCACTGGAGGCCTGCATGGTGTGTCGGTGGTGTTTGCGCGCAATTTGTACACAAGTGTTGGATTTTGGGCTTAAAAGGAGATCCCGTGGGAAATTGGAGGACCCGTCGAGTGTTTAGAGGTGGTTTCGCGCGACGTAGATGTCAAAATTGGACTCCGGGTGAAGTTTGGATAAAGATCACCTCTCCGGATGCCTTCGGAATTTTTTTTAGAGTTGGAATTTGGCAAATCGGACTTCAGATTTGGACCCGTCGTGGAAAATCGGATCAAGTGGGCTATCCGGGGGCACTCCGCAATTTTCGGATGAGAATTTGGATAAACGGACATCGTTTTTGGATTCAGCGCGCGAAATCGCTAGGAATGGACTATTTACTTGTTTGTCTTGGAGCCCGGGTGACGTACGCGTTTTTTGAGGCGAACACAGAAATCGAAGTGTGGCGCGGATCCCGAGGTTGGCGTGGCGCGGATCCCGAGGGCGCGGCAGGCGCGTACGGTCGAGGGAATGCGCGCGTCTGGCGCGCGTTGGGAACGCGCACCTGCGCGGGTCAGCGCAGGGGCCGCCACGTGGCGGCCCCCCGTTGGCGCCCGCGCGGGCGCGGGGGCACGCGCGCCCGTGTGGCGGGCGCGTCTCCCGCGCCTGGGGTGGCGCGATGTAACGCGCCCGTGTGGCGGGCGCGTTGCCGCACGCCACGTGGCGCACGGGGCGCGTGCGTGGACCGGGTGCACGCGCCCCGGCCTCGTGGACCACCCGGCAGCTGGGCCCCCCTTGTGCGGTGCACCGTGGACCGGCAACAGTGGACCACTTCCTCTCTCTCTCCTTCTTTTCTTCTTCTTCCTCCTCCCTCGCACGCCATTTCTTCCCTTCCTTTTCTTTCTTCTTCAACCGAGCGAGAGGGAGATTGAGGGAGGAGATGGTGGGTGGTGCGGCGGTGCGTCGTGGGCTTCGTGGAGCGCGCGGGGTTTTCCAACGGAGCGTTTCGGCGGCGACGGCGCAGTCGGGTAGGTCCCGTGTGTTAATTTTGCGGTATTTTTGGCACAGTTTTAGAGCGTTCTTTTGGAAAGTTATTTGACCCTCTTGCTCTTATCTGTGATAGGGACCGCGTTTTACTGCATCGTTTTGCGTGCGGACCCCGACGGCGTGCTACGTTTTGCGTGCGGACTCCGTTTTGCGCCCGGGTTTCGGCACCGTGCTCCGTTTTGCGTGCGGACTCCGGCAACGTGCTCCGTTTTGCGTGCGGACTCCGTTTTGTGCGCGGGTTTCGGGACCGTGCTCCGTTTTGCGTGCGGACTCCGGCAGCGTGCTCCGTTTTGCGTTCGGAATCCGTTTTGCGCGCGGGTTTCGGCACCGTGCTCCGTTTTGCGTGTGGACTCCGTCAGGGTGCTCCGTTTTGCATGCGGACTCCGTTTTGCGCGCGGGTTTCAGCACCGTGCTCCATTTTGCATGCGGACTCCGGCAGCGTGCACCGTTTTGCATGCGGACTCCGTTTTGCGCGCAGGTTTCGGCACCGTGTTCCGTTTTGCGTGTGGACTCCAGCAGCGTGCACCGTTTTGCGTGCAGACTCCGTTTTGCGCGCGGGTTTCGGCGGCGTGCTCCGTTTTGCGTGCCGACTCCGGCAGCGGACATCTTTTTGCGTGCGGATCGCGTGGAGGCCAATTGCAAGTGTCTACGAGCAATTGGTGGCAAACTGAGGTGGGTAGCCTTATCTCCAAGTTTTATGGACTGTATAGTAATTCTACTGATGTAGGACTATGCATGATAGTTTATTTCCTATATAGCATGCCAGTTTGTAGGAATCGATATTCCTTTTATCATGTTAAATTATAGTTATCTTGGAACTTGACCTAGCACCCCCGTCATATGTTGCATGTGTAACCAGACCAGTAGAAAACCCTCACTTGGGCTAGGGTTATTTATGTTTAGACATCCACACTGTTCTTTCATTCCTGGACATAGTGTTATCCTCGCCCGGGTAGTGGGCTGAGAGGTCGGGACTTCCTTTTAGTGTGGGATGCATTTGCACTCGTGCTTGGGAGTAGAGTGGAGTCTGGTAGTTGTAGTGGGTCGCTTTTCTGTGCCGGGAGCCGTTTGGGTAAACGGTAGTCCCGGGAGGTCTTCTATCCCTGTTGTGCTGTCGCCACCGTGTTAGTGGCGGATGTGTGCTTGTTTTAGTTGGACCTAGAACCCAGAACCTTTTTTAACATACACATGATTTTTAGTTTATCGATGTTTTCTTCCAAGCATCGAAGGGCCGCTGAAGTCTGTTCTTGTTTGATTGGACAAAAGCATCAGCCCTTCGGGGTTTGGGTAAATCCTTGTTTTCTAACTGATTTTCCTAAAAGAACTAAAAATCATTAAAATGGGTTTCTCCTCAAATCAAGATTGCTCTTTCAAAATGGGAACTACTTTTAGTCCTCACCCGCGTGGGTTGAGTGAAAATGGTTTTCAGTAATTAATGTCACCCCGTTTTCGTGTGAACTTCCCCACTTGTAAGGATTCGAGTGGTCTGGGTTCTAGGGGCCATTCCTTTGTCGGGACGAAAGCCACGGGGGCCGAGCCTGGAACCTGTTCTTGTTTGATAGGGTTGTAGGTGTAGGCCTCCCGGAACTTTCGGGCCCTAGTTGGTATCTTCTGCGTGTTATACCGAGGTTGTGGTGTTCCCGAACTGTAACGGGGCCGGGAACTTCGATAGGCGGAGCCTAGAGTCTGTTCTTGTTTGATAGGGTTCTTAGCACCGACCTATCGGGTTTTCCAAACCCTTATGGTGTCGGCCCTTTCTGAGTTATCGGTGTGGTTGGTGTTCTGTTGTGGGAGCCGTTTGGAGTGACGGCGGTCCCAGCTGTGTGGTACTTTCTTTAGTGAGTAGTGTGGCGAGTAGAGTCGTTGAGGGTTCTCCGACATAGCCATGAGAGTGTTTGGGCTTTTCATATTTGAGTCGAGGTTCTTTTCCGACTGAGTTGTGTTTCAAGCTTTGTGATACCGATCTGTTTGATCGTGGATTGTAGCCTGCTGAGCCTGGCATTTCATGCCAGTTATGAGATACTTGTGATACTTGAGTTCGTTGGGGTCGCTCCCCTCGAGCTACGCCCCGGGTGCGATGATGATTCCGAGCCTGACGAGGCTGCAATGATGCGACTAGTTGATACACTAGAGTTCGCTTGAGATGAGATAGTCCTTGAGGGACACCCTACGTAAGACCAAGTCCTGTTTGGGCGTAGTGGCAATAGTTGAGCGCAGCTTTGTTGACTGGTCCAAAGTGGGACAGTCATCTGAGATTGGGTGACTTTGAGAGAGTGATGGCATAGCATGTGTCATAGTAGAGTTTTCTTGAGCATAGTACTTGTGTAGTGATCCGGCCTTTCGGGGTATTTTTGACTTACGTGTAGTCATTTAGGCCTTTAAGTGAAATAAAATTATTCAATTCTTAAAAGTTGGCCATTGTGGGGTGCTACTATTTTTCTGCGATAGAGCGCGGAAAAAGAAAGCCGACGGTGCGATCGGATCTGAAATCCGATATCGGGATCCCCCAGAACGGGATTCAAAGTGATACGGTGATTAGTCGTGCATCGGAATCCGTACAAAATATCTTGCACCCGTTAGAGATAAGGTGGATTATCTCGTAGGGGATAATTAATTAGTTAATTAATTATCCCAGACGGAAAATAATAATTCTCTTACGTACGAATTAAAGAGAAATTAATTAGAGATAAAGTGCGACTATATAAGGGATCCCGATTAAAGAAAAGAAAAGAAAAGAAAGAAATAAAAACCCTAATCGGTGAGAAGAGAAAAAGAAAAGAAAAGATGGAACCCTAACCGGAGGAGAAAAGAGGAAAAGAAGGAGGAAGCGGAGGAACCCGATCGCCCTGATTCACGTGCCGGAGATCGGAGAACGAGACGCCATCGTCTACGGGGACCGGATCCGGGTCTCCAACGCCGAAAGGAAACAAGATCGGTTCTTTAATTCCGATAGATTGAGGTTAGTGGTCGTTAATCTTTTTGTAGAATTAATCGGGGGTTTTCCGTGTTCTCGTAAGGTCGTTTTAATTAGTACATCGATCGCGGATTTTCGTCGGGTTTTGATCCATGTTTTATTCTCGTTCTTGATCGAGGGTGATCGATGGTTTTTATCGAGTTTAATCGATAATTTTTAGTCGGTTTCTTTTTATCGGACTTGGTCGAAAATTCGATCGGGGTTCCGATTTATGTTTTGGTTGTTCGTGGATCAACGGTTTAGCCGTTAGATTTACCGCGGATTTATTTGGAGATTTTTGGGGATGTTTCGTTAGAACATAGTGGGTTAACGGGAGGCCGCCGCCACCGTTGTTAAACGGGAGGCCGCCGCCGTCGTTACCATGGTCGCGGGGTCTTCGCCGGAGTCGCACGGGAGCGAAAACGGAGAAGAAATCGCGAAACGGGAGCGAAAACGGCGAAGAAAACCGCGAAATTAGGGTTTACTGTGCTTGTCCGTACAGCACGGTCCACGGGTCCAGGCGTGCACCCGGTGCATGCCCGCAGCGTGGGAAGCACCAGACCCGGTGCACGGTTTCGTGCACCGGCCCGGCCGGCGTGCACCCGGCGCACGCACTTGCGGCCGAAGGGCAAGGACCCGGTGCACGCTCGGGTCGTGCACCAGCCCGGCCCGAGATGCGCGGTGCACGCCTCCTGCGTGCACCCGGTGCATGCCTCCGCCGCCTGACGCCGTGAACCCGGTGCACGGTTGCCCCCGTGCACCAACCGACAGCCCGAAGTTCATTTGCTCCGTTTTTGTCCGTTTTTCCACCGTTTTGAGCGCCGTCTTCGCCGTTGGGATCACAATCTCCGCGGTTTTCTTGGCATGGCAACTTGGGATCTTTTTGGTCACTGTTTTATTTTGTTGGGTGCCGATTTCGCCGACGCTCCGCGCCTCGACGAAATCGTCGGGGGCGCGCCGTCGGGTCTCTTTTCTCATCATTTCCGCCGTCGGGGCCTTCTTGGTCTGACCATTGACGTCCCGAGTGGGCTACCGGTTGAGGATTGAGTTTTGTTGGACTTTTCCGTCGAAAAAAGAGTAAATTGGGTCTTGTGTTTTCGGACGTTAGTACACGCTTTTGACTATAGTTATCCGTGCGGACTTTCTTTAGGTCCAGACGCGCAGCGGGGGTGCGCGAAGGATTCGGGTGTTCCGATCTCTCTTCAAATAGGTGGGTACGGTTGCTGTAAATACAACCAGTGCAGTAAGTGCATCTATCGTCATTAAAATGCTCTTAATTTATCTAACAAAGTAGATGGACAGTTTAACCTTTCGCATAATTGTGTTTTTATCTAACAATTGAAACGGCTGCGGTCGCGGTGCTCATGACACGCCGATCTCGGCAAATCCGTTTTCGGATGCTGCACGTACACAGGCGGATTGGCCTCCGCATGGGTGTACTTTTCCGGAAGAGTGGTCTCTTACGACCCGTGTTCCTCACAAAAGTGTGGGTGCCGTGAGGACCTCTTCGCGCCTGCTGAAAATAGCACACCAGCACCGCGAAGAGGTTAAAAGCATCAAAGTAGGTGTTTGCGCACGAGGGGAGACTTTAGTCTCTCCGACAAATATTCTGGGGTTGGTGCCCAATTTAATTGATAATTCTGGGGTTGGTGCCCAATTTAATTGATAAATCTGGGGTTGGGGCCCAGCTTAATATGTGCAGGGTTTTAGCGAAATGGTTCTGGTGTATTCGGTTTGCTCCTTATTTCCTTATTGATATTAGACATCTACTTTGTTTGTCACTGACATTACCCACTCCGTGACAGGTGTTACGAGGTGCGTTAGCCGGGAGGGCGGTGAGACTGCGTCGCGAGAACCGTAGTCAGAACACTTGGTTTTTATTATCTCATTTCTCTTACGCTTAATTTAGTTAATTTGCTTGTGGGTCGTAATATTCGTGGACATGTATTACTTAGCGCCGTGGATGAGGTGTACTTTTATATTTCGGTTCTTTTGGTGATGTTTTCTTATGCGGCACGTTTTCATGATAAACCAAATGACTTCGAAAAGGTTTTCTCAAAACGAAGTGCCGTGTGGGCACGGGTTTTGCAACCGCTGGCTTTATCATTTCTAAACACTGATGCCGCTTTAATATTCCGCTTGATGATGTATGTCTATTGTATGGTTGATGATTGGTGTTTGATGTATGTTGTTGTAAATGAGACGCCGTGCATATACAAAGGAGACTCTGTCCGTGGGCAGGGAGAATTTGTGTATGTGGCGGTCTGGCATGCACCGGGGATGAGGTTTAAATTACCTTGTTAAGAAGAAAAAAAAAAAGATACACGCGATTTTCCGCTTTGATAGACTCAAAAACCCCCGGGGGCGTGACAACTTGTGACATATCGTCAGTAGTGAGCAGATGCATCATATTATCTTTTGTCCCACTTCTTGAGCATCTAGATAGAGGCATAGTAGCTGTAGAGATATCCTTTTCCAGCTCTTTTCTTTCCGTATACTTTGTTACTTTATGCCTCTAGTAGACTTAGTGGGCAGACCGTTGGGCTTGTTGACGGCACCCACTGAGAACTACTGTGGGAAGTAGTTCTCACACCCGTCGTGGTGTCTTTTTCCCCATGGGCTTCTACTCCTGTTCCTGTGCTTCAGTTGCTGATCCTTCTGACCGGTTTCGAGGGAGTCGCGAGCTAGTTCCCTACCCGTCGTTGGAGTGTAGCGGTACCCCCCCTTCAGAGGAGAGCTTCAGTAGCTTAGTTTACTTCTTTTCCCTCTGTTGAGAGACCTTTGTTGTTAGGTATAGAGTTGTATTTTATTTTACAGTTTGAGAGACTGTTGTAGTGAGGATATTTTGTATTGAGAGCTTGTACACTGATTATTTATTGGAGATATCTCCCTTTTGGGTTTTGTATCAGAGGACTTTTTATACGATCGTATTTGGGGAGATGGATATTGTATTATTTTCAGTTGTACAGTGATTGGATTTCAGTTTTAGTAGTTTACTTTCAGCTCTGATATCTGTATACTGTAGTTGATTCTTTTTGCAGGTTAGTCGCTTCATATGTACGGCAGTTTCCGTACAGATGGCGGATCTGTTAGCGAGCCCGGGTCGCAGTTTCGACCCCGGGGCGTGACAAAAGATGTGGAAAGAGTTACATCCCAATGAGGAGTGTGAAAACTACCACCACATGGAGGAAAGAGCTACCACCTCGGTCGTCCGAGTACTGTGTGCAGCTACCACATGTATACCAAGCATGGTTGTTCGAGTTGATTAAATAAAATGCCTTTTGGAATACTTGACTCTGTCAAATTCCAAGGTTGGTATAAGGTGGGGATTTTATTGAAAGATGCTCAAAGAGCCACTCCTTACAATAAATTGACTAGATATATTATCTAACTTATCTGGGATTTCAAACATCTATTGATCTTGGTATTTTATTTTCTTTACCAAATTGATGATTTGATAAAGGCATTACTCATAAGATCAAGTTAGATGTGATTGAAGTTATTCAACTTTAAGGGATTTAATTTTTATAAATTTTCGTTTCATTTGTTGGATGTTATTGATAGATTTGACATAATCTATTTCTTGTTGTATGAAACGATGATTTTTATCTAAAGTTGATACACAGAGGTGCTTACAATCTTTTTCTAGATTCTCTAGAATTTTTCTGAATTTTTCTGAAGAAAAAGTTTGGAGCCGGTCCGGACTGGACAAGCTGATCCGGACCCCGAACGCAGGAAAATCCTGCGGGTAGCCGATCCGGACTGGATTCTTCAGGCAGTCCGGACCGCGGCTAGGGTTTTATTAAGAACAAAAGGGATTTGATTTCTTTTAC
The DNA here is from genome assembly GCA_029204045.2 of Tillandsia leiboldiana. Classification (NCBI taxonomy): domain Eukaryota; kingdom Viridiplantae; phylum Streptophyta; class Magnoliopsida; order Poales; family Bromeliaceae; genus Tillandsia; species Tillandsia leiboldiana. The sequence continues at coordinate 10,637,909 of CM055064.1, forward strand.
TACAATCTTTTGTTCAAAAGTCTCCAGAGCTTCTCTCTCTAGAATTCAATTATTTTGGAGCCTTCCGAACTCGTTTTCTCCAAATCCAAGTGAGTTTTCTTGATCAAAATCTCGGTTTTTCACAGGTTTTCTATATTTTTCTCAAAACGTGATGCAAATCTCATATCTTTTTCGTTTGTGATTTGTTTTTGATCAAACTTCTTTTGAAATAAGAACTCTGGGTAAATTAGTTTTGATTATATGCTGGTTTTCTCTTGATTAACAGATTTTTAGGCTTCGATTTCTAAAAATTCGGTTTTAGGGCATATAATAGGAATTTTCGAAAATCATGGAATTGATCTATTTTTAAAATTCTTTTTGCAAAATTAATTTGATTCCTAGTCTCTCTACATGATAATGATTGTTTAGGTACAATTTTTCAATTTTTTAAAAATAAATAATTTTTGTCGTGTTCTTGAGTTGTTGTTCACAGGACTTGTCTCTCCCAACGAACAGTAGAAATGGTAATCACTTGGATCATATTTCTTCTTTCTGCCGTGGTTCACGCGAAAGCAACGACCAAGCCTAAGAGGGCTAAGAAGGCAAAGAAAACTCGAGATGACTCCGAGACGGAATCAGAAACTGAATCAATCGACTGAGATCAGTTGTTGGTTGAAGCGACAGTTCCTACTGCTTCAAAAGGGAAAGCCCCAGCAGAAACGTCCAAGGCAAAAACTCCACCTAAAACCAAGAGAAAGAATGTTGCAAGGAAACGAGGAAGTGCTCGGGGTATCTCAATTGAAGAACCACTGGCAAGCCAGCCCCCTCCACAAGACTTTATAAGCTCAACAAGGATAAAGGATTTCGAGAAAAGAGAATGCATTGGCGAAAGACACGTCAATGTCAATGCTCTGAAGGAACGGAAGGAACTGTTTGGGACCTTGTTTGACCATGCAGGTCTTGGCCCCATATGCCGTTTTCCTGAGACCACCGGATATTGTCTCCATTCGGTGAGGATGTTCTATCAGAATGGTTCAGGATTGGTTGATCAGGAGGACGGAAAGCGCGAATTTCTAACAAAGGTTAGAAATATTCAAATCAAGGTCACTCCACAATTGATTGGAGAAGTTGTGGGGATGAAGGCTAGGGCTGAAGGCCGAAATTACTTGAAAGGTCATGTCTACTCCACTGACTCTTGGAGAGTGGTTGTAAATGGGATTTGTATGCCCGATACGATGTCAACAGGGAACTCGGTTCTCTCAAGAGAGCTTAAACCGGAATATCGATATCTAAACTTCATTGTTTGCTACAATATCCTTCCGAATATGCAAACTAAAGTTCTTCGATGGGACAGGATGCTTTTTCTCTATCTTATTGGACACCCGGCAACTGCTATGGGTTCTAACTTCAACATCCCATTCCTTATCTGGTCTAGGATGGCTCGGTATGTCGAACATGCGCATCCCACCGAGAGACTTCCCTATCCAATGATAATTATGTGTATTTTGAAAAGATTCAAAGTCGATACTTCTTCATCGACTTATATGTATAGCTTGGGGACTATCAACGACACGACTATCGTCAAATCCCTCTCCACAAAGCAAGATGAGCCTCCATCACCTCCTCGTCGACGAAGAACACAATCTGCAGCTCCACCTCCAGCAGCTACAACATCAGTTCCCCCAATACCTCCTTCAACCTCCGATGATGATGCCTCCGTTACCACAATCTACAAAGAACAACAGCGCCTCTCCAACGAGCAAGAACGCATGTCTAATGAGTTCGTTGAGATGAAAGGGGATCTTAGAGAGGTAAAGAAAGAACAAGTTTCAATGAACAAGCGCATCAAGAAAATATTTCAGAAGCTCGGATGCATCAGCTCTGACGATTCAGAGTAATCTCCTTTATTCTCACTATCGTTTAGTTTATTTTTGTACTAACCGTCTGTATTCTTGCAGGCTTGTTACATTTCTTTTAGTTCTCAGTTTACGTTTGGTTCTTGAACTCTTAACTCTTCCTTCTTTTGTAATTTTGGCTAAGTTTTGTGACAAAAAGGGGGAGAGAGTATGTGAGAACTTTGAACAATGCACAATGCTCTGTGATTGACCATGACTATACTTGTGTGAGAACAATGCTGAAACTAAGGTAAGTATAACTTTCAACTTTGGTTTTATATGTGTTTTGATGCATGCCTCCGCTAACTATTCGACTAACTATTTGGGCATGTAATATAACTAACAAGTTGCTTGTTGACTAACCTTTCTGTGACATTTGGATTTGTATTGCTTAGAAGATATGTCGATTTTTTATTGTGATTTTCATACATATCTGAATTTGCAAATGTCATGATGTGTATAAACTCTATCTCTGTTTTTGGTTTTGATTGTTGAAAATTCTTGAGGTTACTAACGATCTTTTGTGTCAAGAAATGATTTCTTTTGCAGAGATTACAGATGTCTAAGTCTAGAGTCTGTTTTAGGAGTTTAACTCATGTATTTATCTTTATTTGGATCTCTAATGTAAATTTTTGTTGTATGGTGATATCAACAAAAATATCTTTTTGAATTTTCTTCAGTGGATTTGTGTTTTGTCACGAAACCGCCAAATGGGGAGATTGTTACGGAATTTGAGTTGGCGTATTTCGTGAAATTATTTATGTCACGCCCCGGGGTCGAAACTGCGACCCGGGCTCGCTAACAGATCCGCCATCTGTACGGAAACTGCCGTACAGACGAAACGTCTAGCCTGCAAAAGACAAAACTACAGCTACACAGATATCAGAGCGGATAAAAAGCTGTACTATAAAATTTCACAACTACAAAGTTGCAACAACACAAAGCCTATCTCCCCAAAATCAGATGATACAAATAGAAGTCCGCCTATACAACATCTACGAATCCAAATGGGAGATAGATAAACAGAAAATATAACCAACTCCCACAATCCGGGAAGGTACATCTACCTCACTCTAAAGTAACAATGCTAGTAGGGAACTATCACGCGACTCCCTGTCCTCGGTCCGTCCAGTCGAGTTCGGCAGGAACGGAAGAAAGCCTCAGCAACCTGTCACCGACAGAGGGTGTGAGAACTACATCCTACAGTAGTTCTCAGTGGGTACCGTCTCCAAGAACCACGGTCTGCCCACTAAGTCTACTAGAGGCATAAGATAACAGAAAAGACTGTGATAATGAAAATAAGCTGGAAAAGAATCTGCAGCTATCATGCCTCTATCTACTATGCTCAAAAGGAAGAGACTATGGATGATGGTATGCAGCCACTCACTGCTGGCAATATGTCACAAGTACTACTCAAGACACTCTACAATGACACATGCTACGCCATCACTCTCTCAGTGTATCCCAAATCTCAGCGACTGCCCCACAGGGTCCAGTCGAGTCAAGCCTGCGCCCCCCGGTGTATCAACCAGGGTGTCCAAACGGACAAACTCGATCTCTCACAAGGTGACCCCATGGTAGCTCGGCCAGGGGTATCAAGCGACCTCTAGTATCTGAACTAGGCGCATCATCGCAGCCTCGTCAGGCGCGGTATCATCATCGCAGCCTCATCAGGCTCGGTATCATCAACGCACCCGGGGCGTAGCTCGAGGGGTGCGACCCCACCGAACTCAAGTATCTCATCAGTATCACTGTCTCACAAGTGGCTCCTGCAGGCTATAGTCCTCGATCAAACAGATCGGTATCTCGATGCTCGAAGCACAACTCAGTCGGAGAACCCTCCACGACTCAATCTCACAACACTGACCCACTCAACGAAAGTACTACACAGCTGGGACCACCGTCTCTCCCAACGGCTCTCACAACAACACCCTACTGAACTCAACACATAACTCACGGCCGGAGATGCTCCACAGCCAGATCTGCGAAGGGTCCGAAACCCCGGAGACTAACCCCTACGTCCCCAAGAAAGAAAACAGCCCTTAGAACCCAGATCACTCGAATCCGCTCGGGTGGATAAGTTTATAAGAAACCATGTCATTTATTTCAGAAAACCATTCAATCTGAGAGAAATCCATCTTTTTAATGATTTTTAGTCTTTTTAGAAAAACCCCTTGAAAACAAGTTTTATGCCCAAACCTCGAAGAGCTAATGCCCTCGTCCTATCAAACAAGAACAGACTCAGGCGACCTTGCGAGGCTTGGAAGAAACATTGTTTGACCAAAATCATATATTCGTCCAAAAAGGTTCTGGGTTCAAGGTCCTGCTAACACACGTGCACCACGATCACAATATGGTGGTGACGAGAAGAACAGTGAAAAGAGAAACCCCGGGACAACCATTTATCTGAAACGGTTTCCCCCAAAACACTAACACTGGCCTAACCCAGCCACCAGACCCCACTCGGCCCCCCGGGCCCGAGTGCAACACCCGTCCCACAACACTCTGACCACTCGGCCCACTACCCGGGCGAGGAACCCTAAATCCAGAGGGATATGCGAAGTGTGGGATGTCTAAAGCATAAAAGAACCTAGCTCAAATTAAGGTTCACAATTGGTCTGGTCAAACACATGCACATATGACGGGGGTGCTAGTTAAGTTCCAAGAAAACACTTAAACTAGCATGCAATCCTATCACAACAGAATTAGAAGGAAGTCCGTAGACTTGGAGAGAAAACCAACCCACCTCAGAAAGCCACCAATTGCTCGTCGACACTTGCAATTGGGCTCAGCGGGCTTACCTGGCCTCCAAGGTGTTGGGTTATATGTAATAAGGATCTAAATAGGGGAAAAAACACCTAGAGGGGGGTGAATAGGTGTAAACGTATAAACACTCAAAAATCGTTGCGATAAAAACCCAATGCGGAAATAAAAATTAATACGCAAGATTTTTACGTGGAAAACTCCATCACCGGAGTAAAAAACCACGGGACCGATAACACGGCAGAAATCCACTAGAATTAAAACACGTACAAGGTGATTTACCGTACACAATTACGACTCAACCTTTTCCATACGCTCCTAGAGGATCTTCTCCGCTCGCTCCGCGACGCTTCTCGAATCCACGATCTGCGCCCAACGCCGAATCCACGGCGTCCAACGTCGAATCCACGACGTCCGACCGAATCCACGGTCTTCACCCAATAGCACCCTTCGAATCCACGAACGTGCCTCGCTCCGAATCCACGAGAGCGGTTGAACCTTGAATCCACAAGGACACGCGAATCCACGCGCCGATTTTTGGGGTAAATCATTATTTTTGGGTGGTGATGATCCGCCGAATACTTAGATCAAAGATAGATCGGAAATACCATCTAAGTATTCATTAGTTTGATTCAACTCAAGATGTGAGTATGAAAACCTAGAATCAAACTAATCAATATAGATGAAGAAACATAGAGTATTCTCTAATGATTTCCTTTCTTCTCTATATGTGGATCTAGAGGCGTATATATGAAAATGACGGCTATTTTTATTTTCGGCCTCTTTTTTGGATTCCCCCTAGAAAAAGAGTCATAGGGTTTATTTATAGGTTAGAAACCCTAGGAAGGAGATAAGAATCAAAAACCTAACATTTCTGGAGATTTTACGGACGGCGATCCGGATCGGATTAGCTGTGATCCGGATCGTCGTAACGAGTCAGGCAATTCCAGAAAAACGAAGGTTCGGGATCCGGATCGAAGTGCTTGATCCGGATCGTTCATACAGTTCACCAAACATCAACGTTCGGGATCCGGATTGCGAAGCCTGATCCGGATCGTTCAAGGAAGATGGTAAACTCAGTGTTCGGGATCCGGATCAAGAGAGGCTACGATCCGGATTGAACTGGTGTATGAACGAACCACCTTCGGGATCCGGATCGAACAACCTGATCCGGATCCTGAACATGTCCCAAGTCCAGTTTTTGATTTTTATGCAATGAAAGATTCTTCCAAGTGTTTCTACACTACAAGAAGTGTTCGGATCACACAAAATCTTAGGTTAAGCATACCTGATCCTTTTGAATTCTTCTTTCTTGAGATTGAGTTAAATGATCCAACTTTCTTCACCTTCAATCTTCAAGACTTGAGACTTTCACGAAACTACGCCAACTCAAATTCCGTAACAATCTCCCCCTTTGGCGGTTTCGTGACAAAACACAGATCCACTAAAGAAAATTCAAAAAGATATTTTTGTTGCTATCACCATACAACAAAAATTTACAATGGAGATCCAAAAATTTAAAAACATGAGATAAACTCCTAAAATAGACTCTAGACTTAGACATCTGTACTCTCTGCACAAAGAAATCATTCTTGACAAAAAGAGATCGTTAGATACCTCAAGAATATTTAGCATACAAAACCTAGTACAGAGATAGAGTTTATCTGATCATCATGACATTTGAGAATTCAGATATGTAAGAGAATCATAGTCAAAAACCAACATATCTTCTATGCAATTAAAAACCAAATGTCACAAAAAGTTAGTCCAACATCAACTTGTTAGTCATATTACATGCCCAAATAGTTAGTCGAATAGTTAGTCGAGACATGCAAACAATCACAAGATGAAAACCAAAGTTGAAGTTGAAGTGATACTTACCTTGATGTATACAAAATCTTCATCAGCAAGATTTTCACAATCATTGTTCAAGTTCCCTTGATGTTCACTTACCTTGATGTTCATTCACATCATCATTGTACCTTGATGCAGTCATCATTGTTCATCATTGATGTATACAAGATCACAATTTTCACAATATCATTGTTCAAGTTCTCTAAACTCTCTCCCCCTTTTCGTCACAAACAAAGCCAAAGTTACCAAAAAAAAAATTGAAGGAGAGTTAAAAAAAATATCAACGAAAATGTTCCGAAATTTAAGAACTAGAACTAAAAGTAAGTCCTAAAAACTGAAAAACCTGCACAAAAAGATTAAAAATCTGCAAAAGAATAAAAAGAAGGAATCAGTCATCAGATTCGGAGTCTTCAGAGCTCGTGCAGCCCATCTTTGAGAACATCTTTTTCACCAGCTTGTTCATAGAATTGATCTTCTTAGTTATGGTAATGTGAGCTGCCGTGATGAGCTCGAGCTCATGGGAGATTCTCGTCTGTGCCTTCGAGATCTGTTCCTGCTTAACCGATAATCGTTGTTGTTCTTTGTAGATGGATGAGACTGATGCTTCATCCGCTGGTGTGGGTGCTGGTTGTGATGGTGACGCGGAAGTGCCGCTACTAGGTTTCGTTCCGCACGTTGGGACTGGAGTGACATGGGGCAATTTGTGAAGTGACTTCACGACGGTGGACTCATCGATCATGCCCAAACATTGATGATAAGTCGGTGAGGTAATGTCAACCTGAAATTTCTTCAAAATCCTCATTATAATCAGTGGAAATGGAATTCTCTCTGTGGGATGAGGGTGCTCAACATATCTTGTCATTCTATTCCAAATAATGTATGGAATGTTGATATTCAATCCCATTGCCTCAGACGGATGTCATAAGAGATACAAAAATAGCATTCGATCCCATCTCAAGACTTTCGTCTGCAAATTTGGAAGGATATTGTAACAAGTGATGAAGTTTAGAAATCGGTACTCAAGACGAAGTTCCTTGGATCTGATCGATTTCTCCGTTGATTGCGTTCCTTCCAAACAAATTCCCTTTATAACCATTTGCCACACAGTGTTCGTCAAAACCTTTCCCTTCAAGTAATTAACTCCTGTCTTGCTGGCAGGCATTCCCAAAACCTCGCCAATCAATTGTGGAGTAATTTTGAATCTTGTGCCTTGGATGTTCGTGTAAAATTCCATTGGACCGTTTTCAATTTCACGAAGGTGCCGCGCATTTGTATAGAAGGCCCTTACAAGATGCAGACAGCATCCAAGTACTTATGGAAATCGACAAACTTGAATAAGGTTTGCTTGTTCAATTAGAACGCCAAACTCAGGAGAGTGATCTCGTAGAGCCTCTATATTGACATGCCTCTCACCAATGCATTCACGAGTCTCAAATGCCCTTAGGCGATCCGAATTAACGAACACTTGTTCCTCCCGAGGTGGAGAATCCGGAATAATCAGTTCGTTAGCCATGAAACCTCGTGCTCGTCCAAACCGTCGAGCGAGTCGTTTCCTTTTCACTGAGATGGTTGGTGCAGTCATAGGTGCTTTACCTTTGTCCATGGGTGCTTTTTCTTTCGATGCATCGGAGGTTTTCTGTGGCGATTCTTCAGGATGTGTTTCATCATCAGATAACTCATCCCAGTTAACTTCATCCTTTTTAGCTCTCTTGGCAGTGTCTCTCGTATGTACCATAGCAGTAAGTAGGAAAACAATCCAAGTGATCACCATTTTGATTATTAGTGCAAAATGTATCCTGTTAAGACCAACTCAAGAACACACGAGAAAATTGTTAATTTTCAAAAATTGAAAAATTGTACCCAAACAATCATAATCATGTAGAGAGACTAAGAATCAAATTAGTTTTGCAAAAGGACTTTTAAAAATAGATCAATTGCATGATTTTCGAAAATCCTTATTATATGCCCTAAAACCGAAATTTTAGAAATCGAAGCCTAAAAATCCGTTAATCAGGAGAGTACCTAGCATATAATCAAAACTAATCTACCCAGAGTTCTTATTTCAAAAGAAATTTGATCAAAAACCATCCACAAACAAAGTTGATCCAAAAAATTCATGACGTTTGAGGAAGAAGAGAGAAAAACGATGAAAAACCGAGATTTTGATCAATAAAACTTACTTGGAGTTGAAGAACTTGAGTTTGAAAGCTTCCACGAAGGATGAAATCTAGAGAGAGAGGCTCTGGAAACTTTGGAACAAAAGATTGGAGTAAAAGAAATCAAAAACCCTTTTGTTCTTTATAAAACCTAGCCGCGATCCGGATCAGTTCATAACTGCGATCCGGATCGGCTACCCGCAGTGAGAAACTGCGTTCGGGATCCGGATCGGCAGATACAATCCGGATCGTCAGCCCGCAGAAGAATTCCTGCGTTCGGGATCCGGATCATCTGGCCCGATCCGGATCGGCTCCAACTTTTTCTTTAGAAAATTTCAGAGAAATTCAAGAAAAACCAGAAAAAGATTGTAAGCACAAATGTGTATCAACTTTAAACAAAAATCATCGTTTCATACAACAAGAATTAGATTATGCCAAATCTATCAATAATATCCAAAAATGAAACGAAAATTTACAAAAATTAAATCCCTTAAAGTTGAACACCTTCAATTACATCTAACTTGATCTTATGAGTAATGCCTTTATCAAATCATCAATTCAGTAAAGAAAATGAAATACAAAGATCAATAGATGTTTGAAATCCCAAATATAATAGATAATGTATCTAGACAATCTGTTGAAGAGAGTGGCTCTTTGAGCATCTTTCTTTAAAAACCCACCTTATACCAACCTTGAAATTTGACGGAGTCAAGTATTTCAACATGCATTTTACTTAATCAAAAATTTGAACAACCATGCTTGGTATACATGTGGTAGCTGCACACAATACTCGGACGACCGAGGTGGTAGCTCTTTCCTCCATGTGGTGCTAGTTTTCACACTCCTCATTGGGATGTAACTCTTTCCACATCTTTTGAGCATTTTACTTTTTCTATGACTCCCCCTCAATTGGCTATCAATTATTTAAGATATAAAGTATTCAACCAAATATTGATCTCGATTTCATACTCGACTAAGCAGTCAAATAAGATAATGACTATACCAAGAGATCATAGAGAGAGAGAAATTGACTTTGATCACTTAGAAGATGATTTAATTAACATAAATGATCATTGCAACAGTGAAATATTATGATGGCAAAAGCATAATAAATTTCTAAATGTGCGAAAAGATGCAATTAGAGTCAATTATGATCTATGCTCAATTAATGTCCTATGTACAAACATAGATAATGAACAAAACAAAAACAAATACAAAACCTATCCTAAGCAAAGGTTTCAAAAAGAAGTTTATTTCAAGGAAAGCATTCCAATTGCTTTTCGTAAATGAATAAAACGTTTTTGATCCGAAGGTTTTGTTAGAATGTCAGCTAATTGATCCTCAGTTGAAATATATGAAAGTTGAAGAGTATTTGATTCAACTAGCTCTCTAAGAAAATGATATCTAAGTTCAATATGTTTTGTTCTAGAGTGCAACACAGGGTTTTTAGAAATGTTGATTGCACTTGTGTTGTCACAAAGAATTGTTACCGAAGATGCTGAAATGCGGAAGTCGCTCAATACGCTTTTCATCCAAATGAGTTGAGTTGGCAACTTCCAGCTGAAATGTATTCCGCTTCGGCAGTCGAGAGTGCTATGCAGTTCTGTTTTTTACTGTGCCATGCAACAAGGCAATGGCCAAGATAGAAGCATGCACCACTCGTGCTTTTCCGATCATCCACTGATCCTGCCCAATCGGCATCTGAGTATCCAACAATATCCAAACTTGTTCCCATAGGATACCAAATTCCGAAATTAATTGATCCTTTGATATACCGGATGATCCTTTTCACCGCTTTCAGGTGAACTTCATTTGGTGCTGATTGATATCTCGCGCAAATCCCAACACCAAAAGATATATCCGGGCGACTAGCCGTGAGGTAAAGTAGACTTCCAATCATACTTCGATACAGTTTCTCGTCTACATTCTCACTATGTGATTCACTTCCAAGTCCCTTGTGGCTAGTTCCCATTGGAGTCGGAAAATCTTTACAATTTTCTAGATCAAACTTTTTGACCAACTCCATTGCATACTTGGATTGACTGAAGTGAATACCTTCATCATTTTGTTTAATTTGCAATCCAAGGAAATAAGTCAATTCGCCCATCATGGACATCTCAAATTCGCTTTCCATGGTCTCCGCGAATTTAGAAGCATCATTATCTCTTGTTGCGCCAAATACAATGTCATCGACATAGATTTGTGCTACAATGAAATTGCTTTGATAATGCTTCACAAAGAGAGTCCTATCAGCTCCCCCTCGAGTATAGCCCTTCTCCAAAAGGTGCTTTGTTAACCTTTCGTACCATGCTCGCGGTGCTTGTTTCAGACCGTAAAGAGCCTTTTTCAAACGAAAAACATGGTTAGGTTGTTTATGATCTACAAAACCTTTCGGTTGAGCCACATAAACTTCCTCATTTAAAAACCCATTTAGAAATGCGCTCTTAACGTCCATTTGAAATAATTTGATTTTAAAATGACAAGCAATAGCAAATAGTATACGAATGGACTCGAGTCTAGCTACAGGGGCGAATGTTTCATCAAAGTCTATACCTTCTACTTGAGAGTAGCCTTGAGCAACTAATCGTGCCTTGTTCCTGATGATAGTACCATCCTCATTTTTCTTGTTCTTGAAGATCCATTTGGTACCTATCACATTGTGTTGCTTTGGAGGCTTCGTTAATTCCCAGACTTTGTTTCGCTCAAATTGATGGAGCTCTTCCTACATTGCTTTAATCCAGTAGTCATCCTGAAGAGCTTCATCTATGTTCTTTGGTTCGATTAAAGATACGTAGCAAGCGAATCCACAAACCAACTGCCTCCGAGTTCTGACTCCTTCTTGTGGATCTCCAATAATATTCGATTCCGGATGATTCTTGGAGATTCGTAACGTTTGTTGAAACGGAGTACTCGGAGATACATGAGATGATTCCTGCATATCAGATAAACTTGAAGAACCATTAGATGCATCATCAATATTGGAAGTATTATTATGAGAAGATGCATTAGCAGGAGAATCATCATCTAGAGAGATATCGAGGGTAGATTTTCCAGATCCAAAGTGAAAAGCTTCATCTACTTTAACATTTATAGATTCTACGATCGTCTTAGATTCAATGTTAAATACTCGATATGCTCTACTATTCGTAGAATAACCCAAAAAGATCCCTTCATCACTTCGAGAGTCGAACTTTCAAAGATTTTCACGGTCACGTAAAATGTAACATCGACTCCCGAAGACACGAAAATATTTGATGTTGGATTTTCTACTAAACCACAGCTCATATGGTGTATTTAAAGTTCCTGGGCGCAAGTAAACTCTATTAATGACATAGACAGCGGTGTTCACGGCTTCAGCCCAAAAATGTAGCGGTAAATTCCGGCTATGAAGCATCACACGCGCCATCTCTTGAACAACCCTGTTCTTGCGCTCAACAACACCATTCTGCTGAGGTGTATAGGGTGCCGAGAATTCATGTTTAATGCCATTTGAAGTGCAAAAATCAATGAATTTTGAATTTATGAATTCTCCACCTCTATCACTTCTAACACGAATGATCTTTTCATTCTTTTCAATCATAATACGATGGCAAATCTCATGAAAAGAGTCAAACGTATCAGCTTTCTCTTTTAAAAATGCTACCCAAGAAAACCGAGAGAAATCATCAACCAAAAAAAAATGTACCATTTGCCTCCCAAAGATGGTTGACGGGTCGGCCAAAAGAAAAAGAAGAAAAGAAAGTAGTATACATAAACTACACAAGATTTAATCGAAGAACGATTAAAGACAAGGAGGGGTTTCACCTTTGCATACCCAAACCTTTTGAGTTTTGGAGTATGTTGGCAATGGTTGAGAAGTTTTCCTTGATGAAGACGTCTTGCAAGATTGGTGTCACGCCCCGGGGTCGAAACTGCGACCCGGCTCGCCAACAGATCCGCCACCTATGCCAAACCCGCATAGGTGAAGCGTCCTACCTGCAAGAAAAGTACTACAGCTAAACAGATATCAGAGCTATAAATAAAAATCTGCTGTATAACTAAATCAATCACTGTACAACTGGAAATAACACAACAATGTCCGTCTCCCAAAAATGATAATCATGCAGAATCCTCATATACAAACTCAGAACTCAACCGGGAGGTATCTCCAATAAATACATCAGTGTACAGGCTCTCAATACATAACAATCCTTACTACAACAGTCTCTCAAAGGAGGAAAATAAAATAACTAATCTACTGAAGCTCTCCTCTGAAGGGGTACCGCTACACTCCAACGACGGGTAGGGAACTAGCTCGCGACTCCCTCGCCTCGGTCAGAAGGATCAGCAACAGGAACAACAGGAACTGGAGTAGAAGTTCCTGTGGGAAAAGACACCACGACGGGTGTGAGAACTACGTCCCAAGTAGTTCTCAGTGGGTGCCGCCAACAAGCCCGACGGTCTGCCCACTAAGTCCACTAGAGGCATAAAGTAACAAAAGCAGTGCTGTAAGGAAAGCTGGGAAAAGTAAACTCTACAGCTACTATGCCTCTATCTAGATGCTCAAAGAGTGGGACAGACAGAACATGATGCCACAACTAACTCTCATCTCTGATCACTCAATCTGAACTGACTGCCTCCTCGGGTCCAGTCAAGCCTGCGCCAACCTACTGCCGTTACGTCCCTGAGGAGCGGACTTACGTAGGATCTACTGCCGTTACGTCCCGGAGGAGCGGACTTACGTAGGATCTACTGCCGTTACGTCCCGGAGGAGCGGACTTACGTAGGGCGTCCATGACTGCCAACACCAGCACAGCCAGAGGGACAAATGCAACGACAAGTCGCGATAGAAAAGCTCAATCTCACGCCGGTATAACAACCCGGTCTCGCCTACTCCGGAGTGGCACTCGAGGGGAGCGACCCGCTCGAGTAAAAAGTAACCCATCTCAAGTATCTCTGTAAAGTATCTCTGTCAAGCTCAAATGTGGCTCATGCAGGCTATGATCCACGATCAAACAGATCGGTAACTCCAAGCTGAAGCACAACTCAGTCGGAAAAAGAACCTCGACTCGAACAGGAATAGCCCAACACACTCTCACAGCTATGTCGGAGAACCCTCAACGACTCAATCTGATAAATGCACGACCATGGCTGAGTCGGGAAACCTCCACGACTCGATCTGCCAGAACCCCAAGATCCTCAAGGCTAAGTGGGAGAACCACCTCCACCACTAAATCAGAGAAACAACCTCTAGATCACACTCTGCCAACTCATGGCACCAAGTCGCATCCACTGCGAGAAACTGTCTCAACAGGCCAAACAGGCCAAACGTCGCATCTACTGCGAACAACTGCCTCAACAGGCCGACATCGCATCCACTGCGAACAGCTGACTCAACAGGCCAAACAGGCCGAACATCTCAACCACTGACCCAAAGAAGGGTCCGGGAACACCGAAAGACTAGAACCTACAACCCAAATCAAACAAGAACAGGCTCTAGGCATAGCCTCTCGTTGTTCTCATCCCAAGAAAAGGCAGACCTTAGAACCCAGACCACTCGAATCATCTCGGTGGTTAATTTATAGGAAAAACTGTGACATTTCTTACTGAAGCCATCTGATCTGTAAGAAATCCATATTTAATGATTTTTAGTTCTGCTTAGGAAAACAGTTGAAACCAAGTTTTATATCTAAGCCTCGAAGGGCTAATGCCTTCATCCAATCAAACAGGAACAGACTCAGGCGACCCTACGATGCTTGGAAGAAAATATTTGGTTGACAAAAATCATATGTGTGTCCAAAAAGGTTCTGGGTTTAAGGTTCTGCTAACACTGATCTACCGCTGCCACTAGCACAGCGGCGACAGATAAAACAAGAAAAATAAAACATCTCGGGACCGCCGTCTACCCAAACAGCTCCCGCTACAGATGAACAACCAACTACATCTACCAGACTCCACTTTGCTCCCAAGCACGAGTGTAACATGCATCCCGCACTAAAAGATAACTCCTGACCACTCGGCCCACTACCCGGGCGAGGAAGAACACTATGTCCAGGAAAGTAGAAGTGTGGATGTCTAAAGCAGAAATAACCCTAGCCCAAGTGAGGGTTTTCTACTAGTCTGGTTACACATGCAACATATGACGGGGTGCTAGGTCAAGTTCCAATAACTATAATTTACAGATGGTAGAAAGCAAGGAGATGATAATACCATCAGATAATACAAGGAATAGCAATTCCTACATTCTAACATGCTGCACAAGCATTTCACTATCATGCATAGTCCTACTATAGCAGATTTAAAGCACAGTCCATCAATCTTGGAGACAAGGCCACCCACCTGAAAATGCTAACTGTCCGGAGTCGCACAGCTGAGACAGTCCAGAAACAGATATCTCTGCACACCCACCAATCCAACGATACAGGAACAGTGATCAATACCTCCTGGGTACAAAAACACAACCCAAAGTTACACTTAATTCCATAAAATCCAAGCATCACAAATCTGCTGGGAACAGTCCCCTTAATGCGAAATTTTCACCTGTAAAAGGAACTCCAAAAATTCCAATAAAAATATCACAGCGAGCGTCTCGTCGAGACCTTCGAAACGGGTACCTGCACGCCCAAATCCGAGCCCCGTAGGCCGAGTTACAAATTCCACAGTACAGGTGCGCAAACACTCACAACCACACAACTGTAAACTCAAACACAGATAAAAGGGGAATAGTATACCTTCGGGCAAGCCTCAGAAAAATCCCGGAAAAATACAATGATAATCCTTGCGACGAGTAGATCCAAAAAGTGTATAGGCTCGTCTCGATCCGACACTCGGGTGCGGAGATAAAATTCCGGCAAGGGGCCG
Source organism: Tillandsia leiboldiana (assembly GCA_029204045.2). Taxonomy (NCBI): domain Eukaryota; kingdom Viridiplantae; phylum Streptophyta; class Magnoliopsida; order Poales; family Bromeliaceae; genus Tillandsia; species Tillandsia leiboldiana. The sequence continues at coordinate 10,653,396 of CM055064.1, forward strand.
CTGTCCAAAAACTCCACCAGAAAACAGCGGCTTAGAAATGCCTCGTAAACCGTGCCAAGAACTCAGAATAAATCAAGGTGATCAACACGGAAATCGAAGGCGTACCTCTCGTGAACGCGGTGCCGCAAAAATCGTCTCAAAATTCCATCGGGGTAGCTCAGGGGGTCTCCCACACTGAAAGGCGACGGTAGAAGCCAAAATCCAAGAAACGTCGCAGTGCGCCGCGTCGCAGAAAGCGCGGATCTCGAGGCCTCCAAAAATTCTGTAAATCCATCACAAGGTGGAGCACAAGGTGAGGAACATTTCCTCTTAAAACCTCTGCCTGAGAAGAGCTCGGCAAAACCTTCAAAACGCAGGCCAAAGGGGGCTATTTATAGCCCCAACTCAACAAATCCTGAAATACCCATTTTGTCCCAACTTCCGGGCGCCCGAAACTTCCGGGCTGCTACAGTGACCCAAAATGTACCCCAAACCAGCTGCGCCCGAATCGCCCCTGGAGTGACACGTGTCCCCGAACAGGCAACAGCGAGCGCGGCCAACCGCGTCGCGCCACGTGTCCTCCAGCTCTGCCGCCGAACGCGGAGTCAACTCCTCGGAATTCGCGCCCACGTGCGCCCGGCCGCGCCCACGTCGCGCCCACGTGCGCGGCCGCGCCGCCCACGGCCCCGTGTCGGGCCCGCATCCCGAGGCACCAGCTGCCAGCTGCGTGGACCGCGCGCTCGTGCACCAGCCAATGCCATCACGCCACGTGTCCCGCTCCGTCCACCGTGCACCCGCGCCATCCCGTGGACCGCGCCCACTGCGCCCGCCAACCGGGAGGCGCCACGTGGCCAGCGCCCGGGTGCATGCCTCCGCGGTGGACCGCGCACCTCCGCCGCCGCCAGCCGCCGCGCTCCGCCGCCCGCCGCCGCCGCCGGCGCCTCTCCGGCAGCCGGAACAGTACCCAAGACCTCGAAATCCGTGCCGGGTCATCCGAGCTCCGAAAAATACAAGTAAATAGTCCATTTTGAGCGTTTTCGCGCGCTGAATCCAAATCCGAAGTCCAATTTACCAAATTCCTCTTCTAAAATTTGCCGAAAATTCCCGGAGAAGTGTTCTTTACTCAAATTTCGCGCTGAGTCCAATTTTAATAACCATTTCGCGCGAAACCACATCAAAACATCCGACGGGGTCCTCCGATCACTCACGTGATCCATTATACACCCGAAGTCCATCACTTGAGTCCAAATTGGTGCAGAAACACCGCCGACATGCCACATAGGCCTCCAGAAGCTGCTAATCGCACTGCAGAAGCCCTGCGGAGATCTGGGTCACCACATCCTCCCCCACTAAAAGAAAGTTTCGTCCTCGAAACTAGCTCAACCCAAAAGGTGCCACAAAAACAAGGGTAGGTACATAACACTGCCGTCTCCAGCTCTCAAGTCACCTGTCACTCCCCGTGATTACTCCACAACAACAACAACAACTGGTACGGCATGGCCCAAATTGCATAATTCTCTCATCTCACGAGCCAGAATTTGCAACGGCATCCCTCGTACCACAAGTATTCGCAGATCTCAAAGGAAACGAGTCCATCACGGGCGAGGAATCCACATGCCTAACACTCCTGAGCTGAGACGTGGAAGGAAAAAGGCTGGGGGAAAAGAGAGAACAACCAATGTAGCACGCACCAAAACCGCTCCCTAGTGCCAGCTCAACCAGGCGATCCGAAACATACCCCATACGGTCATCCAGAGAAAAGAAGCCCTAATCGGCTAGGGTCCTCGCTCAATCACTCTCGGATCCTGACCAATCGCATGGACTGCTTCACCGCAGTCTCCCGTCAAAAGGGACCCTCAGGGACACAACCTCGAGCCCTGTTCCGCAACGGTCCCACCCAGCGCCAGCAACGGAATCATCAAACCCAACCCCCAATAGCTCTCCGGTTCCAGGTATCCGCCACCACAGTGGCCCTATCGGGGTGACACAAAATGCTCAAGAATAACCCAATGGTAACTCCACAGCCACTATGGGAGGCATCACCAACACAAAGGTCCATCCCCCATCTCTGGCAAAGCTGCAATCGGCGCTAGTACCAGTCTCATCATCCATTCGCCATGCTCTCCTGGCACTGCCAAATCCAAAAAAAACTCCTCACCTCAACAATAAATGTTGATCTCAGCCAATCTCAAATAGCATCCACATTGGCTGGAATTCCACCGCCGCTCCTACGGCTAACACAATGTGACCCAAGAAGGTAAGCTTCTAAAGCTAAAACTTGTATCTCAATAGCCTGGCATACAACTTCATCCACACAGCATAGTAACACATCCACCAGTGCTCCTCATGCTCCAAGCTGCTCTGGGAGTAGATCATAATATCCCTGGAGGATCTAGTTACCAAAGCAGTCAAGTACAGCTGGAGCATAATTCCTCAAACCAAAAGAGTGGCAGGGCGTTAAGCAATCCAATTGGCCTTACTAAAACATAATGCCCCTACCGTGTCCTGAACACCATCTTGGCGAAATACTCAGCCGTATGATTCCAAAATCTGTACCTGCAACTGCGCCATCAGCTCTCACAGCTCTACTGGCAATATCCAATGAGGTGCTGTCGAGGGTGGCGCGGTTCCCCGAACCACGCCAAACTCAATCTCTATCTCCCTAACCGGCGGCATTATCAACAGCTCAGGTGAAATCACACCCGGAATCTCGTGGTAACAGAGATATCTTTGGGTCCCGGTGCCGCCGTAAGCACCTCTCACACTGTCGCTATAACCAGTGTGCTCTAACGACCTCAACAACCAAATCTCCTCTCGTCTGCCTCGCAGAAGGTCAAAGTCCTCACCTTCCGCAGTCTAACATCCTGTGGCACTGTGCCAACCAAAACCCAAGCACTAGGTCGAAACGCCGAACTGCCATAATTACCAATAAGTCCACCCGTGTAACTCGCGGCCTCAACTGCATAGGACATAAACCACAAGGGAGCACAACCTCTGTCTCTGCTCACATTGAGGCGACGAATAAAGTCATCCGCAGACAACAAATCCACGCTACCGTTGCGCTACTCTGATATAGATGCTGATGCTGCCATCGGGGTCCACCCGATCTCTGGCATCTCGAAAATTTGCCATCCAGGTACGGAGATGAGAAATGCCTCTGCCGGTCAGTCTGTCCTCCATCACCCGACGCCAAGCGCCGATATCCAGCACTCGCCTCTGGCGGCCGATCCCTATCCAAAGAAACTGCAGCGTCATGCTCCACACACAATGCCTACCCATCGAAGCGTCAATAATTCAAAACGGAGGGACCAACAAAACTGAAAGGTATCCTGGCGCAAACCATTCCCCGTCAAACATATCCTATGCGCCTCGTCCCTCGAAACCTGAAGCGTGCAGTTCGACAACTGTATAAACTCCCTAGCACATGAAGGCTCACAGATAGTCTCTCCATCACCACCAACCCCAATTTTGCCTACAAAGGCTCCAACTCAAGCCTGTGAATCGGGATGGTTCAGACTGCCGGGACTGGCTCCATCGACCAATGACGTCCCGAAGCTCAGCTACTATCCACTATCCACCCTGCCTCGGTGCCTCGGCACTACTCGTCGGCACGGAGGGGCAGCACGCTCAGTCGGTGCCACGAGTGCAACTGAAGGTACCACTGCACAATAACAAACATCAGGACACAACAACCATACGACCCAATCCAGCGAAAGTCTAAGACATGTTATCAATTCCACATCATTATGTTGTCTGCAGCCAACATAATCGCTTAGGAGCATAAACATGCCAATCACTCATCCCGTCTCATGGGAGAGGTACAAAACTCGATCAGGACTCTCGCTAAAAGTCACGACTCTCACGTAGTCATCCTAATGTCCAACCACAAGCCTAGGGTGTCTAAGTCCTCAATGACCTACAACCTAGGCTCTGATACCACTCTAATCTGTCACGCCCCGGGGTCGAAACTGCGACCCGGCTCGCCAACAGATCCGCCACCTATGCCAAACCCGCATAGGTGAAGCGTCCTACCTGCAAGAAAAGTACTACAGCTAAACAGATATCAGAGCTATAAATAAAAATCTGCTGTATAACTAAATCAATCACTGTACAACTGGAAATAACACAACAATGTCCGTCTCCCAAAAATGATAATCATGCAGAATCCTCATATACAAACTCAGAACTCAACCGGGAGGTATCTCCAATAAATACATCAGTGTACAGGCTCTCAATACATAACAATCCTCACTACAACAGTCTCTCAAAGGAGGAAAATAAAATAACTAATCTACTGAAGCTCTCCTCTGAAGGGGTACCGCTACACTCCAACGACGGGTAGGGAACTAGCTCGTGGCTCCCTCGCCTCGGTCAGAAGGATCAGCAACAGGAACAACAGGAACTGGAGTAGAAGTTCCTGTGGGAAAAGACACCACGACGGGTGTGAGAACTACGTCCCAAGTAGTTCTCAGTGGGTGCCGCCAACAAGCCCGACGGTCTGCCCACTAAGTCCACTAGAGGCATAAAGTAACAAAAGCAGTGCTGTAAGGAAAGCTGGGAAAAGTAAACTCTACAGCTACTATGCCTCTATCTAGATGCTCAAAGAGTGGGACAGACAGAACATGATGCCACAACTAACTCTCATCTCTGATCACTCAATCTGAACTGACTGCCTCCTCGGGTCCAGTCAAGCCTGCGCCAACCTACTGCCGTTACGTCCCTGAGGAGCGGACTTACGTAGGATCTACTGCCGTTACGTCCCGGAGGAGCGGACTTACGTAGGATCTACTGCCGTTACGTCCCGGAGGAGCGGACTTACGTAGGGCGTCCATGACTGCCAACACCAGCACAGCCAGAGGGACAAATGCAACGACAAGTCGCGATAGAAAAGCTCAATCTCACGCCGGTATAACAACCCGGTCTCGCCTACTCCGGAGTGGCACTCGAGGGGAGCGACCCGCTCGAGTAAAAATTAACCCATCTCAAGTATCTCTGTAAAGTATCTCTGTCAAGCTCAAATGTGGCTCATGCAGGCTATGATCCACGATCAAACAGATCGGTAACTCCAAGCTCAAGCACAACTCAGTCGGAAAAAGAACCTCGACTCGAACAGGAATAGCCCAACACACTCTCACAGCTATGTCGGAGAACCCTCAACGACTCAATCTGATAAATGCACGACCATGGCTGAGTCGGGAAACCTCCACGACTCGATCTGCCAGAACCCCAAGATCCTCAAGGCTAAGTGGGAGAACCACCTCCACCACTAAATCAGAGAAACAACCTCTAGATCACACTCTGCCAACTCATGGCACCAAGTCGCATCCACTGCGAGAAACTGTCTCAACAGGCCAAACAGGCCAAACGTCGCATCTACTGCGAACAACTGCCTCAACAGGCCGACATCGCATCCACTGCGAACAGCTGACTCAACAGGCCAAACAGGCCGAACATCTCAACCACTGACCCAAAGAAGGGTCCGGGAACACCGAAAGACTAGAACCTACAACCCAAATCAAACAAGAACAGGCTCTAGGCATAGCCTCTCGTTGTTCTCGTCCCAAGAAAAGGCAGACCTTAGAACCCAGACCACTCGAATCATCTCGGTGGTTAATTTATAGGAAAAACTGTGACATTTCTTACTGAAGCCATCTGATCTGTAAGAAATCCATATTTAATGATTTTTAGTTCTGCTTAGGAAAACAGTTGAAACCAAGTTTTATATCTAAGCCTCGAAGGGCTAATGCCTTCGTCCAATCAAACAGGAACAGACTCAGGCGACCCTACGATGCTTGGAAGAAAATATTTGGTTGACAAAAATCATATGTGTGTCCAAAAAGGTTCTGGGTTTAAGGTTCTGCTAACACTGATCTACCGCTGCCACTAGCACAGCGGCGACAGATAAAACAAGAAAAATAAAACATCTCGGGACCGCCGTCTACCCAAACAGCTCCCGCTACAGATGAACAACCAACTACATCTACCAGACTCCACTCTGCTCCCAAGCACGAGTGTAACATGCATCCCGCACTAAAAGATAACTCCTGACCACTCGGCCCACTACCCGGGCGAGGAAGAACACTATGTCCAGGAAAGTAGAAGTGTGGATGTCTAAAGCAGAAATAACCCTAGCCCAAGTGAGGGTTTTCTACTAGTCTGGTTACACATGCAACATATGACGGGGTGCTAGGTCAAGTTCCAATAACTATAATTTACAGATGGTAGAAAGCAAGGAGATGACAATACCATCAGATAATACAAGGAATAGCAATTCCTACATTCTAACATGCTGCACAAGCATTTCACTATCATGCATAGTCCTACTATAGCAGATTTAAAGCACAGTCCATCAATCTTGGAGACAAGGCCACCCACCTGAAAATGCTAACTGTCCGGAGTCGCACAGCTGAGACAGTCCAGAAACAGATATCTCTGCACACCCACCAATCCAACGATACAGGAACAGTGATCAATACCTCCTGGGTACAAAAACACAACCCAAAGTTACACTTAATTCCATAAAATCCAAGCATCACAAATCTGCTGGGAACAGTCCCCTTAATGCGAAATTTTCACCTGTAAAACGAACTCCAAAAATTCCAATAAAAATATCACAGCGAGCGTCTCGTCGAGACCTTCGAAACGGGTACCTGCACGCCCAAATCCGAGCCCCGTAGGCCGAGTTACAAATTCCACAGTACAGGTGCGCAAACACTCACAACCACACAACTGTAAACTCAAACACAGATAAAAGGGGAATAGTATACCTTCGGGCAAGCCTCAGAAAAATCCCGGAAAAATACAATGATAATCCTTGCGACGAGTAGATCCAAAAAGTGTATAGGCTCGTCTCGATCCGACACTCGGGTGCGGAGATAAAATTCCGGCAAGGGGCCGCTGTCCAAAAACTCCACCAGAAAACAGCGGCTTAGAAATGCCTCGTAAACCGTGCCAAGAACTCAGAATCAATCAAGGTGATCAACACGGAAATCGAAGGCGTACCTCTCGTGAACGCGGTGCCGCAAAAATCGTCTCAAAATTCCATCGGGGTAGCTCAGGGGGTCTCCCACACTGAAAGGCGACGGTAGAAGCCAAAATCCAAGAAACGTCGCAGTGCGCCGCGTCGCAGAAAGCGCGGATCTCGAGGCCTCCAAAAATTCTGTAAATCCATCACAAGGTGGAGCACAAGGTGAGGAACATTTCCTCTTAAAACCTCTGCCTGAGAAGAGCTCGGCAAAACCTTCAAAACGCAGGCCAAAGGGGGCTATTTATAGCCCCAACTCAACAAATCCTGAAATACCCATTTTGTCCCAACTTCCGGGCGCCCGAAACTTCCGGGCTGCTACAGTGACCCAAAATGTACCCCAAACCAGCTGCGCCCGAATTGCCCCTGGAGTGACACGTGTCCCCGAACAGGCAACAACGAGCGCGGCCAACCGCGTCGCGCCACGTGTCCTCCAGCTCTGCCGCCGAACGCGGAGTCAACTCCTCGGAATTCGCGCCCACGTGCGCCCGGCCGCGCCCACGTCGCGCCCACGTGCGCGGCCGCGCCGCCCACGGCCCCGTGTCGGGCCCGCATCCCGAGGCACCAGCTGCCAGCTGCGTGGACCGCGCGCTCGTGCACCAGCCAATGCCATCACGCCACGTGTCCCGCTCCGGTCCACCGTGCACCCGCGCCATCCCGTGGACCGCGCCCACTGCGCCCGCCAACCGGGAGGCGCCACGTGGCCAGCGCCCGGGTGCATGCCTCCGCGGTGGACCGCGCACCTCCGCCGCCGCCAGCCGCCGCGCTCCGCCGCCCGCCGCCGCCGCCGGCGCCTCTCCGGCAGCCGGAACAGTACCCAAGACCTCGAAATCCGTGCCGGGTCATCCGAGCTCCGAAAAATACAAGTAAATAGTCCATTTTGAGCGTTTTCGCGCGCTGAATCCAAATCCGAAGTCCAATTTGCCAAATTCCTCTTCTAAAATTTGCCGAAAATTCCCGGAGAAGTGTTCTTTACTCAAATTTCGCGCTGAGTCCAATTTTAATAACCATTTCGCGCGAAACCACATCAAAACATCCGACGGGGTCCTCCGATCACTCACGTGATCCATTATACACCCGAAGTCCATCACTTGAGTCCAAATTGGTGCAGAAACACCGCCGACATGCCACATAGGCCTCCAGAAGCTGCTAATCGCACTGCAGAAGCCCTGCGGAGATCTGGGTCACCACAATTGGTCTTTTTCTTTTGTCATCATCTTGTTTGAAGTACTACCAATGTCCTTTTCTTTAGGAAAATCCTTCTTTGAATTCCATGGAGTGAACTTATTGGTAGCAGTTGCAAGATGTGGTTGATTTGATCTTTGAGCTCCAATCTTGCAATTTCTTCCAATGTGCCCTGCAAAATTACAACGAAAACATACCTTTGTGCTTGACGATTCTGAGGAGGATGAAGTAGGCTTGTTGTCGTTGGTTGTCATGATTTTCGGTGTCGGAGGAGGAGATACCGACTGAGGCACAAAGACTGTCCCAACCGAACTAAAATTGTCTTCAGTTCGATTGTATCCGAGGCCGAACTTGTTTGTTTGACCAAGACCAAGAAGTTTATCCAACTTACTCCTTCCTAAAGAAAATTGTTGTAAGTCATCCTTGAGTTGGCAAATGGTCTCTGTCATTTCCAATTTTTCCCGTCGGGCCTCGCCATAGAGCTTCAAGAAATAGTTCGCTTTGTTCACCATATCTATATAGTTCTTCTCGAGTTGCTCATTGGACTCTTGAAGGGAAACATTTTCTTTTATCAGTTTATCCCTTTCCACTTCAAGATCGGTCGAGAGAGAAGTTACCCTTCTTACTTCTTCTTCGAGATCCTGCAATCTCCCTCTCAACCCCTTGTTTTGCTTAGCCGGTTTCTTTAAATCCCGTAAAGATCTGTGATAGGCTAGAGCAAATTCTTCACCTTCCGAATCATCCGATTCGTTGTCCGTTGCAATCTTTCCAACAGTGAAGTTGGACAACGACTCGGATGTACTTGCCATAAAGCACATGAAAGGTGAAGATACGGACGCGTGGAATGCGGTGGAGCTCTTTTCTTCATCACTCGAAGACGACTCATTTGACGTTGAGTTGTCATCCCAAGTGACGACTTGCATCGCCTTCTTCTTTGCCGGATACTTGTTAGGACACTCCGTTGCAATGTGGCCGTAGCCTCGACATTTGAAGCATTGTAGTTGTCCTTCTGAACTTTTCTTATCCTTTGAGAAGTTCTCTTGCTTTCTTGACTTGTAACTTGAAGTACCCTTGCCTTTGTTCGACTTTCCGAAGGATGGAGATTTGCTTGAATTACCCCTTCGAAAGTTGCGGCGAAACTTCCTTGTCAAGAGAGCGAGCTGCTTCTCAAATTCCTCCATAGAAAGGTTCTCGTCATCGTCTGAGGAGGATGTATCCGCGTCTTCTTCCTTAGTTGTTTTGAACGCATAACCTGAAGACTTAGAAGTGGATGCCTTTCCAGAAGAATTGTTAGTAGTAAATGTCATTTCATAAGTTTGTAATGAACCAACTAATTCTTCTACACGTATTTCGTCCGGGTGTTTAATAGTTTCAATGGCAGTAACCTTTGGGCGAAATCGTTCAGGAAGAGTTCTTAAGATCTTTCTTACAATCTTAAATTCTGGAATCTTCTCTCCCAGATTAGCACATGAGTTTACGATGTCTTGCAATCGTGTATAGTAGTCGGTGAAAGATTCATTTTCTGCCATTAAGATAGAGTCAAACTTGCTCGTAAGCATTTGCAGTTTCTGAATCTTCACGAGGTTAGTTCCCTCATGTGTAACCTGAAGAACAGCCCAGATTTCTTTCGCAGTCTCACATGCCGAGACGCGAGAGAATTCAGTTTGAGATAAGGCATTAAAGATAGCATTAATTCCCTTGCCATTGTAAGAAGATGAATCTAACTCTTCCTTGGTCCATTTAGACCTAGGTTTTAAGGTGCGAACATCACCAATAAATTCAGTTGGATTAGACCATCCTAATTCAATTGATTGCCACACCCGTTCGTCGATGGAAATTAAAAAGGCTTTCATCCGTACTTTCCAGTACGCATAATTTGTTCAATCGAAGAACGGGGGTCGGTTGATGTTTCCACCTTCAACCATTGTTTACAACCCAATTCCCGCTCTGATACCACTTGTTGGGTTATATGTAATAAGGATCTAAATAGGGGAAAAAACACCTAGAGGGGGGTGAATAGGTGTAAACGTATAAACACTCAAAAATCGTTGCGATAAAAACCCAATGCGGAAATAAAAATTAATACGCAAGATTTTTACGTGGAAAACTCCATCACCGGAGTAAAAAACCACGGGACCGATAACACGGCAGAAATCCACTAGAATTAAAACACGTACAAGGTGATTTACCGTACACAATTACGACTCAACCTTTTCCATACGCTCCTAGAGGATCTTCTCCGCTCGCTCCGCGACGCTTCTCGAATCCACGATCTGCGCCCAACGCCGAATCCACGGCGTCCAACGTCGAATCCACGACGTCCGACCGAATCCACGGTCTTCACCCAATAGCACCCTTCGAATCCACGAACGTGCCTCGCTCCGAATCCACGAGAGTGGTTGAACCTTGAATCCACAAGGACACGCGAATCCACGCGCCGATTTTTGGGGTAAATCGTTGTTTTTGGGTGGTGATGATCCGCCGAATACTTAGATCAAAGATAGATCGGAAATACCATCTAAGTATTCATTAGTTTGATTCAACTCAAGATGTGAGTATGAAAACATAGAATCAAACTAATCAATATAGATGAAGAAACATAGAGTATTCTCTAATGATTTCCTTTCTTCTCTATATGTGGATCTAGAGGCGTATATATGAAAATGACGGCTATTTTTATTTTCGGCCTCTTTTTTGGATTCCCCCTAGAAAAAGAGTCATAGGGTTTATTTATAGGTTAGAAACCCTAGGAAGGAGATAAGAATCAAAAACCTAACATTTCTGGAGATTTTACGGACGGCGATCCGGATCGGATTAGCTGTGATCCGGATCGTCGTAACGAGTCAGGCAATTCCAGAAAAACGAAGGTTCGGGATCCGGATCGAAGTGCTTGATCCGGATCGTTCATACAGTTCACCAAACATCAACGTTCGGGATCCGGATTGCGAAGCCTGATCCGGATCGTTCAAGGAAGATGGTAAACTCAGTGTTCGGGATCCGGATCAAGAGAGGCTACGATCCGGATTGAACTGGTGTATGAACGAACCACCTTCGGGATCCGGATCGAACAACCTGATCCGGATCCTGAACATGTCCCAAGTCCAGTTTTTGATTTTTATGCAATGAAAGATTCTTCCAAGTGTTTCTACACTACAAGAAGTATTTGGATCACACAAAATCTTAGGTTAAGCATACCTGATCCTTTTGAATTCTTCTTTCTTGAGATTGAGTTAAATGATCCAACTTTCTTCACCTTCAATCTTCAAGACTTGAGACTTTCACGAAACTACGCCAACTCAAATTCCGTAACACAAGGGGTCCGCACGCAACATGAAGCCCGATGCCAGAATCCGCCCGCGAATCGGAGCACACAGGGACCAACCCCACGACCGTGCACTCCGCGGATGTCCCGAAACAAACCTGCGGGTCCACACGACGGAAAACCCACAACTGCCCCCGGCGGAAGCTAAAAACCGCACCGCAAGCTGCCAGAAGCGAAGAAATCGCAAAATCAAACAAACGGTCCAAAACCGAGCATCCGACGGCGAAAAACAGACTCCGACGGCGAAAACAGCGCGCGGCGGCGAAAACCAGCCTCCGTCGGCGAAAACAGCCTCCGTCAGCGAAAACCAGCGCCCGACGGCGAAAACAGCACAAAATCTGCTAACGAAACAGTTCGCGAAAACCTGCGAAAACCGCTCGCAAAACAGCGGAAAACAGCGAAAACTGCGCGCGGAACCACTTGCGAAACTGGTCGCAACCTGCTCGCGAAAACTGCTCAAAATCTGCTTGACGGCGAAAAAGCAGCAGCCGACGGCGAACACCGCGGCCGACGGCGAAAACAGCGGCCGACGGCGACCAACGGGCCCCGACGGCGAAAACACGGCGCCGGCACGCAAACCGAGGAGTCGCCCGCCGTCCGGGAGCACGCCGAGCGGCGAAAACCCAGCCGCGCGACGAGGGAGGCCCGCCGCACGGCGCCAAACCACGCAGCGCCGCGCAGCGACCCGCTGCGCGGTGCCGGAGCGCGCCGCGCAGCGCCCTGCGGCGCTGCGCGCGGCCGCGCGCCCGCGCAGGCCCTGTCGCGCGCGGCCATGCCACGCGGGCTTGCGCGCGGCCAGGCAGCGCCGCGCGCACCTGCGCGCGGCCCTGCCGCGCGCGCCTGCGCGCGGCCTGGCAGCGCCGCGTGCAGCACTTTGCTGCACGCGGCGCAGCGCCCAGCGGCACGTCGCCGCAGGTTGCTGCCAACAGCGGCACCCTGGCGCCGCGCGTGCGCCGTTTCGCGCGCGCGCGGCCGCCGGCAACGGAAAAGCTAAAATCAATATAAAAAACCCCAATAAATCCAATAACTCCCAAAAATCCATTTTTAGCTTTTAAAAACCATTAAAATCCCCAAAACTCTCCAAAAACAAAATCCAAACTCAAAGACTGAAATTTTGCTTACCTCGTCGACGCTCGCCGCACGCCTACGAGCTCCACTCGGCCTCCAACGGCGAGTCCAAAAACCAAGAATGCCTCAAAACCCCTTTCCTTCCTCTTCTTCTTCTTCCTTTTCCTCTCTTTTCTTTTCCTTTCTTTCTTTCTTCCTTTTCTTTCTTTCTCTGCTGCAGAGGGAGGGGTTGGAGCCCTTTTATAAAGCAAAAAGCTTTAATTAATTTAATTAATTAACTAATTCCAAAAATCCAACTCCAACTCACTTTTTGCCTTCGGGCTCTCCGCCGCTGCCCGGAACCTCCCGAACTCCGCTGTAAATCAAAGGTACACGCGCTCACAGCTTTTTCTCTTCAAAAAGCTCATCCGTTGAGTCGGGGTGCTCAAATCAAATACCGGCTCTAAAATTGCCAATTCCGACTCACTTTTTGCCTCCGGATCCTCCGCGTCAGTCCGGAACCTCCCGATCCTCGCTGTAAATCGAAAGTACACGTGTCCACAGCTTTTTCTCTTCAAAAAGCTCATCCGTTGAGTCGGGGTGCTCAAATCAATTACCGGCTCCAAAATTGCCAGTTCCGACTCACTTTTTGCCTCCGGATCCTCCGCGTCAGTCCGGAACCTCCCGAACCTCGCTGTAATCTGAAAGTACACCTGTTCCAAGTGTTCCTGAATTTCCGGCACTCCACGGTGAAGTCGGAAATTCCCAATCTCATCCTCAATCGGCCTACAAAGCCCGGAAAAACCCCGAATCGAGCTGGAGCTTCTGCGTTGATCCGAATCAACCCGGCATCAACTATAAACTCAAATGCAACATGCTCAAGGCAACTCTCTGCCCCAAGTCATCTGTGTGGTCGGCGCGCTATCCAAAGACCCGGTACTCTACATTCTCCCCTCCTTAAAAAGGTTTCGTCCTCGAAACCAAAACACACACCCTACCACAAGAAACCCACATCAGGACTTGTCACGCCCCGGGGGTTTGTTTTAGCGGAAACGATTCACTAAAGTCACGCATTTGACGTATAAATTTTTTTGTAAAAGAGAACCTGTCACGCCCCGGGTGTGAACCAGAACCCGGGCCCGCCAACAGATCCGCCGTGTACACGGAATTTTCCATGTACACGAAGCGCTGGTAACCTGCTCAGATAGATAATATACAATAAAAGAGCGTAAACAGAGCTGAACTAATAGAACTAAAAGTAATCTCAGACTGAAAATAAGATACAAGCTGAAATAAAGTACAATAAACTCCCAGCTTACCAAGAATATACAACCAGCTGGCTAAAGCCAGTCCCAAAAGTAAACTAATATAGTCTGAGATACAAAAGGGGTACAATAAAAGTCCAGCTACTCTCACAGTCGGGGTAGATGATCTAGCTAGTCCGCAATCCTCTTACCTCGATCTGCCGCTGAAGGCCCAGCAGCTCCCGCAGACGACTCTGCAAAACACAGGGGGAAAGGACAGAAAACAACAATGGGGGGTGAGAACTACTAGATAAACCAGTAGCCTCCCCTAGTGGGTAAAACCTCAAACACTGACACACCCACTAGGACTATAAGAGGCGAAAAGGGAAGAACAGTGGTATGCAATAAAGACTGCTGAAAAAGGAATCTACCACTACTAAGCCTCTAAATGCAGTGCCAAAAGATAACTGTAAATATGCAACTATAAAGCTAACTGCCCAAAGAAACCCAATCAAAGGGCCAGGAAATACTGGCACTGCCTGCTCTGTCATCACTCGCAACTCATCAAGGTGCCCGGCGCTCGGCACGGTGTAAAGCCTACTCCGGAGTGGCACTCAAGGGGAGCGACCCACACGAGTAAAGTACCTCTGTATCAAGCATCTCTGTAACCAATGTCTCACAATAGCAGGACTGGATCATGACTATGATCAAAGTGGGAAATATCCATCCACTAAAGTAACCCTGATCCCCAATCAGACGCAATAGTAATCAACAAGTGGGAAACACCATCCACTAGGAAAATCTGAAACCCAATCTGATGCATAAGTGAACATCCGGTCAACCGCCTAATGTCCGCGGTCGCCGCAACACCCTATAAGTCCACAATCTGATATCATAAACAATATCTGGCTAACCGCCTCATGTCCGCGGTTACCACAATACCCCACAATATATATAATCGAGTCAAACCTGTCCCAGACTCAAGCCTCAACTACACTATCCCAAACCCTGCTCAAACCGAGCAACATATATCCAAATGCGAAGGAGAATAGTGAAACATGGTTTCTCCTAAGTCAAGTCCCAAAGATAGTGTAGCAATAAATAGTAGTCCATTTAGATGTCCAAACAAGCATGCAAAGGTTCGCATTTAAAAACAGAAGGAAAGTATTGGGTATTTATTTAGAAAAAGATGGTTATATGATAAGACTATTGCATGCGCTGATAGGTTACAGCATATGTCTAGCAACAGTGTCCCAGTTTATTATAAATGAGCTATTATATTATTTGTGGGGTTTACTTATGCATTTTATGATTAAAAGTACCGATTATCAATTTAAAGTCGGGAGTCTCTAATACTCCTAGTGAGATAGTCAGAAGTGAGGTAAGCAACAACCACCCACCTCGAAAAGCATGCACAATACCCCAAGAAAAAACCTGCTATCCTCTATGCACACCGTCAGCTGAAACAGTATCCTACAACATCACATAAGTGTACAAGGTGTAAAAACTACAAGTCTCAAAACAGATTTGCTGTTTTTATAATCAGCACGCAAAACGAGGAATTTCACCTCTGTCCCGAGCTCCAAAAATCCCAGAAAAATCATGTTTTCGTTCCTCGCGAAAAGTAGCCCAAAATCGACTCTTGAATCGCCTCGATCTGATATTCCTACACGGAGAAACAATTCGTCGAAGTCGCCGCTGTCCAAAAACCCAAACAGCAAAAGATGGGGTCAAAACACCTCGGGAATCGTGCCAAGGAATCGGAATCCAAAGAAACCACCAACATGGAAAACGAAGCCCTACCTCTTAGGAACACACCGGCGAAGAAATCGTCGAAAGAGGACTCCTGTAATGCGCAGGGGACTCCTCGGACTGAAATGCGACGATAACGGGCCAAGATTGGGGAAAAACGAGGCACACAGTAAAATCCGGATCGCCGCTGTCGAACTTCCAGAAAATTTGGGAACGCACCACGAGGTAGAAAAATCAGTGAGGAACAACTTCTCTTCAATGACCTCTCTCCGATTCTCTCTCTTTCTCTCAGAAAACCGAGAAAAAGAAGGGAGGGGAAGGGCTATTTATAGGCCCAAAAAATCTTTTGGGAAAAAGACCTCTGTGTCCCCACTTTCCGGCGGCTACAGTACCCAGGCCCACTTTCGGGCGTGAACAGTGCAGCCCGGCCCGCGATTCGGGCGGCTACAGTGCGGCCCGGCCCAGGGGTTTCCGGGCGCGCACAGTGCGGCCCGGCCCAGCCCGCCCGCGCACGGGATCCCTTCCCGTCCAACCGGCCGTCCGACCCGGCCCACGGCCCGCCACGTGACCGCCAAACAGGCGGCAGCCGTGCGGGCCCAACGGGGAAGCGCCACGTGTCCCCCGTGATTGGCGGCAGGGTGGGTGCGCCAGCCAACGGCGTGGCGACACGTGGCCCCGCCCGACACGGCTGTCGGCGGGCGCCGCCGCCACGTGCGCCCACGTGCGCCCATGTGCGCGTACGGCCGCCGCCGCGTGGCGCCGCGTGCGCCACGCGCACATGGACCAGCCAACCCGGGGCCGCCACGTGGCGCGCCCTGGTCCACCGTGCACCGCGCCCCCTCCGCGCCTGCCCGGCCTGCCCGCGCTGCCCGCCTGCCCGCGCACCCTCCCGTGCGCCGCGCGCCTTGCACCGGCCCAACTGCGTGCCGCCACGTGGCCCGCCGGTCCACCATGCACCGGTCGCCCTTTCCGTGGACCGGGGGGCGTGCGCCGGCCCAATGAGAAGCCGCCACGTGTCCCTGGCCGGTCCACAGGTCCCCCCATGAACCATTTTTCACAGAAAACTTCCGGGGGTCCGTTTTTGGGCATCCGGACTCCGTTTTCAACAAATAAAAAGCCGTTTTCAAGCGTTTTTCCACGCTGAATCCAAATACGGCCTCCGATTGGCCCAAATCTTTCTATAAAATTCGGCAATTACCTTCGAAGGTCAAACCAACAGTAAATACCACACAGTGTCCATCCGTAGCATCCCTTTGATGCACTATGGACCTAATACACCAATAATAGGTGTTTCACACCCAGGATTCACGGGAAAAACTGAACGGAAACCTGGGCCACTACATCCTCCCCCACTAACAAAAGTTTCGTCCTCGAAACGAAAATCATACCTCAATCCTGAGCCTCGAACAGGTAGGGGTAGGCGTCCAACATCTCTGACTCCAGCTCCCAAGTAGCCTCGCGCTCGTCATGATAGCTCCAAAGGACCTTCACATAGGGAATGGCCCGACTGTGCAATTCTCGCACATCTCGATCCAGAATCCGCAGTGGGCGCTCCTCGTACCTCAAATCCTCGCTGATCTCAAGTGGCGTGAAGTCGATGACGTGCGATGGGTCGAAGACGTACCTCCTCAGAGTAGAAACATGGAACACAGCATGGACACCAGCAAGTCTCGGGGGAAGTGCAAGTCGGTAAGCAACTGGCCCGATACGCTCCAATACCTCAAAGGGTCCAATGTATCGGGGACTGAGTTTCCCGCGAATGCCAAACCTCCTTATCCCTTTGGACGGCGAGACTTTCAGAAATACATGATCTCCCACCTGAAACTCTAAGTCTCGTCGCCGAACATCAGCATAGCTCCTCTGTCGACTGTGAGCGATCTGAAGGTGCTGTCGGATCACTCTGACCTTTTCTTCTGCCTCTAGCAACAAATCTGGTCCCAGAGTCCTTCTCCCCCCCACATCACTCCAATATAGCGGTGATCGACATTTGCGTCCGTACAATGCTTCAAACGGAGCCATTTGGATGCTCGCTTGAAAGTTGTTGTTGTACGCAAACTCAGCCAGTGATAAGTGTCGAATCCATCCACCACCAAAATCTATCTGTCACTATGGAAGCTGGCACCCCATGTAACCTCACTATCTCATCCAAGTATAACTGGGCTAGTCGTTCGAGTGGCCAAGTAGTCTGCATAGGCAAAAAGTGCGCTGACTTGGTAAGTCGATCCACAATTACCCAGATAGCATCTGCACCTCCCTGTGCCCTCGGCAATCCGACCACAAAATCCATCGTAATGTGGTCCCATTTCCACTCAGGAATTGGGAGACTCTGTAGCTTGCCAGCTGGCACTCGATGCTCAGCTTTTACCTGCTGACAAGTTAAACACTGAGACACAAACCTCCCAATATCCCTTTTCATGCCATTCCACCAGAAGTGTGCCTTGAGGTCCTTATACATCTTAGTCCCCCAGGATGAAGGGTATAAGGTGTATAATGGGCCTCTCTCAATATCTGCTCTCTGATCTCAGCATCCACTGGCACACATGCTCGGTCCCTGTACCTCAGTACTCCCGCAGCATCCATTGTAAAATCCCCTGATCGATCACTCGAAATCTGATCTCTAATCCTGGTCAAATAGGGGTCCTCACTCTATTTCTCTCGGATACTCTCCAGCAGAGTGGGCTGCACGACCAAAGACATCAGTCTAGCAGAAACCCCAGGGGATACAACCTCTATCTCGAGCCGTCTCAACTCCTCTAACAGTGGCGCTTGATTTGTAATCAACATGGACAAACTCTGCACCGCTCTCCTACTCAAGGCATCTGCAACCACGTTGGCCTTTCCTGGATGGTAAAGAATATCCACATCGTAATCCTTCAATCACTCTAACCATCTGCGCTGCCTCAAATTCAGTTCCTTCTGCGTGAACAGGTACTTTAGGCTCTTGTGGTCGGTGTAGATCTCACAGTGCTCCCCATATAAGTAATGGCGCCAAAGCTTCAGTGCAAACACCACGGCAGCAAGTTCCAAGTCATGGGTAGGGTAATTCTTCTCGTAATCTTTAAGCTGTCTCGATGGATAAGCAATTACCCTCCCTTCCTGCATCAGCACACATCCAAATCCACTGTGCGATGCATCACTGTAGATCACATATCCTTTCCCCATAACAGGGAGGGAAAGGATAGGAGCGGTCATCAATCTATCCTTTAGCTCCTCAAAGCTCCTCTGGCAGTCCTCACTCCAGATAAACTTAACTCATTTACGCGTCAACCGAGTGAGGGGTGTGGAAAGCTTCGCAAAGCCTTCCACGAACCGACGATAATAACCAGCTAACCCCATGAAGCTGCGCACCTCAGATACAGTCGTCGGTCGGGGCCAATCTCGAACTGCCTCAATCTTCGCCGGGTCTACTGCTACACCGGCGGCGGAAATCACATGGCCCAAGAAAGCTACCTCCCGAAGCCAAAACTCGCACTTTGACAGCTTGGCATACAACTTCTTATCTCGTAGAAGTTGTAGCACAGTCCTCAAGTGCTCCTCGTGCTCGGCCTCGCTTCGGGAGTAAATAAGGATATCATCAATGAACACCACCACAAAACGATCCAGAAAGGGCCGAAATATCCTGTTCATCAAGTCCATAAAGGCGACAGGGGCATTAGTCAATCCAAACGGCATAAATGTAAACTCATAATGCCCGAACCGTGATCTGAAAGCAATCTTAGGAATATCCTCGGCCTTCACCTTCAGTTGGTGGTAACCAGACTGTAGATCAATTTTGGAAAATACACAAGACCCTTGCAGCTGATCAAAGAGATCATCGATGCGCGGCAAAGGGTACTTGTTCTTAATGGTCACTTTGTTCAATTCCCTATAGTCCACACACAACCGAAGTGACCCATCCTTCTTTTTCACGAATAGCACCGGCGCTCCCCAAGGCGACACACTTGGTCTAATAAAGCCCTTATCCATCAGATCTTGCAGCTGTGCTTTAAGCTCTCGCAGCTCAGCCGGTGCCATCCGATAAGGAGCCTTAGAGATTGGCGCAGTTCCTGGAACTACGTCAATCACAAACCCAATCTCTCTGTCTGGCGGCATACGAGTCATCTCAGGTGGAAAAACATCCGGAAACTCGCGGGCAATAGGAATATCCCCGAGTCCCGGTGCCGTCGTAGGCCCATCAACAACACTAGCCAAAAAGGCTACACATCCACGACGAATCATCCGCCTCGCTCGGGAAGTCAAAACCATAGAGGCAAAGAAAGCACTCTGACATCCCCGATATACAAACATCTCCTGGCCTGGCTCTCTAAAAGTGACAGTCCTCGCGGCACAATCAATAGTCGCGAAATACCGAGCCAGCCAGTCCATCCCAAGAATCACATCAAAGTCCCTCAGCTGTCTCAAGACCAACAGGTCTGCTGGCATAATCCAGGACTCGATCTGCATCGGGCAGGACCAACAACACTCCTCCACGTGCAAAGTGTGATCGGGAATTTGAACCTCTCGTGCACGTGGCAAAAGTCCTACCTCTAACCCATGTAATGATGCAACTGATCTACTAATGACAGAATGCGATGCTCGTATAACAACTAAGATGTGAATCCAAATGCCAGAAATAGACCATACCTGCCACCACACAGCCAGCTGTAGCAGAATCCCCCGCCTGCGCTAAGCCATCCTGACCGCTCAAAAACGGCTGTCTCTCACCAGAAGGGTGTGGGGGCAAAACTCGGTCTGCCTGGAGACCTGTCGATGAAGCTCCCGGTCGTAGCTGGGAAGTAGTAGGGACGAACACTAAAGTGGGTGCCGCCGCCGTCCCCGAGGGGCACGCAACTCGCATGTGCCCGGGCTGTCCACACCTATAGCAGCGACCCCACCGCTGGGCGCAGGTGCCGGGAAAATGCTGACCTCCACAGAAAATACAACTGTAGGGAGCCCGCAATTGCCGTGTCTGCTGCTGCTGCTGAGACCTCTGCTGGGATATGATAGAGGCCAATGCTGAAGAAGGTGGTACTAAGGTCGGGAGGGGGCATGTAGCTCGGATGTGACCAGCCTGCCCACATCGGAAGCATCGACCCCGTCTCAAGTCACAGGTACCTGATGGATGTTGTCTCCTACAGAAAACACACCTGCCGCGAAGCCGTGGCCGTCTACGAGAACTGGCCTGTCCAACAACATCCGGGGCTGGGCGTTTCCTCTCTAAATGCTGCTCTTAAGCCCTGGCCCCCTCTCCAACTGCCGAATCACCCCTATGCGCCAGCAGCTACTCCAGGCGCTGGTCCTGTCGAAAGCTCCTCGCCACCAAATGAGTCACCAAGGCCCGCAGTTCCCCCAACTCGGCAGATACAGCCTGCTCGGGCTCCTCAGAAGGGGTGGGGATACCCCCGGCGGAAAAACGACGACGGGGCGACATGCTGTCACAAAAGGCACAAATCAGCAATAAACCCCACACGACCCAATCTAGCGAAAGTCAAAGACATCCCCCTTTTTCTGTGACTTTATGTTGTCTGCAGCCAACATAACGGTCCACCAGAAATTGGGTATGTCGATCCCTCTCCACTCACTGGAAGAGTCCAATAAATAAATCAACGACTTTCACGGAATGTCCCGTCTCTCACGCCCTATCATCCTAGGGTCTGCCAAAAGCCTAGGGTTTCCTAAGTCCCAACTGACCTATCCCTAAGCTCTGATACCAACTTAATCTGTCACGCCCCGGGTGTGAACCAGAACCCGGGCCCGCCAACAGATCCGCCGTGCACACAGAATTTTCCATGTACACGAAGCGCTGGTAACCTGCTCAGATAGATAATATACAATAAAAGAGCGGTAAACAGAGCTGAACTAATAGAACTAAAAGTAATCTCAGACTGAAAATAAGATACAAGCTGAAATAAAGTACAATAAACTCCCAGCTTACCAAGAATATACAACCAGCTGGCTAAAGCCAGTCCCAAAAGTAAACTAATATAGTCTGAGATACAAAAGGGGTACAATAAAAGTCCAGCTACTCTCACAGTCGGGGTAGATGATCTAGCTAGTCCGCAATCCTCTTACCTCGATCTGCCGCTGAAGGCCCAGCAGCTCCCGCAGACGACTCTGCAAAACACAGGGGGAAAGGACAGAAAACAACAATGGGGGGTGAGAACTACTAGATAAACCAGTAGCCTCCCCTAGTGGGTAAAACCTCAAACACTGACACACCCACTAGGACTATAAGAGGCGAAAAGGGAAGAACAGTGGTATGCAATAAAGACTGCTGAAAAAGGAATCTACCACTACTAAGCCTCTAAATGCAGTGCCAAAAGATAACTGTAAATATGCAACTATAAAGCTAACTGCCCAAAGAAACCCAATCAAAGGGCCAGGAAATACTGGCACTGCCTGCTCTGTCGTCACTCGCAACTCATCAAGGTGCCCGGCGCTCGGCACGGTGTAAAGCCTACTCCGGAGTGGCACTCGAGGGGAGCGACCCACACGAGTAAAGTACCTCTGTATCAAGCATCTCTGTAACCAATGTCTCACAATAGCAGGACAGGATCATGACTATGATCAAAGTGGGAAATATCCATCCACTAAAGTAACCATGATCCCCAATCAGACGCAATAGTAATCAACAAGTGGGAAACACCATCCACTAGGAAAATCTGAAACCCAATCTGATGCATAAGTGAACATCCGGTCAACCGCCTAATGTCCGCGGTCGCCGCAACACCCTATAAGTCCACAATCTAATATCATAAACAATATCTAGCTAACCGCCTCATGTCCGCGGTTACCACAATACCCCACAATATATATAATCGAGTCAAACCTGTCCCAGACTCAAGCCTCAACTACACTATCCCAAACCCTGCTCAAACCGAGCAACATATATCCAATGCGAAGGAGAATAGTGAAACATGGTTTCTCCTAAGTCAAGTCCCAAAGATAGTGTAGCAATAAATAGTAGTCCATTTAGATGTCCAAACAAGCATGCAAAGGTTCGCATTTAAAAACAGAAGGAAAGTATTGGGTATTTATTTAGAAAAAGATGGTTATATGATAAGACTATTGCATGCGCTGATAGGTTACAGCATATGTCTAGCAACAGTGTCCCAGTTTATTATAAATGAGCTATTATATTATTTGTGGGGTTTACTTATGCATTTTATGATTAAAAGTACCGATTATCAATTTAAAGTCGGGAGTCTCTAATACTCCTAGTGAGATAGTCAGAAGTGAGGTAAGCAACAACCACCCACCTCGAAAAGCGTGCACAATACCCCAAGAAAAAACCCGCTGTCCTCTATGCACACCGTCAGCTGAAACAGTATCCTACAACATCACATAAGTGTACACGGTGTAAAAACTACAAGTCTCAAAACAGATTTGCTGTTTTTATAATCAGCACGCAAAACGAGGAATTTCACCTCTGTCCCGAGCTCTAAAAATCCCAGAAAAATCACGGTTGCGTTCCTCGTGAAAAGTAACCCAAAATCGACTCTTGAATCGCCTCGATCTGATATTCCTACACGGAGAAACAATTCGTCGAAGTTGCCGCTGTCCAAAACCCAAACAGCAAAAGATGGGGTCAAAACACCTCGGGAATCGTGCCAAGGAATCGGAATCCAAAGAAACCACCAACACGGAAAACGAAGCCCTACCTCTTAGGAACACACCGGCGAAGAAATCGTCGAAAGAGGACTCCTGTACTGCGCAGGGGACTCCTCGGACTGAAATGCGACGATAACGGGCCAAGATTGGTGGAAAAACGAGGCACACAGTAAAATCCGGATCGCCGCTGTCGAACTTCCAGAAAATCTGGGAACGCACCACGAGGTAGAAAAAATCAGTGAGGAACAACTTCTCTTCAATGACCTCTCTTCGATTCTCTATCTTTCTCTCAGAAAACGAGAAAAAGAAGGAGGGGAAGGGCTATTTATAGGCCCAAAAAATCTTTTGGGAAAAAGACCTCTGTGTCCCCACTTTCGGGCGGCTACAGTACCCAGGCCCACTTTCGGGCGTGAACAGTGCAGCCCGGCCCGCGATTCGGGCGGCTACAGTGCGGCCCGGCCCAGGGGTTTCGGGCGCGCACAGTGCGGCCCGGCCCAGCCCGCCCGCGCACGGGATCCCTTCCCGTCCAACCGGCCGTCCGACCACGGCCCACGGCCCGCCACGTGTCCGCCAAACAGGCGGGCAGCCGTGCGGGCCCAACGGGGAAGCGCCACGTGTCCCCCCGTGATTGGCGGCAGGGGTGGGTGCGCCAGCCAACGGCGTGGCGACACGTGGCCCCGCCCGACACGGCTGTCGGCGGGCGCCGCCGCCACGTGCGCCCACGTGCGCCCATGTGCGCGTACGGCCGCCGCCACGTGGCGCCGCGTGCGCCACGCGCACATGGACCAGCCAACCCGGGGCCGCCACGTGGCGCGCCACCGGTCCACCGTTCACCGCGCCCCCTCCGCGCCTGCCCGGCCTGCCCGCGCTGCCCGGCACCCTCCCGTGCGCCGCGCGCCTTGCACCGGCCCAACTGCGTGCCGCCACGTGGGCCGCCGGTCCACCATGCACCGGCCGCCCTTTCCGTGGACGGGGGGCGTGCGCCGGCCCAATGAGAAGCCGCCACGTGTCCCTGGCCGGTCCACAGGTCCCCCATGAACCATTTTTCACAGAAAAACTTCCGGGGGTCCGTTTTTGGGCATCCGGACTCGTTTCAACAAATAAAAAAGCCGTTTTCAAGCGTTTTTCCGCGCTGAATCCAAATACGGCCTCCGATTGGCCCAAATCTTTCTATAAAATTCGGCAATTACCTTCGAAGGTCAAACCAACAGTAAATACCACACTGTCCATCCGTAGCATCCCTTTGATGCACTGTGGACCTAATACACCAATAATAGGGTTTCACACCCAGGATTCACGGAAAAAAACTGAACGGAAACCTGGGCCACGACAGAACCTTCTTCCCGGGCATGCCCAGACCCGACACCATACAGGATCACTCTGTAAACGGACAGAGTCTCCCTGTATATGCACGGCGTGGCGTTCAGACATGTTCCAAACATACACAACCATTCAATCACAACAATTATAACATACAACCAGCATCTAATCTATTTAAAACGTACGGCCGATCAATTTGAAAGGAATAATCCAAGTTTTAAAAGAGCGCCTACCCGGCGCTTACGTTTGAAGGCGAGTTTCGAAATCAGCATAAATCCACAAGGTTTGAAAACGGTGCCACCCGACACCCAAGTTTTGAAATCCCTTTCGCAATCATAAATCCACAGGGTTTTGAAACCAGTGCCCACACGACACTTAGATTTAAAAATGGTTTTCGCAATCTTTCTTGGCTTTTGCCTTTTTTCATTTTCAAATGGCCAACAGAAATAAAAAGGAAGAGTAACGTATAAGAGGATAACTAAATGCAACCCGTACCGACATCCATGCTGACCCCACGAGGGTATCGAGAACCTCTCACATACTACAATGTAAATGAAATGCAAGAATGAAAGAAGAAATACAGCAGGGTCCCCAGCGACCCAGCTGCTCCTGCCCCGTTGTGGTGACCGGATCTTTGCAGGGCTTCTACAGTGGACCAGCAGCTTCTGGAAGCCTACGTGGCATGTCGGCGGTGTTCGCGCGCCAATTTGGACACAAGAGATGGACTCGGGGCTTAAAATGGATCTCGTAGGTAATCGGGGACCCCATCGGATATTTAGAAGAGTTTACGCGCGGAGTGGATATCAAATTTAGGCTCGGCGCGGAATTCGGATTAAAAAACCTTTCCGAGAGCCTCCGGCAAATTATAGGAGTGGAATTTGGCAAAATGGACGCCGTTTTTTGGAATCAGCGCGCGGGGAAAACGGTCAAGATGGCTATTTACTTACTTGTTTTTGAGCTTGCGGGTACTGTTCACGCCGGAACAGTGCTCCGGCGATCGCCGGCGGCGTGCGGCGGCGGGCAGCGTTGGCGGGCGGCGGCGCAGCCTCGGGCAGGCGTTTAGCGGCGCGGGCAGGCGGCTGAGGGAGTGCGGCAGGCGGCTGAGGGCGCGGGCAGGAGCGCGGTCCACCGCGGAGGTCGTGCGCCGGGGGGGGCCACGTGGCGCTTTTCGGTGGTCGTGCTGCAGACGCGGTCCACGGAATTTGGTCCGGGGTGCGGTAGACGGTGGGGACACGTGGCATGAGGTGATTGGTTCGGTTGTTGCTCCCGGTCCACGCAACCGGTGGAGTTGGTGACCGGGGCAGGTGGCCGTACGGCGGGGCAGGTGGCCGTTACGGCCGGGGCAGTCGCGACGTGCGCGGTGCACCTGGCGACGTGCGCGGTGCACGGGTTGCCGGGGCCATGTGGCGCGACGCCATTGGCGGCGCAGGTGCGCCGGGTGCAGCGGGGCCCAGGAATCCTGTGTAGTGGGGCTAGTGGCCGGCCCCGCAGCGTTTCGGGCTTGAACAGTAAGGGCGGGCCAGTACTGTAGCCGCCCGAAAATCCCTGGCGCCCGAAACCTGGACTCATTCGGTATTTTTGCAATTGTTTCTCCTGCACTATTTATACCAACCGAGCCCCCTTCTTTGCTTTCTTTCTCTCAACCCTTTCACTTTCTGCCCGAGCCCCTCAAGCAAAGTTGTTCACCTCTTCACCCTTGATCTTCATACCAAGTTCTAGGATTTTGGAGGCTCGAATCCCGACGTTTCCCATTTTCGGCGCGATGCAACGTTGCTTTCCTGTGTTCTTTTACGGCGCAGCGACAGTGTTTTAGCTCCCCTGGGCTACCCCGAGATCATTTTGTAGTGATTCTTGCGCGGCAGACTCCTAAGAGGTAGGCGTCTTTTGTTTTGGTCGCGCTTTCCCGTTTCGAGTTTTCAGCACGGATCCCGAGGCAAAACACGTGACCCATTTTCTGTTTGGCTTTGTGGGACAGCATCGAGGTGTTTTGGCCATATCTTGCGGCACAGCGTTCAGACGGAAACGAGCTATACAATTTCATCTTCAGATCGCAAGGAACGCGCTCGTATTTTTCTTGGATTTTTCTGAGATTTCATCAGAGGTGAAAATCACTGTTTCTCTGTGTACAGTGCTACAGTCTTTTTGTGCTGAAATCTTGTGAGTGTACCACCCTGTCAAATTATATCTTGGCTACCGAACTCGATTTGGGGTCGTGCAAGCTACCGTTGCGAAGCTATCGACGCGAGGATCGCGGTGATATTTTTCTGGGAATTTTCTGGGCTCTTTGCAGGTGAAAATTAAGCATTTCTGGGACTGTTGTGGTATGTGTGTGTGTGAGAGCAGATTTTGGAATGTATGTGTAATAAGGACTTTGGATTGTGCCAGGAGAGTTCGGGTGTGCTGAACTTATTGGAGCAAGGGATTAGAGTTCTGGTGTTCAGCTGTTGGGCTTTGGACAGTCAGCTTTTCAGGTGGGTGCCTTATTCCGGAACCGGTGGACGGTTCTCTATATTGTATAGTTAGCATGGCAGGCAGGTGTACGCTACAATAGCTGAATTGAGCGGTAAGTTTAACAGTGAGGATTTTTATGGAAAATGCAAGTGGGAATTCTCATAGTATGACAATTGGGTATAATCAAAAATATTCCTGGGGTTGGTGATTCGTGGAAGCCCACCTAAGGCAGGGTTACCATATAGATTAAGTATCATCCATATTGAACATACTTTTATGAGGTGGTTTATGCATTGGGATAGGTTATGTAAGTTCTGTGCAGGTTCTACTCTGAGGAGGTTTTGGAGTAGAGGATTATGGAAAAAAAACAGGTTATGGTCATGATAATTTCTGCCATGAGGTTATCTTTCTTATTTTGCCTTGAGGAACAAAAAAGCATGCTTGTATGGACATCTAGATTAGGCAATCTTTTACTGCTACACTTTAATATTGGGAATGACTTAGAGAGAAACCATGATTGCTTCTTTCTCCTTTTTATTTAG
>CM055064.1:10680951-10877834 GCA_029204045.2 Tillandsia leiboldiana
AGCACAGTGATCCCTAGTTTTTCGCGTTTTCTCTCCTTTTCGCTCCCCGTGCGACTCCGGCGACGACCCCGCGAACATGGTACCGGCGGCTGCGGCCTCCCTTTCGCAACACGCCCTCGCACGCAACACAAAAAGAACGGAATCTTATACCGAAAAAGATAACCAGGAAGACCCGAACCGCTCACCTTGTTTCGCCGGTGAGGGAGGAAGGAAGAGGATCGTCCCGCTCTCTTTCGCCGGGTTCCGCAGGGCGTGCGATCATCCTTCCATTCTCCTCGTCTCCGTCCGGTTCCCTACGCCCTCTTTGAAAAGAGAGGAAATATGAATCGGGGTTTTTCCCCTTCCCTTTCTTAACAGGCCGCCTTAAACCTAGCCGTCAAGAGAGAAACCAAGGAGGGAAAAACCCTACGACCCCCCCCCGATTGTAAAGAAACCCTAAAATTGCCAAAATAAAAACCGACGGCTAAGATTGTCTCGAAAAGCGTGTCAAACGCTCGCACGGATCCCGGAGCACCTAAAAAGGGGTCCAAACTTCAAAAATAATTCTGGGAGATCCGGGAGTCGAAATTCGAATCCGATCGCGCCTCCGTTCACCGTTTTGCGAGCTCTGTACCAAAAATATCTGCAAGTCCGATGATCAGCCCAAAAATTCTCGAATTTCTGCCCCACCTTAGTCAACTAAAAAAATATTAAATTAGGACCCTAAACGAAAAACCGAAAGGTCGAGGTACCACCCAAAGATAAAATAACCCACTGACATAAAAAAAATAAAAAGTCCGGTCGCCCGAAAAGTGTACCAGCCACCTACCACGGATTCCGATGCACCACTCAAAGCAAACGCTTTGACCCCCATTCCGGGAGATCCGTAAGTCGGAATCCGAATCCGTTCGCTTTGCCGCCCTCCGTTCTTCGAGCTCAAACGCAGAAAAATACTAGCGGCCCCGGTCAGTCCATTGCCGAAAGCGGTGAAAGTTTTCCTACCAGTCCCGTCAAAATAAAAAGGGGGTATACAGGGCAAGGAACGCCAGGACTCTACATCACTCACCACAAAAAAAAGTTTCGTCCTCGAAACTTAATCCTGGTCCGCAATGCATAAAACTGAGTAGCACTCCTCCATCTTTAACTCCCATTCCTAAGTCGCTTCACGTTCTTCTTGGTTGCTCCACAGCACCTTCCCATAGGGGGTCGCCCGGTTGCACAATCCTTTTTGTCCTCTCGTGCTAAGGTCCGCACCGGTGTTCCGTCGAAGCTCAGGTCCTCTCTAAGCTCAAAGGCAGTGACCATCCGTCACCCAAAAATCAAGTAGCAGGTTCAGAGCACATCTTCGAGAGTCCGGCTCATTCGCTCCGGCTGTCCGCCGGTCTGGGGGCGAAACGCCGTGCTGAAGTGTGATTTAGTCTCTAGAGCTCGTTGCAGGACTTGCCAAAGGTTCGACACTAGCCGAGTGTCTCTAGTCCACCAAAATTTCGGCTTGAGGTCCTCGTACATCTTCGTATCACCTGGATGCACCGCAGAGGAAGCGTCGTGCGCCTCTGACGGTAACTCCTTCTTCAATACTAGCATTCGGGCACGCAAGTCCGCCCTCGAAAACGTATTTGCGTTGTTCGCACCTCGCCGAAAAGTCCTTGCGTGGTCCGGGGGGCCTTGTCTCGGAAAAAGCTGTATCCGTGCGCCCCATCTTCTGACCTTCTAGGGTTTCTCTAAAAGGGTTGGCTTGACCATCAAGGACAAAAAGTCGCGCGACAGCACCGGTCCTGCTGAGTACTCGCGCTCATCGGTTCCCCCCCCCCCCCCCCCCGATTTGACCCTTCCTGCTTAAAACATCCGCTACTACACTTGCTTTTCCCGGGGTGGTACTGAATGGACAAGCCGAGTCCTTCAGTAACTCCAACCAATGTTTCTTCTGCCGTAAAATTCAAATCCTTCTATGTGAACAAAACTTAAGACTCTGGCGGTCCGAAAACACATCACGATGAACTCCAAAGGTGGTGTCTCCAAAGCTTTAAAACGAAAACGCTGTTGCCAGTTGCCGGATCGTATGTCGGGCAGTTCCGCTCACCTTCTCTGTGATTCCCGTTGATGGCACAATGTGCCCCAAAAGTCCACTTCGCGAAGTCAGAACTCACATTCTTAAATTTAGCAAACAGCTCGGGTCCCTGAGATTCCGGAGAAAAGTCCGTAAGTGCTCCTCGCAGTTGAGTTGGAGAGGTCATCAATCCCGGATTTGTTCTTCACTGTAACATTGTTTATCTCCCTATAGTCGATGCGTAGGCGTAGACTTTCCGTTCTTCTTTTGCACGAAACGCCGGGTGCGCCCCAAGGCGACACACTCGGTCTGATGAACCCTTTATTCAGAAAAAACTCCTTGTTGTGCCTTAGATTCCCTCAGTTCTGCGAAAGCCATTCCGCAAGGCGCCTAAATGATAGGTTGCGTGTCTGGTAGGAGCTCGAAAGATAGGATGACCACTCGCCCGGGGGTATTCCCGACAATTCAGTCAGGAGGATGGCAGAAGAAACCCCTACCACGGGGGTGTCAGTGAACGACGTAAAGGGTCGAGTCGCTAGGCTCGCTGAAACCAAGTAGCTATACAACCGCCGGATACCTCGTGAACCAGTCCCTGCCCAGCACCTCGTCGTATTCCTGCCTCCCGACTCGAAATTCCCAGTCACGACGACACCGGTCCGCACGCCGCCCCAGCCGGCGCTGAGCAGTCCGCAACAAAGTCTCGCGATGCGTCGGGGTGCCCCAGTCATACCGCCCAACCTATACCAATGGTCCTTTAAAAGTCCAAAACATCCAACCCGACAATGAGGAAAACAAGCCACACAACGCCCTCACAAGGCTCCGAGGGGTGCCAACCAAACAGGCTGGGTTACTAACTACCATAACTTCCCCTCCTAAAAACAATGAACTCACCTGTCACCGACACAGACCGCTCCCCTCCGTCCCCAACACGGGACACTTCCACCCGTCTCCAACACGGGCCACAAGCTCGGAGCATATCCACCAACCCGGACCACCCGCTCCGACTATCCATCCTACCGAGGCGACGGTCAAGACTAACGTTAGGTTTCAGCTCTAAGACCTACCACAAGGTCTACCCCACAGAAAGGGCTGCGTACAGGGCCTCCTAGCCGAAGGTGACCAGTACCAAAACTCCGAGTAGTCGCCAGATCCCCCCCTTGACTCACACCAGCCCCAAAAGATCACAATCCACAACGCTCCCAACCAAGCCTCAAGGCTATGCGTTAGTCATGGGAAGCTGGCAACAAAACCCACAAGGTAGGGTCCTACTTCCGTCCCGGCACCGACGGGGTGCGACGCTCCAACTTGCCACTAGCTCTCGGTCCCAAACCGTTGCCCCACCAAGCACCGGGCATCTAATCGAGCGGTAAACTTCTAGACCAACAGCGACACTCCCAACTAGAAGAAAATCTAAGCTCTAGGTCCGTTCAGCAAAGACCTCCAGGTACTGAAGACTATCCATCTGAAATCTAAGGGTCGGAAGAAGACAAGCAACGAAAACAACGAGAAGAACCGTGTCAAAAGTTGCCTAGGTTCACTAAACACACTCGAGGGATCACACGCCAACCCACCAGCAGGACAACCGAACCGACGCACTTGTGCAGAGAACGGGAACCCAACCCAAAGCTTTACCACCACAACCCCACCAAAAGGAGCCACCCGTGAACCCATCACGACGATCTCTACAATCGTCGCAGTGTCTACGGTGAAAGGCCGAACTATGGGTAACAATTATAGGGGAAGAATCCTCACTCCCTCCCGTACCTTGCCCATGGTGCAAAAGGAATCGACCGACTACCCGCTGTAACTTAACACTAGAAAACCCAGAAGGTACATGTTTGGACAAACGGCTATCCAGTTACTCATGACCGACAGACGGCTGACAAACCAACAACCCCCGGTGGGTTGTGCTACCACCCGAGCCATATCGGGAAAAGAAACCCAATAGTCCCCGCACTCTCGCATCTGTTGCCGCAGGAGCTAGTTTTCCGCGGCCGTCGACGTCGTCGTATCTGCCTCCGCGTCCCCGGCCGATGATCTGGTACGGGCCATATCTGTACACACACAACAAGAGTCAGCTCTAGACTTCACTTACAAAACAACGAACCACCTAGCGAGAGAAAAGGACTCGGACTCTTCCCCCCCTCGATCACTCGCGTTCTACCTTCCTATGCCCTACCCATTTCATTCACCTATAGGCAAGTGAGGTATCCCCACGGATGTCGGCACAAACTATTGTGATTGAAAGAACTTCTCTGATACCATTTAATCTGTCACGCCCCGGGGGTTTGTTTTAGCGGAAACGATTCACTAAAGTCACGCATTTGACGTATAAATTTTTTTGTAAAAGAGAACCCCTCTTCCCCGGCGCATGCCCAGACCCGCCACACATACAGGATCACTCTG
Source organism: Tillandsia leiboldiana (assembly GCA_029204045.2). Taxonomy (NCBI): domain Eukaryota; kingdom Viridiplantae; phylum Streptophyta; class Magnoliopsida; order Poales; family Bromeliaceae; genus Tillandsia; species Tillandsia leiboldiana. The sequence continues at coordinate 10,685,384 of CM055064.1, forward strand.
TAAACGGACAGAGTCTCCCCTGTATATGCACGGCGTGGCGTTCAGTACATGTTCCAAACATACACAACCGTTCAATCACAACAATTATTAACATACAACCAGCATTCTAATCTATTTAAAACGTATGGCCGATCAATTTGGAAAGGATAAATCCACAGTTTTAAAAGAGTGCCTACCCGGAGATTACGTTTTGAAGGCGAGTTTCGAAATCAGCATAAATCCACAAGGTTTTGAAAACGGTGCCCACCCGACACCCAAGTTTTGAAATCCCTTTCGCAATCCATAAATCCACAGGGTTTTGAAACCAGTGCCCACACGACACTTAGAATTTAAAAATGGTTTTCGCAATCTTTTCTTTGGCTTTTGCCTTTTTTCATTTTCAAATGGCCAACAGAAATAAAAGGAAGAGTAACGTATAAGAGGATAACTAAATGCAACCCGTACCGACATCCATGCCGACCCCACGAGGGTATCGAGAACCTCTCACATAACTACAATGTAAATGAAATGCAAGAATGAAAGAAGAAATACAGTCCAGGGTCCCCAGCGACCCAGCTGCTCCTGCCCCGTCCTCACCACCGCCTACATCTCCCCCCGTCTGAACCCTGTCACGAAGTGGGAAGTCAGTGACGTAAAAATAGTAGAGCAGGAGAATATAATAAAACAAACCGTGAAGACAACCGGAGCAACCACCCTCTCAAGGAGGAAAGGCAACCTGTACACCTGTATCCCGTAATATCCGGACACGTCGGACAACTAAACCGACGGCCCATACCGTACCTGCAGAAACCCGACCACGTCGGACAACTAGACCGACGGGTCGCACCGCTCGCACCTCGGCGCCTCAAACCCCACAACTAATAAGGGGCCCCACTACGTCACCTCGTGGGTATACACGGGTCATAGACCACTTTTCCGGAAAAGCGCACCCTTCGCGGTGGCCAAACCGCGGGTGCGCGTGTTGCAGCCTCGAGCAAAGTAACCATAACCGCTATCATGTTAGCATCATAATATATAATCAAGAGTAAAGCTATAACCACTATCATGTTAGCAACAACATGTGAAAATCAGGAGTAAAACTATAACCGCTATCATGTTTAGCAACATCGTGTAAACTCAGGAGTAACAACTATATCCACTATCATGTTTGGCAACATCATGTAAGATCAGGAGTAAAAACGACCGCCGGAAATCAGCGCTAAGTACCAAAATAAAACCCACCTCAAACACGAAGGAGAAGACGTGTGGAAACTCCAACTAAAACACCCTCGCCGTGTGCCCAGATAGCTACAGTAAAGATTATACTTGTTAAAAACATCTTCGTGGTTAAAAACACTCAAAAACGGCGCGAAACGGGCTAAAAACGGAACTTCTGGGCTCTTTGGCTGAAGGCTGGTGCACGGTCCAGGCGTGGACCGGGTTTACAACGTCGGCGGTTGCGCCGCATGCGCCGGGTGCATGCAGGAAGCGTGCACCGCGCATCCTGGGCCGGGCCGGTGCACGACACGAGCGTCCACCGGGCTCACGGCCACAGGGGCCTGCGGTGAGCACCGGGTGCATGCCGTAGCGTGCACCGCACCCGAGCGGGCCGGGCCGGCGCACGAAAGCGTGCGCCGGGTCCGCGGCTCTGGCTGCCGATGCGTGCGCGGTGTGCAGCCCGGCGCACGGTTTCGTGCGCCGGGTCTGCACCTCCGAGGCTGCGGGGCGTGCACCGGGTGCACGCCAGGGCCTGTGGACCGCGGCCGTACGGACAGCACAGTGAGCCCTAGTTTTCGCGTTTTCTCTCCGTTTTTGCTCCCGTGCGACTCCGGCGACGACCCCGCGAACATGGTAGCGGCGGCGGCGGCCTCCCGTTTAACAACGGCGGCGGCGGCCTCCCGTTCGGCAACACGCCTCGCACGCAACACGAAAAGAAAGAGAATCTTATACCGAAAAAGATAACCAGGAAGACCCGAACCGCTCACCTTGTTTTCGCCGGTGAGGGAGGAAGGAAGAGGATCGTCCCGCTCTCTTTCGTCGGGTTCCGCAGGGCGTGCGATCGTCCTTCATTCTCCTCGTCTCCGTCTCGGTTCCTCACGCCCTCGGTTGAAAAGAGAGGAAATATGAATCGGGGTTTTTCCCCTTCCCTTTCTTAACAGGGCCGCCTTAAACCCTAGCCGTCAAGAGAGAAACCAAGGAGGGAAAAACCCTACGACCCCCCCCCCCCCCCCCGATTGTAAAGAAACCCTAAAATTGCCAAAATAAAAACCGACGGCTAAGATTGTCTCGAAAAGCGTGTCAAACGCTCGCACGGATCCCGGAGCACCTAAAAAGGGGTCCAAACTTCAAAAAATAATTCTGGGAGATCCGGGAGTCGAAATTCGAATCCGATCGCGCCTCCGTTCACCGTTTTGCGAGCTCTAGTACCAAAAAATATCTGCAAGTCCCGATGATCAGCCCAAAAATTCTCGAATTTCTGCCCCACCTTAGTCAACTAAAAAAAATATTAAATTAGGACCCTAAACGAAAAATCGAAAGGTCGAGGTCCACCCAAAAGATAAAATAACCCACTGACATAAAAAAAATAAAAAGTTCGGTCGCCTCGAAAAGTGTACCAGCCACCTAGCACGGATTCCGATGCACCACTCAAAGCAAACGCTTTGACCCCCATTCCGGGAGATCCGTAAGTCGGAATCCGAATCCGTTCGCTTTGCCGCCCTCCGTTCTTCGAGCTCAAACGCAGAAAAATACTAGCGGCCCCGGTCAGTCCATTGCCGAAAGCGGTGAAAAGTTTTCCTACCAGTCCCGTCAAAATAAAAAGGGGGTATACAGGGCAAGGGAACGCCAGGACTCTACAGGACTATCATCAACTCCAACTCTCTCTCAATTTGAAAAGCAGCCGAAAATAGCGAAAAGTCTGAAATTTCCAAAGGACCGATGCCTTCACCTCGATCAAACAAGAACAGGTTCCAGCATCGCCTCCATTTCTGGAGTAGTCCTTCGAAATTTTTCGCTCCGTCTGCTATTTTCGGTGATAAAACGGGAAAACAAGGAGAGAGAGATGTTGAAGCTGTCCCTGCTGTGGCCGCAACCCAAAACCACATTCCACCAACTCAACCATGTAGGGGTGCAAAACTCTGATCTCCACCACTAGGAAAGGAAGTCATACCAAGTACCATGCGATCCGCTAACCTGGCGCCCACCAATCGGCAACCCAAACTCATCCTCTCGATGTGGGTGGCCGTCGTCCTGACTGCCTCGACGTCGTGGCCTCATCTGGCTGGCGGTAAGTCGGAGGAGCTCCTTCCTCCGGAAGAGGTAGCGGGGGTGCCGTCGCAAGCGGCATTATCGTAAGTACTACCTGAGGGCATGCTGCCTGAAAATGCCCCGACTGTCCACACGAAAAGCATCGCCCCTGCCTATGATCACACTGCTGCACTGCATGCGGTCCTCCGCAAATGACACACACAACCTGAAACTGCTGCTGGTGCCTCGGCTGTGGGGGACCTCTTGATCTCCGCCCTCTCTGAAATCCACGACCCTCAGACTGGGACGGTGGCGGTCCCGGGGGTCCCGATCTACTAGACTGTCCAAAATCAGGCGATACCGGATGCCTCACCCCGGAGCTGGATCCTGGCGCTCTGTTCCTCTCTGACATAACCGCTGTGCCTCGGGAAACCCACTGAGCATGCTCAATAGCCGCATCTAGAGTCGGCGCTCTACGCGAATGCACAAGGGGATAAATATCTGGATGCAACCCTCTCTCAAAAAGCTCAACCCTCTAGGCCTCATCCCGGGCAACATGAGGCACACTGCTCAACAATTTCTGGAACTCCCGAATGTACTCATGAAGTGGTCGATCACCCTGCTGTAATCGTCGAAGATCCCCTTCTATTTTCTCCTTTGCACTATCGGGAAAATAGGTCCCGCGTAGCAAAGCTCGAAACACTGGCCAAGTCATCAACGGAACTCCTGGCGGTCCAACTGGGCGGACTCGACGCCACCAAGTCTCGGCGCCCTTCTCCAAAAAGTGCGCCCCCAAATGTACCCGATGTTCTTCCTTGATGAAGAGGTTCTCAAACAATTTCTCCATAGCCGCGATCCAGTTCTCAACCTCCCACGGCTCCGAACTCTCACCTGAGAACCGCGGGGGATGAAACTTGCGGATAAAGGATAGTCGATCCATGAGCTCCCTCTGCTTTGTCTCCGTCAACGGAGAAATCTGTGACGAGGTCGAGGATGTCGTAACCGGAAGTACTGACGGTGGTGCCACAGGAGGTGCTCTCTGCTCCAGCATGCGCATCATGCGCTCCATATTTTCCTCCTGGCGCCTGGCCGCCACCTCCTGGCGCCGCAACGCCTCTGACATCTGGGCCACCTGACCCCGCAGCTCCTGTACCTCACTCTACCTGGCCTGCCCGGCCTCTCGCCGCTCGGGCTCCTCATCCGAGGTCAAACGCCCTCTCGTCGCTGCACGACGTCTCGGCGACATCGCAAGTAACTGAAACAAAAGCGAATGTCAGGACAAAACAACCATACGACCCAATCCAGCGAGAGTCTAAAACTTGTTATCCTTCCTAAAGTATTATGTTGTCTGCAGCCAACATAATCACTTTGAGAGAATAACATATCAAATCACTCATCCCAACCCGAGGGAGAGGCAAAAACTCAATCTGGACTCTCGCTAAAAGTCACGACTCTCACGTAGTCATCCTAATGTCCAACCACAAGCCTAGGGTTTCTAAGTCCTCAATGACCTATATCCTAGGCTCTGATACCACTCTAATCTGTCACGCCCCGGGGTCGAAACTGCGACCCGGGCTCGCTAACAGATCAGCCATCTGTACGGAAACTGCCGTACAGACGAAGCGTCTAGACTGCAAAAGACAAAACTACAGCTACACAGATATCAGAGCGGATAAAAAGTTGTACTATAAAATTTCACAACTACAAAGTTGCAACAACACAAAGCCTATCTCCCCAAAATCAGATGATACAAATAGAAGTCCGCCTATACAACATCTACGAATCCAAATGGGAGATAGATAAACAGGAAATATAACCAACTCCCACAATCCGGGATGGTACATCTACCTCACTCTAAAGTAACAATGCTGGTAGGGAACTATCACGCGACTCCCTGTCCTCGGTCCGTCCAGTCGAGCTCGGCAGGAACGGAAGAAAGCCTCAGCAACCTGTCACCGACAGAGGGTGTGAGAACTACATCCTATAGTAATTCTCAGTGGGTACCGTCTCCAAGAACCACGGTCTGCCCACTAAGTCTACTAGAGGCATAAGATAACAGAAAAGACTGTGATAATGAAAATAAGCTGGAAAAGAATCTACAGCTATCATGCCTCTATCTACTATGCTCAAAAGGAAGAGACTATGGATGATGGTATGCAGCCACTCACTGCTGGCAATATGTCACAAGTACTACTCAAGACACTCTACAATGACACATGCTACGCCATCACTCTCTCAGTGTATCCCCAATCTCAGCGACTGCCCCACAGGGTCCAGTCGAGTCAAGCCTGCGCCCCCCCGGTGTATCAACCAGGGTGTCCAAACGGATAAACTCGATCTCTCACAAGGTGACCCCATGGTAGCTCGGCCAGGGGTATCAAGCGACCTCTAGTATCTGAACTAGGCGCATCATCGCAGCCTCGTCAGGCGCGGTATCATCATCGCAGCCTCATCAGGCTCGGTATCATCAACGCACCCGGGGCGTAGCTCGAGGGGTGCGACCCCACCGAACTCAAGTATCTCATCAGTATCACTGTCTCACAAGTGGCTCCTGCAGGCTATAGTCCTCGATCAAACAGATCGGTATCTCGATGCTCGAAGCACAACTCAGTCGGAGAACCCTCCACGACTCAATCTCACAACACTGACCCGCTCAACGAAAGTACTACACAGCTGGGACCACCGTCTCTCCCAACGGCTCTCACAACAACACCCTACTGAACTCAACACACAACTCACGGCCGGAGATGCTCCACAGCCAGATCTGCGAAGGGTCCGAAACCCCGGGAGACTAACCCCTACGTCCCTAAGAAAGAAAACAGCCCTTAGAGCCCAGATCACTCGAATCCGCTCGGGTGGATAAGTTTATAAGAAACCATGTCATTTATTTCAGAAAACCATTCAATCTGAGAGAAATCCATCTTTTTAATGATTTTTAGTCTTTTTAGAAAAACCCCTTGAAAACAAGTTTTATGCCCAAACCTCGAAGAGCTAATGCCCTCGTCCTATCAAACAAGAACAGACTCAGGCGACCTTGCGAGGCTTGGAAGAAACATTGTTTGACCAAAATCATATATTCGTCCAAAAAGGTTCTGGGTTCAAGGTCCTGCTAACACACGTGCACCACGATCACAATATGGTGGTGACGAGAAGAACAGCGAAAAGAGAAACCCCGGGACCATTGTTTATCTGAAACGGTTTCCCCCAAAACACTAACACTGGCCTAACCCAGCCACCAGACCCCACTCGGCCCCCCGGGCCCGAGTGCAACACCCGTCCCACAACACTCTGACCACTCGGCCCACTACCCGGGCGAGGAACCCTAAATCCAGAGGGATATGCGAAGTGTGGGATGTCTAAAGCATAAAAGAACCTAGCTCAAATTAAGGTTCACAATTGGTCTGGTCAAACACATGCACATATGATGGGGGTGCTAGTTAAGTTCCAAGAAAACACTTAAACTAGCATGCAATCCTATCACAACAGAATTAGAAGGAAGTCCGTAGACTTGGAGAGAAAACCAACCCACCTCAGAAAGCCACCAATTGCTCATTGACACTTGCAATTGGGCTCAGCGGGCTTACCTGGCCTCCAAGGGGTCCGCACGCAACACGAAGCCCGATGCCAGAATCCGCCCGCGAATCGGAGCACGCAGCGACCAACCCCACGACCGCGCGCTCCACGGATGTCCCGAAACAAACCCGCAGGTCCACATGACGGAAAACCCACAACTGCCCCCGGCGGAAGCTAAAAACCGCACCGCAAGCTGCCAGAAGCGAAGAAATCGCAAAATCAAACAAACGGTCGAAAACCGAGCATCCGACGGCGAAATCAGCGCGCGGCGGCGAAAACCAGCCTCCGTCGGCGAAAACAGCCTCCGTCAGCGAAAACCAGCGCCCGACGGCGAAAACCAGACTCCGACGGCGAAAACAGCGCGCGGCGGCGAAAACCAGCCTCCGTCAGCGAAAACAGCCTCCGTCAGCGAAAACCAGCGCCCGACGGCGAAAAACAGACTCCGACGGCGAAAACAGCGCGCGGCGGCGAAAACCAGCCTCCGTCGGCGAAAACAGCCTCCGTCAGCGAAAACCAGCGCTCGACGGCGGAAAACTGACTCCGACGGCGAAAACAGCGCGCGGCGGCGAAAACCAGCCTCCGTCGGCGAAAACAGCCTCCGTCAGCGAAAACCAGCGCCCGACGGCGAAAAACAGCACAAAATCTGCTAGCGAAACAGTTCGCGAAAACCTGCGAAAACCGCTCGCAAAATAGCGGAAAACAGCGAAAACTGCGCGCGGAACCGCTTGCGAAACTGCTCGCAACCTGCTCGCGAAAACTGCTCAAAATCTGCTTGACGGCGAAAAAGCAGCAGCCGACGGCGAACACCGCGGCCGACGGCGAAAACAGCGGCCGACGGCGACCAACGGGCTCCGACGGCTAAAACACGGCGCCGGCACGCAAACCGAGGAGTCGCCCGTCGTCCGGGAGCACGCCGAGCGGCGAAAACCCAGCCGCGCGACGAGGGAGGCCCGCCGCACGGCGCCAAACCACGCAGTGCCGCGGAGCGACCCGCTGCGCTGTGCCGGAGCGCGCCGCGCAGCGCCCAGCGGCGCTGCGCGCGGCGCCCGCGCGCCCGCGCGCGGCCTTGCCGCGTGCGGCCCTGCCGCGTGCGGCCATGCCGCGTGCGGCCATGCCGCGCGGCCAGGCACCGCCGCGCGCACCTGCGCGCGGCCCTGCCACGCGCGCCTGCGCGCGGCCTGGCAGCGCCGCGTGCAGCACTTTGCTGCACGCGGCGCCGCGCCCAGCGGCACGTCGCCGCAGGGTGCTGCCAACAGCGGCACCCTGGCGCCGCACGTGCGCCGTTTCGCGCGCGCGCGGCCGCCGGCGACGGAAAAGCTAAAATCAATATAAAAAACCCCAATAAATCCAATAACTCCCAAAAATCCATTTTTAGCTTTTAAAAACCATTAAAATCCCCAAAACTCTCCAACAACAAAATCCAAACTCAAAGACTGAAATTTTGCTTACCTCGTCGACGCTCGCCGCACGCCCACGAGCTCCACTCGGCCTCCAACGGCGAGTCCAAAAACCAAGAATGCCTCAAAACCCCTTTCCTTCCTGTTCTTCTTCTTCCTTTTCCTCTCTTTTCTTTTCCTTTCTTTCTTTCTTCCTTTTCTTTCTTTCTCTGCTGCAGAGGGAGGGTTTGGAGCCCTTTTATAAAGCAAAAAGCTTTAATTAAATTAATTAATTAATTAACTAATTCCAAAAATCCAACTCCAACTCACTTTTTGCCTTCGGGCTCTCCGCCGCTGCCCGGAACCTCCCAAACTCCGTTGTAAATCAAAAGTACACGCGCTCACAGCTTTTTCTCTTCAAAAAGCTCATCCGTTGAGTCGGGGTGCTCAAATCAAATACCGGCTCCAAAATTGCCAGTTCCGACTCAATTTTTGCCTCCGGATCCTCCGCGTCAGTCCGGAACCTCCCGAACCTCGCTGTAAATTGAAAGTACACGTGTCCACAGCTTTTTCTCTTCAAAAAGCTCATCCGTTGAGTCGGGGTGCTCAAATCAATTACCGGCTCCAAAATTGCCAGTTCCGACTCACTTTTTGCCTCCGGATCCTCCGCGTCAGTCCGGAACCTCCCGAACCTCGCTGTAATCTGAAAGTACACCTGTTCCAAGTGTTCCTGAATTTTCAGCACTCCACGGTGAAGTCAGAAATTCCCAATCTCATCCTCAATCGGCCTACAAAGCCCGGAAAAACCCCGAATCGAGCTGGAGCTTCTGCGTTGATCCGAATCAACCCGGCATCAACTGTAAACTCAAATGCAACATGCTCAAGGCAACTCTCTGCCCCAAGTCATCTGTGTAATGTACCGAATTTTCAGCACATAAATAAATGTAAATAAAGGTGGTATGAAATACTAGTGTTATGAAAGTTGGGGAAGTAAGGAACATTTGGACGCGAGTTAGGCCCAAATCGGGTTAAAATGGAGAGATCTAAAAATTTATTTGAGAAAGGGGGCCCAGATTTTTAGTGCAAAATTCGCAGTGTCGGAAAATTCCGAGAAAATTACGGGAGTCCCGTAAATATGTTTTAAGACCACAGAAAAAGTTTCGCGTTGATCGGATACCCGATAGTGAGAACGGGCTCTGCCAACAGTGTCGAAAAATTCTGAGAAAATTATAGGAGCTGTGTAATTTTGTTTTAAGGTCACAGTAAAAATTTCGTGTTGATCGGATACCCGGATTGCGAGAACGGGGTCCGCCAATGATTCTGGACACAGTAGGGCTTTGGTGACCCAGAAATGACCCAAACTGAAAATTTAAAATTTCCTGTGGTAAATTAAGCTAAACGGAAGCTGCCTGCCAAATTTGGACGGAAACGGACGAAAAACGGACAGAAAACGGGACAAAAACGGATTTCCAAGACAAGCGGCGCGCTGCGCAATGCGCACAGCTGGCGCGCACTGTGCGCGGGAGGTGCGCCGCGTGGCGTGGGGGGCGCCGCTTGGACCTGGTGCGTGCCCCCTGCGTGGTGGACCGCCACCCGGTGGTTCCTCATTGGAGGTCTTCGTGGACCCGGTCCATGAACCCTCCTCTTCCTTCTTCTTCTTATTCTCTTCTTCTTCATCCTTCTCCCGCACCAGACCTTCCCTTTCTCTTCTTCTTCTCCACTCGAGCACGAGAGAAAGAGAGAGAGAGAGAGAGAGAGAGAGAGAGAAAAAGAAAGGGAATTTCGAGAGGAGGAACGGCGCACCGTGAACCTCGTGGAGCACCCAAAGCGTCCCAAAAGCCGATGGGCGGCGCGACTGTACGAGGTAACGTTATTTTCACAGTATTTTTGGCACAATTTTTATGTCTCCTTTGGATTTGAATTTGACCTCATTACCGTATTGCGTGTTAGGAACCAAGTTATACTATGCCGTTTTGCTGCACGGACTGTCGCGGATATTTTTGGCGAGTCTCGTTTTGCGTGCAAGTTGTAGAAAAATGCTCCGTTTTGCGTGCGGACTCGAGGGAGGTGCAACATTTTGCGTGCAAGCTCGAGGAGACAAGTGGAATCGCGCAGGGACTAATTGCAAGTGTCTACAAGCAATTGGGGACACCACAAGGTGGGGGATTCTGCCGAAATTGGGTGACCTCTCCCCTTGCTCCTTTGCTTTTTGATCTAGAAGCATGATAGTAGCCTGTTAGAGGCGTTAGGTAATTATGATTAAGATTGCATGTTTAGAGAAATACAGATGAAAAGTGCAACTATTAGTTGCCAAAGACAGATGATATATGTGCATGTGTAGAGAAATTTAGAGAAAAAGTGATATTTATGATTTATCCAAATAGGGGATAAACTAGTATGTGTAAATGAACACAGAGGAAAAGTGCAACTGTTGGTTGCCAAAGATATATGATGAATATGCATGCGTAGAAGTAATTACTATTTGATGAATGAACTGAAGATAACTGCATGCATGAAAAAGGATTAGCTATTATGATTGTGAGCATGTTAGGGTGTAACCCTAGGAATCACGTGACATAAGGGAACAACAGTTGTTGGTAGTAAGACTAGGAGAAAACCTAGTATAGGGGTTTGACGAGTGACATTAACTTAGGAGTTATCCTAGGAATTAACGAGTGGCATTGTCTTAGGAGATAACCTAAGGACACTGGATAGAGTGATCAACATAGAGTCAGAAAACTCTAGGGTGTATATGACATGGAACTTAGGTAAAGAGAACCTAAGGAGAACTAGTGTTCAACATAGAGTCAACGAACTCTAGGATGAGTATGACATGGAACTTAGGTAAGGAAACCTAAGGTGAACTAGAGGTCAGCATAGAGTCATGGAACTCTAGGACAAGTATGACATGGGACTTAGGTAAAGGGAACCTAAGTTGAGCTAGAAGAGTTTAAACTCACAGACAGGAAATAGAGTCAAGTTGACTCTAGGATTTAGTAAGGAATCAGGAGGATGGAAAAGGTGGATCAAGTGTGGAGATATGAAAGGGGAAAACAGAAAAGTAGAGTCAATGTAATTCTAAGATAACAGTGGAACATGGAATTAGAGTCAGTGTAACTCTAAGTTAATGGTGAAGCAGGAAAACAGAGTTTAGTTAACTCTAGGATTCAGTGAGGAATCAGAAATGTGGGATGAGATCCCCAGTTTAAAGAGTTGATCAAATATAACCCTAGAAGGTCATAGGGTGTCTGGGCAAATGGATAATAACTTTAACTTCAATTTGAGTTAAAGAAATAAAAGAGAAAACAGTCGTTGCCTTACATGCTTCTCAAATTCCCTCTTCTAATTTTTGCTTATCATCTTTAATCACTGACTCTGCTCCTTTGATTTTGTATGAAACATCAACATCCGATGGAGAGTTATCAAGTGAGGGGGAGTCGGACAAAGAAGAACTCGTTGAGGCATATCAACAACTTCTTGCGGAATCTAAGAAGATGACCAAGCATATCAAGAAGTTGAGGAAGCAACGACTAGAGGCTAAAGACGAGAATCATGCTTTAAAGATAAAACTTCATGATCTCGAGGAGGAACGAGAGATTTTATTAGATAATAATAAAATCCTCCAAGAAAAGATAAATCAATCGGAAACGATCGTTAATTCCCATATTAACAAGATTGATTTTCTAGAAAAACAGTTTGAGGAAATTCATGTCACCAACCAAGCTTTGACCAAGCAAGTTCATCAACTTAAATCCGACATACAAAGGCTTTCAACCGGTTCCAAGAAATTTGATTGTATGTCCGGATTAGGTCAAACAAGCAAGGTTGGTTTGGGATTTAAAAAGAACCAAACTGTGAAGGCTTCAAGCTCCACAACTAAATTGAAATGAAGAACTTGTCATCAATGTGGACTTGAAGGACACTTGATGAAGTCGTGCCCGAAAAAGAGAAAGAGGAATTCTTCGGCAACTTCATCTACGGAGCGAACTCAATGGAATCAAAAGACACATCAAGACAAAGGAGTTCACTCAACCCACCAAAGGTCCGAGCCACAACATCAATCATTCAAGTGGATCACTGCGAGGTAAAGACCTAAGGTGGATCAACAGTCAAAGCTATCATCTCCCAATCACAATGAATCAAGACAATCCAAAATCCGACGATTTTGGATTCGGAAAGGTGATATCTTTCCTTGTCTTAAGTTCTAAATAGCTTATGACTGTATGTAATGCTTTGATTGGTTTTCCTTTCATATTTTTCTGAATCTCTGTATTACATGTTTTCAATGCTCTTTGTTTTTATGTTTTGATTTTGAACAAAAGGGTTTTAACGAACAAGTGCATTGAATAAAAAGGGTTTCACTTTCAATCACTCTAATTTTATTTTATATGAATTATCAACTTTACTCCATAATCATAATTCTTGAAGATACTTCATTATAGGAGTTTTTGATAATTATATTCATCAAATTTTAGTAATCATGTGTGATCTTTAGATGATTAATCTATCTCGGTTGTGTGAGTTCTTTGTGATAAACATGAGACAACCGATAGACTAAAATTTGGGATTTAATTCTTTCACATAAGAGATTGTATTTTCTTACAAGGGTAATGAAATGAATTGCAAAAGATGTGGAAAGAGTTACATCCGAAAGGAGTGTGAAAACTACCACCACATGTTGGAAAGAGCTGCCACCCCGGTCGTCCGGTTTGTGTGTGAAGCTACCACATGTTTTTGATGCTTGAAAAATATTTTTTTTGAAATTTTTAGTTGAAGCATTCCGAGATTCATATTCAAAGTTCTTATATTTTGAACAATCCCCTGGTTGGTATAAGGCGGGATAGTTGAAAGATGCTCAAAGAGCCACCCTTAGGTATTTTAGTGCTTATCTCAAATTTGAAAGGGTAAAATTCAAAATTGATGACATTTGGAAATCTCTGTAAGTCATCTTTGTAAATCCGTTACATCTTGATAGACTTTGGATCTCAAGATTATTTTTGATGACTTGTGTTTGACGTATATAATATGAAAAACGGTTTATAATGTCTTATCTTTGTTTTTCATGATTTCGGAGTAAATCTTTTTAATTTTTGTAAAATTAATTGGATTGAATGACATCTATGTGATCTCATATTATTTTCAAGCACTTAAATTATTTTCTTGATGGAATACAAATCGGTAATTCAAATATTTCAAAATCTGGATTTGTTTTCAAGAAATTATTTGATTTTTGCTTTCGAGTACCGGTACGCAATCTGTGTTTTTGTTATATACGGGAACTGAGCTTTTATCTCTCTTTCTCTATGAACTAATGTTGTTAGTGATTTCTTTTTGCCTATATTCACTGTTTGACAATTTGTGACAAAAAATGGGAGAACAGAAATAGGGGGAGAACAGAGATAGCGGGAGAACAGAGATGCTCAAGATAGGGGGAGAAAAAGAAAAGAGATGATGAAAAAGGAGCCGAAAAACAAAAAGAACCAAAAGGACGAATCAAATGTAGGATTTACATTTAATTTCTAACGACTAACGTTTGATTTTGTTTGGAGTTTTGTTTTGCAGGAATTACATCACTTTAAGACTCCAAGTCCTAAGTCATAGAGTTTGTTCTAAGATTGGTTCAAATGTAATTTTTATTTATTGGATCTTTCACGCAAAGAAAGTCAATGTTTTGGTGATGACATTGAGTTTCGATTTTTTTGGTTTAAGATGAGTGTCTTGAGCGTTTTATGTATTTTTGGGTTTTGTCACAAAATTGCCAAAGGGGGAAATTCTTACGGCTTTTTGTGTTGGCATATTTCGTGAGTTGAGTCGGAGTCTTGAAGTGATCAAATTGTCAATCAGCAATCAAAGACTCAGAGAGGATTCAACAAGAGCTCAAGTTGACACTCAGTGTTTTGAGTCTTAAAGATTGAAGATGAAGAATTGTGGATCAATTACATCAATCTCAAGGAAAATGGATTCGGAATGATCAGGTACGTTTAACTAAATAATTTTGGTGATCCGAATACATTTGAGTAGTTTAGAAACACTTGAATAAGTTTTCATTGCATAAAAGTCAAAAACTGTTTCTTCAGGAAATCCGTTCAGGACTGGAAATTCTGTTCAGGACTGTTTTGTTAATCCAGTCCGGACCGTGGATTTCAGTCCGGACCCCGAACCTTGTTTTTTCAGGAATTGCTGAAAAAAGACGACAGTCCGGACCGAGCCAATCCAGTCCGGACCGTCGTGCGGGAAAAACTCTGATAAGTCAGTTTTTGATGCTTATCTCTTTCCAAAGGTTTCTAACCTATAAATAGGCACTTAGGGTTTCTCAAGAACTACCGATTAATTAATAAAACACTTGAGAGCAACCCTAGAGGCTAGGTTTCTATCGTTCTTCTTTATAGCCTCTTTTAGGTCAATTCGACGGTTCTTCCAAGACATATCTTTTGTCGAATTGATCTAGTCTTTGCTTAGAGATTCCTTCTACGGTTCTTCAATGATAATCTAAGCAAAGGATCACCATCGAAGCCAATATTTCTATCGGCTAAGTTTGCGTCGTGGATTCGATGTAGCATCGTGGATTCGGTGTGTTGAAGGCGTTTCGTGGATTCGAAACGTGTGCTCGTGGATTCGAGTGGCGTTCGTGGATTCGAACGTGTGCAGTGGACGCGCAATCGGTGAGTGCAAGATCCGAAGAAGTTGAAGGAGGGGTTGGAGTCCGTGGAGTCGGTAATCACCTTGTTATTCTTCTATTCTTAGTGGATTGTTATTGCGTGTTGGTCCCGTAGTTTTTCTCCTGGATTGGAGTTTCCACGTAAATCTCGGTGTGCTATTTTTATTTTCCGCATTGATTTTTATTTTGCACTGAGATTGGTTTTATGAGTATTACACCTATTCACTGTTGGGTTATGTATAAATTGGATCTAAATATAGGAAAAAACACCTAGAGGGGGGTGAATAGGTGTAAACAATAAACACTAAAAAATCTTTGCGATATAAAACCCAATGCGGAAAATAAATAACACGCAGAGATTTTTACGTGGAAAACTCCAATCCGGAGTAAAAAACCACGGGACCGATAACACGGTGAAATCCACTAGAATTAACACACGTACAAGGTGATTTACCGTACACACTTACGACTCAACCTTTTCCATACGCTCCTAGTAGATCTTCTCCGCTCGCTCAGCAACGCTGCTCGAATCCACGATTAGTGTCCAACGCCGAATCCACGGCGTCCAACGTCGAGTCCACGACGTCCGACCGAATCCACGGTCTTCACCCAGTAGCACGTCTCGAATCCACGAACATACCTCGCTCCGAATCCACGAGAGCGGTTGTGATGCCCCACTTCCCAGGGGGTCACCCATCCTAGAACTACTCTAGCTCTAGCACGCTTAACTCTCATAACCTCTTGGATCTTGCTACCATCCAAAATGCTATAGCCGGGTTAAGAGATTTAGTCCTATTATATCATTTATATATAGGACTAATCCAAATTCCAGGGGTGTCACATTCTTCCCCCCTTTAAGCCCTGACGTCCACGTCAGGCTCAAGCACACTCACAAGTACCAGGCGATGTGAGACTCGTCTCGCTAGCCTTAGTCGACCTTGTGAGGAGCTGCACTCCACTCACAACGGTCATTAGCCGGGGAGCCTCGCTCTACCCGCTATATAACCCTAGCTCAGCCGAGACTCATCTGTTGGGTTATATGAATAATAGGATCTAAATAGGGGAAAAAACACCTAGAGGGGGGGTGAATAGGTGTAAACCATAAACACTCAAAAATCTTTGCGATATAAAAACCCAATGCGGAAAAATAAATAACACGCAGAGATTTTTACGTGGAAAACTCCAAACCGGAGTAAAAAACCACGGGACCGATAACACGGTGAAATCCACTAGAATTAAACACGTACAAGGTCATATGCCGTACTCACAGACGACTCAACCTTTTCCATACGCTCCTAGTTGATCTTCTCCGCTCGCTCCAGACGCTTCTCGAATCCACGATGTGCGTCCAACGCCGAATCCACGGCGTCCAACGTCGAGTCCACGACGTCCGACCGAATCCACGGTCTTCACCCAGTAGCACGCTTCGAATCCACGAACGTACCTCGCCCCGAATCCACGAGAGCGGTTGAACCTTGAATCCACAAGTACACGCGAGTCCACGTGCCGATTTTTGGGGAAATCGTTGTTTTTGGGTGGTGATGATCCGCCGAATACTTAGATTAGAAATAGATCGGAAATACCATCTAAGTATTCATTAGTTTGATTCAACTCAAGATGTGAGTATGAAAACCTAGAATCAAACTAATCAATATAGATGAAGAAACATAGAGTACTATCTAATGATTTCCTTTCTTCTCTATATGTGGATCTTAGGCCGTATAAGATGATATTTGATTATGACGGCTATTTTCCTTAACCCTAGAAAAAGAAACATAGGGTCTATTTATAGGTTAGAAACCCTAGGAAGGAGATAAGAATCAAAAACCTACCATTTCTGGAAATTTTACGGACGGCGATCCGGATCGGATTTCGGCGATCCGGATTGCAGTAGCAAGAAAGACGGTTTCCAGAAAAACAATAGTTCGGGATCCGGATCGAAATGGCTGATCCGGATCGTTCATATAGTTTCACCAAACATCAACGTTCGGGATCCGGATTGCAAATCCTGATCCGGATCGTGCAAGTAAAAAGGTAAAACTAGTGTTCGGGATCCGGATCATGAGATGCTGCGATCCGGATTGAACCAGTGTATGAACGAACACCCTTCGGGATCCGGATTGGAATGTCTGATCAGGATCCTGAACATGTCCCATGTCCAGTTTTTGATTTTTATGCAATGAAAAATTCTTCCAGGTGTTTCTACACTACAAGAAGTATTCGGATCACCAAAAATCTTTAGTTAAACATACCTGATCCTTTTGAATTCTTTTTTCTTGAGATTGAGTTAAATGATCCTACCTTCTTCACCTTCAATCTTCAAGACTTGAACCTTTCACGAAATTACGCCAACTCAAATTCCGTAACAGCCAACTCATCCATCACTGCCTCCCCGCGCTCGACATAAAGTGCCTGCTCCATCGAGGCATCCAGAGTCTGCAGTCTGCGTGAACGGACGAACTGATAGATATCCCGGCACAAACCTCGCTCAAACATATAGATCTGATGCACCTCGTCCCTGGCCGCGTGTGGTACACTGGGCAATAACCGGTTGAAGTCTGCAATGTACTCCTGCACAGAGCGGCTCCCTTCCTGAAGATTCTTCAACTCCTCCTCCAACCTCTGTCTAACACTCTCCGGAAAGAAGGCTCCAAGAAGTAGGCTGCGGAACTCCGCCCAAGTAAGAAGCTGAGGCCCAAGTGGACCAACAGGTCGCACGTGCCACCACCAGGCCTCGGCGTTGTGCTCCAAGAAGTTCGTCGCCAGAAGAACTTGAAATCGCTCCTCGATAAACAAACTCTCAAAATGTCGCTCCATCGCCGTGATCCACGACTCTGCCTCCCACGGCTCCAAACTCCCCCCAGAGAAACGAGGCGGGTCAAACTGGCGGAATCTCATCAAGCAATCTACCACCTCTCGCTGCTCCACAGGGGTCAGCTGTCCCACCGACCCAGACGGCTGTCTGCTGGTAACCGGCGCTATAGGGGCAGCCGGTGCCGCTGGTACAACAGGGGGTGCCACGGCCGACGAAGAAGGTACGGGGGAACTCTCCGGGGGTGCTACAACCGGCTGCGCCCTCTACTCAAACATGTGCATCATCCGCTCCATGGCCTCCTCCTGGCACCGGGAAGCCTCCTTCTGACGTCGAACAGCCTCCGATATCTGGGCCATTTGAGCCCGAATCTACTGTACCTCACTCTGCTGGCCCTGCTCTGACTCCTCCTGCTTGGGCTCAGAGGAAGAAGGCTGCGAGCTCGTCAGCATCCTGCGTCGCGGAGGCATCGCTCTCACCTGAGACAAAAGAAGACGATCAGAACCAAAACAACACTCGACCCAATCTAGAGAAAGTCAAAGGCATGTGTTCCTTCCTATAGCACTATGTTGTCTACAGCACAACATAGCCGCTTACCGAGAGTAGACATGTCAATCACTCATCCCATCCCTTGGGCGAGTTAAGAAACTCAATCAGGACTCTCGCTAATAATCACGGCTCTCACGTGAGTCATCCTAGAACCACAAGCCTAGGGTAATAATCACAGCTCTCACGTGAGTCATCCTAGGGTCCAACCACAAGCCTAGGGTTTCTAAGTCCACAATGACCTACATCCTAGGTTCTGATACCACTCTAATCTGTCACGCCCCGGCGTCGAAACTGCGACCCAGGCCCGCCAACAGATCCGCCGCCCATACGGGAAGCCCCATATAGATGAAGCGACTAACCTGGAAAAGATCATGCTAACCACTATACAGATATCAAAGCAAAAAAGTAAACTACTGAAATAAATATATAAAACTCTAAATAGTACATGCCAAATCCTTACAATACATAAGTCTCTCCAAAATAAAACTCTCAACAGTAAAAAGTACAAGATACATCCCACAATCACTGACAGTACTAGCACAACACCAAAAGGGTACATCTACTCTCTTGCTGGAGACTGGTAGGCATCTAGCTCGTGACTCCCTTATGTCGGTCAGAAGGATCAGCAATAGGAGCAGCAAGAACTGGAGAAGGGGTCCCTGGAGAAAGTCACCAACCATGGGTGTGAGAACTACACCGTCACGTAGTTCTCAGTGGGTACTGCCAACAAGCCCGACGGTCTGCCCACTAAGTCTACTAGAGGCATAAAGTAACAAATGCAGTACTGAAAAGAAAAGGGCTGGAAATAACTCTACAGCTACAATACCTTTATATAAATGCCCAAAGGGTGGTACATATGGAACATGATGCATCTACTATCTCTCAAAAATACAATCACCCAATCTACACTGACTGCCACATAGGGTCCAGTCAAACCTGCGCCCACCTACTGCCATTACATCCACGGAGGACTGGACTTACGTAGGGCGTCTGTGACTGACCAAAAAGGGCCCAGCCAGAAGGACTGCATCGACAAGTCGCGATAGCAAAGTAACAAGCCTAGCTCTGGAGCAACACTCGAGGGGCGCGACCCCACCGAGGAAAGTATCCGCGCATCTCTGTCGAGCTCCAATGCGGCTCATGCAGGCTATAGTCCAAATCCACAATCAACAAGATCGACAGTAATCAACATCTCATCTCTCACTCACTGGCTGGAAATCCACACAGCCGGGACCCACCGTCGACTCAGACGGCTCCCAGGACAAGTACTGATCTAAACACAGCTACCAGACTCTACTCGGCCCCCAGGCACGAGTGTAACATGCATTCCACGACAACCCGACCACTCGGCCCACTACCTGGGCGAGGAAACTCTAAGTCCAGGTGAAAGAATAAATATGTGGGAGTGTCTAAAGCATAAATAAACTAGCCCAAGTTGGAGTTTTCTACTAGTCTGGTTGACATGCATCATATGACAGGGTGCTAGGTCAAGTTCCAATAATAGCATTTAATTTAACATAATTAGGAAGCAATAATCAACATGATCATAATAGCAACACAAGGAGCATCAACTCTCTCTCTCTCTAACATGCTTCCGAAAACATCTCACAATCATGCATGTTTACTACACAATAGAATTAATGAACCGTCCACCGATTTTGAAGACGAAGCAACCCACCTAGAAGTGCGCGTCAATCCAAGGTCCAAAAAGGCTCAAACTGAACGGGGATAATTCTCGGATTCCCACGATTCTCATCAGTCCAAAAATACCAGAAAACTCCACCTGGGTACAAAGATACGATCCAAACATCGCGGTAAGCAACATTTCCCACAATCACAACACTACTGTAAAAATCAGTCCAGAAAATGCTTAAATACCACCTGTGAGATGATCTCCAAAAATTCCAATAAAAATACGCCGGCAATCCTCGTGAAGCGTAGATGTCGATCGTGTCCTCACATGTCGAAATCGGACAACTGAGCATGGAGATAAAAATCCGACAAGCTCCGTTGTCTAGGAAAATCACTAGCAGAAAAGGGTTCAAATATGTCCCCAAAACCCCAATAAAAACTCAAATCTGAAAGGAGGAGAAAACATAAAAAAACGGAGATGTACCTCTCAGGAAACAGATTCCATGAAAATCGTCGAAAAATTCCTTTGGAGCAGCTCTGGGGACCTCGTGGACCGAAACGCGACGAAAAAGCCCGCCAAAGAAAGAACGTCGCACTGCGCCGAATCGCCGAAGACGTCGATGCCGCGGCCTCCAAAAATTCCTAAACTCCTCCAAGAGATGCAGCACAAGATGAAGAACAAGTTAGCTTGAGGGCTCTATCGCAGGGGAGTTTGGGAAAAAGAGCTAAAAGGCCCAAGAAAGTGGCCTATTTATAGGCCCACTCAAAAAAAACCAAAAAAACCCACTTAATGGGCTTTTGGGCCGAATTTCCGGGCGCCCGAATCTTTCGGGCGCCGGAAATGCGCCCACGGGAGCCCATCGCGCAGCGACCGAATCAACCTGGCCCCGACACGTGTCCCGAACATCGGACAATGAGTGTGGGGCCAGTGGATTCCCGCCACGTGGCCCGACCGGGGTGCGTGGGGTGGGTGGCGCCCTGCGTACGGAGGCCACCTGCCCCCGCCTGCCCCCACCTGCCCCGCCTGCTCCCCCCTGATGCGTTGACCGCGCGTTCCAGAGCTGGCCACTCACAGGCCGCCACGTGGCCCGCCCCGGTCCATGCGCCATCCCGCTCGACGCCGTGGACCGCGCCACGTGAGCCCGCGAATCCGAGGCTGCCACGTGTCCCCCTCGCCCGGTCCATGCACCAGCGTTTCTTCTCTGTGGACCGCGCCGTGTGCGCCGACCAATCAGCGGCTGCCACGTGGCATCCGACTGGTCCACGGCTTCCCCCATGCACCAAAATGCGCAGAAAACTTTTGGGTGTTTGTTTTTGGGCATCCGGACTAAGAAAAATACGAGTAAATAGCCGATTTTCGACGTTTTTCCGCGCTGAATCCCAATCCGGCCTCGAATTAGCCTGAAACCCTTCTTAAAATCCGATGAAAACAACCAGAATGCATGCTCAATCCAGAAGCCTCACAGAGTCCGTCCAACGCGTCCATTTGACGCGTTGCGGGTCCGACACACCACTAATAGGTGTTCCACACCGTGGGTCATAGGGAAAGCTGCACGGGGATCGGGGTTACTACATTATAAATCTTTTAATTTTTGACTGGAATAGGATAGTGGAATAAATTTCTAAATAGCAAGTTTTCTTATACCCACAGGTACAAAAATCTAGTTATTTAGGAATTAGTTTTCTCCTAGTCTTATTATTAAAGTAGATAAATTCTATGCATGTAGCGCCTCTACCCACAGGAAGGTTGAATTTATCTAATTTAAAGATTGTCTCATAGTATGCGATAAAGTCATATATTTATTTCATTGTTGCAACTTCTTCCTCTACTGCATTTCTCGTATTCCTATGCTTACTGGGGACAACTATTCTGATTGGAAAGAAAGTATTCTTTTTACTTTGGGTTATATGAATCTTGGCTTGGCTCTGCGCATTGAGGAACCGCCTATGGTATGGGGCCAATAATGTCACGCCCCGGGGTCGAAACTGCGACCCGGGCTCGCCAACAGATCCGCCGTCGACACGGGAAGCCCCGCACTGACGAAGCATCTAACCAGCAAAAGATAGAACTACAGCTACACAGATATCAGAGCGGAAAATAAAAGTTGTAATATAAAATCAAACTACTATAAAGCTGAAAATAAATACAAAGTCCATCTCCCAAATACCTGAATAATACAAGGTCAGATACAACTAAAAAATCCACCTATACAACATCTATGAATCCAAAAAGGGAGATAACAAAAACTAGAAGTATCACAATAAACAGTGAATCCCCCAGTCCGGGATGGTACATCTACCTCACTCTAAAAGAACTATGCTGGTAGGGAACTATCTCGTGACTCCCTGTCCTCAGTCCGTCGCGCCAGCTCGGGCAAGAACGGAAAGAAAAGCCTCAGCAACCTGTCACCGACAGAGGGTGTGAGAACTACATCCTACAGTAGTTCTCAGTGGGTACCGTCTCCAAGACCCACGGTCTGCCCACTAAGTCTACTAGAGGCATAAGATAACAGAAAAAGACTGTGATAATGAAAACTAAGCTGGAAAAGTATCTACAGCTATCATGCCTCTATCTACTATGCTCAAAAGGGAAAACACAGATGATGGTATGCCTCCACTCGCTACTGCTAATACGTCTCAAGTACCATGCTCAAAGGAAAACTCATCTATGAACGTGCTATGAAACTCACTCACACATGTCACCCAATCCCAATGATTGTCCCTCTTTGGACCAGTCAAGCCTGCGCTCATCTACTGCCACTCATGCCCAAACAGGGCTTGGTCTTACGTAGGGTGTCCCTCAAGGACTATCTCAGTAACCACATCGCAGCCTCGTCAGGCTCGGTATCCTCATCGCATCCGGAGCGTAGCTCGCGGGGAGCGACCCCGCGAACTCAAGTATCTCACAACTGGCATAAAACCTCAGTCTCAGCAGGCTATAATCCACGGTCAAATAGATCGGAAACTCAATGCTCAACTAGCATAACTCGGTCGGAGAAAGACTCCACGACTCAATCAGGAAATGCCCACACAATCTCAAAGCTATGTCGGAGAAACCTCGACGACTCAATCTCAGAAAGCTAGCCCACTAAAAGAAAGTACAACATAGATGGGACCGCCGTCAATCCAAACGGCTCCCAAAAAGACACCCCACTCATAAGCGAGAAGAACCGACTGACGCAGCAAAGGTCCGAGAATCCCGTTAGGCCCGTGCCTAGAACCCCAATCAAACAAGAACAGACTCTAGGCTCAGCCTATTGAAGTTCTCGATCCTTTACCATTCAGGGATTCGGCCCCTCTCGGTTAAAGCGGGAAACCATCTCAACCTACCAAACTCACGGGCTGGAGATGCTCTACAGCCAGATCAGCGAAGGGTCCGAAAACCCCGGGAGACTAATACCTACGACCCCAATCAAACAAGAACAGGCTATAGGCGTAGCCTCCCATTGCTTTCAACCCCAGAAAGAAATCAGCCCTTTAGAACCCAGAACACTCGAATCATCTCGAGTGGGTAAGTTTATAAGAACAGTGACATTTATTACAGAAAACCATTTGATCTGAGAGAAATCCATTTTTTTAATGATTTTTAGTCTTTTTAGGAAAACAATTTGAAAACAAGTTTTATGTCCAAACCTCGAAGAGCTAATGCCCTCGTCCTATCAAACAAGAACAGACTCAGGCGACCCTGCGAGGCTTGGAAGAAAACATTAGCTGACTAAAATCATGTGTGCGTCCAAAAAGGTTCTGGGTTCAAGGTCCTGCTGTCACTAGTACACTACTGCCACTACCACTGTAGTGACAACCAAAACGAAGAACACAACGTCTCAGGACCACCGTCTACCCAAACGGTTCCCGCCAGAACTAAACGACTAGCTCTATCTACCAGACTCCACTCGGCCCCCAGGCCCGAGTGCAACATACGTCCCACAATGTCCTGACCACTCGGCCCACTACCCGGGCGAGGAACTCTATGTCCAGAAAGATATGCAATGTGTGAGATGTCTAAAACATAAAAGAACCTAGCCCAGATTAAGGTTCTCTATTGGTCTGGTTAAACACACGCAACATATGACAGGGGTGCTAGTAAAGGTTCCAATAATACACTTATTCTAGCATGCTGAATCCTATCATAATAGAATTAGAGGAAGTCCGCAGACTTAGAGAAAATCCAACCCACCTCGGTAAGCCACCAATTGCTCGTAGTCACTCGCAATTGGCCTCCACGCGATTCCTTGCCTCCACCGGAGTCCGCACACAAAACGGAGCACGCAGCCGGAGTCCGCACGCAAAATGGAGTTCGCACGCAAAACGGAGCATGCCGCCGGAGTCTGCATGCAAAACGGAGCACGGTGCCGAAATCTGCGTGGAAAACTGAGTCCGCACGCAAAATGGTGCACGCCGCCGGAGTCCGCACGCAAAACGGAGCACAGTGCCGAAATCTGCGCACAAAACGGAGTCCGCACGCAAAACGGAGCACGCCGCCGGAGTCCGAACGCAAAACGGTGCACGCCGCCGGAGTCCGCACGCAAAACAAAGCACGGTGCCGAAATCCGCGCGCAAAACGGAGTCCGCACGCAAAACAGAGCACGCCGCCGGAGTCCGCACGCAAAACGGTGCAGTAAAACACGGTCCCTAACACGCATAAGAGCTTGGGGTCAAATCCAATGTCCAAAAGGACGCCCCGAAACTGTGCCAAAAACACCGGAAAAATCAACACGCGGGACCTACCTCAACAGCGTCACGCCGCCCATATGGCTAAATGGAACGCCTTGCGCGCTCCACGAGGTTGCCAACGTGCCGCTCCACCCCACGAAACCTCCTCTCTCTCTCTCCCTCTTGGTGCTCGGTTGGAGAAGAAAAGGAAGAACAGAGGAGAAAAATGGTGTGCGGGGAGAAGGAAGAAGAGGAGAAGAGAGGGAGAAAGAGGGAAGGGGGTTCCATGGACCCTACACACGAGTCCCCCCAATGGTGAACCGCCAAATGGCGGTCCACCACATAGGGGACGCGCGCACCAGGCACAGGCGCGCGCCCCCTGCGCCACACGGCGCGCGTCCCAGCGCGCCACGAGGGCGCAGCAGCCCGCGCGCCACACGGGTGCGTTACACTTCGCCACCGATGGGCGGGACACCCCGCGCGCCACACGGGCGCGCGCCCCCCGCGTCCGCGCGGGAGCAAATGGGGGCCCGCCACGTGGCGGCCCCCGCGCTGACCCGCGAAGGAAGGCGCGCTTCCCCAGTGCGCCAGCTGCGCGCCTTGCACAGCACGCCACCGCGCCTCGATCCACGTGCCATCGCATCGGAATCCGCGTCGTCTCGGAATTCGCGCCCGTTCGCCCGTTTAAGCTCGAAAATAGCCAATTTTGACTGTTTTCGTGCGCTGAGTCCATTTTTGGCATCCATTCGACGCACAACGGACTCAATACACCAAAAAGAGGTGTTTTCTCACCACCAAGCACACGGTCGAGTCGCACGGGGATTCCGGGACACCACAAATAACTCCACAGCAGGAATCCGCGCAGGATAAATGAGAGCGATCCAACCGCTTAAGCTTGATGCTCATAAAGTCTAAAGTGTCAAAAAGCATAAGGGGGTCAATTCCAGAATGTGATAAAGCCAAGCATTACCTAAAGGCCATTGAGGAGCAATTTGTAAGCTCCGATAAAGCTTTGGTGAGCACGCTAATGAAACGACTTTCGGACATCATATACTATCGAATCAAGGGTGTGCGTGAGTATATCATGGAGATGCAGAACATAGCAGCTCAACTAAAGGCTTTAAAAGTTGAGATCTCCGATCCCTTCTTAGTCCATTTGATTCTAAACTCATTACCGTCTGAGTTTGACCCCTTTAAGATCTCCTGCAGCACACATAAAGATGAATAGTCAATAATGAATTACTTGCCATGCGTGTTCAAGAAGAGAAGAGACTTAAGCAGGAGAAGCCGGAGATCGTGACAGAATCTGTCAATTTGGCGACTCAGCGCAAAAGGGGAAAAGGCAAGAGTGCCTCCAATTCCAAGAAGTCAACACAATTGCCAAAAAAGAATTCTGGCAAAAAGGATTAATGTTACTTTTGTAAGAAAAAAATGTAGTATCACAGATTTTTGTAACGTATTACCCTCCTGCCAATAAAGATTACGTTTGGAGGAATTGAAGTAACGGGTTTACTTAAGTGGATAATCTTGAGGTGCGGGTATTTTTCTGCGATAGAGCTCGAAAAACGGAGAACGGCGGTGCGATCGGATACGGATTCCGATTTACGGAACCCCCAAAAATGGGTTGTTAGGATCACGGTGATCGGGAGGTGCATCAAAATCCGTGCAAGTGATCGTGCACGCTTTTCGAGGAGTTAAGGAATTATCTTTAAGAAAATATCTCTAAGGAATTATTCCTAAGGAATTATCCTCAGGGATTAATTAAATAATTAATTCTAGATTGAAATACCCGATGTGGAATTTGACGGTACGTACATACGAAAAGGGAAAATAAAGAAAATAAATTAATAACAAGATTTATTTATTCCCCGTATACCGAAAGGAAACCCTAGTCTTAAAAGATCGCCTCCTCAAACCCTTCCCTTTTGTTCGTGCCAAAAACCAACCGAAACCCTAGTTCGAAAAGAGAGAAAGGAGAAAGGAAAAGGAAACCTTAACCGGAGGAAAAAGAAATAGAGAAGGAAGAAGCGGAGGAACCCGATCGCCCCGATCGACGTGCCGGAGATCGAAGAACGAGACATCACCGCCATCGGAGGGCGGATCCGGATTCTCACCGCCGCAAAGAACGGAGATCGGGATCGCGTTGCTTCCTCCATCGGAGTAAGGTTAGGAATCGTTATTTCTCTCCTTCGTCGGTTTAATCGCGGGATTTTTCGTATTCTTTAGAGATCGGTTTAATCGGTAAATAGATCATAGGTTTTTGATTGATTTTGATCGGTGATTTGTTCATGTTTCGACCGAGTTTAATCGATGGTTTTTAATCGGTCTTGATCGGAGGTTTGATAGGGTTACCGATCGATGTTTTCGTTGGGTCTCCGATCAATGGTTTTATCGTTGGAGCAATTCGGAGTTCTTGTTTGGGTTATTTTGGTATCCGTTGGAGCATGGGGGAGTTAACGGGAGGTCGCCGCCGCCGTTGTTAAACGGGAGGCCGCCGCTATCGTTATCATCTTCGCGGGGTCGTCGCCGGAGCCGCGCGTGGGCAAAAACGGAGAAGAAAACGCGAAACGGGGTGTTACTGTTCAACACGTACGGCCTCCCCAGCCTCGCGGTCCACCGGCGGGTCGTGCACCCGGCGCACGGCTCTGCTGCCTGGAGGCGCGGACCCGGCGCACGGCCGCGTGCGCCAGACCGGCCCGCAGCTGCGCGGTCCACATGCCGGGCGTGCACCCGGCGCACGCCTTCGCGGCCTGGGGGCGCAGACCCGGCGCACGGGCACGTGCGCCAGCCCGGCCAGCAAGCGCGGTGCACGCCTGGGCATGCACACGGTGCTGCTGCCGCAGCCGGGAACAGGTGAACCCGGCGCGCGCTTCTTGCCGTGCGCGGCCCGGCCCAAGGCTGTGCGGTCTACCGCACAGCGCGCGCCGGGTCTGCGGCGCCGCCACCCTTGGCCGCAGACCCGGTCCAGGCCCGGCTTCGTGCACCAGCCTCCAACGGAAGAGTCCGGTAGCTCCGTTTTCGGCCCGTTTCGTCCCGTTTTTGAGTGTTTTTGACCACGAAGATATTTTTAACAACGATGTAGTTCTTCGGACAGTTTTTGGTTCGACGGTTTTTGTTGGACGACACGGTCCGCTTGGCACAGTGATTTTGGTTTTTCGTCAGTCTATTGTTACAGTTGTGTAATGACACGATTTTTCTAGTGATATTTTACCCTCCTGCTAATAGAGTATAAGTTAAAGGAAATTAAATTATCGAGATCTTTTGAGTTAACCAACACACAGTGCGAGTATTTTTCGGTAATATAGCTCGAAAAATGATGAACGGCGGTGCAATCGGATCTAAAATCTAACTTACGGATCTCCCGGAATGGGGTTTTGAAGGTCACGGTAACCGTGGGGTGCATCGGAATCCGTGCAAAAGATCTGGCACGTTTTTCGAGGAATCTTAGAATTATCTTGAGAATAGATATTTATCGTTAAATAATAAATATCCGAATATGGGATTTTTCCTTTTTACGTACGTATGATAAAAGGATAAAATAAAATAAAATAAATTAATAATAAGAGGATAATTAAACCCCGGTTACCGGAAGGAAAAACCCTAGTTTAAAATATCACCTCCTCAAACCCTTCCCTCTCGTGCGTACCGAAGACCAAAATAATAAAACCCTAGTTCGGAAAAGAGAACCCTAACCGGAGGAGAAAAGAAGGAAAGAAGGAGAACGCGGAGGAACCCGATCGCCCCGATTGACGTGCCGGAGATCGGAGAACGAGACGCCATCATCCATGGGGAGCGGATCCGGATCCCCAACGCCGCAAAGGAACAAGATCGATTCTTTAATCCCGATAGATAGAGGTTAGCGATCGTTATTCCTTTTGTCGAATTAATCGGGGGTTTTTCGTGTTCTTTTAAGGTCAACTTATTCGGTACATTGATCACGGGTTTTGATTTTGGTTTTGATCGATATTTTGTTCGTATTCTTGATCGAGTTTAATCGGTGGTTTCTAATCGATCTTTTGATCGGGATTCCGATCGATGTTTTGGTTGTTCGTCGACCAATGGTTTAGCCGTTAGATTTACCGCGGATTAGGGTAAGGTGTTAAATTGTGCTCTTGGATATTTTAGTAGGCCGCGAGGAGTTCTGATTTGCTTAGGAGGGTCGCAGGCGCGGTCAGTTATCTTCATTCCAGGTGGGTACCCTTGCAATAAGTGCAACTAGTGCAATAAATGCACCATGTCATCGTAAAGAAAAATATGTTAATCTGTTTAATAAAGTAGATGAGGTGTTTCAATTGAATTAACCTTTCGTATGATTGTTTTACTAATCTGACTAACGCGGCTGAGGTCGCAACATTATTTTACACTCATATTGCTTACACGCACACCGGCGGCTTGGCCACCGCACAGGGTGTATTTTTCCAGAAAGATGGCACGTTGGCCCGTGTACCCCACGACTAGTGATGATGGGGACCCCTCAAGGGGAGGCGACTGCTACTTGGGCAGTGGAGGGGTTGGAGGCACCAAGAAAATGAGTACGGTATTCTGGGGTTGGTGCCCAGCTCGATTGGGTATTCTGGGGTTGGTGCCCAGCTCGATAGGGTATTCTGGGGTTGGTGCCCAGCTTGATTCGGTATTCTGGGGTTGGTGCCCAGCTTGTTTTGTGGCAGGGATTTAGCGATACATGAGGGAAAAGCGAAAGGTTCCGGTGCATTTGTTTTTGTCTTAAAGATATTGCTAATTGTTTGAAACATCTACTTTATTTGTCACTGACTTTACCCACTCCGTGACAGGTTTGACTAGGTGTAGTAGTCGGGACGACGGTGAGGCAGCGATTAAAGAACATTAGCTATATGAGGTTTATTCCGTTGTTCTTGCTTGGGTTATCTCATCTCCTTTTATCTAAGCTTAAGTTCTCAATTGCTTGACTGTGGAATATTGTGGATGTTGGATTGAGAGACTGTTTTTGTGATGTGATCTTTATCAGGATTCTTAACGACTTATATGCGGCATGTTTTATACTGAACAAAAAGGGTTTCGAAAATACTTTCCAAAACCAAGTGTCGTGTGGGCACTGCTTTGAAAACCTCTGGACTTATCCTTTCAAAAACATGTAGCCGCCTCTTGTGAATGTGTAGAAGTTTTGGAAAAATTGGGTGTCGGGTGGACACCGTTTGCGAACTCGTAGCGATCTTTGATGTGAATGAATGAAATTACTTTTCCTTCTTTTGTTCACCATGACTGTGTGGCTAAAAAATGTAGTTGTTGTTGTTGTTGTAAATATGACGCCGTGCATATACAAAGGAGACTCTGCCCACTTGAAGAGTGAATTTGTATATGTGGCGGTCTGACACGCACCGGGGGCGAGGTCGATACTTATTTATAAAGAAAAAAAACAGACGCTTTTCCGCTTATCCTTAGACATCCGGGGCGTGACAAGTGGTCGGGACCACTGTTTTTGCCTATTTAGGGTAAAAGTGTTAAAAGGTGTTTTTGATTATTTTATTAGGCCGCGTGAAGTTCTGACTGCCTAGGAGGGACATGGGCGCGGTCATTTATCTTCGTTCAGGTGGGTACTTTTGATTAATTTCGGTGCAGGGTCGTTCCCGAGTATTTCGTTTGATAAAGTAGATATTTTTGGTAAAAGTGACTAACCCCATTGCATGTAAATCCCATATTCTATTCTCATTGAGGCGGCTGCGGTCGCAGGATTGTTTTACTAATCTGACTAAAGCGCCTGAGGTCGCAACATTGTTATATGCTCATATTGCTTACACGCACACCGGCGGTTTGGCCGCCGCACAGGGTGTATTTTTCCGGAAAGATGGTAAGTTGTTTTACCCATGTACCCCACAAGGAGAGGTTAGTGGGGACCCCTCACAGAGAGGCAAACTGCTACTTGGGCAGTGGAGGGGTTGGAGGCGCCAAGAAAGTGAGTACGGTATCTGGGGTTGGCGCCCAATATATATATATCATAAATCTGGGGTTGGAGCCCAGCTTGTTTCGGTATTCTGGGGTTGGAGCCCAGCTAGTTTTGTGACAGGAATTTAGCGGTACATGAGGGGGAAGTAAATGCACCGGTGTATCGGTTTGTCTTTTCAGTTATTGCATTTACTGTTTATATCTACTTTATCAGTCACTGACTACCCACGCTGTGACAGGTCCGAGCAGGGGTGGGAACCGGGACGACGGTGAGGCAACGGTTAGAGGACCCTAGCCCTTGAGGCTATTAAACCTTACAGTTATGGTTATCTTTTATTGTGTTTGGTTAGTCTAGCTGTGGTTACTTGTGCATGGTTTCTTGTGGATGTTGGAATGAGGATTCCGTGTAGAATTATCTTCTCTTATCTGTGAATGTTAAGATGTGTAATGGCGGCTCGTTTTAAAGTACAAACATGGTTTCAAAAGTATTTTCAAACCAAGTGTCGTGTGGGCACTGATTTCAAAACCCGTGGGTTTATCCTTTCAAGCATAATGGCCTGGCCGCCTAAAAGAATTTGCGAAAACGTTTTGTAAAACTGGGTGTCGAGTGGACACCGACTTCCAAACCTATGGGTTTATGCTAGTATGAATGTGATAGTTGTAACGTTTTGGTTAAATCTAGTCTCTCCTCGTTGTCAGTCATAGTTTGCATGGTTAAAGTAATTGTCGTGCTTGGAACGCCGTGCATATACAAAGGAGGCTCCGCCCGTTTGGGGAGCGAATTTGTATATGTGGCGGGTCTGGTGCGCACCCGAGGCGAGGTTCATTTAAGAAAAAAAAATGGATACGTTTTTCCGCTCTTTTAGAACCTCCGAGGCGTGACAGATTATATGGTATCAGAGAAAACGACTTTAACCATGGTGATCAGTGACCAACATCCACAGAGTGTAATACCACAAGTAACTAACCAATTCGATAACCAAGTGTAGGTGTGTAAAGTACGAACGTGAGTGCGGGGGAAAATGGGATAGAGTCCCAGTGTTCGTAAGTCAAGGTGTAGACCAATTAAGTCTATGACTAACTTGGTTTCTTTGTATGCACGGTTAATGGCCCGAAACCGCTCCTCAATCGATGGTGCAGAAGTGGATACAACGGTTCCGGCAACAGTGGAGAATCGGCTACTCCAACAATAGTTCCGCGACGCGGCTGAGCGCATCCCCTATTGTTAGGAAAGACGAACCCCACACGGCTTGCCTTCACAAGGATGGTCTACATAGCGATACTATTCGGGTAAATATCGACGGTGGGTTTACCCGCTTACCGAGAAGTAATCGACAGGACCACTGTGGTGGGGCGGGAATTGGTCGTTCCACGCACCCGACAGAAGGATCATGAGCCTGCCGGGGGTCGAGAACGAGCCCAGTCATAACCCGGGAATGATTTTACCAACGGGAGCCGACCACCCCAGTATCCGAAGACGCCGCAAGGAACCTGAAGCACATCAGACAAGGGAACCGATCCGTCATGGAGTATCAACGAGAATTCGTAAGGCTGGCCAGTTGTGTTCCCTTCATTATAAGGGATGAAGCTCAAAAAGCCCGCCTCTTCGTGGACGGATTGCGGAGCAATATTTTCGAAGTTGTACAAGCGGCGGGTCTTCACACCTTCCTGGAAGTGGTGGATAGGGCCACCACAGTGGGGCGCAGATTCGCGGTGACGCGCGCCCGATGAGAGGACCTGGAGTACAACAAGGATAAGAAACGACCCCAGCCCTTCTCCAGAGGGGGATTTCCTAGCGGGGACCGGCCATACATCATCTGTGGAGGAGCACCCCGGGTGATTATTCGGAAGCACGACCATTGCTTCTGATGTGACAAACTGGGACAGCTCCGTTTTAACTGCCCTGAACCCGGGAACAATATTTCGGAGTCACGACACGGATGAGAGGTCTTATGCGACGACACGACAAAGGACGCACTACCCGAGGGAAGTAGTAGCAGGAAAGATCCCTTACGAAGAGTAATGTTGGCCTTGACCCCAGTAGGACCCTTAGAAACAAATACTTTGTACCTTCCTGCCCAATAAGGATGTGAAGACTTAGTTGTCTTTGGTGTTGGCTATTTATTTATGGGTTAAATAGGTCCAACTTCTTGCCTCGAGACAATAGGCCAAATAAGTTGAGTTGGGTGAGCCCAATAAGTTGAGTGGGGCTGCGGTCCACAACAGACCTAACGGCAAGAGACCCAACGTCCAGGTGGGTTGAGTCCGGTCGAGATCCGTGGCGCTGTGTCTGTACGCTTTAAGTGTGACGCCCCGCTTCCTAGGGGGTCACCCATCCTAGAACTACTCTAGCTCTAGCACGCTTAACTCTCATGTTCCTCTTGGATCTTGCTACCATCCAAAATGCTATAGCCGCGTTAGAGATTTAGTCCTATTATATCATTTATATAGAGGACTAATCCAAATTTCGGTGGTGTCACATTCTTCCCCCCTTTAAGCCCTGATGTCCACGTCAGGCTCAAGCACACTCACGACACCAGGCGATATGAGACTCGTCTCGCTAGCCTTAGCCGACCTTGTGAGGAGCTGCACTCAATTCACAACGGTCATTAGCTGGGGAGCCTCGCTCTACCCGCTATATAACCCTGGCTCAGCCGAGACTCATCTCACATTTCCGGCTGGTGAATGTCTCTGATACCAACTGTGACGCCCCGCTTCCCAGGGGGTCACCCATCCTAGAACTACTATAGCTCTAGCACGCTTAACTATCATGTTCCTCTTGGATCTTGCTACCATCCAAAATGCTATAGCCGGGTTAGAGATTTAGTCCTATTATATCATTTATATAGAGGACTAATCCAAATTTCGGGGGTGTCACATTAAGTGTATTGGTTGCATATCTCTAAAAGCTCGAGCTTTTGGGGTTAATGGTTAGCGCCAATGATCCGACATTTAGCACTTACTGGTGTCACTGCTAAGAGAATTCGAGGGGTTACTCGGAAGGGATGGGCTTACCGAGTAACAGGTGCTAGTCGATTGCGAGAAACCGAGCGTGCCGTCTTGGGGCACACCCGTTCTATTCGTACGGAAGAAGGACGGGAGTCTACGATTGTGCATCGACAATCGGGGAATGGATAAGGTCATAGTAAAGAACAATACCCTCACCTTGGATGGAGGACCTATTCGATCAACTACAGGAGCGACGGCGTCCGGCTATTGCCAGTTTTGAGTCCGGAGAGATGACATACCGAAAACAGTCTTTCGAACTCGGTATGGTCGTTACGAGTTTACGGTTATACCGTTTGGACTCATTGTCACTCCAGCGGTGTTCATGAAAGTGATAAACAGGATCATGGAACCTTTCTTAGACCTGTATGTAGTAGTCTTTATAAATGACATCCCGATCTACGCTCGCACAGACTAAGAGCACGAGGAACACTTGCGAGTGATCCTCCAGACCCTCCGGTACCAGAAAGTGTATGCCAAACTCAAAAGGTGTGAGTTCTGGCTCCGCGAGGTAGACTTGTTGGGACACATAGTCTCAGCGTCGGGAATAGTAGAGGACCCGAGAAAGATAGAATCCGTGACCGACTGGGCTCGGCCAACAACGGGGACAGAAATCCGAAGCTTTCTAGGACTGGCGGGGTACTACAGATGCTTCGTGGAAGGCTTCTCAAAGATAGCCACTCCCCTTAATCGACTAACCCGGAAAGGGGAGAAATTCGTCTGGTCAACCCAATACCAGAAGCGCTTCGAGGAACTTAAAAACAGACTCACACGGGCACCGGTACTCACATTGCCGCAGCCCGGTGAGGACTACGAGATCTATTGTGATGCATCTCGAAGCAGTCTTGGAAGCGTATTGATGCAACAAGGGATAGCTTACGCATCAAGACAGCTCAAGGATTACGAGCAGAACTACCCTACACACGACTTGGAGCTCGCGGCAGTCGTGTTTGCCTTAAAGCTCTGGAGACATTACCTCTAAGGGGCGCACAGTAACGTGTTTTCCGATCACCAGAGCCTCAAATACTGGTTTACACAAAAGAAATTGGACTTATGGCAGCGGCGATGGCTGGAACTACTGAAGGACTATGATTTGTCCATCCATTACCACCCCGGAAAGGCAAATGTGGTGGCCGACGCCTTGAGCCGGAAAGGACAGACGGGGGAAACGGCATTGAGCGCCCTTACCCAACAGGATTAGTTAATTTCACAATTTTCACAATTGAGGCTGGAGATAGTACCAACAGGAGCAGTTGCGAAACTTCTGTCCTTGGTGGTGAAGCCTACGCTTATCGAGAGGATCTTGGGAGGCCAAACAACGGACACGCAACTACAACGGTTGCGGGACAGAATATCCTCGGAGCAAAGTGGGGATTTTATGATTAGCACAGTAATGTGATAAGGTTTCGGGGACGAATTTGCGTGCCCAATGTGCCAGAAATGAGGAAAGAAATCCTAACGGAAGCGCATAATGCCCCCTACACTGCGCATCCCGGAGGTACGAAGATGTACAAAGACCTGAGGCAGACCTTCTGGCGGCCAAAATTGAAGAGTGATGTGACGCAATTTGTGGCGCATTGTTTGGTGTGCCAACAGGGGAAAGCGGAACATCAGCAACCGGCGGGAAAACTACAACCATTGCCCATACCGGAGTGGAAATGGGAATGGATTACTATGG
The DNA here is from genome assembly GCA_029204045.2 of Tillandsia leiboldiana. Classification (NCBI taxonomy): domain Eukaryota; kingdom Viridiplantae; phylum Streptophyta; class Magnoliopsida; order Poales; family Bromeliaceae; genus Tillandsia; species Tillandsia leiboldiana. Next base: position 10,720,465 of record CM055064.1, read on the forward strand.
ACTTCGTAACCGATTTTCCGCGATCGCAACAAGGACATGACGCGATATGGGTCATTGTGGACCGTCTGACGAAATCGGCCTATTTTCTGCCTATCCACACGACATGGACCCGAGATCGGCTAGCGCTAACCTATATCGACGAGGTTGTGAGATTACATGGAATACCGTCGTCGATAACTTCTGATAGGGACACGCGTTTTGTGTCAAACTTCTGGCAGAGTCTGCAGCAGGCACTGGGGACCAAGCTGCAGTTTAGCACGGTATTCCACCCGCGGACGGATGGGCAATCGGAACGAGTGATCCAGATTCTCGAAGATATGCTTCCAGCTTGTGTGCTAGATCTGGGTGAGGGATGGTCGCGTTACCTACCCCTCGTGGAATTTGCCTACAATAATAGCTATCAAGCTAGTATTCATATGGCCCCATACGAAGCCTTGTACGGACGCCGGTGTCGATCGCCTTTTTGCTGGGACGACTTGGGGGAGCGGAAGTGTCACACCCCGAGGTCGAACTGCGACCCGGGCTCGCCAACAGATCCGCTGTCACGCCCCGGGGGTTTTATTTTAGCGGAAACGATACCCCAAAGTACGCGTAATGTGCGTACAAATTTTTTTGTTTAAAAACCTCCTTCCCCGGCGCGTGCCCAGACCCGCCACATATACAGATTTACTCGAAAGTCGGGCAGAGTCTCCTCTGTATATGCACGGCGTCGCGGCTGTTACAATAGTCGAACATAAGCAACCATTTTCCATTTAATCACAACAGTTCGAAGTAGTACGGTGCATGAAGGCGAAACAATACCCGTGGCCAGTCAGGTTGAACGCATAAACTCACCGTTTTGGAAACAGGCCCACACGGCCTTAGGTTTTGAAAAACCGATTGGAAAACGGCATAAATCCACAAGGTTTAGAAAACGGGCCCACCCGACCCTAGACTTTTGAAAACAGTTTTCGAAGTCCTTTTTCTTTTGTTTTCTAGTTGGTTTGTTTAGAAAACGGCCAAACGGGAACAATAAAGGAAACAGTAGTGCATAACCAGAATGAAAGTACTCAACATCCACACGACCCCACAAGGGTATCGAGAACCACACAGTAACCTACAATACCGAATGAAATGCAGAGAAAGTAAAGAAAACAGCATACTAGGGCTCCCTCAGCCCGACTGCTACCACCTCGGCCTCACCGTCGCCTACCTCTACCCCCTGGAGGTACCTGTCACAGAGTGGGTAGTCAGCGACACTATCATAAAAACAGTACTACGGGGGCCGCACACCTGACCTCGTCGGCCACCAACCCCGACAGGTCGCACCGCTCGCACCTTGCTGCCTCAAACCCCACACCTACGGGGGCCCCCCACTACGTCACCTCGTGGGGTAACACGGGTCGAAGACCGCCTTTCCGGAAAAGAGCACCCTTTGCGGTGGCCAGACCGCGGGTGCGCGTGTCGCAACTCGAGCATAAGTAACCAAGACACGGGGTAATGTAGTACATCATAGAAACCGTCAGTGTTAGTACCGATTAACAATAAAAATCCCTTTCGGAATACTAACACAATACTCAGCCTCGACCGTAAACCCACCTTGTTGTCGCGCTCCTGACCGATACTAGGTTCTCCCGCGTCTCGGGTGCCCGCCCGGACCTACAAGAACCTGTCATACAGGAGTCAGAAATTTAAGACTCTGTAAGATTAACGACTAGAAGACCCGGCGCCCCCCCCCCACCTTGCACACAATTTGTACACGTACGTGCCCGGCCCCGCACGGCTGGGCGGCGTACTAACTACGTGCGGCGCCGTCCTCACACGGCGTCACCCACATGCGGCGCTTCCCACTTGGGGGTGCGCGCGGCGTTGCCCACATGCGGCGCTGCCCGCATGCGGCGTCGCCCGCATGCGGTGCCGCCCGCACGCGGCGCCGCCCGCACCCGCATGCGGTGCCGCCCGCATGCGGTGCCGCCCGCATGCGGTGCCGCCCGCACCCGCATGCGGAGCCGCCCGCGTGCGGCGCCGCCCGCACGCGGTGCCGCCCGCACCCGCATGCGGAGCCGCCCGCATGCGGAGCCGCCCGCATGCGGCGGCGCCCGCATGCGGCACCGCCCGCATGCGGTGCCGCCCGCACCCGCATGCGGCGCCGCCCGCATGCGGCGGCGCCCGCATCCGCATGCGGTGCTGCCCGCATGCGGCGCCTGCATCCGCATGCGGTGCCGCCCGCACCCGCATGCGGAGCCGCCCGCATGCGGCGGCGCCCACATGCGGCACCGCCCGAATGCGGTGCCGCCCGCACCCGCATGCGGAGCCGCCCGCATGCGGCGGCGCCCGCATCCGCATGCGGTGCCGCCCGCATGCGGCGCCCGCATCCGCATGCGGTGCCGCCCGCATGCGGCGCTGCGGCGCCGCCCGCATGCGGCGCCGCCCGCATACGGTGCCGCCCGCATGCGGCGCCGCCCGCATGCGGCGCCGCCCGCATGCGGTGCCGCCCGCATGCGGATGCACGCGGCGCCGCCCTCATGCGGCGCCGCCCGCATGCGTGGCTCCGGTGATGGCGCCGACTCCCCTCCTCCCTTTTTTTTTCTAAGAAAACCAAGAAACGCCCAAATCAAGAACCCTAAGCCATGCTTACCTTGGTTTCGTCGGCTAGGGTTGATCTAGGGGATGATCGTCCTGTTCTTGGGTGAAGGGTACGCCGGCGATCTTCCTTCTCCTCACCCGCTCCGCCTTGCTTCTCCACTCGATCGGTTGGGGAACGGTAAGGTTCGGTTGGGAAACTGAAAGGTTGGGGAAGTGGGTTTTCGTTGCCTTTGGGGTTTCGTACGCAGGGGAGTTAAGGGGAGTTGTGGGGAGTGGCGGGAAGTTGGGGGGAGTGGTGGGAAGTTGGGGCGGTTCGTGGGAAGTTGTGGGGTTGTGGAAAGTTGGGGGGAAGTGGTGGGGAGTTGGGGCGGTTCGTGGGGAGTTGTACGACCGGGAAAAGGCGGGAGCGATTAAGATGGCGGGAGCGGTTAAGTTGGGGAAATGGGAATGAACCCGGTTCAAGTCAAAAGCGGGTACAAGTCGGGTGCGAACCAAGGTCCGGTCTGCCTGAAAAACCGCGTTGACCCCCTGAACCGCTAGCTACCTTCCGGAATTTATTCCGGGAGATTCCGGCGTCGGAATTCAAAACCGATTTCGCCGCCGTTCTCCGTTTCGCGAGCTCTATTAACTAAAAATACCCGCGGGCCCCAACGGTCTGTCCGGAAACAAGGAATTATTCGATCACCCTCCAGCCCCCCCGAAACGAATTGCAAAATAAACGAAAACTAAAAGTAGACCCAAGAACATTTTAAACCAGCGGCTACTACATCCGCCGTCTGTGCGGAAACTGCCGCACAGACGAAGCGTCTACCCTGCAAAAGATCTATAGCTAAACATGTATCAGAGCGAAAAAAAGAACTAATAGCTACAGAAATAAACTGAACATCTGGATAAATAAAAATCCTCAAATACATAATCTGTCTAGCTATGAAAATAAATACAATCCTCACAAGTCTCTCAGAATGTCCAGTACAAAAGTGGAATCATAAAAAAAATAAAACTGGGTACATCTACCTCTGACTCTCAATGCTGGTAAGGAACTACTCGGCCACGTCCTCACCTCGAATAGCTGTCTCCGCGCGAGCTAAGCCGGAACAGCAACCTCAGTAACCTGTCCCCACAGCGGGTGTGAGATCTACTGCAGAAGGCAGATCTCAGTGGGTACCGTCCCAATATCCACGGTATGCCCACTAAGTCTACTGGAGGCAAAATAGATAGGTATGCAGATAGATAGATAGATATATAATGGGTAAGCTGAAAGAAAACTACAGCTAAAAAGTCTCAATCATAAAGCTCAAGAAACTCTACCAGTAACATGAAATGCATACACCCTCTACTGCTAAGATGCCTCAGTATCAATGCTCAAAGGAAAAAAACCCATCTAAGAACATAGTATGTAACCACCCGCTCACATCACCCAATCTCAATGACTGCCAAAACTGGCTCAGTCCAGCCTGCGCCTGTCGTCTAGGAACGCACCTGCCCACTACCACGCATCCACAAGAGGACGGGATTTACGTGGGGCGTCCTAAACTGACTATCTCAATCTCACACAAAGTGACCCCATGGTAACTCGGCCAGGGGTATCAAGCGACCACTAGTATATGAACTAGGCGCATCATCATCTCATCATCAACACGCACCCGGGGCGTAACTCGAGGGGAGCGACCCCAACGAGCTCAAGTATCTCATCAGTCTCAACTGTCTCAATAAGCGGCACATGCAGGCTATGGTCCACGATCAAACAGATCGGCAACTCGATGTTCAAAAGCACAACTCAGTCAGAAAAAGAGACTCCACGACTCAACAGGAAATGGCCAAATCCTCACATAATCTGTCGGAGAACCCTCTACGACTCAATCTGATAATGCACAACCCATGGCTAAGTTGGAAAAATCACAACTCGATCTGCCAGAACCCCAAAACTCTCATAACAAAGTCAGAGAGCCACCTCCACTATCAAATCAGAGATACAAAACCCACGATCTAGAATAATCTCATCATCCCATAAGGAAGCTTAAATCCACATGACACTGGAACCTATCCCAAAACTCAAAAAGAGATTACTCGGCCCCCAGGCACGAGGTCTAATGCACCCTGTGTCACGCCCCGGCGTCGAAACTGCAACCCGGGCTCGCCAACAGATCCGCCGCCCATACGGGAAGCCCCATATAGACGAAGCGACTAACCTGCAAAAGAAAGATACTATACTACACAGATATCAGAGCTAAAAGTAAACTGCTAGAAATAAATAAAATACATCACAAGTCCTCACATAAATACATAAGTTTCTCAGCAATAAAAGTAAAGTACAACTCTATACCTCACTACAAGGGGTCACTCAACAGTAACTCTCTCAAAATATAAAAAGTGGGTACATCTACTCTCTCTGGAGGACGACTGGTAGGGATCTATCTCGCGACTCCCTTACCTCGATCAGCAGGATCAGCAAATGGTGCAGCAGGAACCGAAGCAGAGTTCCCTGGGGAAGAAAGACACTACGACGGGTGTGAGAACTACATCCCATAGTAGTCCTCAGTGGGTGCCGCCAACAAGCTCAACGGTCTGCCTACTAAGTCTACTAGAGGCATAAAGTAACAATATAATACTGAAAGAAAGAGCTGGAAAAGAATAACTCTACAGCTACTATGCCCCTATCTAGATGCTCAAAAGGTGGAACAGATGATAACATGGTGCATCTACTAACCCTCAACTCAGATCACCCAATCTACCTGACTGCCTCCTCGGGTCCAGTCAAACCTGCGCCTACCTACTGCCGTTACATCCCGGAGGACCGGACTGACGTAGGGCGTCCGTAGCTGCCAAAACTGGGCCAGCCAGAGGGACTGTGTCGACAAGTCGCGATACAAAAGTAACAAATCCACCCCGGGCGTGGCTCTCGAGGGGCGCGACCCCACCAAAGAAAATGTATCCGCGCACTCTGTCGCTCAGGTGGCACTGCAGGCTATAGTCCAAAAATCCACGCTCACGCTCTGAACGGAAAGACTCAAAATCCTCAATCATCTCGCACAACGGTCGGAGCACTCTCGACGACTCAGCTGATCAGCTCTCACGAACACGAGACACTAGCCTCACCAACAGCTCACAGCACAAAACACACTGGCTGGAGATACTCCACAGCCAGGATCGACCCACAACTCAGGGCTAACAAATCTGGTCGGACAACACTCAACGACCCGGGACCACCGTGAACCCAACGGTTCCCAACAACAGAACATCAGCCCAACTTGCAGACTCACTGACAGGATAAGCTCCACAACAGACAACAATAAAGTGTCCTGAAACCCCGAAAGACTAGAACTTACAACCCAATCAACAAGAACAGGCTCTAGGCATGGCCTCTCGTTGTTTTCGTCCCAAGAAAAAGGCAAACCTTAGGACCCAGATCACTCGAATCATCTCGGGTGGTTAATTATAGGAAAAAGGTGACATTTCTTACTGAAAGCCATTTGATCTAGAAGAAATTCATATTTAATGATTTTTAGTTCTTTTTAGGGAAAACAATTGAAAACAAGTTTTATATCCAAGCCTCGAAGAGTTAATGCCTTCGTCCAATCAAACAAGAACAGACTCAGGCGACCCTACGATGCTTGGAAGAAAATATTGGTTGACTAAAATCATATGTATATCGAAAAAGGGTTCTGGGTTCTAGGTCCTGCCGTCACTAGCACACTACTGCCACTACCATTGTAGTGACAACCAACTCGAAGAACACAACATCTCGGGACCACCGTCTACCCAAACGGCTCCCGCCAGAACTGAACAACTAGCTCTATCTACCAGACTCCACTCGGCCTCCCCAAGCACGAGTGTAACATGCATCCCACACTAAGAGAACCCGACCACTCAGCCCACTAACCGGGTGAGAAAGAACTAAGTCCAGGAATAGAAGAACAGTGTGGATGTCTAAAGCATAAGTAATCCTAGCCCAGATGAGGGTTTTCTACTAGTCTGGTTACACATGCAACATATGATGGGGTGCTAGGTCAAGTTCCAAGATCACTATAATTTAACAGATGGCAGGAAGCAAAGAGATCATAAGATCAATAGATAATTACAAGGAATAACCATTCCTACATTCTAGCATGCTACACAAGAATCCACTATCATGCATGGTCCTACTATGGCAGATTTAATGTCCAGTCCAATCAAACTTGGAGACAATGCCACCCACCTGTAGGTGCTACACTGTCCAAAGTCCAACATCTGAAAATGCCAGGAGCAACAATCCCCACTAATCTGCAGTCCCTATGATCCATAAACACTGAACAACTCCTCCTGGTACAAACATATAGTCCACAGTTACACTTAAATCCCAAATTAACCAAGTATACGCAAATCTGAAAATTAGTCCCGAAGATGTCTAATTTTCACCTGCAGAACGGACTCTGAAAAATCCGATAAAAATATCACAGCGATTCTCGCATCGAGATCTTCGAAAAGGGTACCTGCACGTCCAATTCCTAGCCCCGTAGGCCGAGTTACAAATTCCACAGTACAGGTGCGCAAAATCTCACAACAACTCAACTGTAAACCCATGCACAGATAAAGGGGAAAAGGTATACCTTCGGGCAAGTCTCAGAAAAATCCCCAAAAAATACGACAATAATCCTTGCGACGCTTAGATGCAAAAAGTGCAAAGGCTCGTCTCAATCCGATGCCCGGTTGCGGAGATATCCTCGAAACAACCCGCTGTCCTCAAGAATCCTCACAGAAAACAAGGGTCCCAGTAAGCATGGAAGAACTCTGCGAAAAGTGCGAAACAAGGGAAAGCTGAAAATACCTAGATCGTAGCTCTATCCGTCGCGGATCCAGCGGCAAAGAAATCGCTCGAGAAGGTGGTCGGAGTAGGTCGGGGGAGCTCGCGCACCGAAACGCGACGAGGGGAAACACAAATGGATGAGCGTCGCGCCGCACCGAAAAAAGGGAAACCTTGGGAAGCGTGCCACGTAAAATCCTGGAAATCCACAGATGGATGCAGAACATGAAGGGGAGCAACTTTGCTTAAGGGCTCGGGGTGAGGGGAAGCTCAAAAATGGCGTTAAAGAGGAGGAAGAAGCAGCTCGGATCGTTTAAATAGGCACAGAAAACAAATCCGAAAATTACCGTTGTATCCCCGGTTCCGGGCGCCCGCGCAATTCGGGCCGCTACAGTGTTGGGCCCGACCCAACACTGTGAGGGCCCGAATCAACCCTGGGCCTCCACGTCGCCCGCGAAACAGCGTACAGCGCCGCCGCCCACCCCGCTCGCGCCACGTGGCCCGCCCGGAAGACGACACGTGGCGGCTCCAGTCAACGCGCGCCTGGCGCGCGCACATGCGCGCTGCCAGCGCCGCCTACGAACTGTGCCAGGCACGCGCCTCGAGGCGAGCCGCACCAGCTCGGTGCACCGGGCGCGCTACACCGCACCTACCGCAGGCCGCCACGTGGCCACCCTCCGGTGCACGCCGGCGCCGTGGACCGCGCACCTGCCCGCGCTCGCGCTCCGCCGCTGCCCGCCGCGCTCCGCCGCCGCCGCTGCCCGCCGCCCGCCGGAACAGTACCAAGGTGCCTCAAAAAATGTGTGCGTCATCCGGGCTCCAAAAAATACAAGTGAATAGTCCATTTTTATTGTTTTCGCGCGCTGAATCCAAATCCGAAGTCCGTTTTGCCAAATTCCAAACCTCAATTTTCTCGCAGGCATCCGGAAAGGTGATCTTTTGTCCAAACTTCGCCCTGAGTCCAATTTTAATCTCTGTTTCGCGCGAAACCACTTCTAAACACTCGACGGGTCCTCCAACTACCCCCGTGAACCCTTTTTAAGCCCGAAGTCCACCACTTGTGTCCAAATTGCGCACAAACACCACCGACACGCCCCGCAGGCCTCCAGAAGTTGCCAAACAACCAGAAAACTCAACGCGGGGATCCGGACCCTCACACCCAGAATCGATGCCATACCTCTGGCGAATTCATAATTTAAAAACCACCTTTAAAAATGCTGATTTTCCTTAAAACGGCTTTTTCGATTTTTAAAACGATTCAGGTGCAATTAAGGTGCCAACAAAACATGCAGTCTAGTGTTATATAGTGTCTGGAGTATACTAAAAATAATCTGGGGTTTTACATAATTTTTTAAAAATTTCCAGGCAACTATCAGATCTAAAAACAGTGAAAATGGCATAAAAACATGATCAAATTGCATTCTGGAGCATTAAAGGGCATTCCACACATTTTGGAGAAATTCCAACCCACTTGGATCGCTTTTCGCAGGCAATCGCTGAAGTCGGTGAAGCGCCGGATCCTCAAACTGACGAAAATTCTGAAAATCGCATCGCGCGCGCGCATTGTCGCGAACCACGGAAAAAACCCCCGAAAGACCAAATAAATCACTCGAGTCCTCACAAAAATCCCGGCGCACTCTGGCTCACTCCACAGCCAACCTACAACATCATGAGCACTCTTAAAATCCAAAAATCCATACACACAAGTCCAACACAAAATCTGCTCTTCAAATAATTGCTCACAACCCACATAACACACAAAACCCACTAGCTCACCAACATCACTTAAACACTAAATAAATAAATACTCACACACACAAATTACATCTTCTCTGCACACTCCACACACCCACAGCACAAACACACCACTGTCCAGACTGCTCAAGTGAAGACCGCGTGCCACGCACTCGATCCGAGCTCCGCAAGGCACTTCACCGAAAACCGCGCAACACAACGACGTCCTGTGAGAGCAAAAAAGGGGAAAAACCACGTCAAATTGGCCACACGCGTGATCGCCGTCAAAAAAATAGCTCCGGCCAACGAAAACGCCGCCCGCCGCACGCGAGAAGCTCCCCTGCGCACGCGCCGCCGCGCGCCACCCAGCCGGTGCCCGCCACCTCCCGCGCCAGCAGCCTGCCACGCGGCGCCAGGCCTGCAGCGTTGCTGCGCACTGCGCGCTGCCCGCGAGGCGCCTGGCGCCAGCCGCGCGGTGCCCAGCTGTGCAGCTGTGCGCGCCCGCGCGGCGCCTTGCGCCAGCCGCGCGGTGTCCCGCTGCGCAGCTGCGCGCGCCCGCGCCCTAGCTGCGCAGCCCGCGCAGTGCCTGGGCCCGCCACGCGGCGCCCAGGCCCGCAGGGCGCGCCCTCAGCGTGCTCGTTGCGCGCCCGCGCGGCGCGCTTGCGCGCCCGTGCGCGCCTGCGCAGCGCCCGAGCTGCGCCCGCGCGGCGCCCTGCGCGCTTCCGCGTAGGGCCCGCGCGGCGCCTGGCCCGCCGCCAGCTGCGCAGCCTCTGCAGTGCGGCGCCCTGCGCTTGCCGCGCGCAGCCACCCAGCGCCAGCCGCTCGCGGCGCCCCTGCGCGCCCGCGCGGCACCCAGCTGCGGCACATGCGGCACACCTCCAGGCAGCAACCTCTTCCACCATGGACAGCAAGTCCACACAACACGACTCCAAATCAAAACTCAAAAATCCAAGCTCACATTCTCCGAAAAAAACTGCACTTACCTTGACGGAGGCTCGACGCGCGCGCGCTCCTCTTGCACCACTCGGCTTCACGCAGGGGACACCACCAATTCTCTAAATCCTCATTTACATCACCCCACTTCATCTTCTTCATCAACTTCCATCATCTCTTCTCTTTCTTCTCCTTTCTTTCTTTCCTCTGCTTCTTTGTTTTTCCTCTGTTTTGAGAAGAGGAAGAAGGCGATGAGGTGGCACTCTCTAATTAGTGCGGGGGGGGGGGGGGGGTGGTGGTGGAAGGCAGCTAAGTGAGGGATTAAATAATCCCTCACTAAAACAAATATCTAAACCCACCTAATAAAAAAATCCACCTACAAACATTTCTTCTCTTTTCTCTAATTCTTTTCTCACAGGCTAAGAATTTCAATTAAATTAATTAATTAATAATCCATCAAAAGCCCTCCACCAACTCACTTTTTGCCCTCGGGGCCTCCGCACGGGTCCGAAACCTTCCGAACTTCGTTGTAATCTGAAAATACACATGTCCAAAGCTTTCTCCACCCAAAAAACTCAACCGTGGAGTCGGTGTGCTCAATCCAAAAACCGGCTCCAAAACTTCCAACTCCAACTCACTTTTTGCCTTCGGAGCCTCCGCATCAGTCCGGAACCTCCCGAACTCCGCTGTAATCATAAATTACACCTGTTCCAAGTATTTTCCAATTTTTTGCACACCACAGTGGAGTCGGGGCTTTCACAAAATCAGTCTTCTATCGGCGCACAATGCCCGAAAAACTCCGATTCAGGCTGGGGCTTCCGCGTTGATCCGAATCATTCCGAACTCATCTGAAGACACATATGGGACATGCTCGAGGCGATTTCTCCGCACCACGCCATCTTGCGAGGTCGGTGCGCTATACGAAATCCCGATATTCTACAGGAAGCTTTTGGGGCCAGACCTCGTGGAGGAAACGGAGGCAAAGGTGCGCCTTATCAGGCAGCGGCTGTTGACCGCCCAGAGCCGGCAGAAAAGCTACGGGGACTAGAGGAGACGGGAATTGGAATTATGGTGGGGGAACACGTATTGCTTCGTGTATCACCGTCTAAGGGGACAAGACGGCTCGGCATATGAGGGGAAAAGAAACTTCGCAACCGGGCGATCCCCTACGTAAAGGTGTAATGGAGTAACCATGAGGAGCGTGAGGCGACCTGGGAACTTGAGACGAAAATGAGGGAGTGTTTTCCTGAGTTATTTAGCGAGGGTTGAGGTTAAGTTTCGGGGACGAAACTTCTTTTAAGGGGTGAGTGGTGTAGTATCATAGATTTTTGTAACGTATTACCCTCCTGCAAATAAAGATTATGTTTGGAGGAATTGAAGTAACGGGTTTACTTAAGTGGATAATCTTGAGGTGCGGGTATTTTTTGCTATAGAGCTCGAAAAACGGAGAACGGCGGTGCGATCGGATCCGGATTCTAATTTACGGAACCCCCAGAAAGGGGTTGTTAGGATCGCGGTGACCGGGAGGTGCATCGAAATCCGTGCAAGTGATCGTGCACGCTTTTCGAGGAGTTAAGGAATTATCTTTAAGAAAATATCTCTAAGGAATTATCCCTAAGGAATTATCTTCAGGGATTAATTAAATAATTAATTAGAGATTGAAATACCCGATGTGGAATTTGACGGTACGTACATACGAAAAGGGAAAATAAAGAAAATAAATTAATAACAAGATGTATTTATTCCCCGTATACCGAAAGAAAACCCTAGTCTTAAAAGATCGCCTCCTCAAACCCTTCCCTTTTGTGCGTGCCGAAAACCAACCGAAACCCTAGTTTGAAAAGAGAGAAAGGAGAAAGGAAAAGGAAACCCTAACCGGAGGAAAAAGAAATAGAGAAGGAAGAAGCGGAGGAACCCGATCGCCCCGATCGACGTGCCGGAAACCGGAGAACGAGACATCACCGCCATCGGAGGGCGGATCCGGATTCTCACCACCGCAAAGAACGGAGATCGGGATTGCGTTGCTTCCTCCATCGGAGTAAGGTTAGGAATCGTTATTTCTCTCCTTCGTCAGTTTAATCGCGGGTTTTTCCGTATTCTTTAGAGAGCGGTTTAATCGGTAAATAGATCATGGGTTTTTGATTGATTTTGATCGGTGATTTGTTCGTGTTTCAACCGAGTTCAATCGATAGTTTTTAATCGGTCTTGATCGGAGGTTTGATCGGGTTACCGATCGATATTTTCGTTGGGTCTCCGATCAATGGTTTTATCGTTGGAGCAATTCGGAGTTTTTGTTTGGGTTACTTTGGTGTCCGTTGGAGCATGGGGGAGTTAACGGGAGGCCGCCGCCGCCGTTGTTAAACGGGAGGCCGCCGCTGTCGTTATCATGTTCGTGGGGTCGTCGCCGGAGCCGCGCGGGGGCGGAAACGGAGAAGAAAACGCGAAACGGGGTGTTACTGTTCACCCCGTACGGCCTCCCCAGCCTCGTGGTCCACCGGCGGGTCGTGCACCCGGCGCACGGCTCTGCTGCCTGGAGGCGCGGACCCGGCGCACGGCCACGTGCGCCAGACCGGCCCGCAGCTGCGCGGTCCGCACGCCGGGCATGCACCCGGCGCACGCCTTCGCGGCCTGGGGGCGCAGACCCGGCGCAGACCCGGCGCACGGGCGCGTCCGCCAGCCCAGCCCGCAAGCGCGGTGCACACCTGGGCGTGCACCCGGTGCTGCCGCCGCGGCCGGGAATAGGTGAACCCGGCACGCGCTTCTTGCCGTGCGCGGCCCGGCCCAAGGCTGTGCGGTCTACCGCCCAGCGCGCGCCCGGTCTGCGGCGCCGGCACCCTTGGCCGCATACCCGGTCCAGGCCCGGCTCCGTGCACCAGCCTCCAACGGAAGAGTCCGGTAGCTCCGTTTTCGGCCCGTTTCGTCCCATTTTTGAGTGTTTTTTACCACGACGATATTTTTAACAACGATGTAGTTCTTCGGGACAGTTTTTGGTTTGACGGTTTTTGTTGGACGACACGGTCCGCTTAGCACAGTGATTTTGGTTTTTCGTCGGTCTATTGTTACCGTGGTCGGGGCCACTATTTTTGCCTATTTAGGGTAAAAGTGTTAAAAGGTGTTTTTGATTATTTTATTAGGCCGCGTGAAGTTCTGACTTCCTAGGAGGGACATGGGCGCAGTCATTTATCTTCGTTCAGGTTGGTACTTTTGATTAATTTCGGTGCAAGGTCGTTCCCAAGTATTTCGTTTGATAAAGTAGATATTTTTGGTAAAAGTGACTAACCCCATTGCATGTAAATCCCATATTCTATTCTCATTGAGGCGGCTGCGGTCGCAGGATTGTTTTACTAATCTGACTAAAGCGGCTGAGGTCGCAACATTGTTACATGCTCATATTGCTTACATGCACACCGGCGGTTTGGCCGCCGAACAGGGTGTATTTTTTTGGAAAGATGGTAAGTTGTTTTACCCGTGTACCCCACAATGAGAGGTTAGTGGGGACCCCTCACGGAGAGGCAAACTGCTACTTGGGCAGTGGAGGGGTTGGAGGCACCAAGAAAGTGAGTACGGTATCTGGGGTTGGCGCCCAATATATATATATCATAAATCTGGGGTTGGAGCCTAGCTTGTTTCAGTATTCTGGGGTTGATGCCCAGCTTGTTTTGTGACAGGGATTTAGCGGTACATGAGGGGAAAATAAATGCTCCGGTGTATCGGTTTGTCTTTTCAGTTATTGCATTTACTGTTTATATCTACTTTATCAGTCACTGACTACCCACGCTGTGACAGGTCCGAGCAGGGGTGGGAACCGGGACGACGGTGAGGCAACGGTTAGAGGACCCTAGCCCTTGAGGCTATTAAACCTTACAGTTATGGTTATCTTTTATTGTGTTTGGTTAGTCTAGCTGTGGTTACTTGTGCATGGTTTCTTGTGGATGTTGGATTGAGGATTCCGTGTAGAATTATCTTCTCTTATCTGTGAATGTTAAGATGTGTAATGGCGGCTCGTTTTAAAGTACAAACATGGTTTCAAAAGTATTTTCAAACCAAGTGTCGTGTGGGCACTGATTTCAAAACTCGTGGGTTTATCCTTTCAAGCATAATGGCCGCCTAAAAGAATTTGCGAAAACGTTTTGTAAAACTGGGTGTCGAGTGGACACCGACTTCCAAACCTATGGGTTTATGCTAGTATGAATGTGATAGTTGTAACGGTTTGGTTAAATCTAGTCTCTCCTCGTTGTCAGTCATGGTTTGCATGGTTAAAGTAATTGTCGTGCTTGGAACGCCGTGCATATACAAAGGAGGCTCCGCCCGTTTGGGGAGCGAATTTGTATATGTGGCGGGTCTGGTGCGCACCGGAGACGAGGTTCATTTAAGAAAAAAAAATGGATACGTTTTTCCGCTCTTTTAGAACCTTCGGGGCGTGACAAAAAAGGGCACATGAAAAGGGACTGCTTGAAGTATAAATCTTGGCTCGAGAAGAAAGGTATTGAAACTATCTATATTTGTTATGAATCTCATTTAATTAATATTCCTAAAAAACATAGTGGATTGACTCTGGCACTACTGCACATATCTCAAATACCATGCATAGTTTTCACAACCTAATGATGCTGAAGCCAAATGAAAGGATTTTAATTAGTGGAGAATGATATAAATCTCAAGTTGAAGCTGTAGGAAACTATATTTTAGAACTTAACACTGGTTTTGTACTTGAACTTGAGGACACTTTTTATGTTCCTAAATTTTCTAAAAATTTGTTTTCATTTCTAAACTGAGAAATAAAGGTTTTAAGTTTTTATTTGAAAATAAATCTTTTACTATCTTCTCTAATAATGTTATTGTTGGCAATTGTTATTTGGTAGATGATTTGTACAAATTTAATTTGAGTCAATCTTTTGAGAATAACTTTAATGTTAATCATAGCATTGGTGTTAAAAAGAACATTCTTAAGGAAAACTCATCTTCTTTGTGGCACAAGTGTTTAGCTCATATCTTTTTAGAGAGAATAAACCGATTGGTGAAAGAAAAGATTCTAAAAAATCTTGACTTTATCGATTTTGGTACTTGTGTGGAATGCATAAAGGAAAAGTATACCAACATAAATACCACTAAAGGTGCAAGAAGGAGCTCTGAAATTCTTGAGATCATACATACAATATTCTGTGAACTTTTTCCTTTTTCTTGTTTCAATGGTCAGAGATATTTTATCTCATTCATTGATGACCACTCTAGATACATGTATCTTTATCTCTTATTTGAAAAAGCTGAAGCACTCAATGCTTTCAAAGCTTATAAGGTTGAGGTAGAGAAACAATTGGATAGGAAAATCAAGATTGTGAGGTCCGACAAAGGGGGTGAGTACTATGGAAAACATACGGATAAAGGTCAAATGACCGGTCCATTTGCTCAATTCCTCGAAAGTGAAGGCATCATTGCTCAATATACGATGCCTAACGCGCCTCAACAAAATGGCATTATCAAAAGGAGGAATAGAACATTTATGGACATGGTAAGAAGTATGATTAACAACTCTTGTCTTCCATCATCTCTTTGGAGTGAAGCATTAAAAATAGCGGTGTATGTTTTAAATAGGATTCCATCGAAGGCTGTTTCCAAAACTCCTTTTGAGTTACGGAAAGAGTGGAAGCCTAGTTTAAATCACATGTATATATGGGGATGTCCAGCCGAGGTGAGGGTTTATAACCCACATATAAAGAAGTTGGATTCCCAAATAGTCAGTGGATACTTCATTGGCTATGCTGTGACGCCCCACTTCCCAGGGGGTCACCCATCCTAGAACTACTCTAGCTCTAGCACGCTTAACTCTCATAACCTCTTGGATCTTGCTACCATCCAAAATGCTATAGCCAGGTTAAGAGATTTAGTCCTATTATATCATTTATATATAGGACTAATCCAAATTCCGGGGGTGTCACATATGCGGTAAACTCTAAGGGATTTAGATTTTATTGTCCAAATCATTCATCCAAGATAGTTGAGGCCAGGAATGCCAAGTTTTTTTAGGATTCTGAAGCTAGTGGGAGTGTTGTTCCTCAAAAAATGGATTTTGAGAAAATAAGGAATTCAACTGGTTATCCATCAAGAGATGATGATTTAGTTACTCTTCCAAGAGATCAATTTGATCACATTGGAGACCAACCAATCAGTGAGCATGAAAATGCTGAACCAGTTGAACCTCCCCATGAAGAACTTTCCCAAGAGGAACAAACAATTATAGAGCCAGCTTCACAGCATAATGAAAATCTAGAGGAAGTGGTTGGCTTAAGAAGATCCTCGAGGCAAAAGAGATCAGCAATTCCTGATGATTATGTAATCTATCGCCAGGAGTCTGACTATGATGTTGGGCACCATAAAGACCCATGGACGTTTTCAGAGGATATGCAAGGGGATAAATTCTCTTTTTGGTATGATGCTATGAAGGAAGAGATGGAATCTATGGCAGAAAATAGAGTTTGGGATCTCGTTGTGTTACCACAAGGAGTCAAAGCCGTTGGTTATAAGTGGATCTTTAAGACCAAAAGGGACTCTTTAGGTAACATACAGCGATATAAGACCAAACTTGTTGCCAAAGGTTTCACTCAGAAAGAAGGCATTGATTATCATGAAACCTTCTCTCCGGTATCTAAGAAGGATTCATTAAGAATTATCATGGCTTTGGTAACTCATTTTGATTTGGAGCTACATCAAATGGATGTGAAAACGACATTACTAAATGGGGATATAGAGAAAATAGTCTACATGCAACAACCCAAAGGTTTTAGCACAGATGAGAACAGTCACCTTGTTTGCAGACTAAAGAAGTCTATCTACAGACTGAAACAGGCCTCCCATCAGTGGTATTTCAAATTTCATGATATAATTACTACATTTCGTTTCGTAGAAAATATCATGGATCAGTATATATACCATAAGGTCAGTGGGAGTAAATATATTTTCTTAGTCCTGTATGTGGATGATATTTTGCTTACAAGTAGTGATATAAATTTGCTTAAAGAGACTAAAAATTTTCTTTCTAAGAATTTTGAGATGAAGGATATGGGTGAAGCTTCTTATGTCATTAGCATAAAAATTCACAGAAATAAATCCCGAAGAATTTTGGGTCTATCTCAAAAGGCCTACATCGAAAGAGTTTTAGAAAGATTTAATATGGCAAATTGTGCACCTACAGCTACACCTATTGTGAAAGGTGATAAATTCAATCAGAAACAGTGCCCACAAAATGATTTAGAGTGAGAGCATATGAAGAGCATACCTTATGCCTCTGTAGTAGGGAGTTTGATGTATGCGCAGGTCTGTACCAGGCCTGATATAGCGCATGGAGTAGGGATGCTAGGCAAATACCAGAGCAACCCTGGCCTTGATCATTGGAAAGCTGCGAAAAAGGTTATACAGGGAACAAAGGACTATATGCTCACCTACAGACATTCTGGACCATCTTGAAGTGGTTGGTTATTCGGACTCCGATTTTGCTGGATGTGTGGAATCTAGAAAATCCATCTCGGGATATATTTTCTTTCTTGCTCATGGTGCTATATCTTGGAGGAGCACCAAACAGGATACAGTTGCTACATCCACTATGGATGCAGAGTTCATCGCTTGCTATGAGACTTCGTCACAGGCTTTATGGCTGAAAAATTTTATCTCAGATTTAAGAGTTGTCGACTCTACTGCAAGGCCTATCAAGATTCATTGTGACAACTCTGCTACAGTGTTCTTTGCTAAGAATAGTCAAATTACATATCGCAGCAAATATATCGATATAAAGTTTCTTGATGTGAAAGAATACGACAAGAAGAATATGGTGGATATCAAACACATTGGGACTGAGATGATGATCGCTGATCCTATGACTAAAGCATTGCCGGCAAACAAATTCAAGGATCATGTTGATCGTATGGGTATCTTGAGTTCATTTACAGTTTGAATTTTTTCTTCTTGTATAAAGACTTCGGTGACTATTTGTATTTGAATAAGAACATTTTGTTTGCACATTTATGCGCATAAAGTTATATTTGCACATTAAAATATTATTGTGCATTAAAGTGGGACTCTGAGTTGAACTTATAGTAAGTTCATATAGTTATAACTCATAAAAATATTTAATTAAAGAATACATGCTTTTGATACATAGAAGGAAGTGTTCATTTTGAATATGATCAAAATGTTGTTATTTCTTGATTGAGTGGGAATTTTTACTGTATAATCTGGTAGGTACCTAATAAAGTTTTACATCGCCTATACAGTATTGAATATATCACTAGGCCAAGTGGGAGAATTTTCGATGTGGCCCACATGATTTATTCAAGTCGATCTTTAAAGATACAATCAATCCAATCGGTTAGGATGTATCTGGACACATCCGCGATGGACAGACGTGATTAAAACATCCTTACATTATGTTATATATATATATATATATATATATATATATATATATATATATATATATATATATATATATATATATATATATATATATATATATATATATATATATATATGACATAACGGGAGTCCCGGTCTAACCATAATCCAAATTTCCTGTGACGGCTCCATCTCCGGGGATAAGGGAATAACAGGATTGTCATGCCCCGGGGTCTGTTTTGTAAAACTATTTTCATATTTAGGGCTAGTTTAGGAAAACATAGTTAGCGGAAAATGCCCTATTTTTTTTTCTCTTTTTTTTTTTAACCTTCTCCGCAGAACGGACAGACCCGCCACAAATACAGGCAACCCTCTGTTCACACGGACAGAGCCTCCCCTGTATTTGCACGACGTCACACACAGTACAGTTTCACAACCACCAATTCCAACTCTCTTACACACACACACCACATTCACAAGGGATGCACATACAGCTTGTTAAGGATTTTGTTTTGGCGTATTTCGTGAAATGGTTAAGTCTTGAAGATTGAAGATGAAGATGGTTGGATCATATACCTCAATCTCAAGAAAGAAGAATTCAAAAGGATCAGGTACGTTTAACTAAATAAGTTTGGTGATCCGAATACTTCTTATTGTGTAGAAACACTTGGATGAATTTTTAATAGCTTAAAAATCAAGAAACAGGACAGTTATAAGTTTAGGATCCGGATCAGGGTACTACAGTCTGGACCCCGAATGTAGGTTGGTTCAAGCGCAAATCCAGTCCGGAACACCCCTGTTTCAGTCCGGACCCCGAACGTGGATTTTGCTGAAATCACATGAACAGTCCGGACCGTGGATACTTCAGTCCGGACCCCGAACATGGTTTTCTGAAAAAGTTCTGTTTATTGACGACAGTCCGGATCAGACTTATTCCAGTCTGGACTGTCGACCTATAAACTTCCAGATAAGGTTAGTTTTTGATTCTTATCCACTTCCAACGATTTCTAACCTATAAGTAAACCCTAATTCTATCTTTTAGGGTAATCCATTTTAAGTTTGTACTCCGGGAAATGACAGAGAAATATTAACGGAGAAAACTTAGAATAATCCACATATAGAGAAGAAAGAAAATAACTAGATTTAATTCTATGTTTCTTCATCTATATTAATTAATTTGATTCTAGGTTTTCATACTTAGATTTTGAGTATAATCAAATTAATGAATACTTAGATGGTATTTCCGATCTATCTTTGATCTAAGTATTCGGCGGATTATCACCACCAACAAAACAACGATTTTCCCCAAAATCGGCGCGTGGATTCGCGTGGCCTTGTGGATTCAAGGTGCTACCGCTCTCGTGGATTCGGAGCGAGGTACGTTCGTGTGATCGAGACGTACTACTTGGTGGAGACCGTGGATTCGGTCAGACGTCGTGGACTCGACGTTGGACGCCGTGGATTCGGCGTTGGACACAAATCATGGATTCGAGGCGCGTTGCGGAGCGAGCGGAGAAGATCTACTCGGAGCGTATGGAAAAAGGTTGAGTCGTCTATGAGTGCGTTATATCACCTTTGTACGTGTTATAATTCTAGTGGATTTCACCGTGTGATCGGTCCCGTGGTTTTTTACTCCTGGTTTTGGAGTTTTTCCACGTAAAATCTCTACGTGCTATTTACATTTCCGCATTGGGTTTTATTACGCAAAAATTTTTGAGTGTTTATTGTTTACACCTATTCACCCCGCTCTTGGTGTTTTTTCCCCTATTTAGATCCATATTATATATAACCCAACAAGTGGTATCAGAGCGGGAATAGGGTTGTAAACAATGGTTGAAGGTGGAAACATCAACAGACCCCCATTCTTCGATGGAACAAACTATGCCTACTGGAAAGTACGGATGAGAGCATTTCTTATTTCCATCGATGAACGGGTGTGGCAATCAATCGAGTTAAGATGGTCAAATCCAACTGAATTTATTGCTGATGTTCGCACCATGAAACCTAGGTCGAAATGGACCAAGGAAGAGATTGACTCATCTTCTTACAATGGCAAAGGAATTAACGCCTTATTTAATGCTTTGTCTCAAACTGAATTCTCTCGCGTCTCGGCATGTGAGACTGCGAAAGAAATCTGGGATGTTCTACGAGTTACACATGAGGGAACAAACCTTGTGATGATTCAAAAACTGCAAATGCTTACGAGCAAATTTGACTCTATTTTCATGGCAGAAAATGAATCTTTCACAGATTACTATACACGATTGCAAGACATCATGAATACATGTGCTAACTTGGGAGAGAAAATTCCAGAATCTAAAGTTGTAAGAAAGATTTTAAGGACTCTTCCTGAAAGATTTCGTTCCAAGGTTACGGCCATTGAAATAGTTAAACACCCGGACGAAATCCATGTAGAAGAATTAGTTTGTGCACTTCAAACATATGAAATGACTTTTCCTACTAGCTATTCTTCTGGAAAGGCATCCTCTTCTAAGTCTTCAGGTTTTGCGTTGAAATCAACAAAAGAAGAAGACGCGGATTCATCCTCCTCAGACGATGACGAGAACCTATCCATGGAG
The DNA here is from genome assembly GCA_029204045.2 of Tillandsia leiboldiana. Lineage (NCBI taxonomy): Eukaryota > Viridiplantae > Streptophyta > Magnoliopsida > Poales > Bromeliaceae > Tillandsia > Tillandsia leiboldiana. Next base: position 10,741,441 of record CM055064.1, read on the forward strand.
GATTTTGAGAAGCAACTTGCGCTCTTGACGAGGAAATTTCGCCGAAACTTTCGAAGGGGTAATTCTAGCAAAACTTCATCCTTCGTAAAATCGAAGAAAGGCAAAGGGAATTCAAGCTTTAAGTCAAGAAAGCAAGAGAGTTTTTCAAAGGATAAGAAAAACTCGGAGGGACAAGTCCAATGCTTCAAGTGCCGAGGCTACGGTCACATCTCAACGGAGTGTCCCAATAAGAATCCGTCAAAGAAGAAAGCGATGCAAGCCGTCACTTGGGATGACACCTCAACGTCAAATGAGTCATCTTCCAGTGATGAAGAAAACAACGCAACGGCATTCCACGCATCCACATCTTCACCTTACGTATGCTTTATGGCAAGTACATCTGATTCATTGTCCAACTCCTCCCAAGTTGAAAAGAATGCAACGGACGACGAATCGAGTAATTCCGAAGGTGAAGACTTTGCTTTTGCCTACCATAAACTTTTAAAGGATTCAAAAAAATTGGCAAAGCAAAACAGGGGTTTGAGAAGGAGATTGCAGGATCTCGAAGAAGAAGCAAAAAGGGCAACTTCTTTCTCAAACGCTCTTGAAGTGGAAAGGGACAACTTGATCAAAGTAAATGTTTCCCTTCAAGAGAAAAATGAGCATTTTGAGAAGGAACACGTTAAATTGGTGGATAAAGCTAGTTACTTCTTGAAGCTCTACTCCGAGGCTCATCAGGAAAAAATGAAAATGACGAAGACCATTTTCCAACTTAAGTATGATTTAAAGAGATTTTCTTCTGGAAGGAGCAAGTTGGATAAGATGCTTGGTCTTGGTCAAACGAACCGTTTCGGCCTTAGATACAGTCGAACTGGAGACAGTCCTAGTTCGAGTGGAACAGTTTTTGTGCCCCAGTCGGTGTCTCCTCCTCCGACGACGGAATTCACTGCATACAACGACAACAAACCTACTTCACCTACTTCGGGTTCGTCTAGTACAAAGGTATGTTTTCGGTGTGGTTTTGCAGGGCACATAAGAAGAGATTGCAAGATTGGAGCGAAACGAACAAATCAAGCACCTCTTGCAACAACTACCAAAAAGGTGATTCCCCGGGAATCAAAGGAGAATTTTTCAAAGGAAAGGAGCCTTGGTAGTTCACCTCACAAGACGATGTCGAAGAAAAGCGATCAATCAAACAAGACGCTTTCACCAAGGAGAATAACTTGACAATTATTACCGACGCAGTCCAAAAAGGTTTGGGTGCACAAAGGTGAATTCTTCCCTTGTCTTTGATTTTTCTGCGACTGAATATCTTGTAAGATATGTAACTAATAAGGACCTTTTCTTTTTAAAAGGGGTTAGATCTGAAAACAATTGCTATGTTGTTCCAAACAAAATTTTTGAAAATTGTAACCTAGTTTCTTTAGATAACGAAACTCTTTGGCATGAAAGACTAGGTCACATAAATTTTAAGGAACTAGCAAGGATTTCAAATGAAGACGTGGTTAAGGGGGTTCCTAGACTTTATTTTAAAGAAAACATTGTGTGTGGAGGTTGTCAAAAGGGAAACCAATCAAGGGCTGCACACAAGAACTTGAACCACGTTGGTACCAAACGGCCTTTAGAATTACTGCATATGGACTTAATGGGGCCGACTCGTCAACCAAATTTGGGAGGTAAATGGTACATTTTTCTTTTGGTTGATGATTTCTCTAGATATTCATGGGTAACTTTTTTAAAAGAGAAAGCGGATACTTTCGACTCTTTTCATGAGATTTGTCATCGTATTATGATTGAAAATAATGAAAAGATCGTTCGTGTTCGAAGTGATAGAGGTGGAGAATTCATCAATTCTAAATTCATTGATTTTTGCACTTCCAACGGCATAAAACATGAATTCTCAGCACCCTATACACCTCAACAGAATGGTGTAGTCGAGCGCAAAAATAGGGTTGTACAAGAGATGGCGCGTGTTATACTTCACAGCCGGAATCTCCCGTTACATTTTTGGGCTGAAGCTGTGAACACCGCCGTCTACGTTATTAATCGAGTGTATTTGCGCCCGGGAACTTAAAATACACCATATGAGCTATGGTTTTGTAGAAAACCGAATATCAAATATTTTCGAACATTTGGGAGTCGCTGTTACATTTTGCGTGATCGCGAAAATCTTGGTAAATTCGACTCTCGAAGTGACGAAGGGATTTTCATAGGTTATTCGACAAACAGTAGAGCATATTGGGTATTTAACCTGGAATCTAAAACAATGGTAGAATCTATTAATGTTAAAGTAGATGAAGCTTTTCATTTTGCATCTGATAAATCTACCCCGGATATGTCTCTAGATGATGATACTCCTGTAAATGCATCTTCTCATAATAATTCTTCCGATAAAGTTGATACATCTAATGGTTCTTCTAGTTTATCTGATATGCAGGAATCATCACACGTACCTCCGAGTACTCCGTTACCGCAAACGCTACGTATCTCCAAGGATCATCCAGAGTCGAATATTATTGGAGACCCACAAGAAGGAGTCAGGACTCGGAGACAATTGGTTTGTGGAGTCGCATGTTACGTCTCCATGGTAGAACCAAAGAACGTCGATGAAGCTCTTCAGGATGACTACTGGATTGAAGTAATGCAGGAAGAGCTCCATCAGTTCGAAAGAAACAAAGTCTGGGAACTAACGAAGCCACCGAAGCAACACAACATGATTGGTACTAAATGGATTTTCAAGAACAAGAAAAATGAGGATGGTACCATCATCAGGAACAAAGCACGTCTAGTTGCTCAGGGCTATTCTCAAATTGAAGAAATAGACTTTGAAGAGACGTTCGCCCCAGTAGCTCGACTTGAGTCGATTCGTATTTTGTTAGCAATTGCTTGTCATTTTAAAATCAAACTCTTTCAAATGGACGTTAAGAGCGCGTTTTTAAATAGGTTTTTAAATGAGGAAGTTTATGTGGCACAACCGAAAGGTTTTGTAGACCATAAACAACCTAACCATGTTTTTCGTTTGAAAAAGGCTCTTTACGGTCTAAAACAAGCACCGCGAGCGTGGTACGAAAGGTTGACAAAGCACCTTTTGGAGAAGGGCTATACTCGAGGGGGAGCAGATCGGACTCTTTTTGTGAAGCATTATCAGGATAACTTTATTGTGGCACAAATCTATGTTGATGACATTGTATTTGGTGCAACAAGAGACAATGATGCTTCTAAATTCGCTAAAACCATGGAAAGCGAATTTGAGATGTCTATTATGGGCGAACTAACATACTTTCTTGGATTGCAAGTGAAACAAAATGAGGAAGGCATCCATCTGTGCCAATCCAAATATGCAAAGGAGTTGGTCAAGAAGTTTGGATTAGAAAATTCTAAAGACTTTCCGACTCCGATGGGAACTAGCAATAAGGGATTAGAAAGTGAATCTCTTAGTGAAAGTGTAGACGAGAAGCTTTATCGCAGCATGATTGGAAGTCTACTTTACCTCACTGCTAGTCGCCGGGATATATCCTTTAGTGTTGGGATCTGCGCGAGATATCAGTCAGCACCAAAGGAGGTTCACCTAAAAGCGGTGAAAAGGATCATCCGGTACGTTAAAGGAACCGTGAATTTCGGAATTTGGTATCCTATGGGAACAACTCTTGACATTATAGGATATTCAGATGCCGATTGGGCAGGATCAGTGGATGATCGGAAAAGTACGAGTGGTGCATGTTTTTATCTTGGCCATATCCTTGTTGCATGGCATAGTAAAAAGCAAAACTGCATTGCACTCTCTGTCACGCCCCGGGGTCAAAACTGCGACCCGGGCTCGCTAACAGATCCGCCATCTATACGGAAACTGCCGTACAGACGAAGCGTCTAACTGCAAAAAGAATCAACTACAGTATACAGATATCAGAACTGAAAGTAACTACTAAAAACTGAAATCCAAACACTGTACAACTGAAAATAAATACAATATCCATCTCCCAAATACGATCGTATAAAAAGTCCTCTGATACAAAACTCAAAAGGGAGATATCTCCAATAAAATACATCGGTGTACAAGCTCTCAATACAAAAAAAAATCCTAACTACATCAGTCTCTCAAACTGTAAAATAAAGTACAACTCTATACCTCACAACAAAGGTCTCTCAACAGAGGAAAAATAAGTAAACTAATCTACTGAAGCTCTCCTCTGAAGGGGTACCGCTACACTCCAACGACGGGTAGGGAACTAGCTCGCGACTCCCTCGCCTCGGTCAGAAGGATCAGCAACTGGAGCAACAGGAACAGGAGAAGAAGTTCCTGGGGAAAAAGACGCCACGACGGGTGTAAGAACTACTTCCCACAGTAGTTCTCAGTGGGTGCCGTCAACAAGCCCAACGGTCTGCCCACCAAGTCTACTAGAGGCAAAAGATAACAGTGCAATGAAATCTGAACAAGAAAAGCTGGAGCTACTCTACAGCTACCATGCCTCTAACTAGATGCTCAAAAAGTGGAACAGATAAAAGTAAATGTGACCACACGCACCCAAGGTGCTCAATCGACCCAATCGAACTGACTGCCTCATAGGGTCCAGTCAAGCCTGCGCCTGTCGACTAGGAACGCACCTGCCCACTACCACACATCCACATGAGGACGGGATTTACGTGGGGCGTCCTGTCCGACTAACTCACCCCTCGCGCAAAACTGCCTCAACAGGCCCATCGTTGCATCCACTGCGGAAAACTGCCTCAACAAGCCAACCATCGTATCCACAGCGGCATCTCAGGGACGCGACTCCAACTGAGGAAAACGATGCGGCATAGAGTATCAAACATTGGCTTAAGCAGGCTATAGTTAAGATCCACGCTCACTCTCAGAACGGTAGGACTCAAGATCCCCAAATATCTTGCACAACAGTCGGAGCACTCTCGACGACTCAACTGATCAGCTCACACGAAACACGAGACACTAGCCTCTCCAACAGCTCGCAGCACAAAGCACAATGGTTGGAGGTACTCCACAGCCAGGAACGACCCACAACTCAGGCTAACAACACTGGTCTGACAACACTCAACGACCTGGGACCACCGTCAACCACAACGGTTCCCAACAACACTGACCGGAAGATACTCGACGGCCCGGGACTACCGTCTGCTCAACGACTCCCTCACACGACAGCACAACAGGGATACAAGACCTCCCGGGACTACCGTTTACCCAAACGGCTCCCGGCACGGATAAGCAACCCACTACAACTACCAGACTCCACTCTGCTCCCAAGCACGAGTGCAAATGCATCCCACACTAAAAGACAGTCCCGACCTCTCGGCCCACTACCCGGGCGAGGATAACACTATGTCCAGGAATAGAAAAACAGTGTGGGTGTCTAAACATAAATAACCCTAGCCCAAGTGAGGGTTTTCTACTGGTCTGGTTACACATGCAACATATGACGGGGGTACTAGGTCAAGTTCCAAGATAACTATATTAACAGATGATAAAAGGAATAACAATTCCTACAATCTAGCATGCTACGCAAGGAAATACACTATCATGCATAGTCCTACATCAGTAGAATTACTGTACAGTCCATAAAACTTGGAGATAAGGCCACCCACCTCGATTTGCCACCAATTGCTCGTAGACACTTGCAATTGGCCTCCACGCGATCCGCACACAAAACGAAGCACGGTGCCGAAACCCGCGCGCAAAACGGAGTCCGTACATAAAACGGTGCACCCCGCCGGAGTCCGCATGCAAAACGGAGCACGGTGCCGGAGACCGCACGCAAAACGGAGCACTGTGCCGAAACCCGCACGTAAAACGGAGTCCGCCCGCAAAACGGTGCACGGCGTCAGAGACCGCACGCAAAACGGAGCACGGTGCCGGAAACCGCACGCAAAACGGAGTCCGCACGCAAAATAGTGCACGGCGTCGGAGACCGCACGCAAAACGGTGCAGAACACGGTCCCTAGCACAGATAAGAGCAAGAGGGTCAATTTACTGTCCAAAAGAACGCCCCAAACTGTGCCAAAAACACCGTAAAATTAGCACACGGGACCTACCCGACTGTGCCGCGCCGCCCAACCGCTCCGTTAGAAAACCCTGCGCGGGTGAAGAAGAAGGAAAAGAAAAGGAGGAGAAATGGCGCTCGAGGGAGAAAGAAGAAGAAAAAGAAAAAAGAGAAAAGGGGGGTTGGTCCACGGACCCGGTCCACGGGTCCGGTCCACGGCGGCTACCAATGGGGAGCCCCCAACACCGGTCCACAAAGCCGGGGCGCGTGCACCGGGTACACGCACGCGCCCCGAGCGCCACGTGGCGCGCACCCAAGCGCGCCACGCGGGCGCGCAGGCCGCGCGCCACACGGGCGCGTGACACCGCTCCCGTGCAGGCGCAGGACACCCCGGGCGCCACACGGGCGCTTGTCCCCCACGCCCGCGCGGGCGCCAACGGGGGGCCGCCACGTGGCGGCCCCTGCGCTGACCCGCGCAGGCGCGCGTTCCCAACGCGCGCACTACGCAGCGCGCCGCCGCCCACCTCGGTTTCCGTGCCGCGCCTCGCCTCGGGAAACGTGCCGCGATGCCTCGAAAAACGTGCAACTCAATCGGACTCCAAAACAAACAAGTAAATAGTCCATTCTTAACGATTTCGCGCGCTGAATCCAAAAATGATGTCCGTTTCTCCAAATTCTCATCCGAAAATTTGCCGAATGCCCCCGGATAGCCAGTTTGATCCGATTTTCGCGCCGGGTCCATTCCAAAAATCCGATTTGCCAAAATCCAACTCTAAAAAATTTCCCGAAGGCAACCGGAGAGGTAAACTTTATCCAAACTTCGCTCGGAGTCCAAATTTGACATCTGCGTCGCGCGAAATCACCCCTAAACACCCGACGGGTCCTCCAAATTCCCGCACGATCACATTCCAAGCCCGAAGTCCACCACTTGTGTCCAAATTGCGCGCAAACACCACCGACACACCACGCAGGCCTCCAGTGATGCAAACTAAATCCCAAATTGCCCCACAAATCCATTTCTCGGGCCCGACACGCGCACAAACGCTCCCAAAGGCCACTAATCCGACAGTAATCTCTTGAGTGGGGATTCGGGTCCTCACATCCTCCCCCAGTAAAAGAAAGTTTCGTCCTCGAAACTAGATCAAGTCCATCAGGAGTCACAAATACCACCGGTAGGTTTCCATCAATACGCCTCCAGCTCCCGAAACACCACTCACTCCCCGTGATTACTCCGCAACAACGACAACAACAAGTACGGTATGGCCCGATGTGCAATTCTCTCATCTCTCGAGCCAAAAATTGCAACGGGCGTCCCTCGTACTCCAACAATCACAGATCTCAAAGGGGTAAGTAAATCACGGGCGAGGAAAAAAAAAACACATCACTCCTGAGCTGAGACGTGAAATACCCAAGGGGCTCCAATAAAAGGCTGGGGGAAAACGGAAATGACCACTAGTGCAACACGCACCAAACCACACCATGGTGCCAACCTCAACAAGGCGACCCGAAGCAAACCCACACACACCCAATAAGGAAAGAAATCCAATAAGCTGGGGTCTTCACTCGGTTACTTCCCGATCCAAAACCACCCGAGTGGACTACTCAACTTCAGGCTAACCTCAAAAGGGATCCTCAAGAGGGATCCTCAAGAGACACAATCTCATGCCACAGTTGGTCACTCAACATGCTATCATAACCCCAACGGACCCACGGGTCGAAGTCGATCCCTCAACTAATAAAGAACACCCTGACGGGGACCAAACCGTCGGTGAACGGGACTGAAAACTGGCTCGCAAGGCGATCATAAAGCTGATGCCCAAACTCGCGGTCAAAAGTCTGAACCATCAAAAAAAAAACTCTCACCATTGTGTACCTACAACGTGGCATCACTGCCGTGCACCAACAGCGTGGCATCACCACCGTGTATCAACGGTGTGGCATCACCACCGTGTATCAACGGTGTGGCAACACCACCGTGTATCAACGGTGTGGCATCATCACCGTGTATCAACGGTGTGGCATCACCACCGTGTATCAACGGTGTGGCATCACCACCGTGTATCAACGGTGTTGCATCATCACCGTGTATCAACGGTGTGGCATCACCACCGTGTATCAATGGTGTGGCATCACCACGTGTATCAACGGTGTGGCATCACCACCGTGTATCAACGGTGTGGCATCATCACCGTGTATCAACGGTGTGGCATCACCACCGTGTATCAACGGTGTGGCATCACCACCGTGTATCAACGGTGTGGCATCCTTCAAGCATCAAGGTCTCAGATCCTCACAGTCCTATACCCAATACTACCTCGAAATCCCGGAGCTGAGGAAGGGCCAAAAGATCAACGGCAAAAACTAGGGCCCTAACTGCACTAGGCAGGACCAACAACACTCATCTATGTGCAACACGTGATCAGGTATCTGAACCTCACGAGCACAAGCTAAGGGTCCTATCTCTAGCCCATACAACAATGCAAATGCCCTACAGAAGAAATGGATGCGATGCTCCGGTAACAAATAACGCTTAAGTGCGTGCAGGGGAGATAAGATTAATACCTGCCACCACGAGACTAGCTGCCCCCGAATCCTCATCCTGTGCGACATAGACGCTCCCGCTCGGGGGTGGTCGTCCGACGGACTGCCGCGAAGAAGTGGCCCTGACTATCTGGCCATAACCTGTCGAAGCTCCGCCTGTCTGGAAGAGCGGAGGAGGAGGAGCCGAAGCTGCCAATGCGACTGATGACCCCGCTTTAGGACAAGACCATGATCTGTGCCCTGTCTGTGGTCACACTGCGGCGCAGAATGTGGCCCACCACAAATGACACAGTCATCCCGCTGCTACTGCTAGTACATGGGCTGTGGAGAACCTCCTGGTCTCTGTCTCCTCTGAGACTCACGACCCTCTGACTGGGATCGTGGCGGCCCCGGGGGTCTCGATCTACTCGACTGTCCAAACACAGGCGGCACTGGATGCCTCTCCCCGGAGCTGGTCCCTGGCGCTCCGTCTATCTCTGACATGATCACTGATCCTCGGTCAACCCGCTAAGCATGCTCAATCGCTGCATCTAACGTCGGCACCCGCCGAGAATACACCAAGTGATAGGTATTCCGATGTAGTCCTTTCTCAACTAGCTCAACCTCCTGGGCCTCATCCAGGCGACATAGGGTACACCGCTCAACAATCGCAAAACTCGCGAACATACTCCAGAAGAGGTCGACTCCCCTGCTGCAGGAGTCTAAGATCCCCTTCCCGTTTCTGCTTACACTGTCAGGAAAGGAGGCCCTGAGCCGCAAAGCACAAAACTGGTTCCAAGTCAACAACTGCGCTCTAGGTGGTCAAACAGGACGAACTCGACGCCACCAAATCTCGTCGTCCTGTCAGACTATCTCAATCTTACTAAAGCAACCACCTGGTAACTCGGCCAGGGCATGTACCCACCTGGTAACTCGGCCAGGGGTATGTACCCATCTGGTAGCTCGGCCAGTGGAAAGTGTCCTCCTAGTAACTCGGCCAGGGCATGTGCCCACCTGGTAACTCGGCCAGGGGCAAAGTATCCATCTGGTAGCTCGGCCAGTGGAAAATATCCTCCTAGTAACTTGGCCAGGGCATGTGCCCACCTGGTAACTCGGCCAGGGGCAATGTGTCCATCTGGTAGCTCGGCCAGTGGAAAGTATCCTCCTGGTAACTCGGCCAGGGCATGTGCCCACCTGGTAACTCGACCAGGGGCAATGTGCCCATCTGGTAGCTCGGCCAGTGGAAAGTACCCTCCTGGTAACTCGGCCAGGGCATGTGCCCACCTGGTAACTCGGCCAGGGGCAATGTATCCATCTGGTAGCTCGGCCAGTGGAAAGTATCCACACAGTTGGGACCGCCGTCACTCCAAACGGCTCCCACAACAACACCCCACTCATAGGCGAGAAGAATCGACTGACGTGGCAAAGCTCCGAAAATCCCGATAGACCGGTGCCTAGAACCCCAATCAAACAAGAACAGACTCTAGGCTCAGCCTATTGAAGTTCTCGATCCTTTACCGTTCAGGGATTTGGCCCTTCTCGATTAAAGTGGGAAACTATCTCAACACACAAACTCCTGGGTCTCGCTCCGCTCTGATAGCTTTGCCTCCCGCTGCTCGGGTACTCATCAGATGCGGGGTGTGTGTCCTCTTCACAACACGACGTCTCAGGGGTATCATAGTCCACTGCACAATAACAAACGTCAGGACACAACAACCATACGACCCAATCCAGCGAAAGTCTAAGACATGTCATCCATTCCATAGCATTATGTTGTCTGCAGCCAACATAATCGCTTAGGAAAGTAAACATGCCAATCACTCATCCCGTCTCTTGGGAGAGGTATAAAACTCAATCAGGACTCTCGCTAGAAGTCACGACTCTCACGTAGTCATCCTAATGTCCAACCACAAGCCTAGGGTTTCTAAGTCCACCACGACCTACAACCTAGGCTCTGATACCACTCTAATCTGTCACGCCCCGGGGTCGAAACTGCGACCCGGGCTCGTTAACAGATCCGCCATCTGTACGGAAACTGCCGTACAGACGAAGCGTCTAACCTGCAAAAGGAATCAACTACAGTATACAGATATCAGAACTGAAAGTAACTACTAAAAACTGAAATCCAAACACTGGACAACTGAAAATAAATACAATATCCATCTCCCAAATACGATCGTATAAAAAGTCCTCTGATACAAAACCCAAAAGGGAGATATCTCCAATAAAATACATCGGTGTACAAGCTCTCAATACAAAAAAAAATCCTCACTACATCAGTCTCTCACACTGTAAAATAAAGTACAACTCTATACCTCACAACAAAGGTCTCTCAACAGAGGAAAAAGAAGTAAACTAATCTACTGAAGCTCTCCTCTGAAGGGGTACCGCTACACTCCAACGACGGGTAGGGAACTAGCTCGCGACTCCCTCGCCTCGGTAAGAAGGATCAGCAACTGGAGCAACAGGAACAGGAGAAGAAGTTCCTGGGGAAAAAGAAACCATGACGGGTGTGAGAACTACTTCCCACAGTAGTTCTCAGTAGGTGCCGTCAACAAGCCCAACGGTCTGCCCACCAAGTCTACTAGAGGCAAAAGATAACAGTGCAATGAAATCTGAACAAGAAAAGCTGGAGCTACTCTACAGCTACCATGCCTCTAACTAGATGCTCAAAAAGTGGAACAGATAAAAGTAAATGTGACCACACGCACCCAAGGTGCTCAATCGACCCAATCGAACTGACTGCCTCATAGGGTCCAGTCAAACCTGCGCCTGTCGACTAGGAACGCACCTGCCCACTACCACACATCCACATGAGGACGGGATTTACGTGGGGCGTCCTGTCCGACTAACTCACCCCTCGCGCAAAACTGCCTCAACAGTCCCATCGTTGCATCCACTGCGGAAAACTGCCTCAACAGGCCAACCATCGTATCCACAGCGGCATCTCAGGGACGCGACTCCAACTGAGGAAAACGGCGCGGCATAGAGTATCAAACATTGGCATAAGCAGGCTATAGTCAAGATCCACGCTCACTCTCAGAACGGTAGGACTCAAGATCCCCAAATATCTTGCACAACAGTCGGAGCACTCTCGACGACTCAACTGATCAGCTCACACGAAACACGAGACACTAGCCTCTCCAACAGCTCGCAGCACAAAGCACACTGGCTGGAGGTACTCCACAACCAGGAACGACCCACAACTCAGGCTAACAACACTGGTCGGACAACACTCAACGACCTGGGACTACCGTCAACCACAACGGTTCCCAACAACACTGACCGGAAGATACTCGACGGCCCGGGACTACCGTCTGCTCAACGGCTCCCTCCCACGACAGCACAACAGGGATACAAGACCTCCCGGGACTACCGTTTACCCAAACGGCTCCCGGCACGGATAAGCAACCCACTACAACTACCAGACTCCACTCTGCTCCCAAGAACGAGTGCAAATGCATCCCACACTAAAAGACAGTCCCGACCTCTCGGCCCACTACCAGGTCGAGGATAACACTATGTCCAGGAATAGAAAAACAGTGTGGGTGTCTAAACATAAATAACCCTAGCCCAAGTGAGGATTTTCTACTCGTCTGGTTACACATGCAACATATGACGAGGGTGCTAGGTCAAGTTCCAAGATAACTATATTAACATATGATAAAAGGAATAACAATTCCTACAATCTAGCATGCTACGCAAGGAAATACACTATCATGCATAGTCCTACATCAGTAGAATTACTGTACAGTCCATAAAACTTGGAGATAAGGCCACCCACCTCGATTTGCCACCAATTGCTCGTAGACACTTGCAATTGGCCTCCACACGATCCGCACGCAAAACGAAGCACGGTGCCGAAACCCGCGCACAAAACAGAGTCCGCACGCAAAACGGTGCACGCCGCCGGAGTCCGCACGCAAAATGGAGCAAGATGCCGGAGACCGCACGCAGAACGGAGCACGGTGCAGAAATCCGCACGCAAAACGGAGTCCGCCCGCAAAACGGTGCACGGCGTTAGAGACCGCACGCAAAACGGAGCACGGTGCCGGAAACCGCACGCAAAACGAAGTCCGCACGCAAAATGGTGCAGGGCATCGGAGACCGCACGCAAAACGGTGCAGAACACGGTCCTTAGCACTGATAAGAGCAAGAGGGTCAATTTACTGTCCAAAAGAATGCCCCAAACTGTGCAAAAAACACCGTAAAATTAGCACACGGGACCTACCCGACTGCGCCGCGCCGCCCAACCGCTCCGTTAGAAAACCCCGCGCGCTCCACGAAGCCCACGACGCACCGCCGCACCACCCACCATCTCCTCCCTCAATCTCCCTCTCGCTCGGGTGAAGAAGAAGGAAAAGAAAAGGAGGAGAAATGGCGCTCGGGGGAGAAAGAAGAAAAAGAAGAAGAAAAAAGAGAAAAGGGGGGTTGGTCCACGGACCCGGTCCACGGGTCCGGTCCACGGCGGCTAACAATGGGGAGCCCCCAACACCGGTCCACAAAGCCGGGGCGCGTGCACCGGGTCCACACACGCGCCCCGGGCGCCACGTGGCGCGCACCCAAGCGCGCCACGCGGGCGCGGAGGCTGCACGCCACACGGGCGCGTGACACCGCGCCCGTGCAGGCGCGGGACACCGCGGGCGCCACATGGGGCGCGTGTCCCCCACGCCCCCGCGGGCGCCAACGGGGGGCCGCCACGTGGCGGCCCCTGCGCTGACCCGCGCAGGCCCGCGTTCCCAACGCGCGCCAGATGGCGCGCACTGCGCAGCGCACCGCCGCCCACCTCGGTTTCCGTGCCGCGCCTTGCCTCGGGAAACGTGCCGCGATGCCTCGAAAAACGCGCAACTCAACCGGACTCCAAAACAAACGAGTAAATAGTCCATTCTTAACGATTTCGCGCGCTGAATCCAAAAGTGATGTCCGTTTCTCCAAATTCTCATCCGAAAATTTGCCGAATGCCCCCGGATAGCCAGTTTGATCCGATTTTCACGCCGGGTCCATTCCAAAAATCCGATTTGCCAAAATCCAACTCTAAAAAATTCCCCGAAGGCAACCGGAGAGGTAAACTTTATCCAAACTTCGCCCGGAGTCCAAATTTGACATCTGCGTCGCGCGAAATCACCCCTAAACACCCGACGGGTCCTCCAAATTCCCGCACGATCCCATTCCAAGCCCGAAGTCCACCACTTGTGTCCAAATTGTGCGCAAACACCACCGACACACCACGCAGGCCTCCAGTGATGCAAACTAAATCCCAAATTGCACCACAAATCCATTTCTCGGGCCCGACACGCGCACAAACGCTCCCAAAGGCCACTAATCCGACAGTAATCTCTTAAGTGGGGATTCGGGTCCTCACACTCTCGACTGCCGAAGCGGAATATATTTCAGCGGGTAGTTGTTCAATCCAACTCATTTGGATGAAAAGCGTGTGGAGCGTCTTCCGAATTTCAGCAACTTCGGTAACTATTCTCTGTGACAACAGTAGTGCTATAAATATTTCTAAAAACCATGTGTTGCACTCTAGAAGAAAACACATTGAACTTAGATATCATTTTCTAAGAGAGCTAGTTGAATCAAGTATTCTTCAAATTTCTTATATTTCAACTGAAGATCAATTAGCTGATATTTTGACGAAACCTTTGGATCAAAAACGGTTTATTCATTTGCGTAAAGCAATAGGAATGCTTTCTTTGAAATAACTCTTTTTGAAACCATTGCTTAGGTTAGGTTTTGTTTTGTGCTTTTGTTCCTCATCTATGTTTGTACATAGAACATTAATTGAGCATTAGTTTAATTGACTTTAACTGCATCCTTTCATATATTTAGAAAATTATTATTCTTTAGATATCATAATAATTCATTTGATGCAATGATCATTTATGTCAATTAAGTCATCTTTAATTGATCAAAGTCAATTTCTCTCTCATGTAATCTCTTGGTATAGTCTTTATCATATTTGAAAATTGAGTTAAGTATGAACTCGAGATCAATTTTTGGTTGAATACCTTATATCTTAAATAATTGATAGCCAATTGAGGGGGAGTTTATTAAAATGTTTATGCTCAAAAGATGTGGAAAGAGTTACATCCCAATGAGGAGTGTGAAAACTACCACCACATGGAGGAAAGAGCTACCACCTCGGTCGTCCGAGTACTGTGTGCAGCTACCACATGTATACCAAGCATGGTTTTTCGAGTTGATTAGATAAAATGCTTTTTGGAATACTTGACTCTGTCAAATTCCATGGTTGGTATAAGGTGGGGATTTTATTGAAAGATGCTCAAAGAGCCACTCCTTATAATAAATTGACTAGATATATTATCTAAATTATTTGAGATTTCAAACATCTATCGATCTTGGTGTTTCATTTTCTTTACCATATTAATGATTTGATAAATGCATTACTCATAAGATCGTGATGGATGTCATTGAACTTGTTCAACTTTAAGGGATTTAATTTTTATAAATTTTCGTTTCACTACTTGGATATTATTGATAGATTAAACATAATCTATTTCTTTTGATATGAAATGACAATTTTGTTTAAAGTTGACATGCAAAAGCGCTTGCATACTTTTTCTGGATTTTCTGGAATTTTTCTAAATTTTTCTGAAGAAAAAGTTGGAGCCGATTCGGACTGGAAAATCCGTTCCGGATCCCGAACGTAGATATTATCTACGGGTAGCCGATCCGGACTGGATTCCTGATCTGTTCCGGACCGCGGCTAGGGTTTTATAAGAAACGAAAGGGTTTTGATTTCTTTTTACAACAAACTTTTGTTTCCAAGTCTCCAGAGTTTCTCTCACTAGAAAACAACCAATTTGGAGCCTTTCTAACTCGAGTTCTTCGGATTCAAGTAAGTTTCTTTGATCAAAATTCAATTTTTTCACTGTTTTTACATTATTGTTCAAAACGTGAGTGAATATCATGGGTGGAATTCAATACTAGATGGTTTTTGGTCAAATTTCTTTTGAAATAAAAACTCTGAGTAGATTAGTTTTGTTTATATGCTAGGTATTCTCTTGATTAACGGATTTTTAGGCTTCGATTTCTGAAAATTCAGTTTTAGGGCATATAATGAGAATTTTTGAAAATTATGGAATTAATCTATTTTTAAAAAATTTTTTACAAAACTAATTTGATTCCTAGTCTCTCTACACGATAATGATTGTTTGGGTATAATTTTTCAAATTTTTGAAAATAAACAATTTTTTCGTGTCCTTGAGTTTTTGCTCGCATGTTTTTCACTTTCTTAAGCACTAGCAAGGATGGCTTTTGCTTGGATTATTGTGCTCATTGTAGCAATGGTAGGAACTCGAGCATCTGTTAAAAAGGAACAAGAAGAGGCGAAGAATGTTCCTCAAATTGAGTCAGAATCAGAAGACGAAGAAGATTGGGACGTATATTGTAAAGAAAGTACAACATGCTATTGATGATGAAGATACGTTTTATTTAAAGAATAAGAAGCTGATGAAGTCTTCCTCAACAACCAAGCAGTACACTAGGCGAAATAATTCAAGGGGTAGTGGAATTCGGATCAATGAACCCCTCGTCATAGCTCACTCTCTGGCTAGAGAATCTCCATGGAATGAAGATCAATATGCACCATCAGCATCCACACAACCTCCTTAGACCTCCAGGAGAGACACCACAGAAGCAAATATATTGTCCTCTATCCAACGAGAACAGAAGAGATTGTCTAATGAATAAGAAATTATATCAATTGACATTGAACACATCAATTATGGACAACAACAGATAAAAAGAAAATGTTCCAAAATATCAAGAATGCTTAAAGGAATCTTGAACAAATTGGATTGTAGCAGTTCAGACAGGTCTGATCTGGAATGATCATTTGCTCTAATGATCTAATCTTGGGTTTCTTTGTTCTAACATTTTTGTTTGTTTTGCAGGTTTTAATCTTAGTTCTTACTGTTTTTGAACTTTTTAACTCCCTTTCATTTTTGTAATTTTGGCTATGTTTAGTGACAAAAAGGGGGAGAGAGAATTATGAACTGGTTTTGACAATGGAACGATTAAAACTTGGAGGTAAGTATACAACAACTTTGGTTTTGTATTGTGAATAATTGCATGTCTCGACTAACTATTTGACTAACTATTTGGGCATGTAATATTACTAACAAGTTGTTTGTTGACTAACATACTTATGACATTTGGATTTTAATGCTTAGAAGATATGTCTATCTCTGATTGGTATCTTAATACATATCTGATTTTGTAAATGTCATGGTGAGTATAAACTTCATCTCTGGTTGATTTTTGAATGTTGAATTCTTGAGGTATCTAACGATTTCTCTTGTCAAGAATTACTTCTTTTTGCAGAGAGTACAGATGTCTAAGTCTAGAGTCTATTTTAGGAGTTCATCTCGTGTATTTATTTTATTTGGATCTCTATTGTAAATTTTTGTTGTATGGTGATAGCAACAAAAATATCTTTTTGAATTTTCTTAAGTGGATTTATGTTTTGTCACGAAACCGCCAAAGTGGGAGATTGTTAAGGATTTTGTTTTGGCGTATTTCGTGAAATGGTTAAGTCTTGAAGATTGAAGATGAAGATGGTTGGATCATATACCTTAATCTCAAGAAAGAAGAATTCAAAAGGATCAGGTACGTTTAACTAAATAAGTTTGGTGATCCGAATACTTCTTATTGTGTAGAAACACTTGGATGAATTTTTAATAGCTTAAAAATCAAGAAACTGGACTGTTATAAGTTCAGGATCCGGATCAGGGTACTACAGTCCGGACCCCGAACGTAGGTTGGTTCATGCGCAAATCCAGTCCGGAACACCCCTGTTTCAGTCCGGACCCCGAACGTGGATTTTGCTGAAATCACATGAACAGTCCGGACCGTGGATACTTCAGTCCGGACCCCGAACATGGTTTTCTGAAAAAGTTCTGTTTATTGACGACAGTCCGGATCAGACTTATTCCAGTTCGGACTGTCGACCTGTAAACTTCCAGATAAGGTTAGTTTTTGATTCTTATCCACTTCCAACGGTTTCTAACCTATAAGTAAACCCTAATTCTATCTTTTAGGGTAATCCATTTTAAGTTTGTACTCCGGGAAATGACAGAGAAATATTAACGGAGAAAACTTAGAATAATCCACATATAGAGAAGAAAGAAAATAACTAGATTTAATTCTATGTTTCTTCATCTATATTAATTAATTTGATTCTAGGTTTTCATACTCAGATTTTGAGTATAATCAAATTAATGAATACTTAGATGGTATTTCCGATCTATCTTTGATCTAAGTATTCGGCGGATTATCACCACCAACAAAACAACGATTTTCCCCAAAATCGGCGCGTGGATTCGCGTGGCCTTGTGGATTCAAGGTGCTACCTCTCTCGTGGATTCGGAGCGAGGTACGTTCGTGTGATCGAGACGTACTACTTGGTGGAGACCGTGGATTCGGTCAGACGTCGTGGACTCGACGTTGGACGCCGTGGATTCGGCGTTGGACGCAAATCGTGGATTCGAGGCGCGTTGCGGAGCGAGCGGAGAAGATCTACTCGGAGCGTATAGAAAAAGGTTGAGTCGTCTGTGAGTGCGTTATATCACCTTTGTACGTGTTATAATTCTAGTGGATTTCACCGTGTGATCGGTCCCGTGGTTTTTTACTCCTGGTTTTGGAGTTTTTCCACGTAAAATCTCTGCGTGCTATTTACATTTCCACATTGGGTTTTATTACGCAAAGATTTTTGAGTGTTTATTGTTTACATCTATTCACCCCCCTCTAGGTGTTTTTTCCCCTATTTAGATCCATATTAGATATAACCCAACACAGCTAAATGATCCTTAAACATAATGCTTTTACGCTCTACATTGTCCTTACTGCAGATGATGCAATGCATAGGTCATCAAGCATTCATATCCTTTTGAAAGTGTTTCCCACACAGGAACCTTATTTGAAATCTACAAGTAAAATGAAAATCTAAAAATCCTTTTTAAAACAGTTTTCCACACGAAAACATAATCTTTTGAAAACTGACTACCACAAGGGGTAGAAAACATTTGACATAAAGCCACAAGTCATAAAGTCAAGAATCCACTTATTAGTTCGTCACATCGTTAATCCAATCAAATAATAAGACATAACTGAACCACCATATCTAAACTATATAATAAATAAATGATAAAGAGAAAGTAAACTGCAGGGTACTGAAAGAAACTCTCGGGAAAGCTCTGTAGCTAAGTCGTCGCTTCACGTACCGTTCCGACCGTCACCTCCCGCAGTACCTGCAACTGGGGGGTAGTGAGAAACTATCTAGGGTCTCCTAGTTGGTACCGCAAGTCGACGATGGCGAGCTGCACTTACTGATAGCCGAAAGATAATAATGAGAGGTAAACAGTAATACTACAGTAGCATGATATAGCCGGAAAAGAGATAATGTAATATAAACAACTGTCGCTACCGTAATAATATGGATACATCAACCGGACGAACAGTCAAAATATACAAACCCAATCAACCACCATGTTGGTCAAAAGACCTCAGGCAAACCACCATATTAGTCAAGAGACCTCAGGCAAATGTCACACTATGCTCAACCTGGCATATAACCCTAGCAGTGACCGCATCGGGCTCACGAGTCGAAAGTACGACCACTTCTCCGGAAAAAAAACACCCTCTTGCGGTGGATCAGACCGCTGGTGTACGCGAAATGCACAAAACACGCTGTGACGATTGATGCAACATGATCAAAAGCAAACTACCGGCAAGTAGCCGATGATAAGTCTACAAGTAAAATACCGACCAAGGAGGTCACCCAATCTCATACATGTCACGCCCCGGGGCCGAAGCTGCGACCCGGGCTCACCAACAGATCCGCCACCTGTGCAACACCCGCACTGGCGAAGCGTCTAACGTGCAAGAAAAGATACTACAGCTAAACAGATATCAGGGCTAAAAGATAAAACTGCTATAAAATTAAAACCAATAATCTGTACAACTGGAAATAAAGGTACAAAGTCCATCTCCCTTAAATGATAATCATACAATAACCTCAAATACAAAACTCTGGACTCAACAGGAAGGTAATCCTGAATAAATAAATAATACATCAGTGTACAGACTCTCAGTACAAGTCAGATCCTCACAATACATCAGTCTCTCAAAGAGAAAATAAAACACTAATCTACCGACTATACTGAAGATCTCCTGTGAAAGGGGTACCTCTACTCTCCAAAGATAGGTAGGGATCTAGCTCGCGACTCCCTCGCCTCGAACAGCAACCGCAGAATCAGCAACACCCGCTAAGACTCTGCAAAACAAAGAAGAGAAGGGACAAAAAGGGGGGGGGGGACCCCCAAACGGGTGTGAGAACTACACCAAAAAGGAAGTTCTCAGTGGGTATCGCCACCAGGCCCGACGATCTGCCCATCAAGTCCACTAGAGGCATAAGGTAACAAATATGGTAAAGACTGAAATAAGAAAGCTGGAGACTCTCAACAGCTACCATGCCTCTATCTAAATGCTCAAAAGGGGAGAAACAAAGAATGGTATGCAACCACTAGCACATGAAGTGCACAATCGACCCAATCGAGCTGACTGCCACATCTGGTCCAGTCACACCTGCGCCCACCTACAACCACCTCCCGCTGACGGGCTGGAATTACGTAGGGTGTCCAAATGGACTAACTCGCTATCGAATAGTGGCTCATGCAGGCTATAGTCGAAATGCACGCTCTCTCAGAACGGATAGACTCAAGATGCTCAACCTCTCACACAACGGTCAAAGTACTCACAATGACACGGGACCACCGTCAAACCAAACGGCTCCCAACAACACTAGCACTGGTCTAAACACAGCTACTAGACTCAACTCAGCCCCTAGGCACGAGTGCAACAATAAAAGTACCTGACCGAACAAACCCAATCGAATGAACCGGTATAAAACCCGGTACTGCCTGCTCTGTCATCAATCTCACGAATTCAGTATCTCCACTGTCCAAATGACCGGAACCCAACACGGTCTGACCGGAACCCAACACGGTCTAAAGCCTACTCCGGAGTGGCACTCGAGGGGAGCGACCCGCACGAGTAAAGTATCTCTGTAACAAGTATCACTATAACAAGTATCACCGTAACAAGTATCACCATATAGCAGGACTGGATCACGACTCTGATCAAAGTGGAAAAACCCATCCACTAAAGGGAAACCCGATCCCTAATCTGATGCAACAGTAAACAATAAGTGGGAAACTCCATCCACTAAAGAAACCTGATACCCAATCTGATGCATAAGCAACCTCCGGTCAACCGCCCAATGTCCGCGGTAGCTGGAATACCCCACAAACCACAACCTGGTGCAATAACCCACACCCGGCCAAGCGCCCAATATCCGCGGTCGCCGAAAACCCTGCCTACCACAATCTGGTACAACCTGTCCCCGACACCAAAATCCCAGCTACACTATCCCAAATCCCTGCTGGAACTCGAGCAACATGAACCATATGACTGACAAAAAGGTGAAAAGAAGCAAAGATGGTTTCTCCTAAGTCAAGTCCCAATATGAAAGTGTAGCAGTAAAAGATGGCCTATCTAGATGTCCATACAAGCATGCATTTGTCCTCAAGCAAGAAAAAGAAAGTATAATCGATAGTAGCTTCACATAAATATAAACTCATGCCAAAATCATCTATGACTATACCTGTCCATAATCCTCGATCCATAATCGCTCCTTAGAGTAGAACCTGCATATAACTACATATTCCTATCCCATTGCATAAACCAGCCTCATAAAAGGTTATGTGCTAACATGGCATGATAATCAATCATATAGGGTAACCTTGCCTTAGGTAAGCTTCCACTAATCATCAACATGAAAATTCGATTAATACAATTGTCATAATATGAATAATTAACTTGCAATTCCCATAAAATCAACATTGTTAAGCTTACCGATCAATCCCAGGTATTGTACCCTACACCTGCATGCAATTCTAACATATAGAAGTAGAGAATCGTCCCCCGGTTCTCGAAACAAAGCACCCACCTGAAACGCATTCCGCAGGCAAAGCCGAAGTCGGTGAAGTACGCAGCCACACGAAATCCAAAATCTGCCGGAACCGCACCCTCGGTAAACAGTTGCACAAACCACTGTTCCAACAAACAACATCGAAGCCGAGAATCAATTACAACACAACTAAAACTCTCAAAACAACATACGTTGTTTTTACCAACCAGCAGAGAGAAGAAGCCTTTTCACCTGTATACAGACCTCCAAAAATTCCAAAAAAATCACGGTTGCGATCCTCGCGACGAGTAGCCCAAATCGACTATTTAAACGCCCCGTTCTAACACCTGTAGGCCAAGAAACAATTCGGACAACGTTGGAAGCCATTCCCACAAGAACACAGTTCTTCTGAAAAGATAGTCCCAGAAAAGCTTAATTATTACCTTCGAATAATCCTCAGAAAAATCTGATAAAAATGCGGGTGCGTTCCTCTCGAAGCGTTGATATCAATCGACTCCTTAAACACCTCATTCTGATGCCCGTAGGCTGAGAAATAAATCCAACAAGCTCATGCTATCCAAAAATCACCACAGAAAAATAGGGGTCACAAGGTACCTCGGGAACTGCGCCAAAAAACAAAAATAAGGCGAGGTGATCAACAAGGAAAACGAAGCCGTACCATTCGTGAACGCTCTGCCCCAAAAATCGTCGAAAACGATGGTCTGAGTAAGCCAAGGAAGCGTGCGCACCGAAACACGACGAAGGGGATCACCGGTGAAGGAAAGTCGCACTGCACCGAAATGCCGCATACCTCGAAGTGCGTGCCATCAAAAATTCCCAAACTTCTCCACGAGATGCTCCACAGGAAGATGAACAAGTTTCCTTAAGGTTGCATAGAGAGGGGAGCTCGGAAAAAGCCTCAAACCGCAGGCCAAAGGGAGGTATTTATAGCCAAAAACCAACAATTGAAGAAATTCCCATTGTGTCCCCACTTTCGGGCGCCCAAAACATCCGGGCTGCTACAGTACGCCCAAAATGTACCCCGAACCGTAAAAGCCCGAATCAACTCTGGATCGACACATGTCCCAAAATAGCAAACACCAAAACGGGCCACTCCCTGAGCGCCACGTGGCACCCGCACAGCGCACAGCCAACCGGCCCACTCCCTGCGCGACACGTGGCCTCTCCCCCGCGCCCGCTGCCCAGCGCGCCACCGCCTCGGGATTGTGCCCACGTGCGCGCACGTCGCCGCTGCAGCGCCCATGCCGCGCACGCACCCCGAGGCAACCACCCTCCTACTCCTTGGACCGGGTCCACAACACCCGCGAATCACAAGCTGCCACGTGTCCCCCACCAGTCCACTGTGCACTCGCGAAACCTCCGTGGACCGCGCCGCCTGAACGAGCCTCCCAGTGGCCGCCACGTGTCATGCTCTCCGGTGCACGCCGGCGCCGTGGACCGCGCGCCTGCCCGCGTGCCCGCGCGCTTGCCCGCTCCTGCCCGCGGCCGCTCCGCCGCCTGCCCGAGCCCGCTCCGCCGCTGCCCGCGCCGGTGCCGCCGCCCGCCGGCGCCGGAACAGTACTTGTTGCCTAGAAAATCATGCCAAGTCATCCGGGCTCCGAAAAATATAAGTAAATAGCCTATTTCGATCGTTTTCGCGTGCTGAATCCAAATCCGCTGTCCGTTTTGCCAAATTCCAATTCCAAAATTTGTCGAAGGCATCCGGAAGGGCGTTTTTAATCTAATTTCCGCACTAGGTCCAATTTTGATGCCTGATTCGCGCGAAACAACTTCTAAACAATCGACGGGGTCCCCCAATTACCCACATGATCCATTTAACACCCGAAGTCCATCACTTGTGTCCAAATTGGTGCAGAAACACCGCCGACACGCCACATAGGCCTCCAGAAGCTGCTGGTCACACTGTAGGAGCCCTGCAGATATCTGGGTCACCACATCCTCCCCCAGTAAAAAAAAGTTTCGTCCTCGAAACTAAAGCAACTCACAAGGAGTCTCAGAAACCAGGGGTAGGTACGCAACACCGCCGTCTCCAGCTCCCAAGTCACCTGTCACTCCCCGTGATTACTCCTCAGCAACAACAACAACCAGTACGGCATGGCCCAATTGCGTAATTCTCTCATCTCGCGAGCCAGAATTCGCAACGGGCGTCCCTCGTACTACCAATACCCACAGATCTCAAAGGAAACGAGTCCATCACGGGCGAGGAATCCACAAGCCTAACACTCCTGAGCTGAGACGTGGAAAAACCATCAAGAACTCCAACAAAAGGCTGGGGGAAAAAGGAAATAACCACTAGTGCAACACGCACCAAACCACATCCTGTGTCAACTCAACCAGGGCAACCCGAAGCATCCCCACGCGATCATCCAAGAAGGGAAGAAGCCTTAACAAGCCGGGGTCCTCACTCGGTCACTCTCAAATCCTGAACATCCGCGTGGACCGCTCCATCGCAGTCTACCATCAAAAGGGACCCCCAGGGACACAACCTCGAGCCCTGAACATCATAATGGTCCTTCACAGCGCCAGCTGTGGAATCATCAAACTCAACCCCAAAGCTCTCCTGCTCCAGGTATGCGCCACCACAGTGGCCCTGTCGGGGTGATACTGGATGCTCATCAATAATCCAACTATAACTCTGTAGCCACCATGGGAGGCATCACTGTATCTCGCAAATCCATCTCCCATCACTGGCGATGCTAAAATCGGCGCTGGTATCGGTCTAATCATCCATTCGTTCAGCCCTACTGGCACTGCCCAGTCCAAGAAGCTTCTCATCTCAACAATAAATGTCAATCTCAGCCAACTCAAATAGCATCCATCTTGGCCGGATTTCCACCGCCGCTCCAACGGCTAGAATAATGTGGCCCAAGCAGGTATGTTCCCAAAGCTAAAAGTTGCACCTCAACAATTCGGCTCACAGCTTCCTTCACACAGACATTGCAGTACCATCCACAATGCTCCACAAGTTCCGAGTCACTCTGGGAGTCCATCCAATACCTATGCAGAACATATTTACCAATCCGTCCAAGTACAGCTGGAACACACAATTCCTCATACCTTAAAGGCGACGGGGCATTAGTCAATCCATTTGGCCTCACTATGAGCTCAAAATGCCCCTACCGTGTCCTGAACGCCATCTAGGCAAAGTCCTCGGCTGTCTGATTCCAAGTAGGTACACGCATCACAAACAAACAACTGCCGGAGTATAACTCCATCAAAAAGGTCCTAAATAATATTCGGACCTGCCTGTGCTCAAACCACAAGGGAACCCTCACCGTCGTGTATCAACGATGTGGCATCACCACCGTGTACCAATGGCGTGGCACTAGGTCAAACAGACCCTCGATCCATTAGATCCCTACACCTGTGCCATCGACTCTCCCAGCCCTTACAGATAATATCCATGAGGTGCTGTTGAGGTTGGTGCGGTTTCCAGAACCACATCAATCGCAATCTCAATCTCCCTAACTGGCGGCATAATCATCGGCTCGAGTGGACTCACACTCGGATTCTCGCAGCGATAGAAACATCCTTTAGTCCCGGTGCCGCCATAAGCTTCTCTCACACTGTCTCTATAACCTGTGTGCTCGAACAGTCTCAAAAACCAAACCTTCTTTTATTTGCCTCGCAAAAGTCATAGTCATCTCCCTCCGCACTCGACCATCCCGTGGTACTGTGCTAACCAATCCCAAGCACTGGGTCAAAACACGGAACTACTACCAATACCAATAAGTCTGCCGGTATAACTCGTGGTCTCAACGGCACTGGACATGTCCCACAAGCCTCCTTCATATGCACAACACCGGTAGTAACCTGTACCACTAGTGCACGTGGTAACAACTCTGCCTCTAGTCCATGCCGGAATACAAAGTGCACCAACTCCGACTGCTGTGATGAAATCACACCTGCAACAACCCGATCCACTGTCGTGGCGCCCTCCAACCAGGCGACACGAACTCATCCACACGATGCAAGCGGTCGTCGCTTAGTCTGCTAGAAAATATCTAAACCAATCACAAAAGGAGCACGACCTCTGTCTCTGCTCACACTGAGGCGACGGATATGGTCCCCCGTAGACAACAAATCCACGCTACCGCTGCGCTACACTGATATAGATGCTGATGCTGATGCTGCCATCGGGGTCCACCTGACCTCTGATGTCTCAAAAATCCACTACCCTGGAGAGAAGTCAGGAATGCCACTACCGGTCAATCTGTCCTCCATCATCTAGCATCAAGCGCCTCTATCCAGAACTCGCCTCTGGCAGCAGATCCCCATCCAAAGGGACTGCAGCGCCAGCTCCAAACACAATGCCTACTCTATCGAGGCATCCAAAATCCAAAATCTGTACAGGAGGGACCGAATAAACAGAAAGATATCCCGGCGCAATCCACTCTCAATCACACATATCCTATGCACCTCGTCCCTCGAAACCTGAAGCGCGTGGTTCAACAACTGCATAAAACCTCTGGCCCAGGGAGGCTCTCGAATAGCCTCTCCATCACCACCAACCACGATTCTGCCTCCAAAGGCTCCAACTCAATTCCATGAATCGCGGTGGTTCATCTGCCAAAACTGGCTCCATCGATCGATGATGTCCCACAGCTCATCAGCTATCAGCTATCCACCCCGCCTCGGTGCCTTGGCACTAAATATTGGCACGGAGGGGGCTACTCACTCCATCGGCGCCACAGAAATCACTGCCATTGAGGATACTGCAACCTGGTGGTCTCAGGAGGAAAGCACTATCGGGCTGCCCACTGCTCCGACAACTGTGTCACCAAAACTAGCTGCTCACTCAATCGCTGATATGCCTCTAGCAATCCTGTCATTTCGGTCCGGAGCTCTCTGACCTCAATCCGGGTATCCGGCCCAAAACCAACCGCTCAAGCTCAACCGCTATGACAGGATGCACACGGGTCCCAAACCCAGCGTCGGGGAGACACCGCTCGCCACGACGAAACCACAAATCAGCACACAACAACGCTCGACCCAATCCAGCAAAAGTCTACAGCATGTCACCCGTTCCACAGCGTCATGTTGTCTGCAGCCAACATAACCACTTAGGAAAATAAACATGCCAATCGCTCATCCCGTCCCTTGGGAGAGGTGTAAAACTAAATCAGGACAGTCGCTACAAATCACGACTCTCACGAAGTCATCGTAGGGTCCAACCACAAGCCTAGGGTTTCTAAGTCCACCATGACATACAACCTAGGCTCTGATACAACCCTAATCTGTCACGCCCCGGGGCCGAAACTGCGACCCTGGCTCGCCAACAGATCCGCCACCTGTGCAACACCCGCACAGGCGAAGTGTCTAACCTGCAAGAAAAGATACTACATCTAAACAGATATCAGGGCTAAAAGATAAAACAGCTGTAAAATTAAAACCAATGATCTGTACAACTGGAAATAAAGGTACAAAGTCCATCTCCCTTAAATGATAATCATACAATAACCTCAAATACAAAACTCTGGACTCAACTGGGAGGTAATCCTGAATAAATAAATGATACATCAGTGTACAGACTCTCAGTACTAGTCAGATCCTCACAATACATCAGTCTCTCAAAGAGAAAATAAAAACACTAATCTACCGACTGTACTGAAGATCTCCTGTGAAAGGGGTACCTCTACTCTCCAAAGATAGGTAGGGATCTAGCTCGCGACTCCCTCGCCTCGAACAGCAACCGCAGAATCAGCAACACCCGCTAAGACTCTGCAAAACAAAGGAGAGAAGGGACAAAAAGGGGGGGGGGGACCCCCAAACGGGTGTGAGAACTACACCAAAAAGGGAGTTCTCAGTGGGTATCGCCACCAGGCCCTACGATCTGCCCACCAAGTCCACTAGAGGCATAAGGTAACAAATATGGTAAAGACTGAAATAAGAAAGCTGAAGACTCTTAACATCTATCATGCCTCTATCTAAATTCTCAAAAGGGGAGAACCAAAGAATGGTATACAACCATTAGCACATGAAGTGCACAATCGACCCAATCGAGCTGACTGCCACATCTGGTCCAGTCACACCTGTGCCCACCTACAACCACTTCCCGCTAACGGGCAGGAATTACGTAGGGTGTCCAAATGGACTAACTCGCTATCGAATAGTGGCTCATGCAGGCTATAGTCGAAATGCACGCTCTCTCAGAACGGATAGACTCAAGATGCTCAACCTCTCACACAACGGTCAAAGTACTCACAACGACACGGGACCACCGTCAAACTAAACGGCTCCCAACAACACTAGCACTGGTCTAAACATAGCTATTAGACTCCACTCAACCCCTAGGCACGAGTGCAACAATAAAAGTACCTGACCGAACAAACCCAATCGAATGAACCGGTATAAAACCCGGTACTGCCTGCTCTGTCATCAATCTCACGAATTCAGTATCTCCACTGTCCAAATGACCGGAACCCAACACAGTCTGACCGGAACCCAACACGGTCTAAGCCTACTCCGGATTGGCACTCGAGGGGAGCGACCCGCACGAGTAAAGTATCTCTGTAACAAGTATCACTATAACAAGTATCACCGTAACAAGTATCACCGTATAGCAGGACTGGATCACGACTCTGATCAAAGTGGGAAAACCCATCCACTAAAGGGAAACCCGATCCCTAATCTGATGCAACGGTAAACAATAAGTGGGAGACTCCATCTACTAAAGAAACCTGATACCCAATCTGATGTATAAGCAACCTCCGGTCAACGGGCCAATGTCCGCGGTTGCCGCAATACCCCACAAACCACAACCTGGTGCAACAACCCACACCCGGCCAACCGCCCAATATCCGCGGTCGCCGAAAACCCTGCCTACCACAATCTGGTACAACCTGTCCCCGACACCAAAATCCCAGCTACACTATCCCAAATCCCTGGTCGAACCCGAGCAACATGAACCATATGACTGACAAAAAGGAGAAAAGAAGCAAAGATGGTTTCTCCAAAGTCAAGTCCCAATATGAAAGTGTAGCAGTAAAAGATGGCCTATTTAGATGTCCATACAAGCATGCATTTGTCCTCAAGCAAGAAAAAGGAAGTATAATCGATAGTAGCTTCACATAAATATAAACTCATGCCAAAATCATCTATGACTATACCTGTCCATAATCCTCGATCCATAATCGCTCCTCAGAGTAGAACCTGCACATAACTACATAATCCTATCCCATTGCATAAACCAGCCTCATAAAAGGTTATGTGCTAACATGGCATGATAATCAATCATATAGGGTAACCTTGCCTTAGGTAAGCTTCCACTAATCATCGACATGAATATTCGATTAATACAATTGTCATAATATGAATAATTAACTTGCAATTCCCATAAAATCAACATTGTTAAGCTTACCGATCAATCCCAGGTATTGTACCCTACACCTGCATGCAATTCTAACATATAGAAGTAGAGAACCGTCCCCCGGTTCTCGGAACAAAGCATCCACCTGAAACGCATTCCGCAGGCAAAGCCGAAGTCGGTGAAGTACGCAGCCATACGAAATCCAAAATCTGCCGGAACCGCACCCTCGGTAAACAGTTGCACAAACCACTGTTCCAACAAACAACATCGAAGCCGAGAATCAATTACAACACAACTAAAACTCTCAAAACAGCATACGCTGTTTTTACCAACCAGCAGAGAGAAGAAGCCTTTTTACCTGTATACAGACCTCCAAAAATTCCAAAAAAATCATGGTTGCGATCCTCGGGACGAGTAGCCCCAGATCGACTATTTAAACGCCCCGTTCTGACACCTGTAGGCCAAGAAACAATTCGGACAACGTTGGAAGCCATTCCCTCAAGAACATAGTTCTGCTGAAAAGATAGTCCCAGAAAATCTTAATTATTACCTTCGAATCATCCTCAGAAAAATCCGATAAAAATACGGATGCGTTCCTCTCGAAGCGTAGATATCAATCGACTCCTTAAACACCTCATTCTGATGCCCGTAGGCTGAGAAATAAATCCAACAAGCTCATGCTGTCCAAAAATCACCACAAAAAAATAGGGGTCACAAGGTACCTCGGGAACTATGCCAAAAAACCAAAATGAGGCGAAGAGATCAACACGAAAAATGAAGCCGTACCTTTTCTGAACGCGCTGCAGCAAAAATTGTCGAAAACGATGTTGTGAGTAAGCCATGGAAGCCTCCGCACCAAAACGCGACAAAGGGGATCACCGGTGAAGGAAAGTCTCACTGCGCCGAAATGCCACATACCTCGAAGTGCGTGCCACCAAAAATTCCCAAACTTCTCCACGAGATGCTCCACAGGAAGATGAACAACTTTGCTTAAGGTTGCATAGAGAGGAGAGCTCGGGAAAAGCCTCAAACCGCATGCCAAAGGGAGGTATTTATAGCCAAAAACCAACAATTGAAGAACTTCCCATTGTGTCCCCACTTTCGGGCGCCCAAAACATCCGGGCTGCAACAGTACACCCAAAATGTACCCCTAACCGTAAAAGCCCGAATCAACTTTGGATCGACACGTGTCCCAAAACAGCAAACACCAAAACGGGCCACTCCCTTGGCGCCACGTGGCACCCGAACAGCGCACAGCCAACCGGCCCATTCTCTGCGCGACACGTGGCCTCTCCCCCGCGCCCGCTGCCCCGCGCGCCACCGCCTCGGGATTCGTGCCCACGTGCGCGCACGTCGCCGCTGCAGCGCCCATGCCGCGCACGCACCCCGAGGCAACCACCCTCCTGCTCCGTGGACCGGGTCCACAACACCCGCGAATCACAAGCTGCCACGTATCCCTCACCGGTCCACCGTGCACCCGCGAAACCTCCGTGGACCGCGCCGCCTGAACCAGCCTCCCAGCGGCCGCCACGTGTTATGCTCTCCGGTGCACGCCGGGGCCGTGGACCGCGCGCCTGCCCGCGGCCGCTCCGTCGCCTGCCCGAGCCCGCGCCGCCGCGCTCCGCCGCTGCCCGCACCGGCGCCGGAGCAATACTTGTTGCCTCGAAAATCGTGCCAAGTCATCCGGGCTCCGAAAAATACAAGTAAATTGCCCATTTCAATCGTTTTCGCGCGCTGAATCCAAATCCGCTGTCCGTTTTGCCAAATTCCAACTCCAAAATTTGTCGAAGGCATCCGGAAGGGCGTTTTTAATCTAATTTCCGCACTGAGTCCAATTTTGATGCCCGATTCGCGTGAAACCACTTCTAAACAATCGACGGGGTCCCCCAATTACCCACGTGATCCATTTAACACCCGAAGTCCATCACTTGTGTCCAAATTGGTGCAGAAACACCGCCGACACGCCACATAGGCCTCCAGAAGCTGCTGGTCACACTGTAGGAGCCCTGCAGATATCCGGGTCACCATAATACATGTGGGTCAAACCGACCAAACATGTCAATTGAATATGATGATGACATCTAATCAAGTAGCGCTCTACTACTAAGTCAGGATGGATGTAAAATGAATACCAGTAGAGCAATCAAGTGGAAAGTCAGACGGTGATACGTGCTTAGCATGCAAAGTGTGTATAATGAATAGAAAGGGGAAGAAGGAACATCACCGAGCTAGCACCACTATACCGACTCCGGGTCGAAGTACCCACCTGATTCGGCGAAACGCCTAACTCCCACGATGCTCCTGCTCACCGACCATACCTGCACCAGATCTACCGAGTCAAGACTAAATTCTACGACTCAAGATCACCCATCTCCCAACCCCAATACCGACGGAAGAAATAGATCTTTAAACCGAACTTCCGGAGCCCACCGGAAATTCCCCGGGACACCCCCGGAACCTCCAAACCGCTCCAAAAAGTCTCCAACACTTAATTAAATCACCCGCTGTCCCAAAACGCACCAAAATAGGTTCCCGGACAGCAAACACTAGTTTAACACTTATAAAATATAATTAGGTGCTACTTGCCGAAGTGGGTCCCCAGCATTGCCGGAAACGGTTTCGGAACATAAATTAAGCTCCACGAGGACCGCGAATCATGGACAAGTAGTCCAAAGGGTTTGCGCACGTTGCCCGAGGCAACCCGTGCGGTCGGTTTGAATTCTGGGTCCTAGGTGCTCCAACAGTTGCATAAAAATAAATAAAATATGTGTTTAAGCTTTTACCGCAAACCACGTGCTTCGGCGACAAACCAACAGCGTGGACCGATGGATCTCGGTGCACGGAACGCCGCGCTCGCTGTCCGGAGTGAAGGCAATACTCAAGGAGTGTTTCAGGTTGATCCGAAAGCCAAAACCTAATTTTGCCTTGGGGGGCGCGGTCCGACATGCAAACCGAGGCAAAAACGGGGCTCGGCGGTGTCGCCGCAACGTCCGCGACGAAGAGGGAGCAAGCCCGGATCGATCCTTGACTGCAGCCCACAAGGGTGAGTGTGCTGTTAGAGGGCGAGCAACAGAGAGAAAGAAAAAAGAGGAAAGCTTGGCAAGGGCCAAGCTTCCTTGGACTCCGGCTCACCTTGGAGGAAGAAGGGCGCCCGAAATCAGCATAGGGAGGGAGCGGCAGGGAGCGGCGCGCAGCACCCACGCGCACGGCTCGCGCGGCCTGTGCTCCGGACGCGCTGGGCTCTGTGTTGGAAAATGATACAAATACTTCATGATGTTAGTGGTCCTAGTATTATGCAAGTAGTGGATGAATGTAGTGCTAGTAGTGGACCAATTTAGTTAGAAGTTGACTAAGTCATGGAGTGATGGATTAATTTGTTAAGTAGTGGGTTATATAGTGGAGTTCATGCTAACTAGTTTTTAGGAGTACATGTGTAGTGGGTGTAGTGGAGAACATGTGTTGAGTTAGGTTTTCTTAAACTTTAAGTTTTCTTCTTCTATTTAAATCCTTTGATTGTAAGCTTGTAAGTGAAAAAAGTTTTTTGAGTTTAAAAGTGTTTCTTCCACTTCATTTGTTGTAGCAAATTTTATTAGTGAGTTTTTACTTTAGAAAGCTTCTTCACCCTACAATTGGTATCAGAGCCCCGTTGTGATCAAGACTGGCCGTTGTGGTATTCAAGCAAGAAGCAGTCGGAAGGGTCGTACAAAGAGAGGTATATTCTCATTACACTTGTTTCCATGATGAGTAACTCAAGTGCACTTAATCTCTTTCAATCCTTGGTTCCAATTTTCAATGGAGAAAATTATAAATTTTGGAGCATCAAAATGCGAACTTTTTTTATTTCACAAGATCTTTGGGATCTAGTTGAGTATGGTTATGTGGAAGCAGAAAGTTCAAAAAGTACAGATAAGACAGCAAATCAAAAAGAGCTCCGCAAAAAGGATGCCAAGGCGTTGCTTGTGTTGCAGCAGGCAGTGCACGACACTATTTTTCCTCGAATTGCAAATGCCACCAAATCAAATGAAGCTTGGACTATCTTGAAGCAAGAATATCAAGGAAATGACCGAGTTCGAACGGTGAAACTACAAACTCTCCAAAAAGAATTTGAAAATCTCTACATGAAAAATATCGAAGGTATGCAAGAATACTTTTCTCGAGTTGCCATCACCAAATCAGATGAAGCTTGGACTATCTTGAAGCAAGAATATCAAGGAAATGACCGAGTTCGAACGGTGAAACTACAAACTCTCCAAAAAGAATTTGAAAATCTCTACATGAAAAATACCGAAGGTATGCAAGAATACTTTTCTCGAGTTGCCATCATTATTAATCAGATGAAATGTCTTGGTGATGATATTTCTGAGAAGAAAGTGGTCGAAAAAGTTTTAAGAAGTCTTCCTCCAAAATTTGATCATATTGTCGCCGCCATAGAGAAATCAAAGGACTTATCAAATTATTCATTTAATGAATTAATTGGTTCTCTTTTAGCTCATGAACAGCGACTAAACAGATCAATCAAGAAAAGTGCAGAAAATGCATTTGACTCAAGAGTTGAGAATTCGAAGTCAAGAGGCGACCAAAAATGTACAGGAAAAGGCCATGGAAGAAATGGCTTTCGCGGTCGTGGAAGAGGCCGAGGCTATAGTAGAGGAAGATTCGATACAAACTATCAACATGATGACAACGAGAAAAGCAACCAAAGCCAAGGCTATAAAAGTAAGCAATGTCATTTTTGTAAGAAATGTGGTCATATAGAATCTTATTGTTGGGCTAAAGCAAAACAACAAGCCAACTATGCAGAAAAGAAAGAAGAGGAAGGTAAACTATTTCTTACCTGTCTGAATTCTAATGTTAGTAGTGCTAATTTGTGGATTTTGGATAGTGGATGTAGCAACCATATGTTGTGATTTAAGAACCTTTTTCGTCACGTTGATGAATCCGTAAAATTGCAAGTTCGGCTCAGAGATGATAAGGTTCTACAAATTGAAGGAAAATGGACAGTTGCTATAAAAACTAAGTCATGTATGGAAAAGCTTATCAACGATGTTTATTATGTACATTCCTTGGCTCATAACTTACCAAGTGTTGGACAACTGATTGAAAGAGGATATCATGTTAAGTTTCATGATAATTTTTGTGAGATTAGTCATGAAAGATCTTAAATGCCTTTGATTAAAATTCATATGGCTGAAAATAAAATGTTTGTACTTGACATTTCATGTATTGACGAGCATGCTTTGCTTGCTAATACTAAAAATGAATCATGGCTTTGGCATTTGTGTTATGGTCATTTACATTTTAATGGATTGAAATTATTGAGTCAAAAGAAAATGGTGTTTGGCTTACCGGGAATAGATTGTATGGATGAAGTTTGTGAAGGGTGTGTTTATGGCAAGCAACACCGAATTTCTTTTCCCATTGGAAAATCTTGGAGAGCTTCAAGACCTCTACAGTTGATACATGCCGACATTTGTGGTCCAATGCAAACTCTTTCTTTTAACAAAAGTAAGTACTTTTTGTTGTTTACTGATGATTTTACCAGAATGAGTTGGGTGTACTTCATCGCACAGAAATCAGAAGCACTTGATAGATTTCGGGAGTTTAAGGCGCAAGTTGAGAACTAGAGTGGGTATTCCATTAAAATTCTTCGAACAAATCGAGGGGGAGAGTTTTTATCCGTTAATTTCTTTTCTTTTTGCAAAGAAAATGGCATTTGCAGGCAATTAACAGTGAAGTATACACCGGAGCAAAACGGAGTTGCCGAGTGCAAAAATCGAACAATAGTGGAGATGGCTCGAAGTATGCGTAAAGAGAAGAAGCTTCCAAATGATTTTTGTGCTGAAGCTGTAGCAACCTCGGTGTTTCTCCTAAATCGATCTCCAACCAAGGCGGTACGTAATATGACACCTTTTGAAGCTTGGTGTGGAAGAAAGCTGGAGGTGAGCTATTTTAGAATTTTTGGTTCTATTGCCTATGCATTTGTTCACACCGAAAATCGTAAAAAATTGGATGACAAAAGTGAAAAATGTATCTTTATTGGCTATAGTAATGAATCAAAAGGCTATCGACTATACAATCCGATAACAAAGAAACTACTTATAAGCCGAGATGTTATTTTTTATGAAGATAGTTTTTGGGATTGGAATGAAAGTGTGCATGTACCATTACCAATTGACGAAAGAAAGTCACTCGCACTTCCAAATGAAGAAGTAGAAGCTTCGCAAGCCACTCCAAAAGGCCAAAGGAAAGAAACTGTGGAAAAATCGACTTCATCATTGTCGGATTCAGAAATCCCTCCTTTAAAGGTAAAGTCCTTGAAAGAAATTTATGAAATTTGTAAATTTGCTCTTATGGTTGCAAAGCCCGTATGTTTTGAAGAAGCTTATGAAAAAAGGAATGGAAGAACGCAATGCATGAAGAGATTGCAGCTATTGAAAAGAACAGAACTTGGGAGCTTGTTGAGATGCCAAAAGAAAAGGAAGCAATTGGTGTAAAATGGGTTTAAAGGGTGAAGCATGGTGCTGACGGAAAGGTTCAAAAATACAAAGCGCGGCTTGTAGCCAAAGGATATGTTCAAAAACCTGGTATTGATTTTCTTGAAACTTTTTCACCTGTTGCTCGTTTAGAAACTGTTCAAATTATTTTAGCTTTAGCTGCTCAAATGAAATGGTCTGTTTATCAATTCGATGTTAAGTCGGCTTTTCTTAATGAAAATTTGGATAAAGATGTGTATGTAGAGCAGCCACAGTCTACAAGCTCAAGAAAGCTCTTTATGGCTTGAAGCAAGCCCCTAGAGCAAGGTATAGCCGCCTTGATATCCATCTCCGGCAACATGATTTTCAAAGAAGTGAGAATGAACCTACGTTATATATAAAGGTGAAAGGTAAAGAGATTATCATTATTTGTGTATATGTCGATGACATAATTTACACGGGTTCATCGGATCATCTTATTCATGATTTCAAGAATATTATGATGCGTGAATTTGATATGTCGGATTTGGGACTTTTACATTATTTTCTTGGTCTTCAAGTTATGCAAACTGATAATGGTATCTTTTTTATCTAAGAAAAGTATGCATTTGACTTGCTCAAAAAATTTAAGCTGCAGAATTGTAAAGGATTTGCAACTCCTATGAATCTGAATGAAAAATTGACAAAGGATGATGGAACAGAAAGAGTTGATGCGCGAATTTTCTGAAGTATAGTTGGGGGTTTAATGTATTTGACACATTCACATCCTGAATTATGTTTTCCGTTAGCTTAATATCCAGATTTATGCATGATCCTACAAAGCATCACCTTGGAGCTGCAAAACAAATTCTACGCTACATTCGGGAAACTATTAATTTCGGCATTTGGTACCACCCAGTTACTAATCTCAAATTGGTTGGTTTTAGTGACAGTGATTGGGCAGGTTCTCAAGATGACAGGAAAAGCACAAGCGGATGGATCTTCAATTTTGGATCAGGAGATGTTTCTTGGGCATCAAAGAAGCAAGCTACTACCGCATTGTCCTCCTCTGAAGCTGAATATATGGCTGCAACATCGGCCGCCTGTCAAGCTGCTTGGATGCAAAGAATTTTGGAGGATCTACATCATGCACAAGAACACCCAACGGAGATATATTGTGACAACCGTTCAACCATCGCAATGACGAAGAATCCGGTATTCCATGATCGTACAAAACACATCAAAATACGCCATCACTTCATTCGGGATCTTGTCAATAATAAGCAAATCGACATGAAGAATTGTTCCACCAACGAACAAGTTGCCGATGGATTGACAAAAGCTCTCTCTCACGACAAATTTTTAAAGTTCAGAAAAGCCCTCGGTGTTACTGAATTTGCATCAAGGGGGAGTGTTGGAAAATGATACAAATACTTCATGATGTTAGTGGTCCTATTATTATGCAAGTAGTGGATGAATGTAGTGCTAGTAGTGGACCAATTTAGTTAGAAGTTGACTAAGTCATAGAGTGATGTAGTGGAGTTCATGCTAGTTATCTAGTGGAGTTAATTTGTGTAAGTAGTGGGTTATGTAGTGGAGTTCATGCTAACTAGTTTTTAGGAGCACATGTGTAGTGGGTGTAGTGGAGAACATGTGTTGAGTTAGGTTTTCTTAAACTTTAAGTTTTCTTCTTCTATTTAAATCCTTTGAATGTAAGCTTGTAAGTGACAAAAGTTTTTTGAGTTTAAAAGTGTTTCTTCCACTTCATTTGCTGTAGCAAATTTTATTAGTGAGTTTTTACTTTAGAAAGCTTCTTCACCCTACACTCTGCGCGAGCGCGCTTTCACGGGGTTAGAATCGCTTGACGAAACCCGTGCGGCGCTCGTCCGTCACCTGCACGAACGAGCCAGCCAAAACCGTCCCGAGGCACAACTCCGCAAATTGTATCGAGCGAGAATCGAGAGAAAGGCAACCAATGGTCCTGTAAATAAGCACAAACGACCGATATTTTATTGATTAGCGAAAGTGGATTACAATGAAAGAGGGACACGACTCGACTTGGTCGGGCACAGGCCGTTGAGGCAAAACGAACACCAAAGACACCCCGTTTTTCAAGCAGAGCCGGCTCACTTAATACACATCAATCAAATCTTCCCGTACTACCCTATATTGACATCCACCCCTTTGGCACCCCGGGGGTACAAAGGTGCTCACCGAGGGGTACGTTTTTGAGCGGCGCACATCTATAGGAAAATAGGCCTCCGGCCCATGCCCGACACGCGTCCGGCTCAACCCGGCGCATAAGCGGCCATTGTTAGCGAAAGGCCTATGCCCCTTTTGGATGTGTAGCACAAGTGAACCCACGGGTGCCAATCGGATGCCAATTTACAAGTAAATGCCCAACCCAAAAAGGGAAAATCCTATGTTGACACCCGTGTCCGACAACATTTACAGACTCGATGCATTATTGACAAAGTCAGGCCCGTTGATGGTTGGAAGAGGGGCCTGACAGACTCCCCCACTTGATTCCTCGACACCCTCGTCGAGGTCTTCAGTTGTACCTCCTGCGCGGTTGGATCATCCCGACGTTTCCGCCTGGGTCTTCTGCTGGTACTCCTGGATCTTGTTGTCTTCATGCCGAAGGGCGCTTTCTGGTTCCTAGCTGGCTTCAGCTCTTGGTAGGTTCTTCCACTTGACGAGGAACTCCTTCTCCGCTGCTCCATTGGAAGCTTCCGCACTCGGTCCGCCAGAATTTCTTCGACTCGCCTCTCGACAGAGGAGATTGTGGGGGGGAGGCGAGTGGAGATGTTTCTTGAGGTGTCCTCGCGGTCGGCATGATAGGGCTTGAGATAGCTCGTATGGAAGACCGGGTGGATTTTAAGCCACGCCGGGAGCTGCACACGGTAGGAGACCTTTCCCACCTTGCCCATGATGAGGAAGGGGCCTTCGTATTTTCGGACGAGCCCTTTGTGAACCTTCCGAAACACCTTCAGGGATGCTGGTTGGAGCTTGATCAGCACCTCGTCACCAATGCAATAGTCTCGAGGCCGCCTGTCCTTATCGGCCCACTTCTTCATGGTTCTCGCCGCTTTCTCCAAGTAGGCTCGGGCAACTTCAACATTACGATGCCACTCCTTGGCAACGTGGTACGCTGAGGGGCTGCTGCCGGTATACCCGATGACCAGCGTGTGAGGTGTCGACGGCTGTTGTCCAGTGATGATCTCGAAGGAGATTTTGTTTGTCGCAGAGCTCCGCTGCAAGTTGTACGAAAACTGGGCTACGTCCAAAAGCTTCACCCAGTCTCGTTGATTGGCACTGACAAAGTGCCGAAGGTATTGCTCCAGTAGAGCGTTTATTCTTTCAGTCTGGCCATCCGTCTGAGGGTGCATACTTGTGGAGAAGTATAGTTTGGATCCCAACAACTTGAAGAGTTCCGTCCACAAGCATCCCAAGAAGTGAGGATCTCTATCGCTGACGATGTTCTGCGGGATTCTGTAATACCTGCGGGTTTCAGGGAACCCGGATCCCTTCATTTTAAATTTAATTGCACCGCGGTCCGCTTAAGGGGTCTGAAAGGTGGTTTTTAATTCCTTGTTTCTGGGCAGACTGTCGGGGCTCGCGAGTATTTTTAGACAATAAAGCTCGCGAAACGGAGAACGGCGTCGCGATCGGTTTTGGATTCTGACCCCGGAATCTCCCAGAATAAATTCCGGAAGACCGCCGACAGTCCAGGCGACTAGCACGGTTTTCGAGGCGGACCGGACCCAGGTTAGTGACCAATTGCCCTAATCCACCTATTTGAGGTTGGGGCCAATTCCCACTTTCCTTCTTGACCGACTGGGTTATATCTTGTGGTTTGGGGTAAGGGTTCGCAGAATTCCCTTTCTCGCACCATACGCACGCGTTTCTGAGCGCGGACGAGGAACCGTCTCTTCCCTCCCCAACACCACCTTCTTCCCATCGATTGGCGTAGAGAAACGAGGGGCGCGATCGAGGAGAGGGAGGAACGTCCGCACACGCACTCTTCGAATCCGGGCACGCAAGAACGAGAAGATCCCCCTCAGTCAACCCTAGCCGACGGAACCAAGGTGAGTCGTGATTTCGTCCCTTCTTGTTTCTTGGATCGGACGAGGGGAGGGAGTTCTTGGGGTTTGGATCTACGGAGGTGGGACGCCGATGCCCTAAGAGACGAGGGAGGGGCGAGCCACCCGCCGGCAGGGCACCCGTGCGGGCATGGTGCCGCACGGGGCCGCCCGGGCCTGCGGGCAGCTTCTCCCCCCCCCCCCCCTGTCACGCCCCGGGGGTTCGAATCGCGCGGAAGAGGAGCCACCGATGCCCCTAATTCAGCCATGTATTTTTTTTTTGTAAACCCATGCTCCCCGGTGCGTGTCCAGACCCGCCGCATACACAAATTCACTCTGCAAACGGGCAGAGTCTCCTTTGTATATGCACGGCGTCTCAATTACAAAGTGTCTCACAAGGTGTAGCACATACAATCTCTAACCACATCAGTTGGGGTCTCGTACACATACAACCAAACAACTCACATGACATTCTAGTATTCACATAGAACATAGAGGCCAAGGTTTTGAAAGGATAAATAATCACAAGGTTTTGAAAGCGGCACCCCCACGATGCCATCGTTTTAGGAAAGACCGTTTGAAATCCACATAAATCCACAGGGTTTAAAAACGGCACCCACTCGATGCCGAACTTTGTGAAAATAGTTCGCAAACACATAAATTCCACAAGGTTTGTAAAATTCGGTGCTCACATGGCACCCACGTTTTGAAAGTAGTTTTCGCAAACGGTTTTCTTTGCTTTTCATTGTTTAAAATGGCCAAGTAAGAAAGAAAGTAACAATCATTCGTTTATTCGAAAAAAAGGGAAGAGGCAACATCCACTTCGACCCCACGGGGGTGTCGCAATCCACAACTAGCTAGCATGAGTAATAAAAGAAAAGGGAAAGAAGAGTCACTGTATCTGAAGTCACTAAAAGTCAGAACAGCACCCTCGCGGCCTCACCGGTGCCCTAGCACTCGCCCCTGGACGAACCTGTCACGGAGTGGGAAGTCAGTGACTGGAAATATCATAATGAGCAAAAGAAAGCTAAAACAAAGCAAACCACTGTAACCAGAGCAACCGTCACCCCTCATACACCGTCAACAATGGTCATATCCTGCACCAAACAAAAACCGGGCACCATTCCCGAACACCGCACCGGGCCCCTGCCCCGGTGCCCCCCTCTGCCGAGCACCTGTCTCGGCCGCCGAGCACCAGCCTCGGCGTCACCGCTCACACCCTCCACCCATGAGGGCCCCCATTCCTAACGCCACCGTCGCGTGGGGTACACGGGTCAACGTACCACTTTTCCGGAAAAGCACACCCTCGCGGTGGCCAAACCGCCGGTGTGCGTGTAGTAACACCAGAGCCTTATAACCAGATATGTATATATGCTAAATCAAATGAAGTAAAAGTGGGGTCAGCATTGCTCATAAGGGATAACTTAGAAAAGAAAACACCTTTGCTCACGAGGAATAACTTAAAGGAGAAAATACCTTTGCTCATGAAGAATAACTTAGAAGAGAAAACACCTTTGCTCATGAAGAATAACTCAAAGGAGAAAACACCTTTGCTCATGAAGAATAACTTAGAAGAGAAAACACCTTTGCTCATGAGGAATAACTTAAAGGAGAAAACACCTTTGCTCATGAAGAGTAACTTAGAAGAGAAAACACCTTTGCTCATGCTAACACCTTACATATGTACGCCCTTACCCAATTAACCTTGGCGAAAGTACCCACCTTGTGTGTGTCATCCGGTGTTCGGCACGTCCGCGATCGTGCGCCTGTTCCCTGTAGCGTCTCGCACTCCTGAGGAACAAAGACATGTCAAAACTAAGGGACTCGAAACCCCAGACGCTGACTCTAGGCCGAAAA
This sequence comes from Tillandsia leiboldiana, assembly GCA_029204045.2. NCBI lineage: Eukaryota > Viridiplantae > Streptophyta > Magnoliopsida > Poales > Bromeliaceae > Tillandsia > Tillandsia leiboldiana. Next base: position 10,782,645 of record CM055064.1, read on the forward strand.
GTCGACCGCCGCGAACTTCGGGCTTCGCGCGGCGGAGTTCCCCGCACAGCACCGACCCGTGCGGCGCGCGCTTGGCCTACGGACAGCCTCCTCCCCGCGCGGCCCCGACCCGACACGGATCCTTGCGGCGCGCTTGCCGTGCGGCGTGCAGCCTGCAGGCGGCCCGTGCGGCCCCAGCCCGCGCGGTGGCCTCGTGCAGGCAGCGCCCGCACGGCGCGCGTGCCACGCGGAGCCCCGTCTGCAGGCGGCACGCGCGGCACCTGTCCGCGCGGTGCCCGCCTGCGGGCGGTGCCCGCGCTGCGCCCCTGCCGCGCGGAGCCCCGCCTGCAGGCGGCCAGCGCGGCACCTGCCCGCGCGGTGCCCGCCTGCGGGTGGTGCCCGCGCGGCGCGCCTGCCGCGCGGTGCCCCGCCTGCAGGCGGCCCGCGCGGCACCTGCCCGCGCGGTGCCCGCCTGCGGGCGGTGCCCGCGCGGCGCGCCTGCCGCGCGGTGCCCGCCTGCGGGCGGTGCCCGCGCGGCGCGCCTGCCGCGCGGTGCCCCGCCTGCAGGCGGCCCGCGCGGCATCTGTCCGCGCGGTGCCCGCCTACGGGCGGTGCCCGCGCGGCGTCCCTGCCGCGCGGTGCCCCGCCTACAGGCGGCCCGCGCGGCACCTGTCCGCGCAGTGCCCGCCTGCGGGCGGTGCCCGCGCGGCGCCCCGACCGCGCGGTGCCCCGTCTGCAGGCGGCCCGCGCGGCACCTGTCCGCGCGGTGCCCGCGCAGCACCCCTGCCGCGCGGGCGGTGCCCAGGCGGCGCCCCTGCCGCGCGGTGCCCCGCCTGCAGGCGGCCCGCGCGGCATCTGCCCGCGCGGTGCTCGCCTGCGGGCGGTGCCCGCGCGGCGCACCTGCCGCGCGGTGCCCCGTCTGCAGGCGGCCCACGCGGCATGTGCCCGCGCGGTGCCCGCCTGCGGGTGGTGCCCGCGCGGCGCTCCTGCCGTGCGGCGCCCCGCCTGCGGCCGGCCCGGCGGCGGCGGCGGCGGCGACGCCAACCCTCTCCGCGAAGACTCCACCCCGAAACGCAAAACAAAAACCTAACGGAAAAACTCACCTTCGATCCGCTGAGAAAAGAGAAGAAGAGGATCGTCCTATCGTTGTCCGGTTGATCCCGCGAGCAAGAAACCTTCGTCCCTCTCCCGAAAGCCCCGCCGTCGGTCGTAACGAGAGCGAAAAAGGGGGTTGGGTCCAGTTTTATTTTCTCTTTTTCCCTCCCGTAGCGACTCTTAAAAACCCTAGCCGCCGAACGAAGGAACCTAAGAGGGAAAACCTAAAACCCTAGGTTCTCAAAGGGATCTTAAAGAAATATTAGGAACAGATCCGGCGGCTAGAGTTACCCCGAGAAACGTGCCGATCGTTCGCACGGATCCCGGGGCGACTAAAAGGGGGTCCGAACTTCAAAATTTTATTCTGGGAGAACCGGGAGTCGGAATCCGAAACCGATCGCGTCCCCGTTCTCCGTTTCGCGAGCCCTTCCGCCTAAAAATGTCTGCGAGCCCCGACGGACTTTCCGGAAAAACACCAAAAATTGACCCATTGTCGGACAGTCATAAGAAAAGGGATAACGGGAAGGGTCAAGGAAAGGCCAGGTCTTACACCCCCCCCCCCCCCCCCCCCCCCCCCGGCGCAAGCCGGGCGCCGCGCGGGGCCGCCTGCACGCGGGGGTGCCGCGCGGGGTCTGGCACCGCGCGGGGCAGCCCGCGCATGCGGGCAGTGCACCCGCGCGGGCTGGGCGCCGCGCGGGGGCGCCGCGCCGGGTCTGGCACCGCGCGGGGCATCCCGCGCATGCGGGCAATGCACCCGCGCGGGCTGGGCGCCGCGCGGGGCCGCCCGTACGCGGGGGTGCCGCGCGGGGTCTGGCACCGCGCGGGGTAGCCCGCGCATGCGGGCAGTGCACCCGCGCGGGCTGAGCGCCGCGCGGGGCCGCCTGCACGCGGGGGGCGCCGCGCGGGGTCTGGCACCGCGCGGGGCAGCCCGCGCATGCGGGCAGTGCACCCGCGCGGGCTGGGCGCCGCGCGGGGCCGCCCGCACGCGGGAGTGCCGCGGGGGGTCTGGCACCGCGCGGGGCAGCCCGCGCATGCGGGCAGTGCACCCGCGCGGGCTGGGCGCCGCGCGGGGCCGCCCGCACGCGGGGGGCGCCGGGCGGGGCCGCCTGCATGCGGGGGGCGCCGCGGGGGGTCTGGTACCGCGCAGGGCAGCCCGCGCATACGGGCAGAGCACCCGCGCGGGCTGGGCGCCGCGCGGGGCCGCCCGCATGTTGGGCTGGGCGCCGCGCGGGGTCTGGCACCGCGTGGGGCAGCCCGCGCATGCGGGCAGTCCACCCGCGCGGGCTGGGCGCCGCGCGGGGCCGCCCACATGTGGGGCTGGGCGCCGCGCGGGGTCTGGCACCGCGCGGGGCAGCCCGCGCATGCGGGCAGTGCACCCGCGCTGGCTGGGCGCCGCGCGGGGCTGCCCGCATGTGGGGCTGGGCGCCGCGCGAGGTCTGACACCGCGCGGGGCAGCCCGCGCATGCGGGTAGTGCGCCCGCGCGGGCTGGGCGCCGCGCGGGGCCGCCTGCATGCGGGGGCGCCGCGCGGGGCCTGGCACCGCGCGGGGCAGCCCGCGCATGCGGGCAGTGCACCCGCGCGGGCTGGGCGCCGCGCGGGGCCGCCCGCATGTGGGGCTAGGCGCCGCGCGGGGTGAGGCGCCATACGGGGCGCCGAGCGGGCAGCCGTACCTGCGGGCAGCGCACACGTGCGGGCAGCGCGGGACCATCGTCGTCGCCGTAGAGAACCGAGGGCCCGTTCCGAGACGGGAGCCGGTTAGTGTTTGTATTCTTCATTGTTCGTATTTAGTGGGTTCTGACTCTCCGCCCGGGGATCCTTTTTGTAATTTTGGGGAGCGTGCCGGGACGCGGAGGAGTCGAGCGTTGTTCGCCACAAGCGACAGGTGGGTTTTATTTTGGTACTTAGCGCCGATTTCTGGCGGTTGTTTTACTCTTGACTTTACCTTATATTGCTAACAGGATAGCGGTTATAGCTTTACTCTTGGTTATACATTATGTTGCTAACACGTTAGCGGTTATAGCTTATTCTTGTGTACTATTGTTATTGTTGGTTACGTTGCTCGGGGCTGCAGCACGCGCACCCGCGGTTTGGACACCGCAAAGGGTGCGCTTTTCCGGAAAAGTGGTCCATGACCCGTGTACACCCACAGGACGGAGTGGGGCCTCTTTAGTTGTGGGGCTTGGATGCACCAAGGTGCGAGCGGTGCGACCCGTTGGTTTAGTTGTCCGACGTGGGAGCGGTGCGACCCGTCGGTTTAGTTGTCCGACGTGGGAGCGGTGCGACCCATTCGGTTTAGTTGTCCGACTTGGGCGCGGTGCGATCCGTCGGTTTAGTTGTCCGACGGGATCAGGTATTGTAGGTTTACAGGTGTTTGATTTTACTTTTCCCTTGCGAGGGTGGTTGCTCCGGATAGGCTACGGTTGGACGTTTCCTTTACCTGCTTTGCTATTATCATTTTTGTTTAGTCGCTGACTTCCCACTTTGCGACAGGGTCCTACAGGGGGGAGAGTTGGGCGACGGTGAGGCCACGGCAAGAGGTTCTGGGTCCCTGGAGACCTGAACAGTACTTTATCTCTTTCTTTCGCATTCCATTTATTATTTGTAGACTGTGGATGGTTCTCGATACCCTCGTGGGGTCGATGTGGATGTCGGTATGGTGACAAATAAATTGTTCAGTTTTCTTTACATCTCTGTGGGCCGCTTTGGAAAATAAAAGAGCAAACAAAAGAAAAGATTGCGAAAACTACTATTTCAAAAACTCGAGTGTCGTGTGGGCACCGTTTTCAAAACCTTGTGGATTTATGGTTTGCGAAAATGGATTTCAAAACCTAAGTGCCGGGTGGGCGCCGTTTCAACAATTGTGGGTTTATCCTTTCAAACTAAACGGCCGTGAGTTTTTATTCTGCGCATTGTGAATGGTTGTATGTCTGGGTTGTTGTGATTGAATGTTTACCCGTTATTGGACATTGTACAAACCGTGACGCCGTGCATATACAGGGGAGACTCTGTCTGTTTGTGGAGTGATCCTGTATATGCGGCGGATCTGGGCACGCGCTGGGGAAGAAGGTTCTCAAAAAAAAAAATAAATACATACCTTTTGTAATTCGTTTCCGCTAAAAATAATCCCCCGGGGCGTGACAGATTAAGATGGTATCAGAGACTTAGCTTTCAATCACAACAATTGGTGCCGACGTCCACAGGAATACCTCACTTAACTACAAAGGAATGGAATGGATAGGTCATAGGAGAGTAGGACGCGAGTGATCGTGGGGAGGGGAAATTGGTGTAGTTCCTTTCTATGGCGGGTTTTCCTAACTATCCTAGGATTAATATGTTTCCCTGGTGTGCACAGATAGAAGTCCGATTTCGGTGAGTAGCTGTTGCCGGACATGGACTTTGCGGCGGAAGCGAACCGCTTACTGTGCAACCAGCTGCGCGACGTGGCTGGGCAGCTGCTAAACCTCGCGGAGCGCATGAGTATACTGACCCAGGAGCTTGAGGGTGTCGACCACGTCCAGTGTGGCACCGGTGGCGTTACCCCCCATGGGATACCACCAACTGGCGTTCCCACCTTTCAGGGAGCGGTCAACTCGGCCATGCGCGCGGAGCTAGAGCGTACACGACAAGCATACCCCTACCAGAGAGGCCGAGCGACCAAGCGCCAGAGGAAAGGGCCGAAACCCGGGCAGTCGACGAGGGAGGGACCTGAACCACCAAAGCCATGTGTCATTTGTGATGGCGCGCATCCAATGATGGTTTGCCCTTGGCGGGACGAACATTGCTTCCGGTGTGGTAGGCCGGGCCACACCCGTTACGAGTGCCCCCGGAAGCCGGCCGTCACTAGACCCCAGGCGCCGAGACCCGCCGACCTACGCCTGACGGACTCTTCTGATCCCGAGTCCCCACCCCGCCACGCCGAACGTCGCTGGCCCAAAGGTTGTGGGCGAACCCCCCCAGCCGCCCCAGAGAACGGTGATGCGACATCCCTGAATGAGGAATAGCAGGTAATACCGTATATACCTTCTTCTAGATAGGCCTTGATTCTTATATTGTTTCTTTCGTGTACTGTACGGTTGTGCCCGGGGAGGGTGTTTTACGCGTGAGGTTACTCCCCTGGCTTCGCCTTAGGAGTTGTCGTACCCGGGTTACGGGGAGGGAAGGGGTCGACCGTAAGGATTTTACCTAGGAGGGAGTCGGGCACCAGGTAGAAATCCCTTGCCCCTGGGATCTGGTAGTTATCCCATTGAAGGAGTATGTTTTAGTACTCGGGGTGGATTGGCTCTCAAAGTACCAAGTACTTATCGACTGTGAGAAGCGGCTTGTGCAATTACAAAAACCGAGCTTCCCGAAAAATGGGTATCTGGCGTGCACGAGCATCTCCTTCCCAGCAATCATCTCATCGACACGGGCTAGAAGATTGGTGGAGGGTGGGTGTGTGGCCTACTTGGCATCGGTGGATCTAGTTACCCGACCCTCGGCGACACCTTCAGACATCCCAGTGGTGAGGGATTTTCCCGATGTCTTCCCGACGGAACTGCCAGGGATACCCCCTGAACGAGAGATGGTGTTCCCTATCGAGCTCTTACCGAGTACTCAACCTATCACGAAGGCGCAACTGGAGGACCACTTGGACGAAGGGTTATCAGGCCGAGTGTGTCGCCCTGGGGCGCACCAGTACTCGTTGTACGGAAGAAAGACGGAAGCCTGCGTCTCTGCATCGACTACAGAGGGATAAACAAGGTTACAGTGAAGAATAAGTACCCCCTGCCCAGAATAGACGACCTCTTCGACCAGTTGCGAGGAGCAACGGTGTTCTCAAAGATTGACCTACAATCGGGCTACCATCAGCTCCGGGTTCGGAATGAAGACATCCCGAGGACCGTCTTCCGAACCCGGTACGGCCACTACGAGTTCACGGTTATGCCGTTCGGGCTTACGAACGCCCCCGCGGTCTTTATGGATATGATGAACCGGATATTCAGACCATTCCTAGACCGGTTCGTAGCGGTCTTCATCGATGACATACTGATCTACTCACCCACCGACGAGGAGCACGAGGACCATTTGCGAACGATTCTCCAAACCCTCAGGGAGCAGAAGCTGTTCACTAAGCTCAAAAAGTGTGAATTCTGGCTACGCGAGGTGGGATTCCTAGGGCACGTGATTTCGGCGAAAGGAATCGCCGTGGACCCCAAGAAGGTGGAATCGGTGATCGACTGGCAGCCGCCGACGACGGTGACGGAGATCCGCAGTTTCCTGGGCCTGGCAGGATATTACAGACGCTTCGTCGAAGGTTTCACGAAAATTGCTACCCCTTTGAACCGGTTGACCAGAAAAGGGGAGAAGTTCATATGGACAGCTAAATGCCAGGAGAGCTTTGAGGAACTAAAAAGAAGGCTGACCAGGGCCCCAATACTTGTACTACCAATACCCGGGGGGGATTATGAAGTGTACTGCGACGCATCGAGGATCGGCCTTGGGGGTGTATTGATGCAACAGGGGAAAGTAATAGCCTATGCTTCCAGGCAACTGAAGGATTACGAAAGGAATTACCCGATACACGATTTGGAACTGGCTGCAGTGGTCCTTGTTCTAAAGTTATGGAGACACTATCTCTTTGGTGTCCACTGTAACGTCTTTTCAGACCACCAAAGTCTTAAGTATCTGTTCACCCAAAAGGAGCTAAATTTGCGGCAGAGGCGGTGGCTTGAGTTATTGAAGGATTACGATCTAACAATTCAATACCACCCCGGGAAGGCAAACGTGGTGGCAGACGCTTTGAGCAGAAAGGGACAACCGGAAGAGGCGCCGGCACGCGCGATAACTGAGCAGAGCACCTTGATCGCGGAATTCTCACGACTGAGGTTAGAGGTGGTACCAGCGGGCATAGTTGCACAACTGACAGCGTTGGTGGTCAAGCCGACGCTTTTCGAGAAAATCCGAGAAGGACAGCAAGCGGACTCGCACTTACAGCTCGTGCGAGACAAGATCTCCCCGGGCCAGGAGAATGACTTTGCAGTGGGAGGTGACGGCATCATGCGGTTCCGCGGGCGTTTCTGTGTACCGGTTTCACCGGAATTGAAGGAGGAAATTCTGGCAGAAGCACACCGCGCTCCTTATACGGCGCATCCAGTGGGCACGAAGATGTACAGGGACCTCAAGCAGACTTTCTGGTGGCCCAAGCTGAAGGGGGATGTGACACGACATGGAGCTCATTGCCTGGTATGTCAGCAGATAAAGGCAGAGCATCAGCGGCCGGCGGGAAAATTATAGCCCTTACCGGTGCCGAAGTGGAAGTGGGATCAGATCACCATGGACGTCGTCACTGGGTTCCCACGTTCACAGCAGGGGCACGACGCGATTTGGGTCATTGTGGACCGGCTAACCAAGTCAGCACATTTCCTGCCCATCCACACAACCTGGACCAGAGAGCGATTGGCCCAGGCCTACCTCAGCGAGATCGTGAGACTGCACGGAGTGCCGGCATCGATCACCTCGAACAGAGACACCCGTTTCGTCTCGAAGTTTTGGCAGAGCCTACAGCAAGCCCTGGGGACCAAGCTACATTTCAGCACAGCCTTTCACCCCCAGACGGACGGACAGTCGGAGCGAGTGATTCAGACCCTCGAGGACCTGCTTCGCGCCCGTGTACTTGACTGGGGAGTCGGTTGGGCACGCTACCTACCCCTCGTGGAATTCGCCTACAACAATAGCTACCAGGCCAGCATCCAAATGGCACCCTACGCACTACAAGAAAATAGATCTTTTGTGGCCAATATTTTGTGGCAAATTAATGAACCCTACTATATTAACCTCTTTTGTGGCTATTTTCAACATTTCCTCACTATTAATCTTAGCTCAAATTTTCATATACATACTGTAGGAATTTAGTAATGAGCGCCGCTAATTCGATGCAGTATTTGCGGCCATCGCTAGATTTTGGCCACAATAATAGTAAGAAATAATTGTGACAAATATTATCGCCACATATTTACTTTTCAATTCACCATTTGTCACCATCGATAACATTGGGCCACTAAAATAATAATAATTAACTGTGGCGAATTTGTATGGCCACACATTTATTAAGATTTTCGTGGCTATTTTCAACTTGTCTTCACTATTAATCTTAATCAGAATTTTCGTATACCTACGGTAGGGGTGTTTTAATGATCGTCACTAATTCGATGCACTATTTGTGGCCAACAATAAATTTTGGCCACAATAACAATAAGTAATTATTGTGGCAAATTTTATCGCCACATATTTACTTTTCAATTCACCATTTGTCACCATCGATAACGTTGCGCCACTAAAATAATAATAATTAACTGTGGCGAATTTGTATGGCCACACATTTATTAAGATTTTCGTGGCTATTTTCAACTTGTCTTCACTATTAATCTTAATCAGAATTTTCGTATACCTACGGTAGGGGTGTTTTAATGATCATCACTAATTCGATGCCCTATTTGTGGCCAACAATAAATTTTGGCCACAATAACAATAAGTAATTATTGTGGCAAATTTTATCGCCACATATTTACTTTTCAATTCACCATTTGTTTCCATCGATAACGTTGCGCCACTAAAATAATAATAATTAACTGTGGCGAATTTGTATGGCCACACATTTATTAAGATTTTCATGGCTATTTTCAACTTGTCTTCACTATTAATCTTAATCAGAATTTTCGTATACCTACGGTAGGGGTGTTTTAATGATCGTCACTAATTCGATGCACTATTTGTAGCCAACAATAAATTTTGGCCACAATAACAATAAGTAATTATTGTGGCAAATTTTATCGCCACATATTTACTTTTCAATTCACCATTTGTCACCATCGATAAAGTTGCGCCACTAAAATAATAATAATTATCTGTGGCGAATTTGTATGGCCACACATTTATTAAGATTTTTGTGGCTATTTTCAACTTGTCTTCACTATTAATCTTAATCAGAATTTTCGTATACCTACGGTAAGGGTGTTTTAATGATCGTCACTAATTCGATGCACTATTTGTGGCCAACAATAAATTTTGGCCACAATAACAATAAGTAATTATTGTGGCAAATTTTATCGCCACATATTTACTTTTCAATTCACCATTTGTCACCATCGATAACGTTGCGCCACTAAAATAATAATAATTATATGTGGCGAATTTGTATGGCCACACATTTATTAAGATTTTCGTGGCTATTTTCAACTTGTCTTCACTATTAATCTTAATCAGAATTTTCGTATACGTACGGTAGGGGTGTTTTAATGATCGTCACTAATTCGATGCACTATTTGCGGCCAACAATAAATTTTGGCCACAATAACAATAAGTAATTATTGTGGCAAATTTTGTGTAGTAACCATGATTTTTGAAATCCAAAATCTAAGTTTAAATAATTTTCTGGATTATTTAAAGGACAAAAATAGATTATTAGTAGTGCAATTGTGGCCCGAAAATATTGACTTTCGATCGGAGTCTGATCTCGAAAGTCTGAGATCACCAGTGCGACCGTCTCGTCGAAACAAGAAAGATTGATATTCACATATTCTCGATCTGACGGTCGAATTGTCCAGAAACCAGCGAAGAAGCGGGCGGGACCCACAACTTAAGTAAATAGTAAAATGAATAGTAATCCTTGATTTCGGTCCCCTTTCGATAGGTAGTTGGCCATTTCACTGTCCAAAATCCAAACCTAGTAGTATGAGTAGACGATTCTAGCTAATTTTGACATTCTGAGCGCAATGGCGTTGACGGAATTTTCGTTTGACATTCCTAGAGTCTCGAGAAACGTGCCATACTGTATAATTGTACAGTATTCATGGACCAGAAATTAGATTTTGTGATCTTGCTATGTTGTAGTTTTTGTCTTTTTGTCTCAGCTAAATTTTTCTAGAGTGAACCACTCAGCTGAATCCATGGGAATTTTAGGAAGTAAAAAAAATAGTTCACACAAATATTGGAAATGATCATTTGTAAATTGACGTTCTCTTAATTTTAACATTATTTAAGCAATGTTACCTAAGCACCTACAAGTAGCATTCCGAAAATGAATACAATTCCTGGTGCTGATAAGTTTTCAAATTAGATAAATTTAACCAATATACCGTAAGAATTTGAAAAAATTACTATATGGTTTAGAATTAATTGTATAAGTAGCTCCTAAACTTTTGTCAGAGTTTTACTCTAGTCCTCATAAATAACTTATTATAAATAAATTGCCTTACACCCAAAAAAACAAAAAAGTTATGAAATGATAAAACTCGTAGAGGAAATTTGGGTCCTCTAACTTTATATAAAATGGTATATGGTACCGAGTCTCGTCCACTGCGTTGTGCGCTCCGAACCCGAACTCACGAAGCAGCGCAATGAGAGTTTAAACACACACACACACACACACACACACACACACACACACACACACACACACACACACACACACACACACGTCTCTCTCTCTCTCTCTTTCTTTTTCCCCTTTTCCCCAATCGAAGATCACGAGAGAGCGTGAGAGCGAGAGAGAGAGAGAGAGAGAGGGAAAAAATAAAAGAAAAAATGGTGGTGGCTCTCGCTCGCCTCTCCCGCAAAACCCTAGCCTCTGCCCCCTCCTCCCTCCGCCCCCTCCTCCGCCGCGGCCGCCCCTTCTCATCCGCATCCTCGCCCGAGGCGGCGGCGCCATCTACGCCGGCGTCGTCTTCGCCTCCTCCGGTGAATTCTCCGGCGATATCAGGGGAGCGGGTGCGGTGGGACTACTGTCACGCCCCGGGGCGATACTGCGCCCCGGCTCGCCAACAGATCCGCCGCCCATACGGGAAGCCCCGTATAGGCGTAGCGACTAACCTGCAAGGAAACATCTACACTAGCAGATATCAGAGCTGAAAGAGAAAAGCTGGAAAGAAATACATAAAATAAAACTACAACTCTCAAATATACAGACCAACCTCACCAGAATACAGGAGTCTCTCATAAAAGCAGGAAAGGAAGGTACAACTCAAAACCTCACTACAAAAGTCGCTCGACACAACACACACCAAAATGGAACTGGGGTACATCTACTCACACACTGAAGACGACAGGAGGGGATCTATCTCGCGACGCCCTTACCTCGGTCAGAAGGAGCTGGATCGGCAACAAGAGCTGCAGGAACCGGAGCAGAAGTCCCTGGGGAGAAAACACCACGACGGGTGTGAGAACTACATCCCACAGTAGTTCTCAGTGGGTGCCGCCAACAAGCCCGACGGTCTGCCCACTAAGTCTACCAGAGGCAAAAGTAACATATGCAGTGCTATAAGGAAAGCTGGGAAAGGTAACTCTACAGCTACTATGCCTCTATCTAGATGCTCAACAGTGGAACAGAAAGAACATAATGCCACAACTAACTCTCCTCCCTGATCACCCAATCAAAACTGACTGCCACATCGGGTCCAGTCAAACCTGCGCCAACCTACTGCCGTTACGTCCCGGAGGAGCGGACTTACGTAGGGCGTCCGTGGCTGCCAACGAAAGCATAGCCAGAGGGACCACTGCAACAACAAGTCGCGAAGAACATCTCAACTCACGCGGGTACAACAACCCGGTCTCGCCTACTCCGGAGTGGCCCTCGAGGGGAGCGACCCGCTCGAGTCAAAGTAACCCATAAGTATCACTGTAAAGTATCACTGTAAAGCTCTAATGTGGCTCATGCAGGCTATGATCCAATCCTCGATCAATAAGATCGACCACCAAACAAATCACTGACTCACTCACTGGCTGGAATCTACACAGCTGAAACTCACTGTCTCTCTGACAGTTTCCAAGAACCCAGATCTACCATCACTATCACTCTCCCAAAGAAATCAAATCTACAGACTGCTATCAACTCCACTCGGTCCCCAGACACGAGTGCAAATGCATCCCACAACCACCCGACCTCTCGGCCCACAACTCGGGCGAGGAAAAGCTAAGTCCATAGTGAAATGAAGTATCGTGATGTGGAATGTCTAGAGCAATAAAAACCTAGCCCAAGTTGGAGTTTTTCTACAGACTGGCTGAACATGATACATATGACAGGGGTGCTAGGTCAAATTCCAAGATTTCATTACCTAACATAGTGCAGGAAATCAAAAGATTCAACAACTGATATACAAGATACAACATACAGTTTTACACATGCTAATACTCCAATTTCTAACATGCATGATCCTACACACATAGAATTAGTACACAGTCCAGAGTTCTTGGAAGCAAGGTCACCCACCTGAAAGTGCTAACTGTCCGAAATCGTACAGCTGAGAAAGCCCACAACTGTCAAATCACAAATCCCACCAAGCCAACAACACGGTAGAAGTGCTCACAAACTCCTGGGTACAAACATACACCAAAATTACACTTTAATTCACACAAATTCCACATTCCCAAAAATCTGTGGTGAACAGTCCCATTAACACGAAATTTTCACCTGAAAAACTTCCTCCAAAAATTCCAATAAAAATATGACGGCGATCCTCGCGAAGAGTAGATGTCGATAGAGTCCTGAAACGTCGAATTCCGATGTCCGGATGAGGAGATACAAATCCGACAAGTAGGTGCTGTCCAAATCAACCAACAGTCGCAAAGGGGGTTAAAAATGTACCCAGAACCCCAAGAAAAGCTCGGATCCAGAAAAAGTGTCCAACACGAAAAATGTAGATTTACCTCTTACGAAACCGTCACCGCAGAAATCGTCCAAAAATAATGTCGGGGTAGCCCGGTAGACCTCCCAGACTAAACTGTGACGAAAATGGGCCTCCAACAGTAGATCGTCGCTCCGCACCCCGATGTAGAAGTCGCCGTCGTCGCGGCCTCCAAAAATTCTGAACCTTTGCCAAAAGATGCACAAGAGGGAGAGGAAGAAAATTGGTGAAGGGCTCCAAGTGAAAAGCTTTCGGGAAAAGCTTCAAAACGAGGCCCCTTGAGGCCTTTTTATAGGCCTCACCCGAAACAGCCCGGAAAAACAAAGTCAATGGGCTTTGGGCCCAAAAATTCGGGCGCCCGGTACATTCGGGCGGCTACAGTGTTGGGCCGGCCCAACACTGTTCACGCCCGAATCCACCAGGTGCCGCCACGTGGCCCGCCGAACAGCAAACAGCTGTTCGGGCCACCCACGGGCTGCCACGTGGCCCGCCCCCGCACAGTGAGGTGGTTGGCGCCCGCCAATCAGCGGGCGACGCGTGTCCTCCCCGGTTGACCCGCTGACCGGTCGGCGGCCGCGCCGGGCGCGCGGCATGGCCCCGACGTGGGCACGCGCCCCGAGGCACCGACCCCGACTCCGTGCACCGCGCACGGTACGCCAGCGAATCGGAGGGTGACACGTGTCCCCTACACCCGGTCCACGCATTCCACTGGAATTCCGTGGACCGCGCCGCATGCACCGACCAACCGGAGGCTGCCACGTGGCCCCGCATTGGTCCATGCACCGCCGCGCTCACCCGGTAGACCGCGCGCCTTGCGCCCGCCAATCAGGCGGTGCCACGTGTCCATGCGCCGGGTCTGTGCACCCCGCCGCGCAGCTCTGTGGACCGCGCATCCTGAACCGGCCAATGACGGGCCGCCACGTGGCATCCCGGTGGTCTACGGCCCCTCCCATGCACCATTTTCCACTGAAAACTTCCGGGAGTCCGTTTTTGGGCATCCGGACTCAGAAATAAACAAGCAAATAGCCGTTTTCAAGCGTTTTTCCGTGCTGAATCCATTTCCGACCTCTGTTGGGCCTAATTCTTTTCCGAAATTTCGGCAAACTCAGCCGAAGGCCTACACAGCTAATAATAACACACAGGGTCCATCTGTGGCATCCCATTGACGCACCATGGGCCAGATACACCAACGCTAGGTGCTCTAACAGTGGATTCATCGGAAGAACGCTGCATGGGAATTTGGGCCACTACAACTACAGGGGCCAGAGGCAGGTCATCCCGCTGGGGCAGTGGATCCCCAAGGTCGCCGTCGACGCCTTCGTCGCCCCCAACGCCGTCCTCGCGGGGCAGGTCACGATCTACGACGGCGCCTCCGTGTGGTACGGCTCCGTCCTCCGTGGCGACCTCAACAAGATCACCCTCGGCTTCTCCTCCAACGTCCAGGAGCGATGCGTCCTCCACGCCGCGTGGTCCTCCCCTACAGGTCCTATCAATTTTGATCCCATTTTCGCCTCTTTTCTCGATGGATCCAACAATTTGGTTTCGTTTTGATTGAAACCGACACATTGAATCAGTTTAGGTTTGTGGGATCTGCGAGATCTTACTACTGGTATAGATACCCGAATTTTTGCAAGTTTCAATTTCTACTGCCTAATCGAGTATTTGTAAGATGTTTAACCTTAGATCAAAGGCTAGTTACTCGTAGTGATTGTTTTGAATGATCAAATTATAGTAGGTGTGATAGGTTAATCAGAGGTTGACTTGTGAAATTATTTGTTATTTTGATGTATTGTTTAAAATGATGTTCTTGATGAATAGAGATGGTTGTTTGCGTTGTGGGGATTTCTTAAATAATCAGCAGAGTGTAGGCTTCTACATTAAAATGCTGAAATTATTAGTCTTAGGATGCTATTAAATTATTCAAGTCCCTTCCAGAGAGTTAATCATGACTAGATAAACAGTAAAAGATATAGTAGGAGAATAATCAGTTGAAGTTATGGTGAGAGAAACAGGTAACAAACAAATGTTGTTCCGATTATCAAATATATGACGGATATGACGAGATTTTGGAAATCGGAGCAATCTATCAACCGACAGTGATGACGCTAGCGTAAGCAGTTGCTGAGTAAAATGACCCTGGGAGCTGTTTACATTCTAGTGAATGGTGAAGCTAAAGGGACAGCAATAAGGATTTGTTCTTTATTTTAATTCAGTTACAAAAGCTAAAGAATAATATGAAGAATGTTAGAAAGCCTGAATGTCAATTTGATGGAGGACAGTGCTGGGACAAGTGGATCCTAATTGCAACAATATGATGGAATTTTTTAGGAAAGAACAGTGATATTAGCAGGGCAGTAGATATATGTTGTGAATGAGCTATCTTTTCTTTTTCAGTGATGCTGAATTTATCAATTGACCCCTTTTGTTTTGCCTGACAGGCAAAAGTTTACCCTGGAAAGGTTCTTTCTCTGAAGATAAAAAAGCCTGCAGGGTTCCGATACTGCAGCGGAATGTATATGTTCGTGCGATGCCCACAGATTTCTATGTTTGAGTGGTAAACATATGTTTGATAATAAGAACTTTTCTGAGCTGAGTCAAGAATATAATGAAAGTCTCAAATTCTACCTCTTTTTGTGGCGGTTTTTCTGACGGAATTGTTGCTGCAATTTTGCTTCTGTTTCAAATTAGATTTTGAGAATTGGATATGCTATGTTTTTCTTTTGATTCATGCTAAGATGAAATGACAACAGGTACAATAGGTGAAACTTCGTGGTCTGAGAGTGATTCTTTGAAGTATTTGACGGGTAGAGAAAGTTAGATTTTAACTCTAAAGTAAGCCATGGGACTACAACTGTGCAATATACAAATGTCAGAGGTGTTCTCGGTATGAAATAAAGGCTTTCTTTTTGTTTTTAGCATTTGTCATTTATTAAGATAGCTGATGTGCCTTCAGAACAAAAGAGCGTCGGAAGTACATGACTACTAAATAAGTGCATCCAATAAACATCCAGAATCAGAAATTTGTTCGACTAAGTTGGATGTATGTGTATTCCACTAATTGTGTAAGAAGATAATCCTGATTGCTATTTCTAATCTTTGGGTTTAGCAATTTGTTGTATTTAGTTTCAGAACTTCTTTTACTTTATAGGAATAACTAATCTTCTCATAACAAACTCATTATGCAATATTTACTAGCATTTCATTGACCTTTTCAGGATCTAATTACATGTTCTTCTTCATTTTCAATTTTCAGGTAAATAGTGTTGTTGACTGGAGGAAGTTCTACAATGAAAGATACATGTAAGGTTTCCTGGTCAGAAGTACAGCTTCAGAACCTCTATTTCGTAGCAATGATTTTTACTTTAAAGTAATAATTCTTTTTTCTTTGATGAGGAAACATATCTCAGGGGGTCTGTTTTCAGCTAATAGACAACATTTAATGAAATCCTTTTCTTTTTATCAATGAAATCCTAACATTAACCGTTCCTACATTATCTATTATCATTCTTTGTCACTTTAAATTGCAAGGTGGAAAGGTAAAAGTATATATCTTTTTCAGCTTAAGAAAGATCCTTATTTGATTGAAAGGGTTAATAGGAAAAATATCAACATAGTAGTCAAGCATATAAGAAAACTGATAACTGTTCGACTTAACAAACCATGGAAACAAAAGAGCTACTCGTGCATGAATGTGATGTTTTGCTTCCTTGCGCCTTGGGTGGTGTCCTAAACAGGTACTAACTTGAATGTTTCTCTCATTTCTCAACCTATTCCAACAAATTCTTCATGATCCTGTATTTATGCTTGTCAACTTCTGTGTATGGTTACATCATACTTACCTATGTTGTATCGAGAGTAATACTGGCAAGTGGAATCTGGATCATTCACTGATTTTCCTACTGAAATAAATGCGAACATCTTATTCAACTAATTTACTCTCAACTCATCGATCGCTTTTATTTATATGCATGCGCACTTTCATATATAGTGATCTGATGTTTCTTGAATCAATGTCTTACCAACCATTTCCCTTTTTCAGCAAGCATTCAATACATTCGTATTCAGCGCTGCTACTGTAGATTACAATTTTGCTGATGGTTGGAGCGACCGACTGAGGCACGAATTGCTGAAATGGATGAGCGGATGAGCCAAAAGTAGAAAGAAGCTGAGGCACAAATTGCTGAAATGCAAGCACATATGCGTGACGAGATGAATTCTCAAATGCGTAATATGATGGAACAACTTTCACAAATGGGATTGCCTGTGCCTATTCAGCCACCATCGACAAGAAAGGTAAGTTGAGTATAAATTAGCAATATATTTTACTTTTTTGATAAAATAAATAGATAATATATATGCATAATTCTTATCATTATTCTTTTTTATTCTACAGGACTAAACCTTGGAAGCTCAATATTTTCGAGTTGGATCATCTCAAGAATTTCATTTTACTTTTAGCGTAGAATTTTTATTATCTTTATTCTAATGTAAACGATTAACTGTTAGCTTATTTTGATTATGTCAGTTGAACATATATTTGATTTCTGTATTTTGTTGAACATATCTTGATTATTGTGATTGATGTTATGTTTAAATCCTGATTGAGTAGTATTCAACTATTATTGTGCAGTAATAATATGTAAAATTTATTTATTTTTTTTATTTAAATTAGTACTACAAATTTTCTGTGGCTAAATAATAAATAGCCACAATATATGTAATTTGAAAACTTTACAGTGACTGGAACAATATTTGGCCACAAAATGTGATGGAAATATAGTGTGGCCAAATATTGTTCCAGTCAAATAAATTTTGTGGCCACTATATTTAATTTCGCCACTATATTTACGCTATATTTTGTGGCCAATTTAATATTTGGCCATAAAATGTGTGGCATTATGTGTGGCCATCAAATAAATTTGTCACAATACTTTCAACATTATTTGTGGCCGACTACTTAATTTCGCCACTATATTTACACTATATTTTGTGGCCAATTTAATATTTGGCCATAAAATGTGTGGCATTATGTGTGGCCATCAAAAAAATTTGTCACAATACTTTCAACATTATTTGTGGTCGACTACTTAATTTCGCCACTATATTTACACTATATTTTGTGGTCAATTTAATATTTGGCCATAAAATGTGTGGCATTATGTGTGGCCATCAAATAAATTTGTCACAATACTTTCAACATTATTTGTGGCCGACTATTTAATTTCGCCACTATATTTATACTATATTTTGTGGCCAATTTAATATTTGGCCAGCAAATGTGTGGCATTATGTGTGGCCATCAAATAAATTTGTCACAATACTTTCAATATTATTTGTGGCCGAGTACTTAATTTCGCCACTATATTTACACCACATATTGTGGCCAATTTAATATTTGGTCATAAATTATATGATGTCTTTTGTGGCCAAAAGTAATTTTGGCCACAAAATATTAGAATATTAATTATTATTTTAATCACTATCTGTAGCCATATGGTAACCTTTTGTAGAGGAGGTTAGAAGTTTTGTGACGAATTCTATCGCCGCAAATTCATAGTGCTTTTTGTGGCGAATTAAAATTTTGGCCACAATAACCTTTTGTAACAGTTATATTGTGGCGGCGTTGTGGCGAAGCTAATTTGGCCACAATAAGCATTTTGTGACCAATTTGTATATTATTGTGGCCATTAGTTTCGCCACAAAAGATAAATTTTCTTGTAGTGACGAAGCCTTGTATGGGAGACGCTGCCGATCCCCGATCTGTTGGGACGACTTGGGTGAACGAAAATTCCTAGGACCCGACTTGGTGGAAGAGACGGAAGAGAAGGTACGCCTCATCAGGCAGCGTTTACTGACCGCCCAAAGCCGACAGAAGAGCTACGCAGACCGACGGCGCCGCGATTTGGAATTTCAAGTGGGAGAGCACGTGTTCTTACGGGTCTCGCCATCCAGAGGGATCAGGCGTTTCGGGCTGAAGGGCAAGTTGAGCCCACGGTTCGTGGGGCCTTTTGAGATCTTGGAGCGCATTGGCCCAGTGGCGTACCGCCTTGCCCTACCGCCTAGCCTCGACCGGGTCCACAATGTTTTCCACGTGTCCATGCTCCGGAAATATCTTTTCGACCCGTCACACGTGTTGGACGTCTCCACGCTCGAGCTCAAGGAGGACCTAAGCTTCGAGGAAACCCCCGTGCGTATCCTAGCAAGAGAAAACAAAGCGTTGCGGAACCGAGTCATCCCCTACGTGAAGGTGCTCTGGAGCAACCAGGAGGAACGAGAAGCAACATGGGAGCTGGAGTCAAAAATGAGGGAAAGCCACCCCGATCTTTTCACCGCAACCCAGGGTTGAGTTTCGAGGACGAAACTCGTTTTAAGAGGTAAGTGGTGTAATACCTGCAGGTTTCAGGGAACCCGGATCCCTTCATTTTAAATTTAATTGCACCGCGGTCCGCTTAAGGGGTCTGAAAGGTGGTTTTAAATTCCTTGTTTCTGGGCAGACTGTCGGGGCTCGCGAGTATTTTTAGACAATAAAGCTCGCGAAACGGAGAACGGCGGCGCGATCGGTTTTGGATTCTGACCCCGGAATCTCCCAGAATAAATTCCGGAAGACCGCCGACAGTCCAGGCGACTAGCACGGTTTTCGAGGCGGACCGGACCCAGGTTAGTGACCAATTGCCCTAATCCACCTATTTGAGGTTGGGGCCAATTCCCACTTTCCTTCTTGACCGACTGGGTTATATCTTGTGGTTTGGGGTTAGGGTTCACAGAATTCCCTTTCTCGCACCATACGCACGCGTTTCTGAGCGCGGACGAGGAACCGTCTCTTCCCTCCCCAACACCACCTTCTTCCCATCGATCGGCATAGAGAAACGAGGGGCGCGATCGAGGAGAGGGAGGAACGTCCGCACACGCACTCTTCGAATCCGGGCACGCAAGAACGGGAAGATCCCCCTCAGTCAACCCTAGCCGACGGAACCAAGGTGAGTCGTGCTTTCGTCCCTTCTTGTTTCTTGGATCGGACGAGGGAAGGGAGTTCTTGGGGTTTGGATCTACAGAGGTGGGACGCCGATGCCCTAAGAGACGAGGGAGGGGCGAGCCACCCGCCGGCAGGGCACCCGTGCGGGCATGGTGCCGCACGGGGCCGCCCGGGCCTGCGGGCAGCTTCTCCCCCCCCCCCACGGCGCAAGCCGGGCGCCGCGCGGGGCCGCCCGCACGCGGGGGTGACGCGCGGGGTCTGGCACCGCACGGGGCAGCCCGCGCATGCGGGCAGTGCACCCGCGTGGGCTGGGCGCCGCGCGGGGCCGCCCGCACGCGAGGGTGCCGCGCGGGGTCTGGCACCGCGTGGGGCAGCCCGCGCATGCGGGCAGTGCACCCGCGCGTGCTGGGCGCCGCGCGGGGCCGCCCGCACGCGGGGGTGCCGCGCGGGGTCTGGCACCACGCGGGGCAGCCCGCGCATGCGGGCAGTGCACCCGCGCGGGCTGGACGCCGCGCGGGGCCGCCTGCATGCAGGGGGCGCCGCGCGGGGTCTGTCACCGCGCGGGGCAGCCCGCGCATGCGGACAGTGCACCCGCGCGGGCTGGGCGCCGCGCGGGGCCGCCGGCACGCGGGGGTGCCGCGCGGGGTCTGGCACCGCGCCGGGCAGCCCGCGCATGCGGGCAGTGCACCCGCGCGGGCTGGGCGCCGCGCGGGGCCTCCCGCATGTGGGGTTGGGTGCCGCGCGGGGTCTGGCACCGCGCGGGGCAGCCCGCGCATGCGGGCAGTGCGCCCACGCGGGCTGGGAGCCGCGCGGGGCCGCCCGCATGTGGGGCTGGGCGCCGCGCGGGGTCTGACACCGCGCGGGGCAGCCCGCGCATGCGGGCAGTGCGCCCGCGCGGGCTGGGCGGCGCGCGGGGCCGCCTGCATGCGGGGGCGCCGCGTGGGGCCTGGCACCGCGCGGGGCAGCCCGCGCATGCGGGCAGTGCACCCGCGCGGGCTGGGCGCCGCGTGGGGCCGCCCGCATGTGGGGCTGGGCGTCGCGCGGGGTCGGGCGCCATACGGGGCGCCGATCGGGCAGCCGTACCTGCGGGCAGCGCACACGTGCGGGCAGCGCGGGACCATCGTCGTCGCCGTAGAGAACCGAGGGCCCGTTCCGAGACGGGAGCCGGTTAGTGTTTGTATTCTTCATTGTTCGCATTTAGTGGGTTCTGACTCTCCGCCGAGGGATCCCTTTTGTAGTTTCGGGGAGTGTGCAGGGACGCGGAGGAGTCGAGCGTTGTTCGCCACAAGCGACAGGTGGGTTTTATTTTGGTACTTAGCGCCGATTTCCGGCGGTTGTTTTACTCTTGACTTTACCTTATATTGCTAACAGGATAGCGGTTATAGCTTTACTCTTGGTTATACATTATGTTGCTAACATGTTAGCGGTTATAGCTTATTCTTGTGTACTATTGTTATTGTTGGTTACATTGCTCGGGGCTGCAGCATGCGCACCCGCGGTTTGGCCACCGCAAAGGGTGCGCTTTTCCGGAAAAGTGGTCCATGACCCGTGTACACCCACAGGAAGGAGTGGGGCCTCTTTAGTTGTGGGGCTTGGATGCGCCAAGGTGCGAGCGGTGCGACCCGTTGGTTTAGTTGTCCGACGTGGGAGCGGTGCGACCCGTCGGTTTAGTTGTCCGACATGGGAGCGGTGCGACCCATTCGGTTTAGTTGTCCGACTTGGGCGCGGTGCGATCCGTCGGTTTAGTTGTCCGACGGGATCGGGTATTGCAGGTTTACAGGTGTTTGATTTTACTTTTCCCTTGCGAGGGTGGTTGCTCCGGATAGGCTACGGTTGGACGTTTCCTTTACCTGCTTTGCTATTATCATTTTTTTTAGTCGCTGACTTCCCACTTTGCGACAGGGTCCTACAGGGGGGAGAGTTGGGTGACGGTGAGGCCGCGGCAAGAGGTTCTGGGTCCCTGGAGACCTGAACAGTACTTTATCTCTTTCTTTCGCATTCCATTTATTATTTGTAGACTGTGGATGGTTCTCGATACCCTCGTGGGGTCGGTGTGGATGTCGGTATGGTGACAAATAAATTGTTCAGTTTTCTTTACATCTCTGTGGGCCGCTTTAGAAAATAAAAGAGCAAACAAAAGAAAATATTGCGAAAACTACTATTTCAAAAACTCGGGTGTCGTGTGGGCACCGTTTTCAAAACCTTGTGGATTTATGGTTTGCGAAAATGGATTTCAAACCCTAAGTGTCGGGTGGGCACCGTTTCAACAATTGTGGGTTTATCCTTTCAAACTAAACGGCCGTGAGTTTTTATTCTGCGCATTGTGAATGGTTGTATGTCTGGATTGTTGTGATTGAATGTTTACCCGTTATTGGACATTGTACAAACCGTGACGCCGTGCATATACAGGGGAGACTCTGTCCGTTTGTGGAGTGATCCTGTATATGCGGCGGATCTGGGCACGCGCTGGGGAAGAAGGTTCTCAAAAAAAAAAATAAATACATACCTTTTGTAATTCGTTTCCGCTAAAAATAATCCCCCAGGGCGTGACAGATTCCCCAGAACTTCACTACATGCTTCAGGAATAGTTGGGCCGCCTCCTCGGCAGTGCAGTGCAAGGGTGCGGGGATGAAAGTAGCATACTTCGAGAATCGGTCCACCACCACTAGTACGGAACCGATCTCCCCCACCTTTGGTAGACTGGCAATGAAGTCGAGTGAGACGCTCTCCCAAGGCCGCTCCGGCGCAGGTAGCGGTTCCAACAGCCCGCATGGCTTGTCACGCTCCACCTTATCCTGTTGACATGTGAGGCAAGTGCGCACATAATCTTCGACATCCTCCCCCATTTTCGGCCAATAATAAGCCCTCTCCATAAGGGCCAGGGTTCGTTGTACGCCTGGGTGGCCTGCCCACAGAGTGTCATGGCACTCGCGGAGCAGCTCTCTTCTCAGATTGTCCGCCCGAGGGACGTACACCCGATCTCCCTTAGTTTTGATGAGGCCGTCCTGGACCCAGAATCTTCGTGCCTTCCCATCGTCTATCAGTTGCTTCAAGGTCACCGCCAAGGGATCTTTCTTCAATCCTCCGCGAATCCGCTCTTGCAACGTCGCCTGTACTTGGCTTGCCCTCTCATTCGAAATCGCCTTGAGAGCGGCAAGTTCAGCTCTACGGCTCAGAGCGTCAGCCACTTGGTTGCATCATCCCGGCTTGTATTGCAATACCATATCGAACTCTGCTAGAAAGTCTTGCCATCGTGCTTGCTTTGGGGTAAGCACCTTCTGAGTTTGGAAATAACTCAGAGCAACATTGTCCGTTCGGACCACAAACCGCGAGCCCAGAAGATAATGCCTCCACACCCGGAGACAGTGCACCATTGCCGTCATCTCCTTTTCGTGGACTGCATATCGCCGTTCCGTGTCGTTCAGCTTTCGGCTCTCAAATGCCACAGGATGGCCTTCTTGGACAAGGACACCTCCGATGGCGAAATCCGAGGCGTCGGTGTGGACTTCGAACGGGAGTGAGTGGTCAGGTAGACTAAGTACGGGCCCCTCCATCACAGCTGCCTTCAAATCGTCGAAGGCTCTCTGGCAATCCTCCGACTACTTCCAAGGTCGGTCCTTACGAAGCAAGTCCGTTAGCGGCACCGCCCTCCGCGAGTAACTAGCGATGAACCGCCTATAATAGTTGACAATCCCAAGGAACGACCGCAGTTCAGTCACTTTGGTAGGCGCTCTCCATTCCTTGATGGCACGAATTTTCTCCTCATCCATACTTATGCAACCATCGCCCACTCGATGGCCCAAAAACATAATCTCCTGTTGAGCAAAATAGCACTTCTCCTTCTTCACAAAAAGATAGTGCTCTTTCAAGGTTTCGAAAACAGTCCGAAGGTGCTCCACATGCTCCTCCAGTGTCTGGCTGTAGACGACGATGTCATCCAGGTATATCACCACGAACTTATCCAGATAGTCGTGGAATAGTTGGTTCATTAGGGTGCAGAAGGTGGCTGGGGCATTCGTTAGGCCAAACGGCATCACCAAGAATTCGAACGCCCCGTACCTCGTAACGCACGTTGTCTTCGCCTCATCCCCCTCTGCAATCCTAACCTGCCAGTAACCAGACTGCAAATCGAGCTTGGAGAAGTACCGCGCCTCCCCCAACTGATCAAACAAGTCCGCGATGAGTGGGATCGGGTACTTGTTCTTGACTGTCACCTTATTAAGAGCCCGGTAATCCACGCATAATCGCAAGCTTCCATCCTATTTCTTCTGGAAGAGTACTGGGGCCCCAAATGGTGCCTTTGAGTTATGGATGAGTCCACCTGCGAGCAGCTCGTCAAGTTGCTTCCGAAGTTCCGCCAACTCCGGAGGGGACATACGGTAGGGAGAGCGAGCTGGAGGCCTTGCGCCTGGCTCGAGCTCAATCCAATGGTCCACCGCACATTTGGGAGGTAGAGATTTCGGCAATTTCGGGGGCATAACATCTTTGAATTCCTTCAGAAGCTTCGCCACTTGCGGTGGCCATGATGTTTCGCCCTCCTCTATGGTCTCCAGCTTCATAGCCGCTACGAATGTCAGGTCACCTTTCCTCACACCCCTCTTCAACTGGAGTGCTGAGATCTGCTTGGCGTCCACCGTCTTCCGCTTTATCGGGACAACACATGGAGAGTCACTCCCCATTAAACATAGGGTGTCCAGGAAAGGCATTGGCACTCCTCTAGACGTTTGCAAAAAACTCCATGCCCAGAATAACTTGGAAGTCGTCCAGTGGCACTGACATGAGGTTGGTCCACCCCGACCATGACCCAATCACTATCAACACCTCCTTCGCAACGCCCGCAATTGGTTGGGCTTTTGAGTTCACCGCCTTCATGCGGCTTCCATCCCTGCTTAGGGTAAGCCCGATCCTCTCGGCTTCACCCGTCGCAATGAAGTTGTGGGTGGCCCCCATGTCCACCATGGCCCTAGTCACTTTGCCATTGAGCTTAATGTCCACATACATCAGCT
The DNA here is from genome assembly GCA_029204045.2 of Tillandsia leiboldiana. NCBI lineage: Eukaryota > Viridiplantae > Streptophyta > Magnoliopsida > Poales > Bromeliaceae > Tillandsia > Tillandsia leiboldiana. Next base: position 10,807,355 of record CM055064.1, read on the forward strand.
CGCTTGTTCTGCTCTCTTTTGGGACGGAGGCCTTTACCTTCAGCATGGGGGTTTTGCCTTTCTCCCCCACTTGACCCTTGAGGGCGTTAAGCAATCGAAGCGCCCCCATTCGGATGCCGTCGGTCTCCTCCGCCTCTTCTGGCTCTTCGTCGAAGTCGGAATCCCTCGCTTGCATTGCATTGAGAGACTTCCTCTGAGGGCATGCCTTGACGAAGTGAGGACCCCCACAAAGAAAACAACCTTCTTCGGACGGCTTAGACGTCTTCGGGCCTTTCAGTCCAGCCCCTCTTCGCTCCGCGGGCGCCGCTCCTTTTCCCTTCGCTTTATAGGTTTTGGAGGCATTGCCCGTGGGTTTCTTCTTTGGGTGCTTGGTTGCCGAATAGTCCGTCAGTCGCTCCGCCGCCCCCTAGGCCGCAGCCAAGTCTTGAATATTCTGTCGGCGGAGTTCCGCCTGAGCCCACGGCTTCAACCCTTCCAGGAAATGGAAGATCTTGTCTTTCTCCGACATGTCACGAATGTCGAGCATCAGGGCGGAGAACTGCTTCACGTACTCTCGAATCGACCCTGATTGTGTGAGTCTTCGCAAGGCCCGCCGCGCGATGAATTCGACATTCTCTGGCAGGAACTGAACCTTCAGCTCTCTCTTTAGATCCTCCCAGGTAGCGATGGTGCATCCGCCCCACTTGGATGTCCTCATAGCGGGTCCTCCACCAAAGCTTGGCATCCCCGTCGAGGTACATCGTTGCGAACATCACCTTCGTCTCTTCACTTTCCGGGCGGACGGCACGAAAGTATTGCTCCATGTCGAAGAGAAAGTTCTCGAGTTCCTTCGCATCACGAGCTCCACGGAAGGAGCGCGGTTCTGGCACACGAACCCGCCCCGTAGGCCCCTCACCATGGGTTGCGGTTGGAGCGTTGCCCACTGCCCTCGTCAGCACGCTGACCCGTGCGAACAATTCGGTGGATTGCTCCTTTAGGTGCATGACCGCGTCCTTCGTGTTCTCCTGCAGTTGGTCCAATTGCTCGACGACTTGGGATAGCGTCTTCTCGATCGCAACGATTCGATCCTCGTGCGCGAACATCCTCGCCACCTGTTCGTCAATTTGAGCAACCTGCAGTTCCAAGTCGGCTAGTCGCTCCCGGTTACTCCGATGCCTTTCGGATTCACCTTGGTCTTCGTTGTCCACCGCCGCGGCTCGTTCCACCGTCGTTGTTTGTTGGGTTGCCGTGCTCGTCTCCGCTGCATGGGATTTGCCTCGCGCCATGCCGTCTCGGTCGAATCCCGGGCTCTGATACCACTTGTCACGGGGTTAGAATCGCTTGACGAAACCCGTGCGGCGCTCGTCCGTCACCTGCACGAACGAGCCAGCCAAAACTGTCCCGAGGCACAACTCCGCAAATTGTATCGAGCGAGAATCGAGAGAAAGGCAACCAATGGTCCTGTAAATAAGCACAAACGACCGATATTTTATTGATTAGCGAAAGTGGATTACAACGAAAGAGGGACACGACTCGACTTGGTCGGGCACAGGCCGTTGAGGCAAAATGAACACCAAAGACACCCTGTTTTTCAGGCGGAGCCGGCTCACTTAATACACATCAATCAAACCTTCCCGTACTACCCTATATTGGCATCCACCCCTTTGGCACCCCGGGGGGTACAAAGGTGCTCACCGAGGGGTACGTTTTTGAGCGGCGCACATCCATAGGAAAATAGGCCTCCGGCCCATGCCCGACACGCGTCCGGCTCAACCCGGCGCATAAGTGGCCATTGTTAGCGAAAGGCCTATGCCTCTTTTGGATGTGTAGCACAAGTGAACCCACAGGTGCCAATCGGATGCCAATTTACAAGTAAATGCCCAACCCAAAAAGGGAAAATCCTATGTTGACGCCGTGTCCGACAACATTTACAGACTCGATGCATTATTGACAAAGTCAGGGCCGTTGATGGTTGGAAGAGGGGCCTGACAGTGCGGCCCGCGCGGCAGGGCGCAACTGCGGCTGCGGTCGCGCATGCTAGGCTCTGCTCGAGCGCGCGGCCCGCGCGGCAGGGCACAGATGCAGCAGCGGCGGGCGCCCGACTCTGGCAGGAGGCGCCGTGGGCTGGCCCCCCACAGCCCACGCAAGCCCTAGGCGGCAGCGGCGGCTTCCAAGCGCAGCGCGCGAGCGGCCTCAGGCGCGCGGCGGCAGCAAGTGCTGGGCGCCCAGATCCAGCACCTCTCCGCTTCGGCTTCGACGACGACGCGACGACGGCCAGAGCTAAGGGAGAAGGAAGAGGGGAAACAAAGGCTTCTTCTTCTTGGTGGCTGTGGAGGAGGAAGAAGGGGAATTAGGGAAATAATTAGGGCTTATCAAGTCCTAATCCTAACCCAAAGTATACCCCTCTTGACTCAACTTTAGGAGTAATTCCGTCCACGTCCCTAAGAACAACTCTCCCTTTAACCCCAAAAAAGATCCCATTTCGAATTTTGAATTTCTGAAACACGTGTCTGACGCCTGTCCACCCCAACTCAACAGATTTCACGGATTCCTGAGCAGAAAAGCTGCGATTTATACCCGAAATAATGAAAATCGAGTTTGTAGTCCTTTTTCCCGCAAAACACGCTGATTCGGGAGATCCGAACACCGAATTTAAAATCCGATCGCACCACCGTCTTCAGCTCGACGACGCCATCCAAGTTACAATTTTCTTTCTTCGAGAATCTCACCGGATTACAAAATTAATCATTTTACAGAGAAAAACACCCCTTTTCATGGTTTTCGTAAAGTCCCGATTTTTACGTTTTTTCGTGCAACTAGCACAGCTAATCCGAAAACCGACTTGACCACTCCCTTGCGCTGATCCACCTACAACCTGGTGGTTTCATTTCCGAGGAATTATTCCCCAACAAGCTGAAAATGATACCCTCTTTAAAGTTTCAGACTGTCAGAAATTTCAACTTTATTAAAATTCACATTTAAAGATTCAAATCTAGAAATTTAAAATTACAGATATTACAAGGAAATATCCCGCTTTTTGCAGATTGTCTACGAGGATGAATTGAAAGGAAGAGCCATCGTCTACTACCAATTTTAGAAAATAAAAAATCATGGCAAAAGTTTTTGCAGATTATGTACGATGATGAATCGAAAGGAAGAGCCGTCGTCTACTATCAATTTTAAAAAATTAAAAATCATGGCAAAAGACACGATTTAAAGTTTTTATATGGTATTACATGTTCAACTTTATTTACAGTTTTTATGTTCAACTTTATTTACAGCGTAAATCAAGTTTATTTATAGAAAAATGAGTTTTTTATTATTTGTTCTGAAGAAAGTCAATAGTATAAAATTAAGTATTTTTGTTTATTTTAATAAATTTTAACTTAGGTATAGTTGGGTAAATTACTCTTTAGTTGATGTACTTTTAGTAAGAATGCATTTAATTGCACTAGCTAAGAAAAAAAATCAATATATTGCACAGCAATTTTCCAAAAGTTTTCAGATTTCAATTTTCTTACTATGATTCTCAAATTGTAAACTCTTAAAAAAAATTACTTTACTTTTATCTATATTTATCAATAGAAGATAAAATATTGCCTATATCCTAAGCATTTGTAAATGTATATATTTTATATTTATTAACTACTTTTTTTGTTTATTTTAATCCTATCATTTATTAAGTTATAATTTTTTTCTTATAAAACATATGAATTAAAAATATAAAAAGAATGATGATATATATATATGAGGAATTTAAAGTGCATAAATATTACAGATGAGCAAGATGTAAACAAAAGTTTATAATCTAAGATAAAGATTAAGATGAAGACCCGCTATAAATTTATTAACTGAATTGAAAATTTATTAAAAGTTTAGTATCTTCAATGCAAAAATTAAAAATTGGAAAATGAAAATGAAACTTAACACAAAGTTTAGGGACCAATACTGTAATTTATCTAAGTGCTTTTACTCTTCCTCTCGAAGGCGAGAAAATGAGAGAAAAGCAAAGAAAGAAAAACAAAATATTTGTGCTTATTTGAAACGAAACTTGAAAAAAAAATGAAAGAAAAGTGAGAAAGTAATCTTCTATGATAATTATTCTTTTTTCTCTTCGAAAGTAACAGAGTAATATTACTAGTACACTTTTTTATATCTTAGACATCTGAATATCCGTTGATTAATATTTTAATATTAATTTTAACAATAATATTTTATAATAAAAATATTTTTGGATGTTTGAGTGTACCATTTATACTCTAATATATTTCAAAAAATAATACTATTTATACATTTCAAAAAGATTATATGATATATATTTCATCTATCTAATTTGTGAGATTATTTTATTTATCACAGATTATTTTACTTGTATAATATCACCTATTAGATAGATAACGTATATATCATAATGTAGTAACCATGAATTTTGAAAATTAAAATTTGAATTTAAAAAATAATTTATGGGATATGTATAAGTCAAAAAGTACAAATTTACACAGTTTTTGAAAAACTGTCTTCCGACTTACAGATCCTGGCCCGAACTCGAAAAACTAAAATCGCCAGCAGATTCGTCTCATCAAATCAATTTAAGAAGGTGCAAACCGATTTTCGATTCGACAGTCGGATCGTCCCGAAAACAGCGAAAAGAGAAGTGGGGCCCACGACTTAAGTGTGAATAGTAACCCCTGATTCGATTCCCTATTCGGCCAAACGTTGGCCGATCATCTGTCTGGAGTCTGAATCGAACGTTCCAGGTACTCAATTTGATCGGCTCAACCATTCTGAGATCAATGACACAGCCCATTTTTATGTTTGGCGAACCTAGGGCATCGAGATGCGTGCCAAACTGTAAATTGCACTGAGCAAGATGGATCGAGAATTTATCGGAGTGCAAACTCGAGAAACCATATACGTTACCTAAAAGGTTTCGTCGAGACGGACGTCGTGGCGAAGTCTATTTTTCAATTTGATGACCCTAATTCCTCGAAAAATGCAAAAATTAGGGAAAAAGTGGGTATTTTTGCATAAACCCTAATATTTTAGAGACCGAATTTAATGAGGCTTCTTGGTAAGGGTCTTCTATGCTATTGTCACCCACAGTAGGGAGATTGGGGTCTGGAATGCTTTTGTAGAGGGACTTATTTGCAAAATATCCAAATTCATGCATTAAAAGCAAAGTGGGCTCTTAGGACTTTGTGCATGGGCATTCAAGCCAGGGACCGAGCTCTGAGGTGCCCTTCCATCTTCCTCAGCATTTCCCAAGCACCCTAGCCCTTCCCAAGATCCCCGGTGGCCGAAAAAACAGGCTCCAAGTAGTATAGGTCTTGGGCTCTGGTGAGGAAGGAGAAGACAACACCAAACCTCACCCTCTCCCTCACTGAGCCCTTGGAAATCCTCTGCTACCCCTGGGAGTGCGCCCGAGGAAGCCCGAGGTGTGCCGTGGCCACGCGACGCCTGGGTAGGGAGCCCGCTTCTTCTTTCTTCTCCAACTCCGGCCAAGGTAAGGTTTCTCTTATCTCTCGGTTTCTTGGCCCGAGACACTTTGGAAGTAGTTTCCTCGTGATCCGAGGACTCTTCCAGCCCAGCCTAGAGGTTTGGAAGTCGCCGGTTGGCCGGCGGTGAAGTTGCACCGCCGGAAAACCGCTTCTTGCTCCGCCTTGAGCAACCGCCGCTCTCGATGGTTTTTCCCGGGATCAAGCATGACCAGCTCCTTCTATTGGATGAGTTCATGCCTCCCACCAAATTTGGGAGGAGATGATACACTATGGAGGTGGTGCGGCCATGCCCTAATTTTGGGATTTTTTGTGGCTCGGCCGAGCTTGCTGCTCCAGTGCCAGCGCCTCCTTCCACCCCAGGCCACACACCCAGCATGCTTCATGGTGTCATGAGGGACCCATTGGTGCCCTTGCATGTGATCCATCCTGGCCGGATGCGTTTCTGCCATTAACGAGGCAAGGTTAGCCGAGATAATGGTGGGCCGCCGTTTGCTGCTTCTCGTCGCCGGCCAGCCCAGTTGTTGGGTTCTTTTTCATGCCAGGAAGCTTCGGGTGATGTCCTTTGCACCTGGAAGTTGTTGGTTTGGGTTGGCCCAAACTCGAAGCTCCAAGTTGACCGCAAGTTCTTGCTCCGGCCATCCACCGCCGCCACTTGCCGGAGCTAGGTCTGGAGGTGCGCCTGGAGGTGCCCTCGAGTCACAGGAACTGATGCTTGCCTTGGAAACACACAGGATCTCGAGTTGGGACAAAGTGCTCCAACTCGGGCATTAATGGCTTGGCCATGGCCGAGCTTGCTCCCTACACTGTTCTGGCCAACCTGCACCATCTAGATGGTGAGCCCCTAACTCCACATGTTCCCCTGAGCTTGATGCTCACTTCAGAACCAAAGATGGCTGAGTGGATAGTGTGGTGGAGTCTTTGTGAGCCATTTTGAGTGAGGTTTCTTATTACCTTACTCCAGCAGTATTCTAGGCACATTAGGGTGAGCTCTCGACTCTCTTGGACTTGCTGGACAAGATGCTCAACTTAGTTTGGGTTTGGCACAGGTAGATTAATGGTTCTAGCAACTAAGGGCTCTTGGTGGGTTGGTTGTTCCCTTATGCTGTTCCAGCAGTTATGTTGCACCCTCAGGGTGAGCCTCTAAGTCTCCTCGACCTACTGAGCATGGTGTTCACCCTAAATTAGGGTTTGATTGAGTGGTTGAGTCAAAATAGCAACCTAAGCCTATTTGCACTAGTAAATGTTGGCCCGAAGTTGTCCTCAGGTCTCGTGCTGCTCCCAAATGGTGAGCACGGTGTTCAGAACATCGAGGCCCACCTGTTGGTGGCCTCAGTTCAACTTAAAAGTACTCTAAAAATTAATTCGAGCCAAAAAGGCTCCAAATTACGTGTAAAAGTACGATTTTAGCAAACCCTAGGGGTCTAGATGCAATTGTTACCTCACGTGCTGTCTTGGGCTGTGTGCCCAGAATCTCTAAGCTTTTCGTTAGAGATCCGATGGCTTCCGTTGAGTGAAAATCGTGTACCAGTCCGTAAATCGACAAAATTGTCGATTTATCGGCACGCCGCGCGGTAATCACGCAATTCGAGGAATTGTGGTGATTACGCCTTGATGTCTGATGTTCCCAGCAGAGTTCTGGATGATCCAGCAGTCGTGGATTTTTTCCAGCAACTCCCGAAAATCCAAAAGGAGTTTTCGAGGGTATTTTAGTAATTTTGGCATTAGTTTAGTTTAGGGATGTATATAGGAGTGTGTTGGTGCTCGAACGTCTTCAGTAAAGCGTTCCGGGGCCACACGTCAAGTTTCGCTGAATTTGGAAATCCGTTAGCGTTGTTCGGGTCAAGTTTGCTCGTTCGGCGGATTTTCGACGATTTGCGAGAATCTGGAAAAGATCCAGGTTTAAGCTTTTGGCTTAGTGTGAGTCTGTGTGTTGGGTATGTTGAAGTCCGTTCCTGATCTGTGTTCATGATTCAGGTATCTGCAGTCTGACTCCGGCCCACGAGCCTTCCGATGGAGTCGTCGATCCGCCTACACTCAGGTCGATTTTATCTTCGGTCGGGGATTTATCTTTTCGGCCCTTTGGGGTACCTTAATTGGTTGGACCCCTGTGTTTCATGATAGCCCAGATTATACCCTGAGCCTTTACCGTTATTTATTTATTTCTAGCTTATACTCTGCTTTTAGTATACCTGTTGCATATGGACATTTGTCATGTTTGATTAAACATTAGGTAGCTATCAGTTTATACCTAATCATTCATCATGCTCTGCTTTTATCTGGACATATGCCATGTGTATGATTAGCCATTCACATATTCAGATAGCTAGTATATCTTGCATTCAGTACTGCACAGGTTTGGGTTAGTGCATCCCCATCGGGATTTTTCGGCTTAGTGTCGCCTTTTCGGTCTGTGGACCGTGAGCTTGGAGCATCAGTATTGTGATCGTCGTGCACTTGCTGTTCACTCACGTACGCTGTGGGATTGATCCCCCACCTTGCGTTCTTTACCGGTAGAGGGTCCGGTTGACCCGTGAGCATCCCCTTTGTCGTACTACTGGCACTACAGGAAAAAGCGCATGTAGAGGCGGTTGCGTAGAGGCGGTTGTTACAACCGCCTCTATGTTTTACCATAGAGACGTCTTAGAGGCGGTTTGGCACAATCGCCTTTACATGTTAAAAAAAAATTTCCTGAAATCTTTTCTTTCCCTCCTCTTTTCTTTTCTTCTAAAAAAATCCCTAAGTATTCCCCCCAAAACCATTTCCTCCCACCCACCCACCCACTCTCCCGACACTCTGTCTCTCTCTCTCTCTCTCTCTCTCTCTCTCTCTCTCTCTCTCTCTCCCCCCTCCACTCGCCGGAACCCTCATCGTCGACGGTCGCCGGAGAATACGCCACCGGCGAACCCACGCCGCCTAACGGGAGGCGGCGATCTCCTCCTCCCCACCCCAGGGGACGCGATCGAGCTCCATCGGATCGTTGATGCAGGCGGAACCCCGGCGGGATCTCGCCGGAACCCTAGTCGCGAGATGAACGGTAGCAGCGCCGAGGACGCCGAGCGGGCGACGCCGCCGTTGGAGTGGAAGTTCTCGCAGGTATTTGGAGAGAGGGCGGTGGGAGAGGAGGTGCAGGAAGGTAACGATCGGAACCCCCGATCATGATCCCTTTTATTTAGGTGGATTTTTTATTGAGTTTTTGAAATGGTTCTTAGGGTATTGCTTGGAATTTAGAATGGTTCAGTGAGGAAAATGGAGATCAAGTTGTTCGGGTATCAAAGTGTTACTGCACTTGTAGAAATTGGAAACTAGTAGGATCGTTTTGATGTGTTGTTCTCTCTGGTGATAATGATAGATTTATTCTGCAAACGGAATTGTCGATTGTTATGTTAGCTGCATATTTGTGTGTTCTCTCACATTTTGTGTGATTTTTCTGCTGGATATCTCTGCATTTCATTTTATTTTATTTTATTTTGTGGAATTGGAAGACCCTATAGTTAAGTGTCTTGGCATTTGTTTAACCAACTTCAATTTGTCAATCATCAATTTTCGCTCAGGTTTCATCTCGAATGAAGCTTTCAGTAGGATTTTATTATCTTTGGTTTATCTAAAATCAATTTTAGTAGAAATTGATGCATAATTCATGCAACTTGGGAACAACCCTGCAAAAATTTCAGTAGTCTTAAGAAATAATTTATTAGAGGTAGAAACGTATCTTCCAATTATATGATTTCTATTTATTATTAAGGAGAAATTATGGTTTAGAGCTTTCTTGATTGGTAATGGATTGATCAATGATGTACTTTTTAGATCAATCCCTGGTGATTTGTTTAGCTTTTACTTCTTCAGCATGATAGGTGACATCGATGAATGTTATTGCAGCTGGTCTTACTCCTTTGGTTCTTTAGCTTGTCGTGCTCTTTTGTATACCAGTACTGTCCGTTTTGATGATTTTTTATGTACTATCCAAGTGATAAAGTTTTTAATCCAATTAAATGATGTTTGCAGTTGATATTATATCAGCAATTGTATTTAATAAATCTGGAGACTACCTTGCCAATGGAGATCGAGGAGGACGTGTGGTATTATTTGAAAGAACAGACTTCAAGGATGTAAGTTAAAGATTTCTTACAGTGGCACTATTTTAACCTTTTACTTTCTTTTCAGAAGAAAATTTAGATTTATGGCTATTCATTGTAGCATGGTGATAGAAGGGAATTGGAGAGACAAGATTATCCTAGAAACAAGCATCCTGAGTTCCGCTACAAAACTGAGTTTCAAAGTCATGAACCTGAGGTATTACATTTTGGTTGAGTAAATGGAGAAGGATGTTGTCTATGTTCATCATTATACTGATTTTTCTGATGGTATTTCAGTTTGACTATCTTAAAAGCTTTGAAATAGAGGAGAAAATCAACAAGATTAGATGGTGTCAAACAGCTAATGGTGCACTTTTTCTTCTTTCCACAAATGACAAAACCATTAAATATTGGAAGGTAAGCCTAAATCCTAATTTTTCTTGTGTGTGTGTGTGTGTGTGTGTGTGTGTGTGTGGTTTTAATGGTGTTACTGTTTCAATCCTTTTCATCTTGAAAATTGTCAATGGAGATTTCACCTTGTTGCGCCTACAATTTTTAGACTTTCATTGTGTTACTGTTTGAATCCTTTTCATCTTGAAAATTGTCAATGGAGATTTCATCCTGTTTCCCCTACAATCTATTCTAATTTTATTAATGTGCATTCCTTTTTTTTTTAAGTATTGCTGTGGCACGCACCTAAGCTTCTCTTGAAGCTCAGTATATCTTATTGCCCCTTTACTTTTTTGTATACATACAGGTGGTAGAATTGCTCGCTCAAGCACAAATGGCCCTACAACAAATCTTCTGAATGGCAGATGCTCTGAAAGGCCCAACAATTATCTGAGCAATGACTTCTCATTTCCTCGAGGTGGGTTTCCATCATTGCGTCTGCCCGTGGTAGTTGTACTAAGCTCCATGTATTAAGTACACTTAAGTGATGTGGGAAAGCTTAAACCTCAATGAGGTTATTGAATTTTGGAATAATTGCTTTCATGTCCTCGCAAAATAGTTTGTATGTGCATTTGTCCCTGAAAACACCTTTTTACTGCATATGTCCCCTCCCAATTCTTAAAAAATTGAAAATGGATCTCTCCTTATGAGTTGACTGCTAAATATTTATCGTTTTCTTTTTAGTAATATACTTAAATATTTTTGTATTTTCATATCATTGACATATATATTTTACATTGTTGGATAGGGTGCGGGTGGCAATATCAATCCGATTGATGCATTTTCTCCCAATCATCATCAATCATCGAATGCAAGTCATGAACCTACAAGTGAAGGAAACCGTCGAACAATTTAAATTTTTGTAATGTAGAAAGCTCGAATGTTGACTACTCTTAAAACTATTTACACTTTTTGTTATTTAGTATCTCGCTATATGCTATTGGATATATATTGAATGGGATTGTGTTTTGGATCTTTTGATCGAAAATTGGAATGTTAATTTATTGTTAAGACTTGTGTTAATGTTTATATTGTTCACGATATATCTTTTCTGTTGTTGTTGAGACTTGTGTTAATTATGTTTTTTGTTGTTTGATGAGAAATGTAATTTTTTTTCTTATATATATTATTAATATCATATTTTATTCTGATTTGGCTGGTAGAGGCGGTTGAAACCGCCTCTACATATTGCCTTTCCATATTAATATGTAGAGGCGGTTTAAACCGCCTCTATATGTTAAAATTTATTAACTGATTATAAATAATAAATAAATAAATAAAAATGTAGGGGCGGTCATAACCGCCTCTACATAACGCCTCTACGCTTCCCCCGGCGGTCGCTAAAACCGCCTCTACGTTGTAGAGGCGGCGTCTACGCCGGCGTTTTAGAGGCGGTTGCGGGAACCGCCTCTACGATTTGTAGAGGCGGTTTAAACCGCCTCTACATTGCCTGAAAACCGCCTCTACGAGCGGTTTTTCTTGTAGTGTGGGTACGGGGAGCCCTTCGGCTGTGCTGTGGGATATGAGGAAACTCTCAGCTATACCTTTGGTACGAGGAACCCCTCGGCTATATCATTAGCACAGGGTTGCTGTCAGTTCCGCCAGGTGATTTCCAGTGTGGTTGTGTTCTGCTATGATATCATCGCCTGAGGTCCAGCGACCAAAACGGCAGCTCGTGGTTGGATTTGCTATGATATCTTCGCCTGAGGTCTAGCGACCAAAACGGCAGCATCGGTTGGATACATTGGCATTTTTTTTACATATCTGTTTTGCATGCTTAGTATCATGACTATATCTTATTCAGCATGCTTAGCCCTGTATTACTGTACCCGTATACATGCTTAGCCTTGTTTACAGTTATCTGTTTGTTATACTTGCCTTACCTACTGATATTTTACTATCCGCTAATTATTGTATGCTAGTAGGTACGATTAGTTATTTCTCGGCCCGTCGTGCCCACTGGGATACACTTATACTGTATCTCATACCCCCTGGGTGACCATTTCTCAGGTCGGTTGGGTGCTGGGATGTTGGGACGTTGGTAAGGTTGTGGCGATAGTGCTGACCCTTCTGTCACTAGTTTATTTATCTTCCGCATTTATGATTCTGTAATATTGTAAAATGATTCATATAATAATTGTCTAATATGTGTATGCATAGTTTAGACTATTTTGGTATTGGCTATAAGTGTTTAGTCATACATTATAGGAGAAAGGCTCTGTCTAGGGGGACAAAAAAATTTCTTTACATGTGCCGATCTGCTCATGTCCTAAATTGCTTAACTCTGATTTTTTTTTAAAAAAAATAGCTTGCTTTTCGAAACTCAAGGCGGGACACATACACTCTAAAATAAATGTATATATATTTTTTTTAAATAGCAAAAAAAAAAAAATAGAGGAAGTTAATTTTTTTTCTTTATTAATTGGTATAATTTTTTTTATTTTTTTTTTTATTTTCTCTAAGAATTATTAAAATTTCTAAATAAAAGACGACTGGACAGTCGCGACGTGGCGATGTGGAAATTCCTACGATCCGTGCTGTATAGGATCGGAAGAGGCCGCAGTATCTGCTGAAAACGAAACCACCAACCCCATTTTGTGATTCCTTCCACGACAGGGCGGCCGGATCACTCCAACGGGCGCCTTATACCCACGCTTTTTGGCGTCACCCCACCGCCATTTCCGCTAACAGTCTTATTTATAAATGACCAGCCCCACACGACAGCAGCGATCGAGCTTATCATCGACGCCTCTAATCCTAACCCTATCCCTAACTCTATCCCTATCCCCGTAGGGTAATGGTGAACGGAGGAGGACGTGGAGACGTGGAGCGGTGGCGGTTCCGGCCCAACGCCGCGGCGGCGAGCGCAGCGACGTGGAGCGTTCGGTAAATAAAGTGAAACAAACGTTTATATAACTTAAAAAAAAAATACAGTAGAAACGATATTTTTAACATTTATATTTAACAGAGGGACCCTCAACAAGATCCGCGCTGCCGTCCCCGCCGGCGGCCCGCGCGTGGAGATCCCCCTCGGACACGGTGACCCCTCGGCGTTCGCCAGCTTCCGCACCCCCACCGCCGCCGAGGATGCCGTCGTAGCTGCAGTTCGCTCCGCCCAGTTCAACTGCTACGCCCCCGCCGTCGGTATTCCCTCCGCGAGAAGGTGAATCCCTCTTGCTCTTTTGATCTGGGTGTAATGCTAACGGTTTGATAAAACGCACGGTAAACTTCAATTTGCCAGCGATTTTTTTCTTTTTATTATTGTCTTTGTGTGTGGTTTAAACTGTTGCACTTAATTACTCCGTAATGATATTTTATGAAAACCGCGGCATGATGTAACGTAGCATTTTATCATCAAATAATTTGCATTTATCCTATGTTACACGGCTACATTAACTTGTATAATTATTTTATATTTATTTATAAAAAAAAAATAACCAATGGTATGAAATAATAATTTAAAAAGTATCACCCAAATCATCATCCAACTTGATCAAATGATAAACATAAATATTTAGTCGCACGAACTAAATAATTAGTCATTCAACATATATGTATATTTTATTAGGTTTTATTATATAAAACAGTAATAAAAGAAAGTATACTAACAATTTAATAAAAGAAGGAAAAAATTATTCTCCATGATGTTTGTTGATTAATTCTAGATTGATAAATTAGATAAAAAAGAAATAAAAGAAAAGCGGTAAAGGACTGGCCTATAGTTTGATACTGTGTAGAAATAGAATGAAAGGGAGCGCCTTCAACAATTCAAGTGCAGAAAGATAAAAGAAATAACGAATTGAAGAGAGATTTGTATTTTTCTCGCTGTTTTTCTTATTTCCAATGGGTTTGGATGAATATTTTTTGAAAAAAATTAAATTTCGATTATTTTAAATCAAAAAAGAATCTGGCCGTATCTATCCCGTATCCCTCCCGTATTCGATATTTTTTTATTTTTTAAAAATAACAGATAATTTATTTCCGTATCGGACACGCATAAAATTTGAACTATTTCCAATGGGTTTGGATGAATACTTTTTGAAAAAAATTAAATTTCGATTATTTTAAATCAAAAAAGAATCTGGCCGTATCTATCCCTCCCGTATTCGCTGTTTTTCTTATTTCCAATGGGTTTGGATGAATACTTTTTGAAAAAAATTAAATTTCGATTATTTTAAATCAAAAAAGAATCTGGCCGTATCTATCCCGTATCCCTCCCGTATTCGATATTTTTTTATTTTTTAAAAATAACAGATAATTTATTCCCGTATCGGACACGCATAAAATTTGAACTATCCGTGCTCCATAGCATTTATCACCCTACGGTTTGCAACTAGTGTCCTATAACTAAATTACTAAGAATTGAAGCTTATCGTAAACTATAGTAATTCTTTTTAAAAGAAGCTTTATATTGTATATTCTCTACAACAAAAATAGAAGTATCAAATTAAAACTTTTGCTTTGGGCCTGATTAGATATTGCATCTGATTCTCTTGGTAGCAAAAACTTCAAGATATATTTTTCTTTGTGAAACGCTCGAATGCAAGCAATTGTTCCCGTAGGTAGAAGCAGAAGCGAGACCTAGCTAACAGGCGTTTAGTTATGCTGTAGCATGTAATAAATGATTCTACAGTCATTGTGCTATTTACATGGTATTGTTGTTAGTGAAATAGCTGAGTTTTATGAGTAAGTTTCTATTATACCTTTTGTAGGCAGATTATTGGGTACGATGGTGATGAATTTGACTAACCAATTGACATTTTGACTTTTTGTTACATATATGGAAAAGTAGTCCTTCTTTATTGTTTCTTCTTTTTCTTTTTCTGAAATTCTTATTTCTTTCGTAACCTTAAGGATTCTGATTAATTTAACAAGTTTCTCATACTAGTATCTCAGTTTTGTAGTTTCAATTTTTTTTTTCTAAATTTTTTGATATATCATGTGGATTAGCAAGTGAAAAAATGAAAGCAGTTTCTTTGATCACCTATGTTTACTTTGTTGATCAAAACGCAGTGCTATTGCCGAGTACCTCTCTCGTGATCTTCCTTACAAGCTTTCTTCGGATGATATATTTGTAACCGGAGGATGTACTCAGGCCGTTGACGCCGTATTCTCAATTCTTGCCCGCCCTGGAGTGAATATCTTACTTCCAAAGCCTGGATTTCCTTTATACGAGGCACGATCTGTCTTTAGTGGTATCGATGTTCGATATTTCGACCTTATCCCAGAGAAAGGGTGGGAGATTGATCTTGAAGAAGTGGAAGCCCTTGCAGACGAGAATACGGCCGCGATGGTCATTATTAACCCCAATAACCCTTGTGGAAATGTGTTTACTTATCAGCACTTGGCTAAGGTTAGATGTTTACCATTTCAGTCCTTTCTGTTTCTTCCTGTTATCACAGAAGTTAATTATTGGTGTGTTCAACTCTTGATCAGGTTGCTGAAACTGCGAGTAAACTTGGCATTATGGTCATTTCTGATGAAGTATATGATCATTTGGTCTTTGGAAGTAATCCATTTGTGCCAATGGGAGTTTTCGGAGAGACGGTTCCGGTCCTCACCTTGGGTTCTATATCTAAAAGATGGGTGGTGCCCGGTTGGCGACTTGGTTGGGTCGCAATATGCGATCCTAAGGGCATTCTAACAGAAACTAAGGTCATTCTCCTGATCCTAACTTTTGCAATGTTGCTCTTTACTTCCAGTTTGAAGGCCTTTTTAATCAAGTATATAATTTGCAATAGGCAACATTTTGTTCATATAGGTAAAATTTTCTTGGAAATTAAAGATGTTCTTTTATTAAAGTTTCATTTAAATATTATTGCTTGGAATAAGTTATTTTCTGTGGATGTTGATCTCCTATTTCCCTTAGTTCTTCCACCTCAAATTTAATGCTACTGCATGTGAATAGATGATCCAAAAATGATGTGGGGTATCTGAAAATTCTATAAATAAAAAATGATGATTTCTCCAAGTAATTTCTTAGTTCATAAAACAGTCATGAAATGAAAGGTGCGAATTAAAATAGGATAACATTCTTGGTTTGAAGTTCAGAGTTACTGATCTAGATGTATGTGGTCAAGAAGTATATTTGATAGGTATTCAACTCATCTTGATTGATTATTATCTTGGAATAAACAAGGATCTTATTTTTGTTGTTGAATTTGTCAATTTTGATATCACCTGATCTTTTTGTAGATGATATCAAAATTTGTAATTTTTGGTAAATTTGAATACCGTACAAAAATTTGAATGGCCTAGATTCAGTTTTGAGGCCGGATTGAGCGACAGGTAACTTGGTGCTTCTAAAAGCATCCTTGGTATTCTCTCTCTCTCTCTTCACGCCTGCACGTAGATATGAATGAAACATGCCATATCTATTTATAAAATGTTTTCTTACATTTGTACCGGGAGCTACTTAATTATCAATTGTAAAACTGAAAAAACTCTTATGACTGTTTTGTGCTGAATTCTGGGTCAAATAATAAACCAAGCAAGATACAGCCTTTTGAGTAAACCCAAAGACTTGTTTGGTGGGGAGAATTATTACCTTATTAAGTTTGCTACAGAGAGTAACAGACTATGCAAATCCTCAAAAAAGAAAATGTGCTTTACCAATTTCTTCTCTATGTTATTTGGTTTTCATTTGCCAATAGATGTTGTTAATGTTTTCCAAATTCCTTATTCTGTACAGAGGCTGAACAATTTACATATTATTTAGTAGTTACGGTTTATGCTTTTCATCGAAATAGCAAAAGCAATATATGAAGAATTCTTCCCTTCAGGTTGTGGATTCTATTGCAAGCTTTCTTAACATTTCAACCGATCCTGCAACTTTCATCCAGGTAAACGATGATATCTATGTTTTTAAAGATGTTGTTGATGCTGAGAACAATTTTCTTTTTCAGTACTTCATTTCGTAAAGAATAGCGAATTCTATCTATTTCACGTTGTCGCTAATTTCCAGGGAGCAATTCCTCATATCCTCGAGAATACAAAGGAAGATTTCTTCAACAAAATTATTGCTCTATTAAGGGAGACAGCAGATATATGTTACAATGCAATAAAGGAGATCGAATGTATTACTTGTCCTCACAAGCCAGAGGGTTCTATGTTTGTTATGGTAAGGAAAAATCTGAACAAAATATAGTACTGTAAAAAGTTATTTTCAAGCTGATATCATGTTAATGTAGGTGAAGCTGAATATATCTTGTTTGGAGCATATACATGATGATGTCGACTTCTGCAGAAAACTGGCCAACGAAGAGTCGGTGATAATCCTGCCAGGTGATTGAATTGATAGTTTTCATCTAGTCATTGTTTAGAATCAGGAGTCTTCAGAGTATGCTCAGTTTATGATGAGTCATTTTTTTTACTTCCTTCATTTTCATTCCTCCGGTTAAATTTGGAGCATTTGATAGTTAATTAGCTAGGAGCGTAAATTAAGAATTATCACAAGATGGATAGGATGTCCAAGATTAAAAATCTACATCTAAATTCTTTTTTTTTTTTTTTATAGAACGAGGCTTCCAAAAAAAAAAAAAAAACGGTCAGATCGGATCGCAGCTAGCCGATACCAAGGAACGCAGTAGAGATCCCAGTTTCGTCTAGTCGATCGGATCTCTGTTACTGACTGTGATTGAGGTTGTTTCGCTTGATAAAAAATTCTTCTATTCCTCTCCAACCAGGTAACCCACCAAGTAGTGACGATTATTGCTAGCTCTTTTCTTCCTAACGCCCCTTCTTTATATTTGCTCTCTTCCCTTAGCTTGTCAGATGTGGTGCAGTTGTGGAGAAATTGTTTGTTCGCAAGGAGTCCTTGCAGCACATCTCTGGTGTAACGGCAAGTCGTGAATAAGTGGTCCACTGTCTCTAGCTCATCCAAGCAAAGAGCACATACCCTGTCACGCCCCAGGGTCGAAACTGCGACCCGGGCCCGCCAACAGATCCGCCGCCCATACGGAAAGCCCCGTATGGACGAAATGTCTAACTTGCAAAAGATAATACTACAGCTATACATATATCAGAGCTGAAAAGTACACTACTGAAATAAGATAATACATCTCCAAATAGTACAAGTCTGAACCTCACAATACATAAGTCTCTCAAAAATAAAACTCTCAAAAGTAACTATCTACTATAATCCAGCAGACTGTACTACAAAGCTCCAAAAAGGGTACCACTATACTCCAAGGACGGGTAGGGAATTAGCTCGCGACTCCCTCACCTCGATCAAAAACAGAAGGATCAGCAACATCCGCAAAAAACTCTGCAAAACAAAAAAGAGTAAAGGAAGGGCGGGGCGAAAAACCCCCAGCGGGTGTGAGAACTACACCAACACGTAGTTCTCAGTGGGTACCGCCACCAAGCCCGACGGTCTGCCCACTAAGTCTACTAGAGGCATAAAATAACAGATGCAGTACTACAAGGAAAAGGCTGGAAATAACTCTACAGCTACCATGCCTCTATCTAAATACTCAAAGGGTGATATAGATGAAACATGATGCATCGACTCTAACCCAATATACTCAATCAACCCAATCACAGTGACTGCCACATAGGGTTCAGTCAAACCTGCGCCCACCTACTGCCATTACATCCACGAGGGACTGGACTTACGTAGTGCGTCCGTGACTGCCTAAAAAAAGGCCCAGCCAGAGGGACTGCGTCGACAAGTTGCGATAGTAAAGTAACAGGCTCTGCTCTGGAGTGGCACTCGAGAGGCGCGACCCCACCGAGGAAAGTATCTGCGCATCTCTGTCGAGCTCAATATGGCTCATGCAGGCTATAATCCAAATCCACGATCAACAAGATCGACAGGTACTCAAATCACATCTCTAACTCACTGGCTGAAAATACTCGACAGCCGGGACCGCCGTCAACCCAACGGCTCCCCAAATAGGACATCAACCCAACATGCAAACTCACTAACAGGGTATACTCCACAACCGACAACAATGAAGGGTCCGAAAACTCTGAAAGACTAGAACCTACAACCCAAATCAAACAAGAACAGGCTCTAGGCATAGCCTCTTGTTGTTCTCGACCCAAAGAAAAAGGCAGCCTTTAGAATTCAGATCACTCGAACTCTTTCGGGTGAAAAAGTTTACAGAAAAATGTGATATTTATTACTGAAAATTATTTTCGCTCGAACCCACACGGGGTGAGGATTAAAAGTAGTTCCTTTTTGTAAAATCATCTTAATTTAAGGAAACCCATTTTTAATGAATTTTAGCTATTTTAAGAAAATCAGTTAGAAAATAAGTTTTATTCCCAAACTCCGAAGGGCTAATGCCTTCGCCCAACCAGACAAGAACAGACTCCGGCGACCCTTCGACATTTGGAAGAAAAATATTGGTTTACTGAAATCATGTGTGTCCAAAAAGATTCTGGATTCAAGGTCCTGCTATCACTGGTACACCACTGCCACGAACACAGTGGCGACAAACAAATCGAAGAACTCGACAACCCGGTACCACTGTTTACCCAAACGGCTCCCGCCACCAGTACAAGACTAGCTACATCTACCAGACTCCACTCGGCCCCCAAGCACGAGTGTAACATGCATCCTACACTAAGAGAAATCCCGACCACTCAGCCCACTACCCGGGCGACGAAAACACTATGTCCAGGGATAGAATGTAAAGTGTGGATGCCTATAGCATAAGTAAACCTAGCCAAGTGAGAGTTTTTTACTAGTCTGGTTGAACATACATCATATGACAGGGTGCTAGGTCAAGTTTCAATAAAAATATTTGTTAATACAACTAGGAAGCATTAGTCGACATGAACTCAGTAACAACACAAGAAAGTATCATCTCTCACTCTAACATGCTTCCTAACTCTCTCGCAATCATGCATGCAATTCTATTCAATAGAATTAGAGAACCGTCCACCGGTTTTGGAGACGAAGCAACCAATCTGAAAGTGCGCGTCGATCCAAGGTCCAAACTAAACGTGGATAATTTTCAAGTTTTCACGATTCCAACGAGCCCAAAAATACCTGAAAACTCCTTCTGGGCACAAAGATACAGTCCAAACATCGCGGTAAGCAAAAATTTCCACGTTCACAAATCTGTGGAAAGATCAGTCCGAAAGAATCCAAAATATCACCTGCGAGATGATCTCCAAAAATTCCAATAATCTCCAAAAATTCCAATAAAAATATGGCTGCGATCCGATAATCGAGCACCGAGATAAAAATCGAACAAGCTCGGGGGGTCCAGGAAAACCAGCAGCAAGAAAGGGGTTCAAAGATGCTTCGAATACCCCAATAAAAATCGAAAACTGAGAGGAGCGGTAAACACGGAAAACGAAGATCTACCTCTCGTGGAACCGATGTCGCAGAAATCGGCCAAAAACTCTCTTCCGTCAGCCCTGGGGAGCTCACGGAAGAAGCATCGACGAAAAAAACTCGGTATCCAAGGCGTGTCGAAGCTCGCGATGTCGAGGAGAACGCAGATGGCACAACTCCCAAAAATCTCCGGGATCCCAAATGCGGAAGAAGACTCGCAGACGACGCTCCCTGTTGAAAATAGGCCGAAGAGCTCGGAGGAAAAGCCCACAAACGAAACTCCAAATAGCTATTTATAGCCCAAGCCCACCAAAGAGGGGGTCCGGATTCGGGCGCAGGAATCGGGCGCTCGAATCCGGCCCGGCCCGCTACTGTGCGCGCCCGAATCCCCCTCAACGCGCCACGTGGCCCTCTCCGCGCCCCGCGCACGCTCATCGGCCAATTGCGGCGCGCCGCGTGGCAGGGCGGTCCACGGAGGAAATCGTGGTCCGAAGTTCACGACGGGGCAGCCGGGTCGCTGCCCCCGCCAATGAGCGGGCGGCACTTGGCCTGGCGAGGTCCACGGTGCGCCGCGCCCGGCGCGCTGTCGCGCGTGTTGACCGCCCAATCCGCGCGCGCCACGTTGTCTTCCGCCGCGTTCGCTGGTCCCGGTGCACGCCAAGTCCCGTGGACCGACCTGCCTGCCGCCGCGCATGCGCCTGCCCACGCCCGCGCCGTTGCGCTCCGTCGCCTGCCCGTCGCCGCCGGTGCTGCCCTGGCCTGCCGGAACAGTAATTCTTGCCTCGAAATCCATGTTTTTGCATCTGGGCTTCGAAAAATACAAGTAAATAGTTTATTTTTATCGTTTTCGTGCGCTGAGTCCAAATCCGATGTCCGTTTTACCAAATTCCGCTTCTAAAATTTGTCGAAGGCATCCAGATAAGCAATCTTAATCCAAATTTCGCGCTGGGTCCAATTCTGAGATCCGATTTGCGCGCAACCATCTCCAACACACATCATAGGCTTCCAGAAGCTACAATTCACTCCGCAAGACCTTCGCGGAGATCCGGGTCATCACATACCCCGGGTCATCACATACCCCATCTCCATTCCAACCTACTTTGAGTAGGTTGTCTGCAGTGCACACCCTTTTTCTAAGGACAAGCTAAATAAAAATCTTTACTTTCAGTGGGGCTCTAATTGTCCAAAGTTGGTCAAAGCTTTTGTCCTGTACTCCACCGTCCTGCACAAAGTTGTATAGAGATTTGACAGAATACACTCCCGATCGAGCCCACCTCCATCTAACTTCATCCGATTTATTGCCTATGGAGATTGCAGATACCGACTCTTTTAGCTTCTGGATGAGATCTCAATCGAGCTGTGACTGGGGGTAGAATCCTGCCAAAATCTTACGCCACTTCCACCCATTGGCTCCCCAACAAACTT
The DNA here is from genome assembly GCA_029204045.2 of Tillandsia leiboldiana. Taxonomy (NCBI): domain Eukaryota; kingdom Viridiplantae; phylum Streptophyta; class Magnoliopsida; order Poales; family Bromeliaceae; genus Tillandsia; species Tillandsia leiboldiana. The sequence goes on from CM055064.1 coordinate 10,829,071, forward strand.
CTACCTTATAATTCTTGTGTCGTAGTTTCTCATAAATACGTAGGTATAAGGCTCGGAGTGAAGCCTGACCGAAGCAGATATGTGTCCACCAACTTACTCTATGTTCGTCTCCGATGGAGTAAGAGAGTCCGCATTTAAAAGGATCCTTTGTCGTCAAGACGCTCTGCCGCCAGTGCGACTAAGGCCTAAAGGACATCCTTCCCTTGAGAGGTTTTCTTCGGGAGTAATATAGTCCGTCAACAGAAGGGCCCCACAGATTATTCCTGTCTGAGAAAAACCTCCACCACTATTTTGCTAAGAGGGCGATGTTCATATTCTCTAAATCCAATATCCCTAATATTCCCTCCTTATTGCTTCTACAGACGGTCTTCCATTAGACTAGGCATTGTCCTCCCGCAATCGAAGATCCTCCTTTCCAGAAGAAAGCCCTCCTTAAAGCTTCGGCTCGTCTAATTACCCATTTGGGTCCTTTGAAAACCGAAAGAAAATACAAAGGTAGGTTTGAAAGCACCGAGTTCACTAGAGTTAGTCGTCCACCTTGTGAAAGGAGTTTAACTTGCCATCCTTCGATCCTCTTCTCGATTTTGCCAATGACGGGCCACAAGTCCTCTTTACTCAGACGCCCCGCAGTAAGGGGTAGTCCTAGGTAACGTACGTGAGAGACCCTAGTTTACACCCAAAAATCGATACAAGTCTCTCCCCGAGCTGATCGGGCCCGTCTATATAGAAAAGTTCAGTCTTGGTCTTATTAATCTTAAGGCCAGACGCCCATTTGAAGGCTTGCCAAACGAACCGTAGGTTTCTGATTTGCTTTCTTTTTGCTTCACAGAAGAATATCGTATCATCCGCGTATTGGATCAGAGCTACTTTAGTCCTCTCCGTGGGTTCGATCCCTCTTAGGAACTCGCTGCTCAAAGCCTTCTCCGTTATCCTCGCCAAGCCTTCCGCCACCAACAGGAATAGGTAGGGGGAGAGTGGATCACCTTGCCTTAATCCGCCAGCACTGCTACTTTTGCGTTAGAGATGCATTGTTCGATCCAGCCGCAATATTTATTATCTGCCCCGAGCCAAACCAAATTCTTTCTTAGAAAGTCCCATCTCACTCTGTCAAAGGCCTTTTCAAAGTCAGCTTTAATACCTACGTTTTTCTCTCTTGTTCTCGAACTCCAGCTGGTGATCTCACTAACTGTTGCAAAAGAGTCCAGAATGGACCGTCCTTTGATGAAAGCTGATTGTGTAGAGGAAATGATATCTTTCAAAACACCTTCAAGCCTGTTAGCAAGCACTTTAGAGATAATTTTTTGTACACCGTTAATTAGACTAATTGGCCTAAAGTCATTCGCTGAGGTTCCTCCCTTTTTCTTGGGAATGAGGCAAATATAAGAGCAATCCATTGGCCCAGAGTGTAGGGTTCTGTCGAAAAGGTCGCGAAAGAGGTTCATTAGGTCAAATTTTACCACCTCCCAAATTTTCTGATAGAATCGCAGATTGAATCCATCCGGTCCCGGCGCTTTGTCACTGCCCAACTGAAAGGTAGCCTTCCTAACTTCTTCTAAGGTGAAGGGTGAGATTTGCTGGTCCGGGTTGAGAATTGGTCTGCTTTGAAAAATGCCGCTCCAGTCCCCAATCGATGCGATGTCGATGATTCAAGAGTCAAAGACTTCTTTGCATTTTTTAAAAAAGTACTCCCTTTTATCCTCCTCCCTGTAAACAAGTTGTCCATTATCCTCGATCTCGGTTATAGCATTTTTGCGCCTCCGATTGTTTGTCATTGCGTGAAAAAAATTTTGTGTTGCCATCTCCTACCCCTAACCATTGTTGTCTAGCTCCAGTTCTTCAGAGGATTTCCTCGTCCATGGCTAAATTCTCAAATTAGTATGTGGTTGTGTTAGCTTTTAGAAATCATGTAAAGCTACTGTTAAATAGACACTTTCCATATTATTTTCTACCTTATGTTAAAGCACTACTTATTCCTTCAGTGTGATTCATTTCTTTAACTGGGAGAAGCATCCTTCATCCTTTTCTACAAGAATTTGAATTTTATTCTTGCAATTTATGTTCTTTTATTCGTCAATATTTCTTCACGGCATTAATGATCGGAATGAGACATTTATTCCGTACTCATCTTGGTGAAAAAGAGACTACAAGAAAAAAATAGAGTCGTCACATATATATCGAAGCTTATGCTATGCATCGGTAAAATATATTCCGACAAATTTAAAGCTTCAGGATTTTTTAAATCCTAACGCTTTAAATTGTCAAAAAATTAAAAATAATAGTACAATTTATCTTTCAATGAATTAGTTTGATACAATACAGAGCATTGAAGAGATCATATGATGGCGCTTTTTGAAGATCATATGATGGCGCTTTTTGAAGCATCATCGTCAAAAATGCATCCTTATAATAAATTTTTTTTTATAGTATAAGTTAAATATGTATTTGGCGAAACATCAGGAGTTCAACTGTTGGATCCAACATAAGCGTGTTGGTAGAAAAAGCATTATTCCTGGTTAGTAATGACTCAATGGAAGCTTTCTCTTACTATACAAGTTTACATGAATGCAGATTATTTGCTAATTGCTCGCGGAAATTTAGTTTTAAAGCAGTGAGATAGTAAATTTGTTGAACCCCAATCTCCTTGCTCAAATTGTTCTTTGAATTTTCTCTTCTTTGCCGTAAAATTGTTACTCCATGCCATGTGAAGAAATTAAATGGTGGGTGGATATTTTACGCAGGAAGTGCATTGGGAATGAAGAATTGGCTTCGCATCACTTTCGCCATCGATCCATCTTCTCTCGAAGATGGTCTGGACAGGCTTAAATCCTTCTGCCAGAGGCATGCAAAGGTGAGGAATTGAGTGAATAATTAATTTGTTCAATGAGCTAATAAAGAGGTGATCTGCAACTTCCAATTGGGTCTCTCTATTTCTCTCTCAGAATTTGTTGTTGTGTATTGTAATATGGAGTTGCTATGTACAATGAACTAATAAAGAGGTGATCTGCAACTTACAGTTGAGTCTCTCTCTCTCTCTCTCTCTCTCTCTCTCTCTCTCTCTCCTCTCTCTCTCTCTCTCTCTCTCTCTCTCTCTCTCTCTCTCTCTCTCTCTGAGTTTGTTGTTATTTATTGTAATTTGAATTTGTTATGTACAATGAACTACTTCATGGCATTTAGCAGTCGATTGATTCTTCCCACTCTTTTAAATGTACTCTAGATGTTAGCCTTGCTTCAAAATTACAATCCCTTTTTGTTCTCTTGAAAAAGAAATAGAAATGATGCCAAACATGATTTACTCTAGCCAATAAGTAATGCTACTATTTATGAATGTGAATATGAAAGCCTTCATAAATTATTTTTGATAATAAAGCTTCTGAATCAATTATACATGCTAGTAAATATTACCTAATGCATTTGAAGTGTTAGAAACTAAATTTCTAAAATTTTTGAAATTATACTAGTTTATCAAATTGGTATAAAATAAACTGTCATAGATCTTCTAAAAATAAAGGATAGTGTTCTTTAATTCAGGATTAGATTATTGATCTTGATTTAGATAGTGAATAAAATTTTTTATCAAAATTTCAACTGGTTTTAAATTTTTTACTCCAGGAGACATTCTATACCGGTCGTTTAAGAAATTAATTTTGAGGCCCTTTTAATGTAACATATATAATAGCAAAATTAGAAAATTTAATTTTTAGAATATTTAAATATTCTATATTATGCTTAATGATATAGATTATTGATTTTAAATTGTATCATCGAAAATAATTTATGAGTACGAGGACAATCGTACTTACTGAAGTGCAGTTGCTGAACTCACTGAAGTGCAGTTGCTGAACTCTACTCTACCCATGTTCAGGAAAAGAAGGGATATAAATCATCTCTGTAAGCTAAGCAGTAGCAATTATTAAGCTCGTACCAAGTTGTTAGGTAATGACTCGGCAATCATGTGAATTAAATTTGAAACATTTCATGAATTGCTTCCCTAGTGTACATATTAATCAAAATTTCTTTCATTGCTGAATAGATTTATCTGAATATGTGAATGATTGAGCCGGTTTTGATTGTTGAGTAATGTATATTTTGCTAGACTTTCTTGACTGTTGAGTAATTTATATTTTGCTAGACTTTCTTGACTGTTGAGTAATTTATATTTTGCTAGACTTTGATCAGATTTTCGTACTTGTGGCATCTAAGCCTTTTGATATTTTGTTGACAAATTTAATATTGCCAAGCTTGTAATTATTATGAACATAAAATTAGGATCAAAAGCAATGGATGCTCATCCAGTGTTTTATTTATTCGTGGTGCAATTACCTATGATTGAAATGGTGTAAATAGTCTATCAACAGTAAAGCTGTGACTAACAAATATATGTCTCTTGGTAGAGCTGCATTAGATTAATGCAGTTGTTAATTATTTTGGTTTCATTATGAAGGATGAAATAAGATGCCCCCATATATATATATATATATATATATATATATATATATATATATCAATAAAGATTATAAATCATCAGTTCTTCCGAGCCCGCGTGGAGCCTTCCCAGGTGTCCCGAGCCGACGTGGCGTGCGTTCCTTGCTTCGTGCGTCTTCTTTCAATTTTATCTCTTTTCTCTTTTTGTATTTGCATGCGTGTGCCTTCTTTCCATTACCTTCTACTACCTTCTATTCATGTGGTTGCACATGGGATTGTCTGCAGAGTTTCCTCTCTCTCTCTCTCTCTCTCTCTCTCTCTCTCCTCTCTCTCTCTCTCTCTCTCTCTTCTCTCTCCTTTCTTCTCCCACGCCGGTTTCCCCGCACTCCTCCACATGGGTTCTCCCTGTACCACACTCCCTCTTCCTCTCCCTCTTCCTTTTTCCCCTTTTGTGATTCTTATAAATAAGCTCCGATTTGATTCCCGGTCTTAAGAGTAAGCATTTTGCTTCTCATGTTCCTTTTTTTTTTCTCATTTTTATCTGTAACATCGAGCTAGAAAATTGATCTATCCTAATTGTGATTGCTTACGAAAACTACTTTGATTGAGATTTTGATTCATAAATGTGATGATGAATTGGTAACGAGGTTTAAATTTTCTCAAAATTAAAAGAAGTTGCTCAAAATTTCTGTAGTTGGGTTTTTTCAGTGAGGAAAGGACGTATCTCCCGTTTCGACGGAAGCGGCGGAGGCGGCGGAGATGGCTGAGGAAGATGCTTGAGGTAGATTAGAAGAAAAAGGAAGAAGAGAGCAAGTAAACACCTCAAATGGTGGGTTGTAACCCCATGGCATTGGCAGTGGCAAAACCACTCGATGGAGGAGCAGCAGCAGCTTCTGCTGAACCCAACAACACCAATGATGTGGTATTCGTGAACCGATTGGTGTAGTGCAAGGGGATTTTGTTTTTTTTTAGTTGTTTTTTTTGTGTGTAGTTTTTCACTACTGCAGGAATGGAGGTGTTTGTGGTTAGATTCCTCTTCTAAAAAAAAACATGTTGAATTAGAAATGCCCTTCTCTTTCTAAAATCTACCGTTCAAAATAAATGAACTTATAATAAATCATATAAAAGGAAAATATTTATGTGGAAATTTGTTGTATGATAGGAAGTTTTCTATAAAATTTTTACTTATTAATAAATAAAAAATATATATTTTTATGTTCGAAGAGAAATAACCACCGAGAGTAATGTTGCAAAATTAAAGTACAACAAATCTTCTTTAGGAATGAGTTTGGAACTTGATGACTCGCCACAGTTGGCTCTTTTGGATTAAGCTCAGTTGGTCACTTGAATTTGAAGATACAAGTGGATCTAGATGTTTTTTTTTTTAGTCTAATTATCTTATCCATCACAAAAAGATGGAGTTTATATTGCATTTGGCGGATCACTTGGTAGGTACCGCTTCCCGGCTCCGACCGCTATTGGAACCGCGGCATCTCCGTTTGGGCCGTGTGCGACGGCGTCGCCGCCCCGATCTTCCGCAACCGCCCCATCGCCGTCGTCGGAGGTGGGGACTCCTCCATGGAGGACAACTTCCTCACCAAATAAATTTAAAATTTAAAATTTTAATTTTCAATTTATAAATTTTAAATTTCAAAATTTCAAACTTAAATAATATATTGTAGATTTTAAATCTCAAAATTTAAATTTAAGCTTTTTTTATTTTAAAATATTGAATTTTAAAATTTAAAATTTTAAGTTTTAACTTTAAATTTTAAAATTTGTAATTTCTATAAATAGAGAAATGCTAAAAACAATAAATAATTTATCAATTTTATTATAAAATAAAAATATTAACAAAACATGCTGAATCTTTCTTTTTTCTTCCTTATTTTGATTATAAATATCGATGATTACTTGTAGTGGAGCATGCTTGATTCTCGAGAAGAAATGTATAATTTTTTGGAATAATATGTGTTTGGTTCTGGAGAAGAAAGATGATATATTCATTTCGTGAATATAGTTTTAATTCTACTCTATAGTTATGCTTAGTATGATATGGTGATTATTTTGAAATATATATAATCTTAATTTTACTTTGTAGTTTAGAGCATTAGTTCTACCATCTGATTAATTTTGCTTTGTAATTTTGTATGGTAGTTCAATCTATACCTATATATTAATCCTCAACTTTTTTTGTTGATGTGGCGTAGTCTCCACACAGTTTGAAACATTTTCTATTTTTTTTTATTTTTTACGATGAGATGTCTACTCTCTCTCTCTCCTTTGGCACCTCACAACCCCTCATCTTCCCAACCCCCATCTTCCACCTCTCTCTCTCTCTACAATTTAATCTCCTATCTCTTTTTCTCTCTCTCCTTCTCTCTCTTTCTACATCACGATCCTCTTCTTCTTTTTTCTCTCTCTCCCTCTCTCGGATCGCGGTTAGGGTACGATGCAAGCGACTAGGAACGCGATCCGTCTTTTGATATCGTCGTCCTCTTCCTCTCCGATCTCCAATCTCCGCCTATGGAGGTGGAAGAGGAGATCTCCTCTACAACGCGGGGTCTATGGCTTTCGCTCAGCCCACCGCCGCCGCGAGCTCTGCCCTCGACAAGCGTGAGGTCACCAATTGAGCTCTCGGCCTCCTCAAATCCATTCCCTTCGTCAACCCCGCCAAGGTTTGATCTCTTTCCCTATCGATTTCATTCTCTAATCTCCTGAGATCGTCGTCCTCTTCCTCTCCAATCTTCGCCCATGGATGTGGAAGAGGAGGCCTCCTCTATAGTACGGGATCTAGGGATTTCGCTCAGCCCGTCATCACCGCCGCCGCCGCAGCAAGATCCGCCCTCGACAAGCACGAGGTCACCAATCGAGTCCTTGGCCTCCTCAGATCCTTCCCCTTCGTCGATCCCGCCAAGGTTTGATCTCTTCCCTTTAAGGTATTGATTTGAATGAGAGGATAAAAGATCCTCATGATGCAAGAATACATCAAAATCTGAGCCTTTGTTTCAAAGTTTCATTCAAATTATTGTACAATAATAACCTCTCTGTTTAATTTATTTATGTGTTATTTGATTCTTTTTTCCCCTAATATTACAAGTATAATAATTTATCTCTTTTAAAAATTAGGATTGATCCACCAAAGGCAAAGTGTTTTGCAATGACGCTTCCTATACACTGACGACTAACTAATTGCCTCCATTTTTGTGGCTATATAATAACAACTCTCATTAAGTTGTTCGTCATTGTGCTGCTACTTAGTGTACATCATCAGTTTTTTAATATTTTTTTTACTCCTTTTGGTACTAATTCTGATGATTCTTTTTTTTTTTTTTGTATTCAAATTTTTATATTGTTTGTTCTATTCTTCTTTCTTTTTGTATTCCTTCCTCATATTGAAACTAGAAATATTGAAACTACTGATATGTTTCATTACTTAGTTTTTTAGCAATTTTTTTTCTATTCTTTTGTTATTAAATGATTAGATAGTTTTTAAAATTACATATTCTAATGCTTTCTTTATATTATTATTTTGTTTTACATTTATATTTTTCTGAGTTTTCAAATCATTTAAATTTCACGGTTGCTGCACAAACTCATGAAAATGAGTGATTACTATTTTGATCTTAGTTGTGGGACGAAGTTACAACTTCTAATTAAGAATTTATTCCACATATTTTATTTCTTTGTTTTTATTTTCAATCTCTTCTCTGTAAACTATTCATTTTTTGCGCTGTTTAATATTTTGTTGTCAATTGTTTAGTAGGCTACTGATTTGAATGAGAGGATAAAAGATCTTTATAATGCAAGAATACATCAAGATTTGAGCTTTTGTTTTAAAGTTTCATTCAAATTATTCTACAATAATAGTCTCTTTGTTTAATTTATTTCTATGTAATTTGATTCTTTTTTACCCCTAATATTCTAAGTATAATAATTGATTTCTTTTAAAAATTTATGTAGTAGAATTCTAATTCTAATATAATAAGCAAGTTCGGCAAAATACAAAGATTACATATGTGACCTAATTCAATTGGACCATAAATTGTCCCATTTCAACACAACAGGCAAACAAAGAAAAAGGAAAAAAAGTGGAGGAGAACACATTCAACAATAGGCGATAAAGGTCTTTTATTGTAATTTCTGTATCTTCTCATGAATCAAAGTACATATTTTGTCTATGTAAATAGAATTTTTTTTTTTTTGCAAATTTATCATGTTTTTTAGAAATCCGTGTATAAGTAAATAATTTTTTGTTAAATATATTTTAATATTTTCATGTGGTATATTGAGGTGCGAAATTCTAATCTCAATTGCAAAAATTATTTCAATTCCAAGGCACAAAGCATAAAATATGTGAGATAAAACAATCTCGAGTTTGTATGTTTGAAATTACTTCAAATTGCCAACTATTAACATGTTATTTTAAATAAGTGCTTTTATCTTTGGTGCAGGAATTATGAGACATTCAATTGTGGCGGCTGAACCTGCAGCCGCGGCGTCCGCCACCTACAGTGCACTCCAGGATAGTACGTAGGATCACAAAAAAAAAAGAAAAAAAAAAAAACTCTGATTCATATCTTAGAATTTAGATTTCGATTGGTTGATTGTTGAAAGATGTCGTGTTTTTATTTTTTTATTTTTTATTGTGGTTCTTTTTTATATTTGTTGATTTGTTTTGTAACTGAAATTGAAGCGCAGTTGTGGATTATGTTATGTCATGTGGATGTATTTAGTTGTAGTGGTTATGTATTTGTTCAGTTATTTTAGTATCTGTTGCATCTCTAATTGTATCATTGTACTTGCTTTGCCATGCATGTATAGAAGAGTCTCTATCCGTATGGACAGAAAATTGTATGTACATGTGGCGGTCTGTTCAAGTCATGAATTTTAAATTATAAACTCTAATTAAAAAATAAATAAATTACTGCACTTTTTGAAATTCGTGGCGTAACAACAGTATTTTTTGGTTAATTTTTGTTTTTACTCTTTGTAATACTACATCATATTAAATATTTTTTTTCTATAATTTTTTAATTAATAAATTATTATTTTTTTAAAATTTAATATCCGTCGCATTGCGCGGGTTACTTCACTAGTTATTTAATGAATTGTGCTCTATAGTTTTAGCCACTGATTCTACTATCTTATTTCACGTTGTAGTCAATAGTTGCTTGCAATAGAGTATACTCAGTTCTTGAAAATAAAGGTATAGTTATTTGCGATACAATGTGCTTGGTTATGAAGAATGAAGATATTATGTTTGTTTTTGAAATATATATGAAGAAAGAAAATTTTACAAAATATATTCTAAGGGTTTAATTATAAAATTTTTATACATTTATTTTGTAAAATATTTTTGACCCTCTGACGACTAATAAAATCTACAATTTTTTTATAAAATGTATACAAAATATTTTATAGGATCTGTAATTTTTTTTATATTTTTTTTTGCAATTTATGCAAATGAGAAAGATTTTGTAATTTTTGTATAAAATATTTTTTTCCCTTTTGCATAAAATGTTTCAAAATATTTTATAGCATTCGCAATATTGTTTACAATTTTTTTGCAATATTTTTTTGTAATTTATGCACATTACAGAGAAATTTTACAAATTTTGCATTTTTTTGTGCAGTTTTGTATAAATATTTCAGTTTTATAGGACCTGCAATTTTGCATAAAATATTTCAGAGGCAGATTCAACAATTATTTTTTGCTCTTTTTGTTTTATTTATCCAAAATATTTTATTTTATATGGCTCACAGATCCTATAACATTTCATTGAGAGAGATAGAGAGGGAGATATATTTTATTTCATATGGCCCAGAAATTCTATAACATTTCATTGACAGAGATAGAGAGGGAGATCATGTAACATTTATTCGAGATAGATTTTGTAAGATATATATATCACATCAAAAGGGATGTTTTTTTTTCAACATTTTTTCTTTATTTTTTTCTAAATTTTTTCTTCTATTTTTATTTTGTAAATATAAAAATTTAAGATTTATTCTTTTGGAAAATCTTATACAAATATTTGACAGAATTTCTCTTAGAAAATCTTAAAATATTATAAAATCTCTCTTACACAAATATTTTATATTTATTTTATATAATATTTTATAAAAAAATATTTTTTATTATTTTTTTAATAAAATTGTACTGAATCTTTTTTTATTTCTTTTTCTTAATAAAATCTTATAATATTTTATAAATTTTCATAAAATCTTTTCGCTATCCTCTTATTTTTTTCTCTCAATAAAATTTTATAAAATCTCATAAAATCTTCTTAATATTTTATAAAATCTTTTCAATATCCTATAAAATTTTCTTATAAAATCTTCCCAATATCCTATAAAATATTCTTAATATCCTGTAAAAATATTTTACAGAATCTCTCTTAGAAAATCTTAAAATCTTATAAAATCTTTCTTAAATAAATATTTTATAGTTATTTTATATAATATTTTATAATAAAATATTTTTTATTACTCTTTTTTAATAAAATTTTATAGAATCTTTTTCTAATTTTTTTTCTTAATAAAATATTATAAAATCTCATAAAATCTTCTCAATATCTTCTTATCTTTTTTTCTTAATAAAATTTTATAAAATCTCATAAAATCTTTTCAATATCCTATAAAAAATTTTCATAAAATCTTCTTAATATCCTATAAAATCTGCTCAATATACTGTAAAAATATTTTACAGAATCTATCTTAGGAAATCTTAAAATCTTATAAAATTTCTCTAAGACAAATATTTTATATTTATTTTATATAATATTTTATAATAAAATATTTTTTATTGCTATTTTTAATAAAATTTTACGGAAACTTTTTCTTATCTCTTTCTCAATATCTTCTTATCTTTTTTTCTTAATAAAATTTTATAAAATCTCATAAAATTTTTTCAATATTAAATAAAATTTGTTCATATAATTTTCTCGATATCCTATAAAATCTGCTCAATATACTGTAAAAATATTTTACAGAATCTTTTTTAGAATATCTTAAAATCTTATAAAATATCTCTTAGACAAATATTTTATATTTATTTTATATAATATTTTATAATAAAATATTTTTTAGTGCTCTTTCTTAATAAAATTTTACGGAAACTTTTTCTTATCTCTTTTTCTTAATAAAATCTTATAAAATTTCATAAAATCTCATAAAATCTTTGCAATATCTTCTTATCTCTTTTTTTTTTTTTTCATAAAATCTTCTCAATATCCTTTAAAAATATATTTATTTATTTGCTCCTAACTTTTATATATATTCTTATTGCCATTAATGGTGACTTTTATAAAATTGAAGATATGAAAAAAATTAACTTATGTAATGTCTAATAAAAAAAAATCATTGCACCATTTATATTATATTTAAAATATATTTAATTATTTTAATTAATTCGTAGGATCGTGGAAGTTGCACTATCAAATATAGAGGAAAAAAAAAGATAAAAGATGAAAATAAAAAAATTGATAAAATTGCACAAATAAAAAAAAGAAAAAAATAGGATCTAACATATAAATATTTGAACTTCAAAAATTTTGAATTTTTTATTTGTTTTCGTTTTTTACTTTTCATAATATATATTATTTAATCTGTGGTGAAATTTGATAACAATTATATATTTTTACTGTATATATCTGCTGAAATCTTATATTTACTTGAAGTATAATGTTTTATTTTAGTTATGTATTTCATATCACATATTGTCTAATTTGTGAAAAAAAAATCGATAACATTTCTTTATGTTTTACTTTTATTTTTTTTTCTAAAATTATTTACAAAAAATATAAAAAAAAAACTACTCTGTTGGAATTATTTACAGACAAAATACCTACAAATCTCTACAGTATACTGCGTATTTTTCTCAGAATGCGGCTTAAATTAAATCGTTAAATTTTATAATATTAAATAACTGAAAAATTTTACAGATAAAAATATTTATAGAGGAAATCAAATGTAATTTTATATTTCTTCCGTTTATTTTATATCATATATTATATATTTTATTTTAAAAATTACAAACAATTAGTAATTTTTTTTTATATTATTAAAAATTATTACCAAAAATATCCGCAGCGAAGCGCGGGTACTTCACTAGTATATATAAAGAGAGAGAGAAAGAGAGAGAGAGAGAGAGAGAGAGAGAGAGAGAGATCAAGCACCCTTTTATTCCACAAGAGACTATAAGGTGGGAAATTTTACCGAAAAAGATGATTTCATTTATTTTTTCTTTGCTTTCTTGATTTAAAAGTATTATTGTAAGAGTAGTTTGTGTAGAAACACATTATCACTCTTGGATAAAATTAGGGTTTAGCTCTAGATGACATAAAAGAGATGTGCAAGGTTTATCCTTGTTTTAATAGATAATAAACCTAGTTGTAGGTTGTTGACATAGATTTTGACTTAGGAGAAAACCTAGGTCAAGTAAGGTGGCATGTGTGGTATATAACCTAAGAGACATCTAGATTGTTCGAGTAGTATTTAACTTAGGTAAAACCTAAGGTGAAATTATAGAGTTCAAAACATAGAGTCAAGAAACTCTAAGGTTAGAGTGTTGGTGTCATTAAGTCATCTTGTAACGAGTAAGAACTTAGGGTTTAAATGAGCAAGTTGAGTATACAAAGAACTCTAACCTAAATTGGTGTCCTTGGGGCACCCAAGATATTCTAGAGTAAATAACTTAGGATAAAAGTGTGATGACCTGGATCTCTGCAGAGTTGTGGTAGAGTCATTGGTGACTTCGGGGGAGCCTGTACTGTGTTTCGGGAAGTGTTTGTGCATGATTGGACACAAGTGTTGGACCTCGAGCCTTATTGGATCACTTGGGCGATCGGCTGACCCCGTCGGATATTTAGAGGTGGTTTCGCGCGAAACGGATATTAAAATTGGGCTCAGCGCGAAATTTGGGCTAAGAATACCTTTTCGGGTGCATCCGGCAAATTTTGGAGGTGGATTTTGGCAAAACGGGTGTCATTTTTGGAATCAGCGCGCGAAAACGGTCAAGATGGGCTATTTACTTGATGTTTTTGGGCTGGCGGTTACTGTTCTTGCCGGAACAGTGTCTCCGGCGATCGCCGGCGGCGGCGGGCAGCGTCGGCGGGCGGCGGCGCAGCCTCGGGCAGGCGTTTTGCGGCCGCGGGCAGGCGGCTGAGGGCGCGGGTAGGCGGCTGAGGGCGCGGGCAGGAGCGCGGTCCACCGCGGAGGTCGTGCGCCGGGGGCGGGCCACGTGGCGCTTTCCGGTTGGCCGGTGCAGCAAATGCGGTCCACGGAATTTGGGCCCGGGTGCACTGTAGACCGGGTGGACACGTGGCATGAGGTGATTGGTTCGGTGTTGTGCTCCCGGTCCACGCTACCGGTGGAGTTGGTGACCGGGGCAGGTGGCCGTACGGCGGGGCAGGTGGCCGTACGGCCGTGGCAGTCGCGACGTGCGCGGTGCACGGCGCGACGTGCGCGGTGCACGGAGTGCCGGGGCCACGTGGCGCGACGCCACTGGCTGGCGCAGGTGCGCCGGGTGCAGCGGGGCCCAGGAATCCACTGTAGTGGGCTACGTGGCCGGCCCGCAGCGTTTCGGGCTTGAACAGTAATGGGCCGGGCCCATTACTGTAGCCGCCCGAAAAATTTCGGGCGCCCGAAACCTGGACTTAATGGGTATTTTTGCAATTGTTTCTCCAGCACTATAAATACCTGCCCGAGCCTCCTTCTTTGGCTCTTTTCTCTCAAACCGAGCATTATCTGCCCGAGCCACCTTAAGGAGAATTGTTCACCTCTTAACCCTTGATCTTCCTGCCAAGTTCTAGGATTTTAGGAGGCTCGAATCCCGAGGTTCCCCATTTTACGGCGCGGCGCGACGTTGCATTCCTGTGTTCTTCTTCGGCGCAGCGACAGTGTTTTAGCTCCCCCGGGCTACCCCGAGATCACTTTGCTGTGATTCTTGTGTCGACAGACTCCTAAGAGGTAGGACTTCATCCTTCGTATTGGTCGCGCTTTCCCGTTTGGAGGTTTTGGCATGGATCCCGAGGCAAATAGTGACCCCTTTTTCTGTGTGGAATTCCTTGACAGCCCTGAGGTATTTTGGCCGTATCTTTGCGCACGAGCGTCAGACGGAAACGAGCTTATACAACTTTTTCATCTACGGATCGCAAGGAACGCGCTCTTATTTTTCTTGGATTTTCCAGAGGATTATTTCGCGGTGGAAATTACTGTTTTCTCAGTGAACAGTGCACAGTCTGTAGCACAGATTTTTGTATGATGTACCCCTTTTGCCGAATTTTTATCTTGACTTACCGGACTCAGATTTGGGCGTGCAAGGTACCGTTGTGAAGCTATCGACGCGAGGATCGCCGTGATATTTTTCTTGGAATTTCCTGGGCACTTTCTGCAGGTGATAATTTAACAGTTTTGAATCAGATGTTGTATGTGATTATAAGAGCAATATTTGGGAGCCTTAGTGTATTTAGTGGACTTTGTATTGTACCAGGAGTAGTACGGGTGTGCTGAATTTGTGGAAGCAAGGATTTGGAATTTTGGTATTTTCTAGCTGTACGGACTTGGACAGTTGCACTTCAGGTGGGTGGTTGTTGTTTACCTCTATTTTGACATGCTCACTAGGAATATTAGAGTGATCCCTTTATTTGGACATGCATGCTTAAAATATTATAATAGTGAGCCTATCATATGGAAAGTACTATTGTAGATATCTGTTAGTGGTTGGGACTTATACATGTTTGTATGGATAGAATATTAGCACTCAACCTTGCATGTGGAATTGTTTATTATATTTGGTCAAGATAATTTATCCTGTTAGCGGTATTACTTGAGGATATGAGACATGCACAGGTGGATGATTTATGTGAGACTAACTTGGTGGACATAGCTTGTTGGAACATGATTATTGGGATACTTTAATAGTAATATTCAACTTGCCATGTTAGCACATAGATCTTATGAAAATGGGTTAAATGGATAACTTATTGAGACATTATGACATAACTCTGTGCGGGTACCACCTTGGTCATTTATCATGGATCAGGGATTATAGACATATGTGGTTGAATAATGATTTTAGCATGTTGATGGTTATATCCATGCGGAGCTATTAATTGATACACATGTGGAACCACTATTTTGTCATACTTTCTTTTATCGCTCCTGAGGACAATTGCATGCTTGTATGGTCATCTAGATAGGCCACTTTTTATTGCTGCACTATCATTTTGGGACTTGACTTAGGAGAAACCATGTTTGTTTCCTTTTCTCCTTCTTCTTTAGACCTTTGAGTCTGGTTGCTCGGGTTCGAGCAGGGGTTTGGGATAGTGTAGCGGGGACCTGAGGGTCGGTGACAGGTTGTGTTTGATTATGGATTGGGGGATTATTGCGGCTACCGCGGATAGTAGGCGGTTGACCGGATACATGTTATTTTATCCGATTTTGGATTGGGGGATTATTGCGGCTACCGCGGACAGTAGCCGGTTGACCGGATGTCGGATGTTGGACATGATTGTGATTGTGGGAATTGCGGCGATCGCGGATTTTGGGCGATCGACCGGATGTTCATTTGTGCATCAGATTGGGGGATCTGTGTTTCTTTTAGGGGAGGGTGTGTTCCACTGGGGCTTTACAGTTGTGATCTACTCCTGCTTTTGGTACTTATCTTACCGGCGCGGTTATTGCCCGGTAGTATTTTGATATGGATTTTACCGGCGCGGTTATTGCCCGGTAGTGCTTTCCTCGAGTGGGTCGCTCCCCTCGAGTTCCCCTCCGGAGGCCAGGGCCAGACAGTTATTGACGTTTTTGCTATCACATCGGCGCGGCTTACTTGCCCGATGATGAGGGCGGTACAGATTGGGTTCATTTGGGACGGTGCGTTAGTGTTGCATATGGTTATTCCAGTCTAGGATTGTATTGTAGAGGCATAGTAGTGGTAGTTTTCTTTCTTCAGTAGTCTTTATTTGTTACCACACTTCTTTTCTTTTTGCCTCTGGTAGACCTAGTGGGTGTGTCAGTGTTTGAGGTTTTACCCACTAGGGGAGGCTACTGGTTTACTGGTAGTCTCACCCCCATTCTTCTTTCCTCCTTTTTCTTCTCTCTTGTTTTGCAGTGTCTTCTGCGGGTGCTGCTGGGCTTTCAGCGGCGGGTCGAGGAGAGAGGACGGCGGAGTAGATAGATCTCGAGGCAGGATGAGCGAGCTAGTTGGACCGTTGGTGTACCCATGTTTCCTCAGACGGTTGTACTTTTACATTTGGGACTGGCTTTTGCCAGCAGGTTGTATTTATTTTGGTGAGCTGGGAGAGACAGATGTATCATTTTTACAGATGTATTGTATTTTATTTCCAGCTTCAGTCTGAGATGTATTAGTTTTAGTTCAGCTCTGTTTTTTACTGCTCTTTTATTATTATCTCTTTTTGTCTGAGCAGGTTTGGCGCTTCGCGTACGCGGGAAATACCGCGTGCACGGCGGATCTGTAGACGGGCCCGGGTTCTGGTTTTCACCCGGGGCGTGACAAAAAGAGATAAGTAAAGCTTCCGAAAGCGAAGGATAAAGTGCCAATGGAAGGGGCCGAGTATTTCGACTCCCGGGGAAAATGTGTGAGCAAGACTCAGTTTCCCGAGTGAATGGGTGCCAAAGTGCCTTAAACTCATTTGAGCCAAGTGGGAAAGTGTACGAGCAAGACTCGGCTCTCGGTGGAAAAGAGGGCTCTAAAGAGCTTAAGAAAACGCCGAGTAGAGAGGGAGTGCGAATGAGACTACTCTCTATGAAGCCTAATTATGAAATCTAAATCAACATGATTATGATGGCCGGGTGTAGGGATGCCAATGGGTACGGATATTCGAAATTTTATCTGAATCAGAATCCGAACGGAATGGATTTACCCGATATTAAACTGATATGGATTCGGATACGGATATAAAAAACGAAAACCCGACAGATTTGGATTCAGACATAGATTTTGACTGTACCCGACTTGAACCCGAACCCGAACTAGAACCAGAACCAGAACCCTACCTGTCACGCCCTGGGGTCGAAACTACGATCCGGGCCCGCCAACAAATCCGCCGCCCATACGGGAAATCCCGTATAGACGAAGCGACTAACCTGCAAAAGATACTACAACTACAACATAGATATCGGAGCAGGAAAGTAAACTGCTGTAAAACTAAAAATCCAATCACTATACAACTGAAAATAAGAAAAAAAACTCCCAAAAATCATCAATACATTATCCTCTGATACAATATCTAAGAACCCAAACGGGAAGGTAAACAAAAATAATAATACATCAGTGTACAGGCTCACAGTACAAGTCAGATCCTCACCATACAACAGTCTCTCAAAATAAAGAAAACTCTCAAAAGAGTAAAATATACTAATCTAACAGACTGTACTATAAATCTCCAATAAGGGGGTACAACTACTCTCCAAAGACAAGTAGGGATCTAGCTCGCGACTCCCTCGCCTCGATCAGAAGAAACAGCAACAGCAGAGGTAGGAACTGGCGAAGATGCCTCTGCAAAAGAGGGTGTGAGAACTACACCGTCACGTAGTTCTCAGTGTGTACCATGACCAAGCTCGACAGTCTGCCCACTAAGTCTACTAGAGGCATAAAATAACAAGTGCAGTACTGAAAAGGAAAGGCTGGAAATAACTCTACAGCTACTATGCCTCTATCTAAATGCTCAATGGGTGATACATAGGAAACATGATGCACCTACTATCTCTCAATAAAACAATCACCCAATGTACACTGACTGCCACATAGGGTCCAGTCAAACCTGCGCCCACCTACTGCCATTACATCCACGGAGGACTGGACTTACGTAGGGCGTCCGTGATTGCCTAAAAAAAGGCCTAGCCAGAGGGACTGTGTCGACAAGTCGCGATAGCAAGTAACAGGCCCAGCTCCGGAACGGCACTCGAGAGGCGCGACCTCATGCAGGCTATAATCTAAATCCACGATCAACAAGATCGACAGTACCCAAATCACATCTCTAACTCATTGGCTAGAAATACTCGACAGCCGGGACCACCGTCAACCCGACGGCTCCCACATCAGAACATCAAACTTAACGTGCTAAAACCCACTGGACTGGAGATACTCCACAGCCGACGACAATGAAGGGTTCGAACACCCGAAAGACTAGTACCTACAACCCAAATCAAACAAGAACAGGCTCTAGGCATAGCCTCTCGTTGTTCTCGACCCAAAGAAAAAACAGCCCTTAGAACCCAGATCACTCGAACCCTTTCGGTGAGGAAGTTTACAAAAAAATATGATATTTATTATTGTAAACCATTTCCACTTGAACCCCCTCGATGTGAGGACTAAAAGTAGTTCCTTTTTATAAAACTATCTTGATTTGAGAAAACCCATTTTAATGAATTTTAATTCTTTTAGGAAAATTAGTTAGAAAACAAATTTTATTCCCAAACCCCGAAGGGCTAATGCCTTCGCCCAATCAAACAAGAACAGGCTTTGCCCACCCTTCGACATTTGGAAGAAAAATATTGGTTTACTAAGATCATGTGTGTCCTAAAGGATTCTGGGTTTAAGGTCCTGCTATCACTAGTACACTACTGCCACGAACATTGTGACGACAAATAACTCGAAGAATCTCAACAATCCGGGACCACCGTTTACCCAAACGACTCCCGCCACTGATACATCTACCAGACTCCACTCGGTCCCCAAGCACGAGTGTAACATGTATCCTACACCAAAATAAATCCCGACCACTCGGCTTACTACCCGGGCGAGGAAAACACTATGTCCAGTAATAGAATGTAAGGTGTGGATGTCTAAACAATAAATGAACCTAGCCCAAGTGAGGGTTCTCTACTAGTCTGGTTTACTCATGCAAACATATGGTGGGGTGCTAGGTCCAAGTTCCAATACTAGCATTATATTAACACAAATAGGAAGCATTAACCGATATGATCTCAATAACAACACAAGAAAACATCATCTCTCTCTCTAACATGCTTCCTATCACAACTCACAATCATGCATGCTTACTATTCAATAGAATTAGAGAACCGTCCACCGGTTTTAGAGACAAAGCAACCCACCTGAAAACATGCGTCGAACCAAGGTCCAAACTGAATGTGGATAATCCTCAAGTTCCGACGATTCCAACAAGCCCAAAAATACTTGAAAATTCCTCCCGGGCACAAAGATACAGTCCAAATACCGCGGTAAGAAAAAATTCCCAAGGTTACAATTCTGCGGCAAAATCAGTCCGAAAGAAGCTAAAATATCACCTGCGAGATGAGCACAAAAAATTCCAACAAAAATACGACTACGATCCTCGCGAAGTGTAGATGTCGATCGAGTCCTCACAGGCTGAAATCCGATAATCGAGCGCGGAGATAAAAATCGAACAAACTCCGCTGTCCAGGAAAACCAGCAGCAAGAAAGGGGTTCAAAGATGCTCCAAATACTCCAATAAAAATCCAAAACTAAGAGGAGCGGTAAACACAGAAAACGAAGATCTACCTCTCGTGGAACCGATGCCACAGAAATCGGCCAAAAACTCCCTCCCGTCAGTCCAAGGGAGCTTGCGGAAGAAACGTCGACGGAGAAGATCGATAATGAAGACACGTCGAAGCTCGCGATGTCGAGTAGGAAGCTGATGAAACGCCTTCCAAAAATTCCTGGGATGCCGAAAATCGAAGAAAACCCGATGAAGAACCTCCCTGTCGAAGATAGGCTCAAGAGGGCTCGGGAAAAGCCCAAAAGGGAGGCATAAATGGCATATTTATAGCCCAAACCCACCACGGCGGGGGTGCATGCACCGCGGTCCGCGCCGAGCCAGCCGGGTCGCTGCGCCCGCCAATGGACAGGCGACACGTGGCCTGGCGCGGTCCACTGTGCGCCGTGCCTAGCGCGAAACGCGAGTTGTCCCGCGTGCGTTGACCGCGGAAGCCCCGCGCGCCACGTGGCCACCTTGCCGCGTCCGCTGGTCCCGGTGCACGCCAAGTGGGCCGTGGACCGGCCCACTCGAAAAATTAGCGTCAGGACCGGCCCACTACCACAGCAGCAGCCCAGGCAGCAGCGGCGTCAGGACAGATGTGTCATTTGTGGAGTACCACATTCGCCGCGGCAATGTAGCCAGGGATAGGGCCGGTGCTACCGCTGCCGTCAGATCGGACACTTCCAGTCAGCTTGCCCCTGAGCAAGACCCCCGGCACCATCTGTCATGCCCCGCGGTCGAAACTGCGACCCGGGCTCGCCAACAGATCCGTCGTCCGTACGAAAATCCCCGCACAGACGAAGCGTCTACCATGCAAGTCAGATCTATAGCGAAATATGTATCGGAGCTGAAATAAAATAATTAGCTACAGAAATCGAATACTGAACATCTGAATAAAAACATAAATTCAAAATACAAAATAATACAAGGTGTACAGACTGTTCAGTACAAAAGTGGAATCTCAAAAAAATATAGGGTACCTCTACCTCTAACACTCAAAATAATACGGGTAAGGAGCTACTCGGCCACGCCCTTACCTCGATCCGCTGCCTCCGCACAACCAGAAGCCGGAACAGCAACCTCTGAAAAACCTGTCACCACAGCAGGTGTGAGAACTACACCAACACGTAGTTCTCAGTGGGTACCGGCGCCAATATCGGCAAGACGCTGGAGAGATAGTTGAAGAATACCTTAACTGCTTCAAAACTATGAGAAACCATTGCTTTGTAAGGATGCTTGAGTCTGAATTTGCGAGAATTGCGTTCAATGGGCTCCATTATAAGACGTGTGATCATTTTGAGGATTGGCAGTTCGCTAGCCTCTTTGATCTTGACGTCCGAATTGCTCAATATGAGCAGTTCTGCAGGAATAATAACGATAATCGGCCACAATGGGGCCGAAGTAAAGACTGGAAATGTCTGTGACGCCCCACTTCCCAGGGGGTCACCCATCCTAGAACTACTCTAGCTCTAGCACGCTTAACTCTCATGTTCCTCTTGGATCTTGCTACCATCCAAAATGCTATAGCCGGGTTAGAGATTTAGTCCTATTATATCATTTATATAGAGGACTAATCCAAATTCCGGGGGTGTCACATTCTTCCCCCCTTTAAGCCCTGACGTCCACGTCAGGCTCAAGCACACTCACAAGCACCAGGCGATGTGAGACTCGTCTCGCTAGCCTTAGCCGACCTTGTGAGGAGCTGCACTCCACTCACAACGGTCATTAGCCGGGGAGCCTCGCTCTACCCGCTATATAACCCTGGCTCAGCCGAGACTCATCTCACATTTCCGGCTGGTGAATGGCTCTGATACCAACTGTGACGCCCCACTTCCCAGGGGGTCACCCATCCTAGAACTACTCTAGCTCTAGCACGCTTAACTCTCATGTTCCTCTTGGATCTTGCTACCATCCAAAATGCTATAGCCGGGTTAGAGATTTAGTCCTATTATATCATTTATATAGAGGACTAATCCAAATTCCGGGGGTGTCACAATGTCACGCCCCGGGGTCGAAACTGCGACCCGGGCTCGCTAACAGATCCGCCATCTGCATGGGAATCCCCGCATAGACCAAGCGACTAACCTGCAAGTAAGATCTATAGGTAAACATGTATCAGAGCTGAAATAAAAATAGTAGCTACAGAATCAAAAACTGAACATCTGAATAAAATAAATCCTCAATACATAGTCTCACTCGCTATGTAAATAAAATATACAAATCTCCCAGACTGTCCAGTACAAAAGTGGAATCGGAAAAATATATGGTACATCTACCTCTGACTCTTAAGTAAAATGGCTAAGGAAGCTACTCGGCCACGCCCTTACCTCGATCTGCTGTCTCCACACGAACTGAAGCTGGAACAGCAACCTCTGGAAAACCTGCCACTACAGCGGGTGTAAGAACTACTGCAGAAGGTATGGGTACCGTCACTAATATCCACGGTATGCCCACTAAGTCTACCGGAGGCAAAACAATAGGTATGCAGATAGATAAAAGGAAAGCTGAAATGCAACTACAACTAAAATGCCTCAAGTATTATGCTCAAAGGAAAACTCAACTAAGAACATGCTATGTGTCACGCCCCGGGGTCGAAACTGCGCCCCGGGCTCGCCAATAGATCCGCCGCATATACAAAACCCCGCATAGGCGAAGCGTCCTACCTGCAAGAAAAGGGACTACAGCTAAATAGATATCAGAGCTATATAAAAAAAAATTGCTGTAAAACTCAAAAGCCAACCATATGTACAACTGGAAATAATGAAACAATATCCATCTCCCATAAGTGATAATCATACAATATCCTCAAATACAATAACCCAGAACTCAACAGGGAGGTAACCTGAAATAATACATCAGTGTACAGGCTCACAGTACAAGTCAGATCCTCACAATACAATAATCTCTCAAAAGTGGAAATAAAATAATCTACTGACTGTACTGCAAATCTCCAATGTAGGGGTACCGCTACTCTCCACAGACAGGTAGGGATCTAGCTCGCGACTCCCTCGCCTCGAACAGCAACCGTAGAATCAGCAACACCCGCTAAGACTCTGCAAAACAAAGGAAAGGAAAGAAAAAGGAGGGGAAAAACCCCCAACGGGTGTGAGAACTACACCAAAAAGGGAGTTCTCAGTGGGTATCGCCACCAGGCCCGACGGTCTGCCCACTAAGTCTACTAGAGGCATAAGATAACGAAGCAGTAAAAACTGAATAAGAAAGCTGGAGATACTCTACAGCTACCATGCCTCTATCTAAATGCTCAATGGGGAAAAACCAATGAAAGGTATGCAACCACTCACACTCGAGGTGCACAATTGACTCAATCGAGCTGACTGCCACATTTGGTCCAGTCAAGCCTGCGCCTCCCTAGTGTATCCACGTAGGGTGTCCAATCGGACTAACTCACTATCGAATAGTAGCACCTGCAGGCTATAGTCAAAATCCACGCTCTCTCTCAAAACGGAAAGACTCAAGATCCTCAACATCTCGCACAACAGTCGAAATACTCACAATGACCCTGGGACCACCGTCAACCCAACGGTTCCCAACGACACTAGCACTTTAACCCCAGCTACTAGACTCCACTCAGCCCCCAAGCATGAGTGCAACAGTAAAAGTATCTGTCCGAATAAACCCAATCAAATGAACCGGTATAGAACCCGGTACTGCCTGCTCAAGTGTCACAAGTATCTGATAACAGATCGGCACTCACTGACTGGCACTCATCTGTCTGGTACTCACTGGCCGCTGTGTAAATCGCCTACTTCGGAGTGGCACTCGAGGGGAGCGACCCGCTCGAGTAAAGTATCACCGTAACAAGTATCGTAATATAGCAGGACTGGATCACGACTCTGATCGAAGTGGAAAAACCCATCCACTAAAGAAAACCCCGATCCCCCAATCTGATGCACAAGTAACCTCCGGTCAACCGCCCAATATCCGCGATCGCCGCAATACCCTGCCATCCACAATCTGGTATCATAACCAACATCCGGTCAACCGCCCAATATCCGCGGTTGCCGTAACACCCACAACCCACAATCATGCACAACCTGTCCCTGACTCCAAGATCCCGGCTACACTATCCCAAATCCCCGCTCGAACCTGAGCAACATGAACCACAAGACTGACGAAAAAGGAGAAAAGAAGCAAGAAATGGTTTCTCCTAAGTCAAGTCCCAACATGATAGTGTAGCAGTAAAAGATGGCCTATCTAGATATCCATATACGCATGCATTTGTTCTCAAGGAAGATAAAAGATAATATAACAAATGGTAGCTCCACATAGGTATAATCACATGTCAAAATCACTAATAAACTACACCTGTCCATAATCCATGATCAAAGTCATATCCGCACATAGATACATAATCCTGCCCCATCGCATAATCAAATCTCATAAAGGCTATGTGCTAACTTGGCATGCTAATAATCACATAGGGTAACAACCCCTTAGGTAAGCTTTCACTAATCACCAATATGGCTATCCAAATCTTGCAAGTCCTCATAATATATAACATGAATATTAATCTTGCAATTCTTTATACAATCATCATTACTAAGCTTACCTCTCAATCACATACATAGTACCCTAAGCATGCATGCATTCTATTCTATCAGATAGAATTAGAGAACCGTCCACCGGTTCTGGAGACGAAGCAACCCACCTGAATCGCTTTCCGTAGGCAAAGCTGAAGTCAGTGAAGTGCGCAGTCACTCACTAACAAAATCCGTCGAAACTGCACCCTCGGTACTCAGTCGCACAAGCCTCTGCTCCAACCAATATCACAACCACAACACACCAATCAATACCCCACACACACCAAACAACGTTTGCTGTTTTTACAATCCAGCAGAGTGTCACGCCCCAGGTTCGAAAAACAGCATCTAAATTTTTTTTTTTTTCAGAGTTTAGAAATTTCAGCCAGCGCGCAACAGACCGCCACATATATAGAAAATTCTCAATCCCTATTGGATTGAGCCTTTTCTATACATGCTCGGCTCAATAATGGCAAACCACATCAGAGTAGACTAAACTATGAAAACAGATACAACTATTATAATCATATTACAACTTGAATTACAAATTAAATAAACTGATAAATATAATCAACGGCTGTTAGGGTCAACTCTATCACGACATCTCACCAACACGTCCCGACATCCCAACACCCGCTCGACCTGAAAAAGGGTCACCTAGGGGGTGTGAGATACACTGTACATGTATCCCAGTGGGCACGACGAGCCGAGAAATAGCAGATCGTACCTACTGTCATACAATACTAGAGGATAGTAGAAATCACGACATTGTAAACATAATCAAGAGGCGGATAATTAATCAATATGGAAAGCAGCTATAGATTTCAATAGGAGTATACTGAAATAAATATTGAAAGGAACAGAACAATCATAATAGAAAAGCATGCTGAACAGGCACTATGCATCAATAACTAAAACAACCATTACCCAATCATAGCCACCATATTGGTCAACAAGACCTCAGGGAAAACTCGCCGAACCTAGCACCAACCTGGCTGACATACTCCGGCACCCTCGGGCACTAACCTGGGAGTCAACACTCCGGCACCCTTGGGCACTAACCTGGGAGTCACGGGTCGTACACCAGACCATTTTACCGATAAAGAACATACACACGGGGAGCGACCCTGCTTATGTTCGTGAAGTACAGCAGTGCGGGCGATCAATCATGCGAATGCTCAAGCTCACGGTCCACAGACTGGGTAATCGGCAACAAGCCAGGAAAATCCCAATAGGGATGCAATGCAGAATAGCCAACTGAATCTCAACTCATGGTAATCGGCAACAAGCCGGGAAAATCCCAACAGGGATGTAATGCAGAATAGCCAACTGAATCTCAACTCATGGTAATCGGCAACAAGCCGGAAAAATCCCAACAGGGATGCAATGCAGAATAGCCAACTGAATCTCAACTCATGTGCAGAATATAATCAGCAACTACTATAACATGGATAAGGATATATTGATAATCAATAAGGTGTGCAA
Source organism: Tillandsia leiboldiana (assembly GCA_029204045.2). Taxonomy (NCBI): domain Eukaryota; kingdom Viridiplantae; phylum Streptophyta; class Magnoliopsida; order Poales; family Bromeliaceae; genus Tillandsia; species Tillandsia leiboldiana. Next base: position 10,855,004 of record CM055064.1, read on the forward strand.
ACTAGCTAATGACTAAGCAGACATGCCAATGTCCAGAATAATATCATAATGGCTGGAAGCAACTAAGATCAATCATGCAAGGCATCATATAATTAGATAACTGATAAGGATCATAAATCAGGCATATAGCAGTATAAAACTGATCAAAAGAAAGGTAGGCTCAAATATACGTCTAGGCTACAAGAACAGGGGTCCAACCAGTACTATACCATAGAGGGTCGAACTGATAAAGCCCGGACCGAAAATAAACCCACCTATCGTTTGTAGGCGACTGAGTACACCGACGGTATGCTCGAAGGCTAGAGCCGAACCGTGCCAACCTGAATCATGAACTGTGGTGACCCGGATATCTGCAGGGCTCCTACAGTATGACCAGCAGCTTTTGGAGGCCTTTGTGGCGTGTCGGTGGTGTTTCTGCACCAATTTGGACACAAGTGATGGACTTCGCATGTAAAATGGATCATGTGGGTAATCGGAGGACCCCGCCGATTGTTTAGAAGTGGTTTCGCGCGAATCGGGCATCAGAATTGGACTCAGCGTGAAATTTGGGTTAAGAACACTCATCTGGATGCCTTCGACAAATTTTGGAATTGGAATTTGGCAAAATGGGCAGCGGATTTGGATTCAGCGCGCGAAAACGATCGAAATGGGCTATTTACTTGAATTTTTCGAAGCCCGGATGACTTGGCACGGTTTTCGAGGCAGCTGGGTACTGTTCCGGCCGGCCGGGCATCGCCGGCGGCTGCGGGCAGCGGCAGCGCGGGCTCGGGCAGGCGGCGGAGCAGGCGCGGGCAGGCGCGCGCGGTGCAGCGGAGGAGCGTGCCACGTGGCGTTTCCTGATTGGTTTGGAGTGGACACGTGGCATCGTAGGAGTGGCTGGTGCACGGGCGAGGTCCACGGAGCGGGCGGCAGGTTCCTCGGGGCGCGTGCGCGGCATGGTCGCTGGCAGCGCGACGTGCGCGCACGTGGGCACGCCGACTGAGGCGGAACGCGCGGGATGGCAGCGCGGGGGGCCTGGCCACGTGTCGCAAGGGGAACGGCTGGGTTTGGTGTTTGCTGTGCGGCGTGCCACGTGGCACTCAGTGATTGGCCCATTTTGGTGTTTGCTGTTCTGGGACACGTGGCGCTCCAGGGACGTTTCGGGCTCTGATGGTTCGGGGTGCAATTTCGGGTTACTGTAGCAGCCCGGTTATTTCGAGCGCCCGAAAGTGGGGACATGGAGGGTATTATTTGATTTGTTGGGTTTTGACTATAAGAGGCCTTCTTTGCTATGTGTTTTGGGCTTCTTCCCGGGGTCCCCTCTCTATGAGGCCTTAAGGAAACTTGTTCATCTTTTTGTGGTGCATCTTGTGATGGATTCCCGGATTTTTTGGAGGCCTCGATATGCGCGCTTTCTGCGACGCGGCCCACTGCGACGTTTCTTGGATTTTGGCTTCCACCGTCACTTTTCGGTCTGCGAGGCACCCTGGATCACCCCAATGGTATTTTGAGCTGATTTTTGCGGCAGCGCGTTCATGAGAGGTAAGGATTCGTTTTCCATGTTGATCACTTCTCCGCATTTCGAGTTTTTGGCACAGTTCCCGAGGCAAACTTTGACCCCTTGTTCTGTTGTGAGTTTTTGGACAGCGGAGGCTTGTCGATTTTCTATCTTGTCCTGTGAGCATCAGAATGAGGCGTATAAAGACTCGATTGATATCTACTCATCGAGAGGAACACACCCGTATTTTTATTGGATTTTTATGAGGTTGTTTTGAGGGTGAGAATTAATCTTCTTTGCTGCTATTTTTCCTTGACCTGTGAGCATCAGAATGAGGCGTATAAGGACTCGATTGATATCTACTCTTCGAGAGGAACGCACCCGTATTTTTATTGGATTTTTATGAGGTCGTTTCGAGGGTGAGAATTAAGCTTCTTTGCTGCTGTTTTTCCAGCAGGATTGTGTTCTTGAGGAAGTGGCTTTCAATGTTGTTCTAATTGTTTCTTGGCCTACAGGTGTCGGAATGAGGTGTATAAATACTCGTTTTGGGGCTACTCGTCGCGAGGATCGCAACTGTGATTTTTCTGGGATTTTTAGAGGACTATATGTAGGTGAAAACCCCCCTCCTCTCTGCTGGTTTGTAAAAACAGCGTGTGCTGTTTTGGGGATATTGTGGTGTTGGTTATTGATTGTTGGTGATGTTGTTGGTTGGAACAGAGGCTTGTGCGGTTGATTACCGAGGGTGCGGTTTTGGCAGATTTTGGATAGCGTGTGACTACGCACTTCACCGACTTCGGCTTTGCCTGCGGAAAGCGTTTCAGGTGTGTTGCCTTGTCCCCAGAACCGGTGGACGGTTCTTTAATTTTATATGTTAGAATGCATGCATGTGAGTACCCATACATGGTTGAAGGGTAAGCTTAGGAATGATAAATGTATCAGGGAATTACAAAATACTTATTCATGTTTTGACTTTGGGGACTAGCAAGTTTGGATATTCAAGTTGACGGTTGAGGAAAGCTTACCTTCGCGGAGTGTTACTCTTTTGATTGCTAGCATGCATTATTTAAGATACAACTAAACAAAATGAGATGTAAGCAGGGAAATGGCCTTGATTATGTGATTGATGCTTACTTGACTATTGTATATGCTTCTAGTGGATTGAGATCTAGCATACTATAGATGACTATGTTCATTTCATACTAGATGATATAGAGATCATGCTTACTTAATCATTGGCCTATTTATGTTGGGTTGACATCTATAGTAGTGATCTTTTAGCATGCCATGTTGCACATAGCCTTTTATAATATGATTACTCGATGGAGTAGGACGCTATATCTATGTGCGGTTATTATTCTGATCATTCTTTAGATGGACCATGGATTATGGATGGGTATAGCGGATTAGTGGATTTGGCAGGTGGTGCTACTAATTGTTACATTTATTTTATCTACCCTGAGGACATTTGCATGCTTGTATGGACATCTAGATAGGCCATCATTTATTGCTACACTATCATGTTGGGATCTGACTTAGGAGAAACCATGTTTGTTCTTTCTCCTTTTCTTCTAGATTCATGTTGCTCGAGTTTGAGCAGGGGTTTGGGATAGTGTAGTCGGGACTGTGTGTCTGGGACAGGTTGGATTAGATCGTGGACTTGTGGGGTTTTGCGGCGACCGCGGATATTGGGCGGTTGACCGGATATGTCCTTGTACATCATATTGGGTATCAGATTTTCTCTAGTGGATGGAGTTTCCCACTTATTGTTTACTGATGTTTCAGTTTGGGGATCGGGTTTCCCTTTAGTGGATGAGTTTTCTCACTTTGATCAGAGTCGTGATCCAGTCCTGCTATACAGTGATACTTGTTACAGTGATACTTGTTACAGAGATACTTTACTTGGGTGGGTCGCTCCCCTCGAGTGCCACTCCGGAGGTAGGCCATTGACCGAGCCATGTGTGCCGGTCGGATACTTATTTTGGGATGCGAGCCATGTGTGCCGATCCCGCGGTTTCGAGCCATGTGTGCAGATTCCGCTGCTGAGTTCTTGAGATACTGAGTTCGTGAGATTGATGACAGAGCAGGCAGTACCGGATTTTATACCGGTTCATTTGATTGGGTTTATTCAGACAGATACTTTTATTGTTGCACTCGTGCCTGGGGGCCGAGTGGAGTCTAGTAGCTGTGATTAGACCAGTGCTAGTGTTGTTGGGAGCCGTTTGGGTTGACGGTGATCTCGTGTCGTTGAGAGTACTCCGACCATTGTGCGAGATGTTGAGGATCTTGAGTCTTTCCATTCTGAGAGAGAGTGTGGATGTCAACTTTAGCCTGCATGTGCCACTATTCGATAGCGAATTAGTCCGATTGGACACCCTACGTTGATACACTAGGGAGGCGCAGGCTTGACTGGACCCGATGTGGCAGTCAACTCGATTGGGTCGATTGTGCACTTCATGTGTGAGTGGTTGCATGCCTTTCACTGGTTTTTCCCTTTTGAGCATGTAGACAGAGGCTTGGTAGCTGTTGAGTACCTCCAGCTTTCTTGTTCAGCTTTACTGCATTATTATCTTATGCCTCTAGTAGACTTCGTGGGCAGATCGTCGGACTTGGCGGTGGTACCCACTGAGAACTCCCTTTTTGTGTAGTTCTCACACCCATTGGGGGTTTTTCCCCCCTTTTTTTCTTTTCTCTCCTTTGTTTTGCAGAGTCTTAGCGGGTGTTGCTGATTCTGCGGTTGCTGTGCGAGGCGAGGGAGTCGCGAGCTAGATCCCTACCCGTCTGTGGAGAGTAGCTGTACCCCCTTTCAGTGGAGATCTATAATACAATCAGTAGATTAGCTATTTTATTTTCTCTTTTGAGAGACTGATGTATTGTGAGGATCTGACTTGTACTGAGAGCCTGTACATTGATGTATTATTTATTTCAGGATTTTCTCCCTGTTGAGTTCTGAGTTTTTGTATTTGAGGATTTTGTATGATTATCACTTATGGGAGATGGATATTGTATCATTATTCCAGTTGTACAGATGGTTGGTTTTAGTTTTACAGCACTTTTATTTTATAGCTCTGATATCTATTTAGCTGTAGCCCCTTTCTTGCAGGTAGGACGCTTCGCCTATGCGGGGTTTTGCATAGGCGGCGGATCTGTTGGCGAGCCCGGGTCGCAGTTTCGATCCCGGGGCGTGACATGAACACTAATCAGGAAAACTCACACACTCAATCAACTGACTCTCTAATCCACTAAATCTGGATCTTTTCCAGATTTACGCGACTTGCCGGAAATCCGCCGTTCGGCCCACTTTGGCCCGAACAACATCTTCAGATTTCCGAATCTGACGAAACCTGACGTTCAGCCTCGGGACACTAAAACACTAATATCTGTCAGTTAACATTGCTAAACTCAACATTTTATTCAAATATTGGTATAATTACCAAAATGCCCCTTCCGAAAATTCGGGAGACACGGGCTTTGACCCTTTGCCGCTGGCTCAACCAGATTCTACTGGGACTCAACAGACAGCTCGGCGGAACCGCCGCAATTTTTCGAATTGCGCGATTGCCACTGGGGCGCCGTTAAACCGACGATTTTGCCGATTTACGGACCGATAACCAATTTCCGCTCAACGAGAGCCAACGGATCACTAGCAAAAAGCTTAGAGATTATATACACACTGCCCGAGACAGCACGTGAGGCTACAATTGCATTTTGACCCCTAGGGTTTCCAGAAATCACACTTTTATAGCAATTTGAGAGCCGTTTTCGCCCGTTCTAACTATCGGAGCGTCATTTTAATGAACCGTCACCTCCAGTAGGTGACCCTTGACTTGCTGGACACCGTGCTCACCATTTGGCAGCAGCATGTGTTGGGTTATATGTAATAAGGATCTAAATAGGGGAAAAAAAATACCTAGAGGGGGGTGAATAGGTGTAAACGTATAAACACTCAAAAATCGTTGCGATAAAAACCCAATGCGGAAATAAAAATTAACTCGCAAGATTTTTACGTGGAAAACTCCATCACCGGAGTAAAAAACCACGGGACCGATAACACGGCAGAAATCCACTAGAATTAAAACACGTACAAGGTGATTTACCGTACACACTTACGACTCAACCTTTTCCATACGCTCCTAGAGGATCTTCTCCGCTCGCTCCGCGACGCTTCTCGAATCCACGATCTGCGCCCAACGCCGAATCCACGGCGTCCAACGTTGAATCCACGACGTCCGACCGAATCCACGGTCTTCTCCCAATAGCACCCTTCGAATCCACGAATGTGCCTCGCTCCGAATCCACGAGAGCGGTTGAACCTTGAATCCACAAGGACACGCGAATCCACGCGCCGATTTTTGGGGTAAATCATTGTTTTTGGTGGTGATGATCCGCCGAATACTTAGATCAAAGATAGATCGGAAATACCATCTAAGTATTCATTAGTTTGATTCAACTCAAGATGTGAGTATGAAAACCTAGAATCAAACTAATCAATATAGATGAAGAAACATAGAGTATTCTCTAATGATTTCCTTTCTTCTCTATATGTGGATCTAGAGCCGTATAAGATGATATATGAAAATGACGGCTATTTGGATTCACCCTAGAAAAAGAGTCATAGGGTCTATTTATAGGTTAGAAACCCTAGGAAGGAGATAAGAATAAAAAACCTAACATTTCTGGAAATTTTACGGACGGCGATCCGGATCGGATTAGCTGTGATCCGGATCGTCGTAACGAGTCAGGCAAATCCAGAAAAACGAAGGTTCGGGATCCGAATCGAAGTGCTTGATCCGGATCGTTCATACAACTCACCAAACATCAACGTTCGGGATCCGGATTGCGAAGCCTGATCCGGATCGTTCAAGGAAGATGGTAAACTCAGTGTTCGGGATCCGGATCAAGAGAGGCTACGATCCGGATTGAACTGGTGTATGAACGAACCACCTTCGGGATCCGGATCGAACAACCTGATCCGGATCCTGAACATGTCCCAAGTCCAGTTTTTGATTTTTATGCAATGAAAGATTCTTCCAAGTGTTTCTACACTACAAGAAGTATTCGGATCACACAAAATCTTTAGTTAAACATACCTGATCCTTTTGAATTCTTCTTTCTTGAGATTGAGTTAAATGATCCAACTTTCTTCACCTTCAATCTTCAAGACTTGAAACTTTCACGAAACTACGCCAACTCAAATTCCGTAACAATCTCCCCCTTTGGCGGTTTCGTGACAAAACACAGATCCACTCAAGAAAATTCAAAAAGATATTTTTGTTGCTATCACCATACAACAAAAATTTACAATGGAGATCCGAAAATTTAAAAACATGAGATAAACTCCTAAAACAGACTCTAGACTTAGACATCTGTACTCTCTGCACAAAGAAATCATTCTTGACAAAAAGAGATCGTTAGATACCTCAAGAATATTTAGCATTCAAAACCTAGTACAGAGATAGAGTTTATCTGATCATCATGACATTTGAGAATTCAGATATGTAAGAGAATTATAGTCAAAAACCAACATATCTTCTATGCAATCAAAAACCAAATGTCATAAAATGTTAGTCCAACATCAACTTGTTAGTCATATTACATGCCCAAATAATTAGTCGAATAGTTAGTCGAGGCATGCATTCAAACAAATGAAAACCAAAAGTTGAAGTTCTACTTACCTTTCAAGTTGAGGTTATACTTACCTCGATGTTCACATATTTTCACATCAGCATTGTTCATCATTGTACCTTGATGCAGTCATCATTGTTCATCATTGTACCTTGATGTATACAAGATTTAGATTTTCACAATTTTCACAATTTTCACATCATCATTGTTCAAGTTCTCTAAACTCTCTCCCCCTTTTTGTCACAAACAAAGCCAAAAATTACCAAAAATTGAAGGAGAGTTAAAAATTTCATAGAAAATGTTCCGTAATATAAGAATTAGAACTAAGAGTAAGTCCTAAAAACTGAAAAACCTGCACAAGAAAGGATTTAAAACCTAAAGTTCCTGTATAAGAGAATTGTTAGTCAGACGATTCAGGCATCTGAATCTGAGTCAACCGAGGCGGAGTCTTCAGAGCTCGTGCAACCCAGCTTTTTCAAAATTCCTTTAAGCATTCCCGAGATCGTAGTACACTCTTGCTTCATCTGATGTATGTCCTTGGACATCTTTCTGAGTTCTAGAGCCATTTTATCTTGTTCTTGTTTTATGGAAGACTCTAGGTTTCCCTTTTGGTCAGTTCTTCTGGAAGTTGAAGAACGTTGTGTGACGATTGACGGAGCAGTCTGACCTTCATTCCGAGGAGATCGTCTGGGCAAAAAGGGTGGATTGCTTGGCACATTCTTTTTCTTTGCTTGTTGCTTAAGTATTGAGGAAGACTTCAGTAGCTTCTTTTTCTTTAGGTAAACCTTATTTTCTTCATCAATACCTTGTTGTACTTCGTCAAGAAATGTGTCCCAATCTTCTTCGTCTTCTGATTCAGTGTCAATTTGAGAGATATTCCTTGGGTTCTCTTGACATGGTTCATTTATTTCAATTCCTCGAGCTCGTCCAGGTCGTCGAGCAAGTCTTTTTCTTTTTGGAAAAATGGATGAAGAGGTCATTGGTGCTTTTCCTTTTTCCGCAGCAGTGAGCGGAGCCTTTTCCGTTGAAGTCTCTGCATGGGCTTTCCCTTTCGATGCAACAGAGGTTTTCTGTGGCGATTCTCCAGGATGTGTTTTATCATCTGATAACTCATCCCAATTGACTTCATCCTTTTTAGCCCTCTTGGCAGTGTCTCTCGTAAGTACCATAGCAGCAAGTAGGAAAACAATCGAAGTGATCACCATTGCTATTGGTCTCTTGAGAAAAGAAATCCTGTGTGGAACAACTCAAGAACACGAAAAAAAAATTGTTAATTTTCAAAGATTTGAAAAATTGTACCCAAACAATCATAATCATGTAGAGAGACTAAGAATCAAATTAGTTTTGCAAAAGGACATTTAAAAATAGATCAATTGCATGATTTTCGAAAATCCTTATTATATGCCCTAAAACCGAAATTTTAGAAATCGAAGCCTAAAAATCCGTTAATCAGGAGAATACCTAGCATATAATCAAAACTAATCTACCCAGAGTTCTTATTTCAAAAGAAATTTGATCAAAAACCATCCACAAACAAAATTGATCAAAGAATTTCATCACGTTTGAGGAGGAAAAGAGAAAAACGGTGAAAAACCGAGATTTTGATCAATAAAACTTACTTGGAGTTGAAGAACTTGAGTTTGAAGGCTTCCAGGAAGGATGAAATCTAGAGAGAGAGGCTCTGGAAACTTAGGAACAAAAGATTGGAGTAAAAGAAATCAAAACCCTTTTGTTCTTTATAAAACCCTAGCCGCGATCCGGATCAGACCATGCTTGCGATCCGGATCGGCTACCCGCAGTGAGAAACTGCGTTCGGGATCCGGATCGGCAGGTCCAATCCGGATCGTCAGCCCGCAGAAGAATACCTGCGTTCGGGATCCGGATCATCTTGCCCGATCCGGATCGGCTCCAACTTTTTCTTTAGAAAAATTCAGAGAAATTCAAGAAAAACCAAAAAAAGATTGTAAGCACAAATGTGTATCAACTTTAAACAGAAATCATCATTTCATACAACAAGAATTAGATTATGCCAAATCTATCAATAATATCCAAAAATGAAACGAGAATTTACAAAAATTAAATCCCTTAAAGTTGAACACCTTCAATTACATCTAACTTGATCTTATGAGTAATGCCTTTATCAAATCATCAATTCAGTAAAGAAAATGAAATACAAAGATCAATAGATGTTTGAAATCCCAAATATAGTAGATAATGTATCTAGACAATCTGTTGAAGAGAGTGGCTCTTTGAGCATCTTTCTTTAAAAACCCACCTTATACCAACCTTGAAATTTGACGGAGTCAAGTATTTCAACATGCATTTTACTTAATCAAAAATTTGAACAACCATGCTTGGTATACATGTGGTAGCTGCACACAATACTCGGACGACCGAGGTGGTAGCTCTTTCCTCCATGTGGTGGTAGTTTTCACACTCCTCATTGGGATGTAACTCTTTCCACATCTTTTGAGCATTTTACATTTCTTTGACTCCCCCTCAATTGGCTATCAATTATTTAAGATATAAAGTATTCAACCAAAAATTGATCTCGATTTCATACTCGACTAAACAGTCAAATAAGATAATGACTATACCAAGAGATCATTGAGAGAGAGAAATTGACTTTGATCACTCAGAAGATGATTTAATTAACATAAATGATCATTGCAACAGTGAAATATTATGATGGCGAAAGCATAATAAATTTCTAAATGTGCGAAAAGATGCAATTAAAGTCAATTATGATCTATGCTCAATTAATGTCCTATGTACAGACATAGATAATGAACAAAACAAAACAAAGACAAAACCTATCCTAAGCAAAGGTTTCAAAAAGAAGTTTATTTCAAGGAAAGCATTCCAATTGCTTTTCGCAAATGAATAAAACGTTTTTGATCCAAAGGTTTTGTTAGAATGTCAGCTAATTGATCCTCAGTTGAAATATATGAAAGTTGAAGAGTATTTGATTCAACTAGCTCTCTAAGAAAATGATATCTAAGTTCAATATGTTTTGTTCTAGAGTGCAACACAGGGTTTTTAGAAATGTTAATTGCACTTGTGTTGTCACAAAGAATTGTTACCGAAGATGCTGAAATCCGGAAGTCGCTCAATACGCTTTTCATCCAAATGAGTTGAGTTGAGCAACTTCCAGCTGAAATGTATTCCGCTTCGGCAGTCGAGAGTGCTATGCAATTCTGCTTTTTACTGTGCCATGCAACCAGGCAATGGCCAAGATAGAAGCATGCACCACTCGTGCTTTTCCGATCATCCACTGATCCTGCCCAATCGGCATCTGAGTATCCAACAATATCTAAACTTGTTCCCATAGGATACCAAATTCCGAAATTAATTGATCCTTTGATATACCGGATGATCCTTTTCACCGCTTTCAGGTGAACCTCCTTTGGTGCAGATTGATATCTCGCGCAGATCCCAACACCAAAAGATATATCCGGGCGACTAGCCGTGAGGTAAAGTAGACTTCCAATCATACTTCGATACAGTTTCTCGTCTACATTCTCACTTTGTGATTCACTTCCAAGTCCCTTGTGGCTAGTGTTACGGCATTTTGGTATTGGCATATTTCGTGAGTCAAGTCAGTGAGTTGAGTCGGAGTCTTAAAGGGATCAAATTGTCAATCAGCAATCAAAGACTTAGAGAAGATTCAACAAGAGCTCAAGTTGACACTCAGTGTCTTGAATCTTGAAGATTGAAGTTGAAGAATTGTGGATCAGTTACATCAATCTCAAGAAGAAAGTATTCAAAAGGATCAGGTATGGTTAACTAAATAATTTTGGTGATCCGAATACTTTCTTATAGTATAGAAACACTTGGAAGAATTTTTAATTTCATAATAATCAAAAACTGGTGTTCGGACATGTTCAGGATCCGGATCAGGGCCAACGATCCGGATCCCGAAGTTTGTTGCTTCATACAAGACTTCGATCCGGATCCATGCAATTTCCGATCCGGATCCCGAATGTTAAGTTTTCTGATTTGTATGAACGATCCGGATCGGGCAATGCGATCCGGATCCCGAACCCTTGGTTTTCTGGAATCGTCAATCTCGTTACGACGATCCGGATCGCAGTAAATCCGATCCGGATCGCCGTCCTGAAAATTTCCAGATAAGGTAAGTTTTTGATTCTTATCTCTTTCCAAAGGTTTCTAAACTATAAATAGACACTTAGGGTTTCTCAAAAACGTGGGAGCTACGGCCGATCAATTTATAAAACACTTGAGAGCAACCCTAGAGGCTAGGTTTTTATCGATCTTCTTCATAGCCTCTTTTAGGTCAATTCGATGGTTCTTTCAAGAACATATCTTTTGTCGAATTGATCTAATCTTTGCTTAGAGATTTCTTCTACGGTTCCTCAATGAGAATCTAAGCAGAGGATCACCATCGAAATCAATATTCTTATCGACTGAGTTTGCGTCGTGGATTCGACGTGGCATCGTGGATTCGGTGTGCTAAAGGCGTTTCGTGAATTCAAAGCGTGCGTTCGTGGATTCGAACGTGAGCAGTGGACGGGCAAAACGGTGGAGCGCGAGGTCCAAGAAATTGAAGGAGGGGTTAAATCCGTGGAGACGGTAATCACCTTGTTATTCTTCTTTTCTTAGGGATTGTTATTGCGTGGATATCCAACCGGTCAGCGCAAGGTCCGAAGAAGCTGAAGGAGGGGTTTGAGTCCGTGGAGTCGGTAATCACCTTGTTATTCTTCTATTCTTAGTGGATTGTTATTGCGTGTTGGTCCCGTGGTTTTTCTCCTGGATTGGAGTTTCCACGTATATCTCGGTGTGCTGTTTTTATTTTCCGCATTGGTTTTATTTTGCACTGAGATTGAGTTTTTAAGTATTACACCTATTCACCCCCCCTCTAGTTGTTTGATAGTACCTATTTAGATCCTTGTGGATCCATAATAACTCTATAATTGGTATCGGAGCGGGTTTTAGGTTTATCTATCTTGATGGGTGAAAGTGGTAATATTTATAGACCTCCTCTTTTTGATGGGACTAATTATGCTTATTGGAAAGTGCGGATGAGAGCTTTTCTCATCGCAATTGATGAGCGAGTATGGCAATCCGTGGAATGCGGTTGGGTGCATCCTGTTGAGGAAGTAGGAAATTCTACTACCCCAAAACCTCGCTCTAGATGGTCCAAAGAGGAATTTGAAAGATCTTCTTACAATGGGAAAGGTATGAACGCTTTATTTAATTCTCTTTCCTCGACTGAGTTCACAAGAATTTCCGCGTGTGAAACCGCGAAGGAAATTTGGGATATTCTCAAAATTACACATGAGGGTACTAATCTTGTAAAAATTCAAAAGCTCTAGATGCTTACAAGTCAATTTGACTCTATTCATATGGAAGAGCATGAATTGTTTACAGATTATTACACTAGACTTCAAGATGTAATTAATACATGTGCTAATCTAGGAGAAAAGATCCCGGAGTCGAAAATTGTAAGAAAGATACTTCGGACTCTTCCGAAACGGTTTAGGGCAAAGGTTACCGCCATTGAAACCGTTAGTCATCCGGATGAGATGAGTGTTGAGGAATTAGTAGGTGCTTTGCAAACTTATGAATTGACTTTTCCTACTAATCAAGTTTCTTCCAAGTCTTCTTCTAAGCTTACAGGTATTGCATTCAAATCCACAAAGAAAGAAGATAGCGAATCGAGTTCCGACGATGAAATCTCTTTTGCCGATTTTGAAGAACAATTGGCGCGGATCACAAAGAAATTTCGTCGGAAATTTTGGAAGAATCGAACCGATGGATCTTCATCCACGAAACCATCTAAAGGATCATCGGGTTCTAAATCCTCTAACCTCAAATTCCTTGCAAAACCTTCTAAGGAAAAAGATGAATTCGAAGGGGAAATCCGATGTTATAGATGCAAAGGCTACGGCCATATTTCAACGGATTGTCCTACTCCGAAATTATATAAAAAGAAGGCTTTGCAAGCGAAAACTTGGGACGATTTTACTTCTAATGAATCAACCTCAAGTAAAGAGGAAAAAATCGTTGCTTCTCATGCCTCTCATTTTCCCTCTTCTAATAATTGTTTATCATCATTAGTCACTAACTCTACTCCTTTGATTTTGTATGAAACATCAACAACCGGCGGAGAGTCATCAAGTGAGGGGGAGTCGGACGAGGAAGAACTCGTTGAGGCATATCAACAACTTCTTGCGGAATCTAAGAAGATGGCCAAACATATCAAGAAGTTGAGAAAGCAACGACTTGAAGATCAAGACGAGAATCATGCTTTAAAGATCAAACTTCATGATCTCGAGGAGGAACGAGAGCTTTTATTGGATAATAATAAAATCCTCCAAGAAAAGATAAATCAATCGGAAACGGTCGTTAATTCCCATATTAACAAGATTGATTTTCTTGAAAAGCAGTTTGAGGAAATACATGTCACCAATCAAGCATTGACCAAGCAAGTTCATCAACTTAAATCCGACATACAAAGGATTTCAACCGGTTCCAAGAAACTTGAATGTATGTCCGGATTAGGTCAAACAAGCAAGGTTGGTTTGGGATTCAAAAAGAACCAAACTGTGAATGCTTCAAGTTCCACAATGAAATTGAAAGGAAGAACTTGTCACCTATGTGGACTTGAAGGACATTTGGTGAAGAATTGCCCGAAAAAGAGAAAGAAGAGTCCTTCGGCAACTTCATCTACGGAGCGAACTCAACGGAATCAAAAGACACATCAAGTCAAAGGAGTTCACTCAACCCACCAAAGGTCCGAGCCACAACATCAATCATTCAAGTGGATCACTGCGAGGCAAAGACCTAAGGTGGATCAACAGTCAAAGCGGACAACCCCCGGCCACAACGAATCAAGACAACCCAAAATCCAGCGATTTTGGATTCGGAAAGGTGATATCTTTCATTGTCTTAAGTTCTAAATAGCTTATGACTGTATGTAATGCTTTGATTAGTTTTCCCTTCATATCTTTCTTAATCTTTGCATTACATGTTTTTCAATGCTCTTCGTTTTTATACTTTGTTTTTGAACAAAAGGATTTTTAATGAACAAGTGCATTGAATGAAAAGGGCTTTCACTTTCATTCACTCCAAATTAATTTTATATGGATTATCAACTTTACTTCATAATCATAATCTTGAAGATACTTCATTATAGGAGTTTTTGATATTATAAGCATCAAATTTTAGAAATCATGTGTGATCTTCAGATGCTTAATCTATCTCGGTTGTGTGAGTTCTTTGTGATAAACATGAGACAACCGATTGACTAAAATTTGGGATTTAATTCTTTCACGTAAGAGATTGCATTCTTTCAAGGGTATTGAAATGATTTGCAAAAGATGTGGAAAGAGTTACATCCGAAAGGAGTGTGAAAACTACCACCACATGTAGGAAAGAGCTGCCACCCCGGTCGTCCGGTTTGTGTGTGAAGCTACCACATGTTATGGATGCTTGATAGTATTTTATGAGAAAATCTTTAGTTGAAGCATTTGGAGATTTATATGCAAAACTCTTATATTTTGAACAATCTCCTGGTTGGTATAAGGTGGGATAGTTGAAAGATGCTCAAAGAGCCACCCTTAGGTATTTTAGTGCTTATCTCAATTTGAAAGGGTAGAATTCAAGATTGATGTCGTTTGGAAATCTCCGTATGTCATCTTTGTAAATCCGTTACATCTTGATAGACTTTGGATCTCAAGATTATTTTTGATGACTTGTGTTTGATGAATATAACATGAAAAACGGTTTATAATGTTTTACCTTTATTTTTCATGATTTTGGAGTAAATCTTTTTAATTTTGTGAAATTAATTGGATTGAATGACATCTGTGTGAATTCACTGTTTAAAGCACTTAAATTGATTTCTTGATGGAATACAAATCGGTATTTGAAAAGATTCTAAAATCTGGATTTGTTTCAAGAAATTATTTAATTTTTGCTTTCTGGTACCGGTACGCAATCTGCATTTTTGTTATATATACCAGAACTGAGCTTTTATCTCTCTTTCTCCATGAACTAATTTTGTTAGTAATTTCCTTTTGTCTAGTATGTTCACTGTTTGATAATTTGTGACAAAAAGGGGGAGAAGAGAAATGACGGAGATGAGATCATCAAGAGAGGACAAACGAAACGAAAATGGAAAAATGGGGGAGAACGGAAAATGATAATCGTACCACAAAGGGGGAGAACATAGATGCTCAAGAACATGGAGAACATGTTAGAGATGCTCAAGATAGGGGGAGACAAAGAAAGGTTGAAAGAGCTGGGAAAAACAAAAGAACCAAAAGGATGAATCAAATGTAGGATTTTAATTTCTAACGACTGACGTTTGATTTTGTTTGGAGTTTTGTTTTGCAGGAATTACATCACTTTAAGACTCCAAGTCCTAAGTCATAGAGTATGTTCTAGGACTGTTTGGTTCAAATGTAATTTTGTATTTATTGGATCTTTCACGCAAAGAAAACCAATGTTTTGGTGATAACATTGAATTTCGATTTTTGGTTTAAGATAAGTGACTTGAGCGCTTTTATGTATTTTTGGGTTTTGTCACGAAATTGCCAAAGGGGGAGATTGTTACGGCATTTTGGTATTGGCATATTTCGTGAGTCAAGTCAGTGAGTTGAGTCGGAGTCTTAAAGGGATCAAATTGTCAATCAGCAATCAAAGACTTAGAGAAGATTCAACAAGAGCTCAAGTTGACACTCAGTGTCTTGAATCTTGAAGATTGAAGTTGAAGAATTGTGGATCAGTTACATCAATCTCAAGAAGAAAGTATTCAAAAGGATCAGGTATGGTTAACTAAATAATTTTGGTGATCCGAATACTTTCTTATAGTATAGAAACACTTGGAAGAATTTTTAATTTCATAATAATCAAAAACTGGTGTTCGGACATGTTCAGGATCCGGATCAGGGCCAACGATCCGGATCCCGAAGGTTGTTGCTTCATACAAGACTTCGATCCGGATCCATGCAATTTCCGATCCGGATCCCGAATGTTAAGTTTTCTGATTTGTATGAACGATCCGGATCGGGCAATGCGATCCGGATCCCGAACCCTTGGTTTTCTGGAATCGTCAATCTCGTTACGACGATCCGGATCGCAGTAAATCCGATCCGGATCGCCGTCCTGAAAATTTCCAGATAAGGTAAGTTTTTGATTCTTATCTCTTTCCAAAGGTTTCTAAACTATAAATAGACACTTAGGGTTTCTCAAAAACGTGGGAGCTACGGCCGATCAATTTATAAAACACTTGAGAGCAACCCTAGAGGCTAGGTTTTTATCGATCTTCTTCATAGCCTCTTTTAGGTCAATTCGATGGTTCTTTCAAGAACATATCTTTTGTCGAATTGATCTAATCTTTGCTTAGAGATTTCTTCTACGGTTCCTCAATGAGAATCTAAGCAGAGGATCACCATCGAAGTCAATATTCTTATCGACTGAGTTTGCGTCGTGGATTCGACGTGGCATCGTGGATTCGGTGTGCTAAAGGCGTTTCGTGAATTCGAAGTGTGCGTTCGTGGATTCGAACGTGAGCAGTGGACGGGCAAAACGGTGGAGCGCGAGGTCCAAGAAATTGAAGGAGGGGTTAAATCCGTGGAGACGGTAATCACCTTGTTATTCTTCTTTTCTTAGGGATTGTTATTGCGTGGATATCCAACCGGTCAGCGCAAGGTCCGAAGAAGCTGAAGGAGGGGTTTGAGTCCGTGGAGTCGGTAATCACCTTGTTATTCTTCTATTCTTAGTGGATTGTTATTGCGTGTTGGTCCCGTGGTTTTTCTCCTGGATTGGAGTTTCCACGTATATCTCGGTGTGCTGTTTTTATTTTCCGCATTGGTTTTATTTTGCACTGAGATTGAGTTTTTAAGTATTACACCTATTCACCCCCCCTCTAGTTGTTTGATAGTACCTATTTAGATCCTTGTGGATCCATAATAACTCTACAGCTAGTTCCCATTGGAGTCGGAAAATCCTTCGAATTTTCAAGATCAAACTTTTTAACCAACTCCATTGCATACTTGGATTGACTCAAGTGAATACCTTCATCATTTTGTTTAATTTGCAATCCAAGGAAATAAGTCAATTCGCCCATCATGGACATCTCAAATTCGCTTTCCATGGTCTCCGCGAATTTAGAAGCATCATTATCTCTTGTTGCGCCAAATACAATGTCATCGACATAGATTTGTGCTACAATGAAATTGCTTTGATAATGCTTCACAAAGAGAGTCCTATCAGCTCCCCCTCGAGTGTAGCCCTTCTCCAAAAGGTGCTTTGTCAACCTTTCGTACCATGCTCGCGGTGCTTGTTTCAGACCGTAAAGAGCCTTTTTCAAACGAAAAACATGGTTAGGTTGTTTATGGTCTACAAAACCTTTCGGTTGAGCCACATAAACTTCCTCATTTAAAAACCCATTTAGAAATGCGCTCTTAACGTCCATTTGAAATAATTTGATTTTAAAATAACAAGCAATAGCAAACAGTATACGAATGGACTCGAGTCTAGCTACAGGGGCGAATGTTTCATCAAAGTCTATACCTTCTACTTGAGAGTAGCCTTGAGCAACCAATCGTGCCTTGTTCCTGATGATAGTACCATCCTCATTTTTCTTGTTCTTGAAGATCCATTTGGTACCTATCACATTATGTTGCTGTGGAGGCTTCGTTAATTCCCAGACTTTGTTTCGCTCAAATTGATGGAGCTCTTCCTGCATTGCTTTAATCCAGTAGTCATCCTGAAGAGCTTCATCTATGTTCTTTGGTTCGATTAAAGATACGTAGCAAGCGAATCCACAAACCAACTGCCTCCGAGTTCTAACTCCTTCTTGTGGATCTCCAATAATATTCGATTCCGGATGATCCTTGGAGATTCGTAGCGTTTGTTGAAACGGAGTACTCGGAGATATATGAGATGATTCCTGCACATTAGATAAACTTGAAGAACCATTAGATGCATCATTAATATTGGAAGTATTATTATGAGAAGATGCAACAGCAGGAGTATCATCATCTAGAGAGATATTGAGGGTAGATTTTTCAGATGCAAAGTGAAAAGCTTCATCTACTTTAACATTTATAGATTCTACGATCGTCTTAGATTCCAAGTTAAATACTCGATATGCTCTACTATTAGTAGAATACCCCAAGAAAATCCCTTCGTCACTTCGTGAGTCAAACTTTCCAAGGTTTTCACGGTCACGTAAAATGTAACACCGACTCCCGAAGATGCGAAAATATTTGATGTTGGGTTTTCTACCACACCATAGTTCATATGGTGTATTTAACGTTCCCGGGCGCAAGAACACACGATTAATGACATAGACAGCGGTGTTCACAGCTTCAGCCCAAAAATGTAGCGGTAAATTCCGGCTATGAAGCATCACACGCGCCATCTCTTGAACAACCCTGTTCTTGCGCTCGACAACACCATTCTGTTGAGGTGTATAGGGTGCAGAGAATTCATGCTTAATACCGTTTGAAGTACAAAAGTCAATGAATTTTGAATTAATGAATTCTCCACCTCTATCACTTCTAACACGAATGATCTTTTCATTCTTTTCAATCATAATACGAAGGCAAATCTCGTGAAAAGAATCAAAAGTATCAGCTTTCTCTTTTAAAAATGCTACCCAAGAATACCGAGAGAAATCATCAACCACTAAAAAAATATACCATTTACCTCCCAAAGATGGTTGACGAGTCGGCCCCATTAAGTCCATGTGCAAAAGTTCCAAGGGCCGTTTTGTACCAACGTGGTTCAAGTTCTTGTGTGCAGTCCTAGACTGTTTTCCCTTTTGGCAACCACCACACACAACGTTTTGTTTAAATAAAAGTTTTGGAACCCCCTTGACCACGTCCTTGTTTGAAATTCTAGTAAGTTCCTTAAAATTTAAGTGACCTAGCCTTTCATGCCAAAGTGTTTCATTATTCAAAGTAGCTAAGTTACAATTTTCAGAAAATTTATTAGGAACAACATAACAATTATTTTCAGATCTAACCCCTTTTAAAAAGAAGACATGGTCCTTATCAGTTACAACGCATTCAACAGATGAAAAGTTAACTGAAAAACCATTGTCGCAAAGTTGACTTATGTTTATGAGGTTAGTCTTAAGACCATCAACAAATAAGACGTTTTTCAAAATCGGGCCATCTGGAATAGCTACCGTCCCTTTTCCAACAATTTTGGAAGATCGACCGTCTCCGAAAACAACAAGTCCTCCGGAGATTTCTCAAGATTTTGAAAACTATTTTTGTCACCGGTCATGTGACGGGAACAACCGCTATCCAGATACCAAGACGAACTATCATATGCATGCAAGGAAACATTGGTAACAAGACAAGGGTAAATTTCACCTTTGCGCACCCAAACCCTTTTGGAGTGCGTCGGTAATGGTCGTGAGGTTATTCTCCTAGGTGAAGGCGTCTTGTCAGATCGATTGCCGCTCCTTGATGATGTCGTCTTGCGCGGCGAACTACCAAGGCTCTTTTCATTTGAAAGGTTTTGCTTTGATTTCCGGGGAGGCGCCTTTTTGGTAGTCGTTGCAAGAGGTGATTGAGGTGAGCGTTTGACTCCCGTCTTGCAATATCTTCTTATGTGCCCTGAAACACCACAACGAAAACATACCTTAGATCTTGACGATCCCAAAGAGGATGAAGTAGGTTTGTTGTCGTTGTTTGTCTTGAATTCCGGTGTCGGAGGAGGAGATACCGACTGAGGCACAAAAACTGTCCCACTCGAACTTGGACTGTTTCCAGTTTGAGTGTATCCGAGGCCGAACCGATTTGATTGACCAAGACCAAGAAGTCTATCCAACTTACTCCTTCCTGAAGAGAATCGCTGTAAGTCATCCTTGAGTTGGAAAATGGTCTTTGTCATTTCCAGGTTATCCTGTCGAGCCTCGTTGTAGAGCTTTGAGAAGTGATTCGCTTTATCCACCAGATTTGTATGTTCCTTCTCAAAACGCTCATTGGACTCTTGAAGGGAAACATTTACTTTTATCAGATTTTCCCTTTCCACTTCAAGAGCGTTTGAGAGAGAAGTTGCTCTTTTTGCTTCTTCTTCGAGATCAATGCACTCTCCCTCTCAAACTCTTGTTTTGCTTAGCCACTTTCTTTGAATCCCTCAAAAGTCTGTGGTAGGCTAAAGCAAAATCTTCACCTTCCGAATCATCCGATTCATTGTCCGTTGCATTCTTTCAACAGTGGAGTTGGACAACGACTCGGATGTACTTGCCATAAAGCACATGAAGGGTGAGATACGGACGCGTGGAATGCCGTGGAGCTCTTTTCTTCATCACTCGAAGACGACTCATTTGACGTTGAGTTGTCATCCCAAGTGACGACTTGCATCGCCTTCTTCTTTGCCAGATACTTGTTGGGACACTCCGTTGCATGTGGCCGTAGCCTCGACATTTGAAGCATTGTAGTTGTCCCTCTGAACTTTTCTTATCCTTTGAGAAGTTCTCTTGCTTACTTGACTTGTAACTTGAAGTAACCTTGCCTTTGATCGACTTTCCGAAGGATGGAGATTTGCTTGAATTACCCCTTCGAAAGTTGCGGCGAAACTTCCTTGTCAAGAGAGCGAGCTGCTTCTCAAATTCCTCCATTGAAAGGTTCTCGTCATCGTCTGAGGAGGATGTATCCGCGTCTTCTTCCTTAGTTGTTTTCAACGCATAACCTGAAGACTTAGAAGATGATGCTTTTCCAGAAGAATTGTTAGTAGTAAATGTCATTTCATAAGTTTGTAATGCACCAACTAATTCTTCTACACGTATTTCGTCCGGGTGTTTAATAGTTTCAATGGCAGTAACCTTTGGGCGAAATCGTTCAGGAAGAGTTCTTAAGATCTTTCTTACAATCTTAAATTCTGGAATCTTCTCTCCCAGGTTAGCACATGAGTTTACGATGTCTTGCAATCGTGTATAGTAGTCCGTGAAAGATTCATTTTCTGCCATCAAGATAGAGTCAAACTTGCTCGTAAGCATTTGCAGTTTATGAATCTTCACGAGGTTAGTTCCCTCATGTGTAACCTGAAGAACATCCCAGATTTCTTTCGCAGTCTCACATGCTGAGACGCGAGAGAACTCAGTTTGAGATAAGGCATTAAAAAATAGCATTAATTCCCTTGCCATTGTAAGAAGATGAGTCTAACTCTTCCTTGGTCCATTTCGACCTAGGTTTTAAGGTGTGGACATCACCAATAAATTCAGTTGGATTAGACCATCCTAATTCATTGATTGCCACACCCGTACGTCGATGGAAACTAAAAAGGCTTTCATCCGCACTTTCCAGTACGCATAATTTGTTCCATCGAAGAACGGGGGTCGGTTGATGTTTCCACCTTCAACCATTGTTTACAACCCTATTCCCGCTCTGATACCACTTGTTGGGTTATATGTAATAAGGATCTAAATAGGGGAAAAAAAAAACCTAGAGGGGGGTGAATAGGTGTAAACGTATAAACACTCAAAAATCGTTGCGATAAAAACCCAATGCGGAAATAAAAATTAACTCGCAAGATTTTACGTGGAAAACTCCATCACCGGAGTAAAAAACCACGGGACCGATAACACGGCAGAAATCCACTAGAATTAAACACGTACAAGGTGATTACCGTACACACTTACGACTCACCTTTTCCATACGCTCCTAGAGGATCTTCTCCGCTCCGCTCCGCGACGCTTCTCGAATCCACGATCTGCGCCCAACGCCGAATCCACGGCGTCCAACGTCGAATCCACGACGTCCGACCGAATCCACGGTCTTCTCCCAATAGCACCCTCGAATCCACGAATGTGCCTCGCTCCGAATCCACGAGAGCGGTTGAACCTTGAATCCACAAGGACACGCGAATCCACGCGCCGATTTTTGGGGTAAATCGTTGTTTTTGGTGGTGATGATCCGCCGAATACTTAGATCAAAGATAGATCGGAAATACCATCTAAGTATTCATTAGTTTGATTCAACTCAAGATGTGAGTATGACAACCTAGAATCAAACTAATCAATATAGATGAAGAAACATAGAGTATTCTCTAATGATTTCCTTTCTTCTCTATATGTGGATCTAGAGCCGTATAAGATGATATATGAAAATGACGGCTATTTGGATTCACCCTAGAAAAAGAGTCATAGGGTCTATTTATAGGTTAGAAACCCTAGGAAGGAGATAAGAATCAAAAACCTAACATTTCTGGAATTTTACGGACGGCGATCCGGATCGGATTAGCTGTGATCCGGATCGTCGTAACGAGTCAGGCAATTCCAAAAAAACGAAGGTTCGGGATCCGGATCGAAGTGCCTTGATCCGGATCGTTCATACAGTTCACCAAACATCAACGTTCGGGATCCGGATTGCGAAGCCTGTCAGGATCGTTCAAGGAAGATGGGTAAACTCAGGTTCGGGATCCGGGGGCATCAGAGAGGCTACGATCGGATTGAACTGGTGTATGAACGAACCACCCTTCGGGATCCGGATCGAACAACCTAATCCAGATCCTGAACATGTCCCAAGTCCAGTTTTTGATTTTATGCAATGAAGATTTTTTCCAAGTGTTTCTACACTACAAGAAGTATTCGGATCACACAAAATCTTTAGTTAAACATACCTGATCCTTTGAATTCTCTTTCTTGAGATTGAGTTAAATGATCCAACTTTCTTCACCTTCAATCTTCAAGACTTGAAACTTTTCACGAAACTACGCCAACTCAAATTCCGTAACACAGGATCC
>CM055064.1:10877934-10931897 GCA_029204045.2 Tillandsia leiboldiana
TGTGATTCACTTAAGTCACTTGTGGCTAGTTCCCATTGGAGTCGGAAAATCCTTCGAATTTTCTAGATCAAACTTTTTAACCACTCCATTGCATACTTGGATTGACTCAAGTGAATACCTTCATCATTTTGTTTAATTTGCAATCCAAGGAAATAGTCAATTCGCCCATCATGGACATCTCAAATTCGCTTTCCATGGTCTCCGCGAATTTAGAAGCATCATTATCTCTTGTTGCGCCAAATACAATGTCATCGACATAGATTTGTGCTACAATGAAATTGCTTTGATAATGCTTCACAAAGAGAGTCCTATCAGCTCCCCCTCGAGTGTAGCCCTTCTCCAAAAGGTGCTTTGTCAACCTTTCGTACCATGCTCGCGGTGCTTGTTTCAGACCGTAAAGAGCCTTTTTCAAACGAAAAACATGGTTAGGTTGTTTATGGTCTACAAAACCTTTCGTTGAGCCACATAAACTTCCTCATTTAAAAACCCATTTAGAAATGCGCTCTTAACGTCCATTTGAAATAATTTGATTTTAAAATAACAAGCAATAGCAAACAGTATACGAATGGACTCGAGTCTAGCTACAGGGGCGAATGTTTCATCAAAGTCTATACCTTCTACTTGAGAGTAGCCTTGAGCAACCAATCGTGCCTTGTTCCTGATGATAGTACCATCCTCATTTTTCTTGTTCTTGAAGATCCATTTGGTACCTATCACATTATGTTGCTGTGGAGGCTTCGTTAATTCCCAGACTTTGTTTCGCTCAAATTGATGGAGCTCTTCCTGCATTGCTTTAATCCAGTAGTCATCCTGAAGAGCTTCATCTATGTTCTTTGGTTCGATTAAAGATACGTAGCAAGCGAATCCACAAAACCAACTGCCTCCGAGTTCTAACTCCTTCTTGTGGATCTCCAATAATATTCGATTCCGGATGATCCTTGGAGATTCGTAGCGTTTGTTGAAACGGAGTACTCGGAGATATATGAGATGATTCCTGCACATTAGATAAACTTGAAGAACCATTAGATGCATCATTAATATTGGAAGTATTATTATGAGAAGATGCAACAGCAGGAGTATCATCATCTAGAGAGATATTGAGGGTAGATTTTTCAGATGCAAAGTGAAAAGCTTCATCTACTTTAACATTTATAGATTCTACGATCGTCTTAGATTCCAAGTTAAATACTCGATATGCTCTACTATTAGTAGAAATACCCCAAGAAAATCCCTTCGTCACTTCGTGAGTCAAACTTTCCAAGGTTTTCACGGTCACGTAAAATGTAACACCGACTCCCGAAGATGCGAAAATATTTGATGTTGGGTTTTCTACCACACCATAGTTCATATGGTGTATTTAACGTTCCCGGGCGCAAGAACACACGATTAATGACATAGACAGCGGTGTTCACAGCTTCAGCCCAAAAATGTAGCGGTAAATTCCGGCTATGAAGCATCACACGCGCCATCTCTTGAACAACCCTGTTCTTGCGCTCGACAACACCATTCTGTTGAGGTGTATAGGGTGCAGAGAATTCATGCTTAATACCGTTTGAAGTACAAAAGTCAATGAATTTTGAATTAATGAATTCTCCACCTCTATCACTTCTAACACGAATGATCTTTTCATTCTTTTCAATCATAATACGAAGGCAAATCTCGTGAAAAGAATCAAAAGTATCAGCTTTCTCTTTTAAAAATGCTACCCAAGAATACCGAGAGAAATCATCAACCACTAAAAAAATATACCATTTACCTCCCAAAGATGGTTGACGAGTCGGCCCCATTAAGTCCATGTGCAAAAGTTCCAAGGGCCGTTTTGTACCAACGTGGTTCAAGTTCTTGTGTGCAGTCCTAGACTGTTTTCCCTTTTGGCAACCACCACACACAACGTTTTGTTTAAATAAAAGTTTTGGAACCCCCTTGACCACGTCCTTGTTTGAAATTCTAGTAAGTTCCTTAAAATTTAAGTGACCTAGCCTTTCATGCCAAAGTGTTTCATTATTCAAAGTAGCTAAGTTACAATTTTCAGAAAATTTATTAGGAACAACATAACAATTATTTTCAGATCTAACCCCTTTTAAAAAGAAGACATGGTCCTTATCAGTTACAACGCATTCAACAGATGAAAAGTTAACTGAAAAACCATTGTCGCAAAGTTGACTTATGTTTATGAGGTTAGTCTTAAGACCATCAACAAATAAGACGTTTTTCAAAATCGGGCCATCTGGAATAGCTACCGTCCCTTTTCCAACAATTTTGGAAGATCGACCGTCTCCGAAAACAACAAGTCCTCCGGAGATTTTCTCAAGATTTTGAAAACTATTTTTGTCACCGGTCATGTGACGGGAACAACCGCTATCCAGATACCAAGACGAACTATCATATGCATGCAAGGAAACATTGGTAACAAGACAAGGGTAAATTTCACCTTTGCGCACCCAAACCCTTTTGGAGTGCGTCGGTAATGGTCGTGAGGTTATTCTCCTAGGTGAAGGCGTCTTGTCAGATCGATTGCCGCTCCTTGATGATGTCGTCTTGCGCGGCGAACTACCAAGGCTCTTTTCATTTGAAAGGTTTTGCTTTGATTTCCGGGGAGGCGCCTTTTTGGTAGTCGTTGCAAGAGGTGATTGAGGTGAGCGTTTGACTCCCGTCTTGCAATATCTTCTTATGTGCCCTGAAACACCACAACGAAAACATACCTTAGATCTTGACGATCCCAAAGAGGATGAAGTAGGTTTGTTGTCGTTGTTTGTCTTGAATTCCGGTGTCGGAGGAGGAGATACCGACTGAGGCACAAAAACTGTCCCACTCGAACTTGGACTGTTTCCAGTTTGAGTGTATCCGAGGCCGAACCGATTTGATTGACCAAGACCAAGAAGTCTATCCAACTTACTCCTTCCTGAAGAGAATCGCTGTAAGTCATCCTTGAGTTGGAAAATGGTCTTTGTCATTTCCAGGTTATCCTGTCGAGCCTCGTTGTAGAGCTTTGAGAAGTGATTCGCTTTATCCACCAGATTTGTATGTTCCTTCTCAAAACGCTCATTGGACTCTTGAAGGGAAACATTTACTTTTATCAGATTTTCCCTTTCCACTTCAAGAGCGTTTGAGAGAGAAGTTGCTCTTTTTGCTTCTTCTTCGAGATCATGCACTCTCCCTCTCAAACTCTTGTTTTGCTTAGCCACTTTCTTTGAATCCCTCAAAAGTCTGTGGTAGGCTAAAGCAAAATCTTCACCTTCCGAATCATCCGATTCATTGTCCGTTGCATTCTTTTCAACAGTGGAGTTGGACAACGACTCGGATGTACTTGCCATAAAGCACATGAAGGGTGAGATACGGACGCGTGGAATGCCGTGGAGCTCTTTTCTTCATCACTCGAAGACGACTCATTTGACGTTGAGTTGTCATCCCAAGTGACGACTTGCATCGCCTTCTTCTTTGCCAGATACTTGTTGGGACACTCCGTTGCAATGTGGCCGTAGCCTCGACATTTGAAGCATTGTAGTTGTCCCTCTGAACTTTTCTTATCCTTTGAGAAGTTCTCTTGCTTACTTGACTTGTAACTTGAAGTAACCTTGCCTTTGATCGACTTTCCGAAGGATGGAGATTTGCTTGAATTACCCCTTCGAAAGTTGCGGCGAAACTTCCTTGTCAAGAGAGCGAGCTGCTTCTCAAATTCCTCCATTGAAAGGTTCTCGTCATCGTCTGAGGAGGATGTATCCGCGTCTTCTTCCTTAGTTGTTTTCAACGCATAACCTGAAGACTTAGAAGATGATGCTTTTCCAGAAGAATTGTTAGTAGTAAATGTCATTTCATAAGTTTGTAATGCACCAACTAATTCTTCTACACGTATTTCGTCCGGGTGTTTAATAGTTTCAATGGCAGTAACCTTTGGGCGAAATCGTTCAGGAAGAGTTCTTAAGATCTTTCTTACAATCTTAAATTCTGGAATCTTCTCTCCCAGGTTAGCACATGAGTTTACGATGTCTTGCAATCGTGTATAGTAGTCCGTGAAAGATTCATTTTCTGCCATCAAGATAGAGTCAAACTTGCTCGTAAGCATTTGCAGTTTATGAATCTTCACGAGGTTAGTTCCCTCATGTGTAACCTGAAGAACATCCCAGATTTCTTTCGCAGTCTCACATGCTGAGACGCGAGAGAACTCAGTTTGAGATAAGGCATTAAAAATAGCATTAATTCCCTTGCCATTGTAAGAAGATGAGTCTAACTCTTCCTTGGTCCATTTCGACCTAGGTTTTAAGGTGTGGACATCACCAATAAATTCAGTTGGATTAGACCATCCTAATTCAATTGATTGCCACACCCGTACGTCGATGGAAACTAAAAAGGCTTTCATCCGCACTTTCCAGTACGCATAATTTGTTCCATCGAAGAACGGGGGTCGGTTGATGTTTCCACCTTCAACCATTGTTTACAACCCTATTCCCGCTCTGATACCACTTGTTGGGTTATATGTAATAAGGATCTAAATAGGGGAAAAAAAAAACCTAGAGGGGGGTGAATAGGTGTAAACGTATAAACACTCAAAAATCGTTGCGATAAAAACCCAATGCGGAAATAAAAATTAACTCGCAAGATTTTTACGTGGAAAACTCCATCACCGGAGTAAAAAACCACGGGACCGATAACACGGCAGAAATCCACTAGAATTAAAACACGTACAAGGTGATTTACCGTACACACTTACGACTCAACCTTTTCCATACGCTCCTAGAGGATCTTCTCCGCTCGCTCCGCGACGCTTCTCGAATCCACGATCTGCGCCCAACGCCGAATCCACGGCGTCCAACGTCGAATCCACGACGTCCGACCGAATCCACGGTCTTCTCCCAATAGCACCCTTCGAATCCACGAATGTGCCTCGCTCCGAATCCACGAGAGCGGTTGAACCTTGAATCCACAAGGACACGCGAATCCACGCGCCGATTTTTGGGGTAAATCGTTGTTTTTGGTGGTGATGATCCGCCGAATACTTAGATCAAAGATAGATCGGAAATACCATCTAAGTATTCATTAGTTTGATTCAACTCAAGATGTGAGTATGAAAACCTAGAATCAAACTAATCAATATAGATGAAGAAACATAGAGTATTCTCTAATGATTTCCTTTCTTCTCTATATGTGGATCTAGAGCCGTATAAGATGATATATGAAAATGACGGCTATTTGGATTCACCCTAGAAAAAGAGTCATAGGGTCTATTTATAGGTTAGAAACCCTAGGAAGGAGATAAGAATCAAAAACCTAACATTTCTGGAAATTTTACGGACGGCGATCCGGATCGGATTAGCTGTGATCCGGATCGTCGTAACGAGTCAGGCAATTCCAAAAAAACGAAGGTTCGGGATCCGGATCGAAGTGCTTGATCCGGATCGTTCATACAGTTCACCAAACATCAACGTTCGGGATCCGGATTGCGAAGCCTGATCCGGATCGTTCAAGGAAGATGGTAAACTCAGTGTTCGGGATCCGGATCAAGAGAGGCTACGATCCGGATTGAACTGGTGTATGAACGAACCACCTTCGGGATCCGGATCGAACAACCTAATCCAGATCCTGAACATGTCCCAAGTCCAGTTTTTGATTTTTATGCAATGAAAGATTTTTCCAAGTGTTTCTACACTACAAGAAGTATTCGGATCACACAAAATCTTTAGTTAAACATACCTGATCCTTTTGAATTCTTCTTTCTTGAGATTGAGTTAAATGATCCAACTTTCTTCACCTTCAATCTTCAAGACTTGAAACTTTCACGAAACTACGCCAACTCAAATTCCGTAACAGCATGGATCCCGAGAAAAACTTCGGGCCATGAAATTCCTTACTAACATAGGCTTAATCGCATTTTTAGTTCTTCGGCTCAACCAAATCGAACTCTAAGGTGAGCATCGCATTCAGTGACCCCAAAATAGCCAGAAACTCACTGTCGCGAAGTCACATAACGCCTAGAACAGGCCCATGATCAATTAAACCCACATAAGCTTCCATTTACTGTAACTTTATTTTCTGCTTGTGCCAACCTGTCACGCCCCGAGTTTTGAAAAGCAGGCTAATTTTTTTTTTTTTTTTTTTTAAAAAATCAGAGTTCGCAAACCGGGCATAACAGACCGCCACATGTATAGTAAATTCCCTGCCCAACTGGACAGAGCATTTCCTATACATGCACGGCTAATCATAATCAGTCCATATCAGAGTAGTCTAAACTACGCATGCAAACTAGTCAATTTATAATAATTAAACGGAAATGCTGAAAACGAAATATACCGACTACATAGCGGTCGATACTATCGCAATCGTCTCACCAACGTGTCCCGACATCCCATCACCCAAGCGACCTGAAAAACAGTCACCCAGGGGGTGTGAGATACACCGGAGTGTATCCCAGTGGGCACGACGAGCCGAGAAATAGCTAATCGTACCTACTGGATACAATAATCTGCGGATAGTAATAGATCAAGGGGTAAAGCTGAATCTGGATAATCAAGTAATAACAGGTACTGAAATAAGAATGCTGAATAACTGTATAGGCAGGTATCAAACAAAAGCTGATATGTGAAACAAACTGGCAGGGAGCATAATCAAGTGACTGTACATAATGAGTACCGTAAATGATGCTAATCAAGCTATAACTGACAATCTGAAAATCCTGTAAAACGAAATCCACAAGGGATAATAAAAGAATGTATCCTGATCATACTGCTGTGCATATACAGGTACAGAAAATACCAGAATCAATCAAATGTAACAGAGCAGGAGTAGGTACTGAAAAGTATGCTAGCACATGGAAATATAAAATCTATGCATCAATCACAAGAATATCAAGTACCCAATCAATGCCAATATTGGTCACGAGGACCTCAGGCTCATGCCACTATCTGGCACCTATCTGGCTGACATAACCCCGCACCCATAAGTGCTATCGGGGGCTCACGGGTCCTTTCTCTAGACCACTTTACCGGTAAAGAACATCGCTGCGGGTCATGACTCCGCTGATGTTCGTGAAGTGCAGCGATGCGTGGCGATCATAGTGCTATGCTCAAGCTCGCGGTCCAACGACCGGGTAGTCGGCAACAAGCCGAGGATCCCAACAGGGAAACAGGTGTCTGAATATCTCATATCATGCAGTCTAGAATACGAAAGTAGGTATATCTGAGCAAAATCCCGACAGGGATGCATATGTCTGTATATCAATCATATCTCGTGTCATGAAGTCTGGAATACAAGAAATATGTATATCTGATCTGAAGTAATCCAGAATTTAAAAACCTCTATTTGCTTTTAAATGTTTAAATTATCAATTTTGGCAAAAGTGGAGAGATAGTGGGCCAATAGTGGGCCCAGAAATATCGACTTTTGATCGGGGTCTGATCTGGAAAATCCGAGATCACCATTGCGATCGTCTCATCGAAACATAGAAGTTTCATATTCATATATTTTCGATCCGACGGTCGGATCTTCCAGAAATCAGAAATCAAAAAGTGGGCCCCGCGACTTAAGTGAATAGTAACCTTTGAATTTTTAACCCCTTGTGATCATGAATGGTCGAACCACTATCTAGAATTTTAACATAGGAGTATTAGTAATGAGTCCTAGCTAATTTTGACGTTCTGAGCGCGATGGCGCTGACGGATTTCGCGTTTGGCGATCCGGGTGCATCGAAGTGCGTGCCACGCGCTATATTGAGTCGAACTTTATGGAACGACTTTTAATCCGGGCGTCGAACGAACCAAACAAATACGCTACCTGACAGGTCTCGACGAGCCGGACATCGTGGCGAAGTCCGTTTCGCATTTTGATGAGCGGATTGCCTCAAAATGCGTGAAAAGCACCTAAAATTGGACTAATTTGTATAAAAAGTTAATATTTTATGCACTAATTGTTTAGGGACTTTATGGTGAGGGTTCTGGGTGCATTTGTTACCTACAGATGGAACCCTAGAGTTTAGGGATAAGAGTGTAGGGGGTTTTGTACAAAATGTGCATTTAACACATGTGTGGAAGGATACCCGAGACCCTGCCTCTTCCTCTTCGTAACTGAAGCCTCCACCAGCTTCTTCAGGCCATAACCGACGCGTCCCCTCGGCTGCCGTAACCTCCGGCCGTTCGGGTCGCCGGAGTTAAGGTGAGAAGGCTATAATAGATCTTCTCTTGAGTTCTTAAAGAAAAGTTCAACCAAGAGCTTTAAGGTTTAGCCCAACCTTCTTCTGAGAGCTTCATAGAGAGGCCGCAACCGAGCCCTGGTGTACCCTACCCTAGCCGCCGCCGAGTGCCGCCGCAGCCACCTTCCTCTTTCTTTCTTTCTCCGACGAGGTGTGAAGTTGGACTGGATCTCTTCAAGGTTGGATTGGGAGGTGTCTGAGGAGTCTCTGGTGCTTGAAGGACCCTGCTGGAAGTTGCCGTGGCCGCGCGTGCAAGTGGGACCGAGATCCGGCTTCTTCCTTCTTCCCCGAGCTCGGCCAAGGTGAGGGTTTCAAACCAGTGTATGTTAGCCCTCTAGACCACGTGCAGTCGGTTTCCTAGGCCCTAAGCATCATCCCGGCAAATCCCCGAGCCCCCATGCACCACGGTTGGCCGGCGGCCACAATGGGTCGCCGGAAACCTAATCTAACTCCGCCTCGAGATAACTCATCAACCAGTCGACCATCAGGGCTAAAACTTGGTGTTACGGGACTGTTGGTGGTGGGGACCAACTCCACCAAATTTGATGGAGTATGGTCAAGCCAGTAAATTGTAGCTTGATGCCCTAGTTTTGTGAAAAATGCATCTTCGGCCGAGCTTCTTGCTCCGGCGCCGGCGAGCCTCACCAACGCCGGCCACCTGACCAGAAATCTTCTTGGGACCGAGGGGAGTCCATCCATGCACTTGCATGGCAACCATGCAGCACGGTTGAAGCGCGGCCAAGATGGGTTCGAAATGGGATCAAATCGCAGCCGCCGGCGTTCCGGCCAACTCCGGCCGGGGAGAGTTGATCGGGAAGCTTGGTATGGACTAGAGGAAGCTACCATGAAAGCTAGAAGGCTTCTTATAGCCTCTGTAAAAATCCGCCATTAGAGGGCATGAGCTCGAAATGGAGCTTTGCTCCCCGCCGCCGCCGCCGCACCCCGTCGCCAGGCACGGGTTCAGGTAAGTTAGAAATGGTATTTAGCAACATTTTGGTCAAGTTGCTGAGCCCCAGAGTCCCTGGTTGAGCTATCACAATTTTCAATGCATGTGGCATCTTCTTCAACCTCGGGCTCCGGAAATTTGAGGGTGCAAAACTAAGACCAAGTTGCTGGGATTGTTACCTGAGCCTTGTGGAACAATTCACTTCAAGTTTTAAAGCAAATGGTCCATTACTTGCTGAGAACCAAGCTTGAAACTTGGTTATGTTAAATGTTGTAATATGTGCATGCCAACTATTTGATCAAATGTCGAAAAGAAGATTAAGTTGGATTTAGACCTAACTGTAAATATCAAATTTGTTCCAATTTGTCCCCTGAGCTTGATGCTCACTTCAGACCAAGATGGTTCTGTGTGGAATGAAAGTTGGAGCAAGATGAACTTGTATGTTTGCAAGATGAGGGATCTTATTGATCCAGCAGATCTGGGCTGCAACTAGGGTGAGCCCTGTGATCCTTGCAATATTTAAAGACCTTTTCATATACAAAGTTTGCTGGTTTGAAGTTTAGATTAAAAGTTGTAGTTAAAACAACCTTTTGATGAAATGTTGGCCCAAAACCATGTCCCGGGCTGTTTGCGAAGCCGTGACAGTGCATTCCTAGCTAATTTGGGGTCACTGGATGCGATGCTCGCGTTAGAATTAGCGTTTGAGGTCTCGAAGAAATAAAATGGCATTTAGGCTAAGTTAGAGCATAATTTATGGGCCAAAGTTTGCCTCAGGATCCGTACTGCCACAAATTGGTGAGCACGGTGTTCAGCAAGATGTAAGTCACCTGCTGGAAGTGACGGAATGTTCAAATGAATCTCCAGTTGAGAGAACGGGTAAAAACAGTGCCCAAATTGGCACTAAAAGTGAGAATTTGAAAACCCTAAGGGTTTAGATGCAAAAATCACATCGTATACTGGTTAGTAAACTGGTTTGTTGATTCCTGAACCTTAATTCACATTCAGGGTTATTCGGTAGCATCTGGTGTGTTGAGCGTACAGTTGGTTCAGATTAGCCGCCTGCGTTATATCAGGTGGGTTTATCTTCGGTCCGGGCTTTATCATTTCGGCCCTCTGTGTACGGTATTGGTTGGACCCCTATTTTTGATAGCTTAAACATTACTTTGAGCCTGCCTTTCTTTGATTATATTATATCTGCTATCTGCCTGATCTATGCCTGTTATCTGTTCTATTTTGCCTTACATGATTGTCCATAGCACCTCTAGCATTTATACTTTTACTCGGACATTTTCATGGTTGATTAGTGAGCCTGTTTGTTCTGCTGATCAAATGATACATCTCTGAGCACATAGATTTATTTAACTGAGGTTTTACCCCGCTTCGTAGGGTCGCCGGAGTCTGTTCTTGTTTGATAGGACAAAGGCACTGCTCTTCGAGGTTTGGACCTAAACCCAAGCTTCGTAGTGTCGCCTGAGTCTGTTCTTGTTTGATAGGACGAGGGCAATGCTCTTCGAGGTTTGGACTTTTCAAACAGTTTTCTTAAAAATATGTGTTTAAGTTTTGTATCATTTGGTTGGTTTGTGTGGTTGAGTTGAGTTTATCTGTGAGCTTCTGTTGAGAGAGAGATTTGCCTTGATCTTGCATATGAGTTGAGATTTATTGCTGAGTGTTCCTGCATGAGTGTTGAGATTCAGTTGGTTTTTGCCCTTGCATCCCAGTGGGGATTTTCCGGCTTGTTGCCGATTACCCGGTCAGTGGATCGTGAGTTTGAGCATTTGCATTTGATCGCCCGCACCGTTGTACTTCACGAACATTAGCGGAGTAATTACCCGCAGCTATGTTCTTTACCGGTAAAGTGGTTAGCAGTGGCAACCCGTGACCCTTTGTGGAGGGAATGTCAACCCGCTGG
The DNA here is from genome assembly GCA_029204045.2 of Tillandsia leiboldiana. Taxonomy (NCBI): domain Eukaryota; kingdom Viridiplantae; phylum Streptophyta; class Magnoliopsida; order Poales; family Bromeliaceae; genus Tillandsia; species Tillandsia leiboldiana. Next base: position 10,888,969 of record CM055064.1, read on the forward strand.
TGCCAGCTGGGCAAATTCGCCTGAGGTTTTGTGGAACCAATATGGTGGCTTGTGATTGGATAATTTGATATATCATCTATTTGATGCATATGTTGCTTTTAGTCTGCTTTTGTCTTATCTCATAATTCCTGATATTCATTTGTTTGATACATGCCTATACAATTATTCAGCATGCTTGGTTCATTATATTCCTGTCAAGATTATACTAATTCCTGTTGGTTATTCATTCGCTTCATAAATGCTTACCTAATGTGATCTTTACTATCCGCTAGTATTGTATACCAGTAGGTACGATCTGCTATTTCTCGGCTCGTCGTGCCCACTGGGATACACTCCGGTGTGTCTCACACCCTCGGGTGACTGTTTTTCAGGTCAAGCGGGTGTTGGGATGTCGGGACGTATTGGCGAGGTATCGATATAGAGGTTGACCCTGGACAGCCGAAAAGTTATGTAATAGATGTTTGAGAGAAAGGAATTTGTATTTCATTTGTATATTTGTAAAGATAGTTGTAAGGTTTTCTTGTAATATTATTTGTAGTACGTAGTTAGTACTCTGATGTTGTTGCTAAGCTAGCCGTGCATATATAGAAAAGGCTCAATTCCAAAGCGGATTGGGACTCTTCTATATATGTGGCGGTCTGTCATTGCCCTGGCTGTTTTTGCAACTCTGATTAAAAAAAAAAAATAATTTTACACTGGTTTTTGAACTCGGGGCGTGACAGATTAGATGGTATCAGAGCAATAGGAATACGATGCCTAGGTTTGGCTAGGAACGAACCCTAGGATGACTTGTGTCTACGAGAGAGCGATGGGTAGTGTTCTAAGTCTTGTAGTTTGAAACAGAAGTTGTGGGTTGGTCAAACTAAGATCCATCCTTGGTATTGCAGTTATGGCTCGCACTAGATATGATGGTGTTGATGGGCAAGGTTCAGGCAGAGACCAAGATGTCGGCCAACCTCCCAGGGAGCCAGAGGGCTCCGATAGATTTCAGCAAATGCAGGACCAGATTACTGCACTGACCGCTGTGGTTCAGCAGCTCGTACAGCAGCAGGCTGCTGTTCAGGCTACACCTGCCCCGCCACCCGTTCAGCCACCAGAGCCAGTGCCAGAGGAGCCAGTAATACCTCCTGCTGCCTCAGTGCCACCTGAAGCGACAGCCCCGGCGACTGCCACCACTTCTAGGGCTGCTGCTGCTACTGTTAACAACCCACCGGTTGCTGCTGTCGGGACTTTTTCTCGGCCGACGACGCCTGCCGCTACAGAGGATGCGATTCAGGCTGAAAAGGCCCGAGCAAAGGCGGTCCTGAGGGAGTTTAAGAAATTTCAGCCACCTACTTTTGATGGCGCCACTGATGATGTTTGGGCTGTCAAAAAGTGGGTGCTGCGCATGGAAAAGCTTTTCAGAGATGTGTATACGGAAGATCATGACCGTGTACACTTAGCTGCACACTGTTTCGAAAGTGAGGCGGATCAGTGGTGGTCGAAAGTTTTGAGAGATCAGTACGGGGGAATTGAACCCCAGTGGCAAGTCTTCAAGGATGCATTATACGACCGCTATCTGAATGATGTAACGAAGCAGGGTTTAGAGCGGCAGCTGGAGACTATGCGTCAGGAAGACCGCACTGTGCGGGATTATGAACGGGAGTTCTCCCGTGTGTGTGCTTTGGTTCCGCATGCAGTGCGGGATGTGCAACGCAAGGTCCGGCTCTTCTCCCAAGGGCTGCGACCTGAGATTAGGCGACTTCTCTCTTCTTTGGACATCCGAGTGTATCGGGTCTGTGTCAACAGTGCCCTTTCTGTGGAAGCTGACATAGTAACCTCTCGTGCTGAACGACAGGCTTCAGAGAAAGGGAAGGGGAAGAAGCGCCCTTATTCAGGAATTGGGGAGGGGTCTTCTGGATCTAATTGGAGGCCCCCAAGATATCCGAGAGGCCAGAACCAAGCAGCAGGTTCTCAGGGAAATAACCATCAGCAAAGGACGAGGCCTTGTATCTTCTGCGGGGCTGATCATCCATCCACTTTATGTGATCGACGCCATGGAAAATGCTTCCAATGTGGTCAGCCTGGGCATATCTCTGTCAATTGCCCACAGAGATCTGCACCAGCCCCACCAGTGTTGTCTATACCACCCCTGGCTTCCAGACCTCCTGCGTCCACCCAAAGTGTGGCTACTCCTGGTCATCGTCCACCATCACGCCAACCTGAAGGATCACGCCAAGTGTCTGGTGGTCGGGTCTATGCGCTGACCCAGCATGGCGAGCCATCGGGGGAAGGCCCATCGGGAGCTTGAAGTATTGGAATAGTGGTGTAATAAGTTAATACTTAAAACTGATATTTTGGGTATTTTAGAAAACTTTTAAAGTATGTTTTGTTAAGTTTCGGGGACGAAACTTTTTAGAAGTTGTGGGTGATGTAGTAATCCAGAATTTAAAAACCTCTATTTGCTTTTAAATGTTTAAATTATCAATTTTGGCAAAAGTTGAGAGACAGTGGGCCAATAGTGGGCCCAGAAATATCGACTTTTGATCGGGGTCTGATCTGGAAAAATTCGAGATCACCATTGCGATCATCTCGTCGAAACATAGAAGTTTCATATTCATATATTTTCGATCCGACGGTCGGATCTTCCAGAAATCAGAAATCAAAAAGTGGGCCCCGCGACTTAAGTGAATAGTAACCTTTGAATTTTTAACCCCTTGTGATCATGAATGGTCGAACCACTATCTAGAATTTTAACATAGGAGTATTAGTAATGAGTCCTAGCTAATTTTGACGTTCTGAGCGCGATGGCGTTGACGGATTTAGCGTTTCGCGATCCGGGTGCATCGAAGTGCGTGCCACGCGCTATATTGAGTCGAACTTTATGGAACGACTTTTAATCCGGGCGTCGAACGAACCAAACAAATACGCTACCTGACAGGTCTCGACGAGCCGGACGTCGTGGCGAAGTCCGTTTCGCATTTTGATGAGCGGATTGCCTCGAAATGCGTGAAAAGCACCTAAAATTGGACTAATTTGTATAAAAAGTTAATATTTTATGCACTAATTGTTTAGGGACTTTATGGTGAGGGTTCTGGGTACATTTGTTACCTACAGATGGGACCCTAGAGTTTAGGGATAAGGGTGTAGGGGGTTTTGTGCAAAATGTGCATTTAACACATGTGTGGAAGGATACCCGAGACCCTGCCTCTTCCTCTTCGTAACTGAAGCCTCCACCAGCTTCTTCAGGCCATAACCGACGCGTCCCCTCGGCTGCCGTAACCTCCGGCCGTTCGGGTCGCCGGAGTTAAGGTGAGAAGGCTATAATAGATCTTCTCTTGAGTTCTTAAAGAAAAGTTCAACCAAGAGCTTTAAGGTTTAGCCCAACCTTCTTCTGAGAGCTTCATAGAGAGGCCGCAACCGAGCCCTGGTGTACCCTACCCCAGCCGCCGCCGAGTGCCGCCGCAGCCACCTTCCTCTTTCTTTCTTTCTCCGACGAGGTGTGAAGTTGGACTGGATCTCTTCAAGGTTGGATTGGGAGGTGTCTGAGGAGTCTCTGGTGCTTGAAGGACCCTGCTGGAAGTTGCCGTGGCCGCGCGTGCAAGTGGGACCGAGATCCGGCTTCCTCCTTCTTCCCCGAGCTCGGCCAAGGTGAGGGTTTCAAACCAGTGTATGTTAGCCCTCTAGACCACGTGCAGTCGGTTTCCTAGGCCCTAAGCATCATCCCGGCAAATCCCCGAGCCCCCATGCACCACGGTTGGCCGGCGGCCACAATGGGTCGCCGGAAACCTAATCTAACTCCGCCTCGAGATAACTCATCAACCAGTCGACCATCAGGGCTAAAACTTGGTGTTACGGGACTGTTGGTGGTGGGGACCAACTCCACCAAATTTGATGGAGTATGGTCGAGCCAGTAAATTGTAGCTTGATGCCCTAGTTTTGTGAAAAATGCATCTTCGGCCGAGCTTCTTGCTCCGGCGCCGGCGAGCCTCACCAACACCGGCCACCTGACCAGAAATCTTCTTGGGACCGAGGGGAGTCCATCCATGCACTTGCATGGCAACCATGCAGCACGGTTGAAGCGCGGCCAAGATGGGTTCGAAATGGGATCAAATCGCGGCCGCCGGCGTTCCGGCCAACTCCGGCAGGGGAAAGTTGATCGGGAAGCTTGGTATGGACTAGAGGAAGCTACCATGAAAGCTAGAAGGCTTCTTATAGCCTCTGTAAAAATCCGCCATTAGAGGGCATGAGCTCGAAATGGAGCTTTGCTCCCCGCCGCCGCCGCCGCACCCCGTCGCCAGGCACGGGTTCAGGTAAGTTAGAAATGGTATTTAGCAACATTTTGGTCAAGTTGCTGAGCCCCAGAGTCCCTGGTTGAGCTATCACAATTTTCAATGCATGTGGCATCTTCTTCAACCTCGGGCTCCAAAAATTTGAGGGTGCAAAACTAAGACCAAGTTGCTGGGATTGTTACCTGAGCCTTGTGGAACAATTCACTTCAAGTTTTAAAGCAAATAGTCCATTACTTGCTGAGAACCAAGCTTGAAACTTGGTTATGTTAAATGTTGTAATATGTGCATGCCAACTATTTGATCAAATGCCGAAAAGAAGATTAAGTTGGATTTAGACCTAACTGTAAATATCAAATTTGTTCCAATTTGTCCCCTGAGCTTGATGCTCACTTCAGACCAAGATGGTTCTGTGTGGATGAAAGTTGGAGCAAGATGAACTTGTATGTTTGCAAGATGAGGGATCTTCTTGATCCAGCAGATCTGGGCTGCAACTAGGGTGAGTCCTGTGATCCTTGCAATATTTAAAGACCTTTTCATATACAAAGTTTGCTGGTTTGAAGTTTAGATTAAAAGTTGTAGTTAAAACAACCTTTTGATGAAATGTTGGCCCAAAACCATGTCCCGGGCTATTTGCGAAGCCGCGACAGTGCATTCCTAGCTAATTTGGGGTCACTGGACGCGATGCTTGCGTTAGAATTAGCGTTTGAGGTCTCGAAGAAATAAAATGGCATTTAGGCTAAGTTAGAGCATAATTTATGGGCCAAAGTTTGCCTCGGGATCCGTACTGCCACAAATTGGTGAGCACGGTGTTCAGCAAGATGTAAGTCACCTGCTGGAAGTGATGGAATGTTCAAATGAATCTTCAGTTGAGAGAACGGGTAAAAACAGTGCCCAAATTGGCACTAAAAGTGAGAATTTGAAAACCCTAAGGGTTTAGATGCAAAAATCACATCGTATACTGGTTAGTAAACTGGTTTGTTGATTCCTGAACCTTAATTCACATTCAGGGTTATTCGGTAGCATCTGGTGTGCTGAGCGTACAGTTGGTTCAGATTAGCCGCCTGCGTTATATCAGGTGGGTTTATCTTCGGTCCGGGCTTTATCATTTCGGCCCTCTGTGTACGGTATTGGTTGGACCCCTATTTTTGATAGCTTAAACATTACTTTGAGCCTGCCTTTCTTTGATTATATTATATCTGCTATCTGCCTGATCTATGCCTGTTATCTGTTCTATTTTGCCTTACATGATTGTCCATAGCACCTCTAGCATTTATACTTTTACTCGGACATTTTCATGGTTGATTAGTGAGCCTGTTTGTTCTGCTGATCAAATGATACATCTCTGAGCACATAGATTTATTTAACTGAGGTTTTACCCCGCTTCGTAGGGTCGCCGGAGTCTGTTCTTGTTTGATAGGACAAAGGCACTGCTCTTCGAGGTTTGGACCTAAACCCAAGCTTCGTAGTGTCGCCTGAGTCTGTTCTTGTTTGATAGGACGAGGGCAATGCTCTTCGAGGTTTGGACTTTTCAAACAGTTTTCTTAAAATATGTGTTTAAGTTTTGTATCATTTGGTTGGTTTGTGTGGTTGAGTTGAGTTTATCTGTGAGCTTCTGTTGAGAGAGAGATTTGCCTTGATCTTGCATATGAGTTGAGATTTATTGCTGAGTGTTCCTGCATGAGTGTTGAGATTCAGTTGGTTTTTGCCCTTGCATCCCAGTGGGGATTTTCCGGCTTGTTGCCGATTACCCGGTCAGTGGACCGTGAGTTTGAGCATTTGCATTTGATCGCCCGCACCGTTGTACTTCACGAACATTAGCGGAGTAATTACCCGCAGCTATGTTCTTTACCGGTAAAGTGGTTAGCAGTGGCAACCCGTGACCCTTTGTGGAGGGAATGTCAACCCGCTGGTGCCAGCTGGGCAAATTCGCCTGAGGTTTTGTGGAACCAATATGGTGGCTTGTGATTGGATAATTTGATATATCATCTATTTGATGCATATGTTGCTTTTAGTCTGCTTTTGTCTTATCTCATAATTCCTGATATTCATTTGTTTGATACATGCCTATACAATTATTCAGCATGCTTGGTTCATTATATTCCTGTCAAGATTATACTAATTCCTGTTGGTTATTCATTCGCTTCATAAATGCTTACCTAATGTGATCTTTACTATCCGCTAGTATTGTATACCAGTAGGTACGATCTGCTATTTCTCGGCTCGTCGTGCCCACTGGGATACACTCCGGTGTGTCTCACACCCTCGGGTGACTGTTTTTCAGGTCAAGCGGGTGTTGGGATGTCGGGACGTATTGGCGAGGTATCGATATAGAGGTTGACCCTGGACAGCCGAAAAGTTATGTAATAGATGTTTGAGAGAAAGGAATTTGTATTTCAGTTGTATATTTGTAAAGATAGTTGTAAGGTTTTCTTGTAATATTATTTGTAGTACGTAGTTAGTACTCTGATGTTGTTGCTAAGCTAGCCGTGCATATATAGAAAAGGCTCAATTCCAAAGGGGATTGGGACTCTTCTATATATGTGGCGGTCTGTCATTGCCCTGGCTGTTTTTGCAACTCTGATTAAAAAAAATAATAATTTTACACTGGTTTTTGAACTCGGGGCGTGACATGATCAAAATCCCGATAGGGATGCATATGTCTGTATATCAATCATAGGTCTATCATGCATATCTGGAATATGGAAGCAAGTATAACAAGTGACAGGAATCAACAAGCATGATCATATCATGAAAATCTACGTACTAAGATATCAAAGCTGACGAGCAGGTATACATGATATGTCCAAGGAGATCAAGGTCTATCAGGCAAGATCATGTGTCATATAGATAAAATCATCAGGACTAATCAAGAACAGGTGTCTGACTGGACAAAAGCAACCAGAGGGCCGAAAAGATAAAGCCCGGACCGAAGATAACCCACCTGAATGAAGGCAGATCCTCGTGTTGGGTTAAATGTAATAAGGATCTAAATAGGGGAAAAAACACCTAGAGGGGGGTGAATAGGTGTAAACGCATAAACACTCAAAAAATCGTTGCGATAAAAACCCAATGCGGAAATAAAAATAATACGCAAGATTTTTACGTGGAAAACTCCATCACCGGAGTAAAAAACCACGGGACCGATAACACGGCAGAAATCCACTAGAATTAAAACACGTACAAGGTGATTTACCGTACACACTTACGACTCAACCTTTTCCATACGCTCCTAGAGGATCTTCTCCGCTCGCTCCGCGACGCTTCTCGAATCCACGATCTGCGCCCAACGCCGAATCCACGGCGTCCAACGTCGAATCCACGACGTCCGACCGAATCCACGGTCTTCACCCAATAGCACCCTTCGAATCCACGAACGTGCCTCGCTCCGAATCCACGAGAGCGGTTGAACCTTGAATCCACAAGGACACGCGAATCCACGCGCCGATTTTTGGGGTAAATCGTTGTTTTGGGTGGTGATGATCCGCCGAATACTTAGATCAAAGATAGATCGGAAATACCATCTAAGTATTCATTAGTTTGATTCAACTCAAGATGTGAGTATGAAAACCTAGAATCAAACTAATCAATATAGATGAAGAAACATAGAGTATTCTCTAATGATTTCCTTTCTTCTCTATATGTGGATCTAGAGCCGTAAAAGATGATATATGAAAATGACGGCTATTTCGATTCACAGTGGATTAGCCCTAGAAAAAGAATCATAGGGTCTATTTATAGGTTAGAAACCCTAGGAAGGAGATAAGAATCAAAAACCTAACATTTCTGGAAATTTTACGGACGGCGATCCGGATCGGACTAGCTGTGATCCGGATCGTCGTAACGAGTCAGCTAGTTCCAGAAAAACGAAGGTTCGGGATCCGGATCGAAGTGCATGATCCGGATCGTTCATACAGTTCACCAAACATCAACGTTCGGGATCCGGATTGCGAAGCCTGATCCGGATCGTTCAAGGAAGATGGTAAACTAAGTGTTCGGGATCCGGATCAAGAGGCTACGATCCGGATTGAACTGGTGTATGAACGAACCACCTTCGGGATCCGGATCGAACAACCTGATCCGGATCCTGAACATGTCCCAAGTCCAGTTTTTTGATTTTTATGCAATGAAAGATTCTTCCAAGTGTTTCTACACTACAAGAAGTATTCGGATCACACAAAATCTTTAGTTAAACATACCTGATCCTTTTGAATTCTTCTTTCTTGAGATTGAGTTAAATGATCCAACTTTCTTCACCTTCAATCTTCAAGACTTGAGACTTTCACGAAACTACGCCAACTCAAATTCCGTAACAATCTCCCCCTTTGGCGGTTTCGTGACAAAACACAGATCCACTAAAGAAAATTCAAAAAGATATTTTTGTTGCTATCACCATACAACAAAAATTTACAATGGAGATCCAAAAATTTAAAAACATGAGATAAACTCCTAAAACAGACTCTAGACTTAGACATCTGTACTCTCTGCACAAAGAAATCATTCTTGACAAAAAGAGATCGTTAGATACCTCAAGAATATTTAGCATACAAAACCTAGTACAGAGATAGAGTTTATCTAATCACCATGACATTTGAGAATTCAGATATGTAAGAGAATCATAGTCAAAAAACCAACATATCTTCTATGCATTCAAAAACCAAATGTCAAAATGTTAGTCCAACATCAACTTGTTAGTTATATTACATGCCCAAATAGTTAGTCGAATAGTTAGTCGAGACATGCAAACAATCACAAGATGAAAACCAAAGTTGAAGTTGAAGAGATACTTACCTTGATGTATACAAAATCTTCATCATCAAGATTTTCACAATCATTGTTCATTGTTCAAATCATTGTTCTAAACTCTCTCCCCCTTTTTGTCACAAAACAAAGCCAAAATGTAGTTAAGACTACGAAATGTTAGGAGAGTGAAAAGTTCCAATAAAACGTAAAACCTGAGAACTAAGCTAAAGTAAGTATAAAACTAAATCCTAAAATCAAAATCCTGCACAAAAAGAAAAGGAAGGTGCAGTTCAGTCGGAGGAGTCTGAGCTGGTACAACTCAGCTTGCTCAAAATCCCTTTAAGCATTGTCGAAATAGTTGAACACTTCTTCTTGATCTTCTTGTGTTCAGAGGAAATTTGCTGAAGTTCTTTCGATATCCTCTCTTGTGCAGCAGAGAGTCTTTGTTGTTCCTGGCGAAGCGATTCCAATACAGCAGCGTCTGTACCCTGTCTTTTCGAGTGTGATGGATGCTGTCTAGAAGCAGATGGTGCATCCAATCCTTTAACCCATGGAGATTCAGTTTGTAGAACCCCAGAGAGTGAGCGAGCTCTAGTAAGAAGCCCACTATGATAACTTTCACTTCTTAGGACATTCTTTCGTCTTGTATATTGCTTAGTTGTTGATGCAGATTTCATAAGCCTTTTGCCTTTGACAGATTTCCTGTTTTCCTCATCAATCTTCTGTTGAACATCTTTGAAGAATTCATCCCATTCTTCCGTATGGTACTCTGAGCTGTCCTCCCTGCCTTCGGTTGTCTTTTCTCCTGTTGAAACATCCGGTTTCTCTTTTACAGATGTACTCTTGTGCACCATTGTGACCAGTAACAGGATTAACCAAGAGAGTGCCATTGATTCTAGTGCTTTAAGTTTAGAGAAATTGTCCTGTGAAAAACCAACTCAAGAACACATGAAAAATTCTTAGTTTTCAAAAATTGAAAAATTGTATCCAAAGAATCATTATCATGTAGAGAAGCTAAGAATCAAATTAGTTTTGCAAAAAGGACTTTTAAAACTAGATCAATTGCATAATTTTCGAAAATCCTTATTATATGCCCTAAAACCGAAATTTTAGAAATCGAAACCTAAAAATCCGTTAATCAGGAGAATACCTAGCATATAATCAAAACTAATCTACCCAGAGTTCTTATTTCAAAAGAAATTTGATCAAAAACCATCCACAAACAAAGTTGATCCAAGAAATTCATCACGTTTGAGGAGGAAAAGAGAAAAACGGTGAAAAACCGAGATTTTGATCAATAAAACTTACTTGGAGTTGAAGAACTTGAGTTTGAAAGCTTCCAGGAAGGATGAAATCTAGAGAGAGAGGCTCTGGAAACTTTGGAACAAAAGATTGGAGTAAAGAAATCAAAAACCCCTTTCGTTCTTTATAAAACCTAGCCGCGATCCGGATCAGTTCATAACTGCGATCCGGATCGGCTACCCGCAGTGAGAAACTGCGTTCGGGATCCGGATCGGCAGATACAATCCGGATCGTCAGCCCGCAGAAGAATTCCTGCGTTCGGGATCCGGATCATCTAGCCCGATCCGGATCGGCCCCAACTTTTTCTTTAGAAAATTTCAGAGAAATTCAAGAAAAACCAGAAAAAGATTGTAAGCGCAAATGTGTATCAACTTTAAACAAAAATCATCGTTTCATACAACAAGAATTAGATTATGCCAAATCTATCAAGAATATCCAAAAATGAAACGAAAATTTACAAAAATTAAATCCCTTAAAGTTGAACACCTTCAATTACATCTAACTTGATCTTATGAGTAATGCCTTTATCAAATCATCAATTCAGTAAAGAAAATGAAATACAAAGATCAATAGATGTTTGAAATCCCAAATATAATAGATAATGTATCTAGACAATCTGTTGAAGAGAGTGGCTCTTTGAGCATCTTTCATTAAAAACCCACCTTATACCAACCTTGAAATTTGACAGAGTCAAGTATTTCAACATGCATTTTACTTAATCAAAAATTTGAACAACCATGCTTGGTATACATGTGGTAGCTGCACACAATACTCGGACGACCGAGGTGGTAGCTCTTTTCTCCATGTGGTGGTAGTTTTCACACTCCTCATTGGGATGTAACTCTTTCCACATCTTTTGAGCATTTTACCTTCTCTAAGACTCCCCCTCAATTGGCTATCAATTATTTAAGATATAAAGTATTCAACCAAATATTGATCTCGATTTCATACTTGACTAAGCAGTCAAATAAGATAATGACTATACCAAGAGATCATAGAGAGAGAGAAATTGACTTTGATCACTTTAGAAGATGATTTAATTAACATAAATGATCATTGCAACAGTGAAATATTATGATGGCAAAAGCATAATAAATTTCTAAATGTGCGAAAAGATGCAATTAAAGTCAATTATGATCTATGCTCAATTAATGTCCTATGTACAAACATAGATAATGAACAAAACAAAAACAAATACAAAACCTATCCTAAGCAAAGATTTCAAAAAGAAGATTATTTCAAGGAAAGTATCCCAATTGCTTTTCGTAAATGAATAAAACGTTTTTGATCCAAAGGTTTTGTTAGAATGTCAGCTAATTGATCCTCAGTTGAAATATATGAAAGTTGAAGAGTATTTGATTCAACTAGCTCTCTAAGAAAATGATATCTAAGTTCAATATGTTTTGTTCTAGAGTGCAACACAGGGTTTTTAGAAATGTTAATAGCACTAGTGTTGTCACAAAGTATTGTTACCGAAGATGCTGAAATGCGGAAGTCGCTCAATACGCTTTTCATCCAAATGAGTTGAGTTGAGCAACTTCCAGCTGAAATGTATTCCGCTTCGGCAGTCGAGAGTGCTATGCAGATCTGCTTTTTACTGTGCATGCAACAAGGCAATGGCCAAGATAGAAGCATGCACCACTCGTGCTTTTCCGATCATCCACTGATCCTGCCCAATCGGCATCTGAGTATCCAACAATATCCAAACTTGTTCCCATAGGATACCAAATTCTGAAATTAATTGATCCTTTGATATACCGAATGATCCTTTTCACCGCTTTCAGGTGAACCTCCTTTGGTGCTGATTGATATCTCGCGCAAATCCCAACACCAAAAGATATATCCGGGCGACTAGCCGTGAGGTAAAGTAGACTTCCAATCATACTTCGATACAGTTTCTCGTCTACATTCTCACTATGTGATTCACTTCCAAGTCCCTTGTGGCTAGTTCCCATTGGAGTCGGAAAATCTTTACAATTTTCTAGATCAAACTTTTTGACCAACTCCATTGCATACTTGGATTGACTCAAGTGAATACCTTCATCATTTTGTTTAATTTGCAATCCAAGGAAATAAGTCAATTCGCCCATCATGGACATCTCAAATTCGCTTTCCATGGTCTCCGCGAATTTAGAAGCATCATTATCTCTTGTTGCGCCAAATACAATGTCATCGACATAGATTTGTGCTACAATGAAATTGCTTTGATAATGCTTCACAAAGAGAGTCCTATCAGCTCCCCCTCGAGTATAGCCCTTCTCCAAAAGGTGCTTTGTTAACCTTTCGTACCATGCTCGCGGTGCTTGTTTCAGACCGTAAAGAGCCTTTTTCAAACGAAAAACATGGTTAGGTTGTTTATGATCTACAAAACCTTTCGGTTGAGCCACATAAACTTCCTCATTTAAAAACCCATTTAGAAATGCGCTCTTAACGTCCATTTGAAATAATTTAATTTTAAAATGACAAGCAATAGCGAATAGTATACGAATGGACTCGAGTCTAGCTACAGGGGCGAAGGTTTCATCAAAGTCTATACCTTCTACTTGAGAGTAGCCTTGAGCAACTAATCGTGCCTTGTTCCTGATGATAGTACCATCCTCATTTTTCTTGTTCTTGAAGATCCATTTGGTACCTATCACATTGTGTTGCTTTGGAGGCTTCGTTAATTCCCAGACTTTGTTTCGCTCAAATTGATGGAGCTCTTCCTGCATTGCTTTAATCCAGTAGTCATCCTGAAGAGCTTCATCTATGTTCTTTGGTTCGATTAAAGATACGTAGCAAGCGAATCCACAAACCAACTGCCTCCGAGTTCTGACTCCTTCTTGTGGATCTCCAATAATATTCGATTCCGGATGATCCTTGGAGATTCGTAACGTTTGTTGAAACGGAGTACTCGGAGATATATGAGATGATTCCTGCACATCAGATAAACTAGAAGAACCATTAGATGCATCATTAATATTGGAAGTATTATTATGAGAAGATGCACTAGCAGGAGAATCATCATCTAGAGAGATATCGAGGGTAGATTTTCCAGTTTCAAAGTGAAAAGCTTCATCTACTTTAACATTTATAGATTCTACGATCGTCTTAGATTCAATGTTAAATACTCGATATGCTCTGCTATTCGTAGAATAACCCAAAAAGATCCCTTCATCACTTCGAGAGTTGAACTTTCCAAGATTTTCACGGTCACGTAAAAAGTAACAACGACTCCCGAAGACACGAAAATATTTGATATTGGGTTTTCTACTAAACCACAGCTCATATGGTGTATTTAAAGTTCCTGGGCGCAAGTAAACTCTATTAATGACATAGACAGCGGTGTTCACAGCTTCAGCCCAAAAATGTAGCGGTAAATTCCGGCTATGAAGCATCACACGCGCCATCTCTTGAACAACCCTGTTCTTGCGCTCAACAACACCATTCTGCTGAGGTGTATAGGGTGCCGAGAATTCATGTTTGATTCCATTTGAAGTGCAAAAATCAATGAATTTTGAATTTATGAATTCTCCACCTCTATCACTTCTAACACGAATGATCTTTTCATTCTTTTCAATCATAATACGATGGCAAATCTCATGAAAAGAGTCAAACGTATCAGCTTTCTCTTTTAAAAATGCTACCCATGAAAATCGAGAGAAATCATCAACCAATAAAAAAATGTACCATTTACCTCCCAAAGATGGTTGACGGGTCGGCCAAAAGAAAAAGAAGAAAAGAAAGTAGTATACATAAACTACACAAGATTTAATCGAAGAACGATTAAAGACAAGGAGGGGTTTCACCTTCGCATACCCAAACCTTTTGAGTTTTGGAGTATGTTGGCAATGGTTGAAAAGTTTTCCTTGATGAAGACGTCTTGCAAGATTGGTCTTTTTCTTTTGTCATCGTCTTGTTTGAAGTACTACCAATGTCCTTTTCTTTAGGAAAATCCTTCTTTGAATTCCATGGAGTGAACTTATTGGTAGCAGTTGCAAGATGTGGTTGATTTGATCTTTGAGCTCCAATCTTGCAATTTCTTCCAATGTGCCCTGCAAAATTACAACGAAAACATACCTTTGTGCTTGACGATTCTGAAGAGGATGAAGTAGGCTTGTTGTCGTTGGTTGTCATGATTTCCGGTGTCGGAGGAGGAGATACCGACTGAGGCACAAAGACTGTCCCAACCGAACTAAAATTGTCTTCAGTTCGATTGTATCCGAGGCCGAACTTGTTTGTTTGACCTAGACCAAGAAGTTTATCCAACTTACTCCTTCCTAAGGAAAATTGCTGTAAGTCATCCTTGAGTTGGCAAATGGTCTCTGTCATTTCCAATTTTTCCCGTCGGGCCTCGCCGTAGAGCTTCAAGAAATAGTTCGCTTTGTTCACCATATCTATATAGTTCTTCTCGAGTTGCTCATTGGACTCTTGAAGGGAAACATTTTCTTTTATCAGTTTATCCCTTTCCACTTCAAGATCGGTCGAGAGAGAAGTTACCCTTTTTACTTCTTCTTCGAGATCCTGCAATCTCCCTCTCAACCCCTTGTTTTGCTTAGCCGGTTTCTTTAAATCCCGTAAAGATCTGTGATAGGCTAGAGCAAATTCTTCACCTTCCGAGTCATCCAATTCGTTGTCCGTTGCATTCTTTTCAACAGTGGAGTTGGACAACGACTCGGATGTACTTGCCATAAAGCACATGAAGGGTGAAGATACGGACGCGTGGAAAGCGGTGGAGCTCTTTTCTTCATCACTCGAAGACGACTCATTTGACGTTGAGTTGTCATCCCAAGTGACGACTTGCATCGCCTTCTTCTTTGCCGGATACTTGTTAGGACATTCCGTTGCAATGTGGCCGTAGCCTCGACATTTGAAGCATTGTAGTTGTCCTTCTGAACTTTTCTTATCCTTTGAGAAGTTCTCTTGCTTTCTTGACTTGTAACCTGAAGTACCCTTGCCTTTGTTCGACTTTCCGAAGGATGGAGATTTGCTTGAATTACCCCTTCGAAAGTTGCGGCGAAACTTCCTTGTCAAGAGAGCGAGCTGCTTCTCAAATTCCTCCATAGAAAGGTTCTCGTCATCGTCTGAGGAGGGCGTATCCGCGTCTTCTTCCTTAGTTGTTTTCAACGCATAACCTGAAGACTTAGAAGTGGATGCCTTTCCAGAAAAATTGTTAGTGGTAAATGTCATTTCATAAGTTTGTAATGAACCAACTAATTCTTCTACACGTATTTCGTCCGGGTGTTTAATAGTTTCAATGGCAGTAACCTTTGGGCGAAATCGTTCAGGAAGAGTTCTTAAGATTTTTCTTACAATCTTAAATTCTGGAATCTTCTCTCCCAGATTAGCACATGAGTTTACGATGTCTTGCAATCGTGTATAGTAGTCCGTGAAAGATTCATTTTCTGCCATTAAGATAGAGTCAAACTTGCTCGTAAGCATTTGCAGTTTCTGAATCTTCACGAGGTTAGTTCCCTCATGTGTAACCTGAAGAACATCCCAGATTTCTTTCGCAGTCTCACATGCCGAGACGCGAGAGAATTCAGTTTGAGATAAGGCATTAAAGATAGCATTAATTCCCTTGCCATTGTAAGAAGATGAATCTAACTCTTCCTTGGTCCATTTCGACCTGGGTTTTAAGGTGCGAACATCACCAATAAATTCAGTTGGATTAGTCCATCCTAATTCAATCGATTGCCACACCCGTTCGTCGATGGAAATTAAAAAGGCTTTCATCCGTACTTTCCAGTACGCATAATTTGTTCCATCGAAGAACGGGGGTCGGTTGATGTTTTCACCTTCAACCATTGTTTACAACCCTATTCCCGCTCTGATACCACTTGTTGGGTTAAATGTAATAAGGATCTAAATAGGGGAAAAAACACCTAGAGGGGGGTGAATAGGTGTAAACGCATAAACACTCAAAAAATCGTTGCGATAAAAACCCAATGCGGAAATAAAAATAATACGCAAGATTTTTACGTGGAAAACTCCATCACCGGAGTAAAAAACCACGGGACCGATAACACGGCAGAAATCCACTAGAATTAAAACACGTACAAGGTGATTTACCGTACACACTTACGACTCAACCTTTTCCATACGCTCCTAGAGGATCTTCTCCGCTCGCTCCGCGACGCTTCTCGAATCCACGATCTGCGCCCAACGCCGAATCCACGGCGTCCAACGTCGAATCCACGACGTCCGACCGCATCCACGGTCTTCACCCAATAGCACCCTTCGAATCCACGAACGTGCCTCGCTCCGAATCCACGAGAGCGGTTGAACCTTGAATCCACAAGGACACGCGAATCCACGCGCCGATTTTTGGGGTAAATCGTTGTTTTGGGTGGTGATGATCCGCCGAATACTTAGATCAAAGATAGATCGGAAATACCATCTAAGTATTCATTAGTTTGATTCAACTCAAGATGTGAGTATGAAAACCTAGAATCAAACTAATCAATATAGATGAAGAAACATAGAGTATTCTCTAATGATTTCCTTTCTTCTCTATATGTGGATCTAGAGCCGTAAAAGATGATATATGAAAATGACGGCTATTTCGATTCACAGTGGATTAGCCCTAGAAAAAGAATCATAGGGTCTATTTATAGGTTAGAAACCCTAGGAAGGAGATAAGAATCAAAAACCTAACATTTCTGGAAATTTTACGGACGGCGATCCGGATCGGACTAGCTGTGATCCGGATCGTCGTAACGAGTCAGCCAGTTCCAGAAAAACGAAGGTTCGGGATCCGGATCGAAGTGCATGATCCGGATCGTTCATACAGTTCACCAAACATCAACATTCGGGATCCGGATTGCGAAGCCTGATCCGGATCGTTCAAGGAAGATGGTAAACTAAGTGTTCGGGATCCGGATCAAGAGGCTACGATCCGGATTGAACTGGTGTATGAACGAACCACCTTCGGGATCCGGATCGAACAACCTGATCCGGATCCTGAACATGTCCCAAGTCCAGTTTTTTGATTTTTATGCAATGAAAGATTCTTCCAAGTGTTTCTACACTACAAGAAGTATTCGGATCACACAAAATCTTTAGTTAAACATACCTGATCCTTTTGAATTCTTCTTTCTTGAGATTGAGTTAAATGATCCAACTTTCTTCACCTTCAATCTTCAAGACTTGAGACTTTCACGAAACTACGCCAACTCAAATTCCGTAACACCTCGAACTCCCGCTCGGTTATTGGGAGGCTGGTGCTGAACAGCTGGGCCCTGAATAAGCAACTCTAGTCAGTAATAAACTCACACAACCCATCCTGACGACACAACAGTAACGGGAAGCTTATACGGGGTAAAATCGTCGATTTATCGAACAAAAACCGATTCCCGATCACCGAGAACCCTCGAAATCTTATCAACATGACTAGAAAGTGTGAAAACCCTATCTAAAGATAGCCATCAAGTCCGATTTACAATTTGATCTATAACAGTTCTTAAATTGCGTAAAAACTCTAAGTTACAGCACTGTTTCGGCTCGTTCTAGCAATCCGGGAGTCCAAATGCGACGCCGTAAGTTTCAGCGTGTTTGTTTCAACAAGACGAAGGCCGTGCTCACAAGGTTGGGCTGAGACCAGGCCCAATTACAAAATTGGCCCATGAACATTAGGGTTCACAATGTGGCTATGTTCAACTTAACATTTACTTGAGCAAATTGCAAGTTAGCTGGAGCATCATGTACAGGACTATAAGCAGAGTTGAGGGCTCACCTGAGGTTTGCCTGAGATCGGCCGGAGGAGTTGCCGGAGTAGCACCACCCAAATGCCCAAGGCTCGGTTTGGCCAAGATCAGAGGCTCCCTGTTCAGACAGCAATTAAGTGTGAGCATCAGCTAGAGGGAGGACTCAGAAGATGTTCTGGTCAAGAGGGGTCGAGCCCCGGCGGCCGGAGACAAGCCCGCAAGGATAGCTCGGGTGTAAGCTTGAAGACCCGATCACAGAGGTGCCCACGGCCCAAACCAAAATGATGTAATTCACTTAAAACGGCATTTGGGTCATACCTGTAGAGGTGGCCGGAGCCCGGACTGCCGGGGATCGCCGGAGTCCAACCCGAAGCCCAAACGGGTGCAACTACAGAGGTCGACAAACTCACGTTAAAAGTGCCATGCAACCATATGGGGAAGCTCCTAGGGACCAATTAAGCTCACCTGGACAGTTTTCCGGTGCCGGGGATCGTCGGCAAGGCGCGGCGGCGGAGCTCGGTGAAGTTCCAAGGGTCGCCAATGGCAGATTCCGGCCGAGGAACTCCGGGCTGGTGCAAGTTGGACCAGGAGCTTCGTCTCAATGTCCCAGGGCCTGGTGCAGTGGTGGCCGGCGTCGGGAGGCAGCGGCGGCGCCGGACGGCCGAGATCGGCCGAGATAGAGAAAACCCAGTTTCTAGGGCAGTCTCGCGCGGTGCCGATCTTGATCCGATCGCCCCCAGACCTCGTGGAGAGGTTCCAGTCGACGAGGAGACTAGATTCAACGGTGCTGATCTCGATCTTGACGGCCGGATGCAACCCGCGCCCGCGATCGGTCAAGAAACAATAATCCGGCGATGGTGGCTCCCGCCGGCGATCGGGTCGGCGGCCTCGGCTCCGCCTTCACCAGATGGATCGCCATGATGTCAGGAGCACACTGGACATGCCCATATGCCACAACTAAATGAAAAGTTGCAATAACACACCTTACCGGAATAATGGATGAAGATGGAGTCCCCCGCGGCGGCGCACGGCGGCGGCTGGGGCCGGAGTCACCTCAGCCCGGTTGCGGCTCCACGAGGAAGTCCTCTGGACAAGGTTTCGATGGACTAGCACCCTCTCGATCACTCTCCTCTCCTTCCCAACCGAGAGAAGTGATAATCTTGCTCTCCACCTTCTCTGGCGACGAGGGGCGGCGGGCGGTGCGGGGAAGTTCCGGGGAGTGCGGCAGAGGGGGGGTGGTTGTTGAGGATGCGGCTAGGGCAAGGCTGGGGTTTAGGTTTCGTGAAAACCCTAGCTAAGGGTATGCATGTACATATAGGGTTCGTTGCAACTTTGCATTTTAACCCCTCACAGCCAAGCATTTCCATCCCAGTCCTTCACAGTACAATTTTCTCGCATCCCAGTCCTTCTCCAAGCCGTGGCACGCAAATCGAGGCAAGTTCTTTAGGGTTTTATGTGCAGATATCACCTTTTTCGCCTTATTTCATGCTTTTCGAGACGTTCCAGTCATCGAAATGAAAAATGGACTTCGCCATGACCTCCGGCTCGACAAGACCTATCAAGCAGCGATTTCTGATTTTCGAGAAACTGCCCGGATAAAATCTCGGTCCATAAAATACTATTCCGGATTACAGTTTTTGCGCTTTTCGAGGCTTTAGGGTCGTCAAACGGAAATTCCGTCAGTGCCATTGCGTCCAGAATGCTGAAACCGTTAAAATCGACTACCTGAAGCGCTATGATTGGTTTCCAGACAGCGATTTGGCTGACGTTGGCACTAAGGGATTTCGAAATAGGGGTTCACTGTTCATCCACAGTAATTCACTTAAGTGGCACTGTGCGCGGGCCACTGTTGCGTTCGTCGCGATGTTCGCCTGCTTTTTCACAGATATCTGGAAGATCTGACCGTCAGATCGAAAAGTGCTGAATATGAATCTTGCTCAGTTCGATGAGACGATCGCAACGGTCAACTCGAATTTCCAAGATCATGTCCGGATTGGAAAATAGCCTTTTTGCCTCGTAAATAGTGCAACTTGCACACTGGCGTTTGACCAAATAGGTCAATATAGGTCTTTTGAATTCAAAACTTACTCAAATTTCACTTTTAATCATTTTATTAAAGTAAAAATATTTCGGATTTCTACATCACTTACAACTTAAAAGAAGTTTCGTCCCTGAAACTTACAACTTAAAAAAAGTTTTATTCCCGGAGCTTACAACCTAAAGTCATACTTTATGAAATGCTTATAGTAGTTTATTCGAGAGCTACAAAGTCAGTCATCGGGTTTCCCTCCATTGGCTCTCCATGAGGGGTCAGTGCAAAAACGCGTCCACCTGTTGACTGATACCTCCGGTAGGTGGTCGAGGTAGAGGGGGACGCCCAGATGAAGCAGAACTAGGCGCCGGTTCTTGTCGTCGTTGTGACGGTGCCGGTACAGGGGCTGTGATCTCCGCAGGTGCGGAACCCTGTGGGCACTCCGATGCTATATGTCCCTGTTGGCCGCATTTGAAGCATCGGCCGTGACGTTGGTCGCAGATGTGCGCTCGATGAGTACCCCCGCAGAAGACACACGGTCGGGGTGGCTTCGCCTTCTTGTTCTGGTTATAATGTCCACCGCCACCCACAGGAAAAGCCCTTTTCTTGCCTTTGTCCTTGTCCGCCGCATTCCGCTCGGCGCGGGAGATCCGGACCTCAGCCTCGATGGCTAGACACCGCTCCACGCAGTTGTCGAAGTCGGTAGACAAGTGGGAGGAGATCTGGCGGCGAATCTCGTGCCTCAATCCCTGCGTGAAGAGTTGTACCTTGCGGCGTTCCTCGCGCACTGCCTGGGGAACCAGATCGGCAATGCGCAGGAACTCCTGCTCGTACTCACGGACGCTCTTGTCGCCCTGCTTGATATTCTCCAGTTCACGCTCGAGACCCTCCTTGGTGGTCTCCTTCAGATGGTGCTGGTACATGGCAGCCTTGAAATCTTCCCAGGTGGGTTCAGATGGACCCACGAAATGGCGCTCTCGGTGACGTCTCCACCACTTGGACGCCCGGCCCTCTAAGCAATGAACGGCGATGTGTACTTTGTCACATTCTTCAGTGTACACATCTTGGAAGAGTTTTTCCATGTGGTCGATCCATTGCTCGACCGCCCAATGATCGTCGTCCTTGCAGTCAAATGTCTGCGGCTTGAATTTCTTGAATTCCAGCAGAGCCGCCTTTGCTCGCGTCCTTTCCGCTTGATCAGCCTCAGAGTTGGCTGCAGAATCAGCAGCGGGGGAAACAGAACGGAAGGAAGCAGACGCTGTCGAAGCAGTGGCAGCAGGGGCAGCAGCAACCCCCGGTACTGCGCAAGATGCCGCAACAACATCTGGAAAGGGCCCCGCAGGTGGTGGTACGGGGTTAGCAGCGGGTTCCGCCAAACCCATAGGCTCGGCAACGGCCGGTGCAACAGGGGGTACGACCGGCGGTGTAGCAGCTGGAACGACGGGTGGGGGAACAGGTGGGGCAGGAGCAGCTGTCTGCTGCTGCATAAAGTGCTAGAACATCCCCGCCAGGGTCGTCACCTGAGCCTCTAGTCGCTCCATGCGGCCCTGATCAACGGGCTCACTCGGCACCCTGGGTGGTCGGCCGACTCCTCGGCCTGTGCCCGCACCCCGTCCTCGCCCACGACCAGGAGGACGTGCCATCGCTGCAACGATATAATCAGGCTAGAAACAGACTCCAAAAGTTATAGCCTGAGTTTCTAACCCCTATACTCGACATACCCAGCGCTCTCACGTGATAAGTCATCCTAGGGTTCATCCTAACCAAATACCTAGGTATCATGTACCTATTCTCTGATACCATCTAATCTGTCACGCCCCGAGTTTTGAAAAGCAGGCTAATTTTTTTTTTTTTTTTTTTTTTTTTTTTTTTAAATCAGAGTTCGCAAACCGGGCGTAACAGACCACCACATGTATAGTAAATTCCCTGCCCAACTGGACAGAGCATTTCCTATACATGCACGGCTAATCATAATCAGTCCATATCAGAGTAGTACTACGCATGCAAACTAGTCAATTTATAATAATTAAACGGAAATGCTGAAAACGAAATATACCGACTACATAGGGGTCGATACTATCGCAATCGTCTCACCAACGTGTCCCGACATCCCATCACCCAAGCGACCTGAAAAACAGTTACCCAGGGGGTGTGAGATACACCGGAGTGTATCCCAGTGGGCACGACGAGCCGAGAAATAGCTAATCGTACCTACTGGATACAATAATCTGCGGATAGTAATAGATCAAGGGGTAAAGCTGAATCTGGATAATCAAGTAATAACAGGTACTGAAATAAGAATGTTGAATAACTGTATAGGCAGGTATCAAACAAAAGCTGATATGTGAAACAAACTGGCAGGGAGCATAATCAAGTGACTGTACATAATGAGTACCGTAAATGATGCTAATCAAGCTATAACTGACAATCTGAAAATCCTGTAAAACGAAATCCACAAGGGATAATAAAAGAATGTATCCTAATCATACTGCTGTGCATATACAGGTACAGAAAATACCAGAATCAATCAAATGTAACAGAGCAGGAGTAGGTACTGAAAAGTATGCTAGCACATGGAAATATAAAATCTATGCATCAATCACAAGAATATCAAGTACCCAATCAATGCCAATATTGGTCACGAGGACCTCAGGCTCATGCCACTATCTGGCACCTATCTGGCTGACATAACCCCGCACCCATAAGTGCTATCGGGGGCTCACGGGTCCTTCCTCTAGACCACTTTACCGGTAAAGAACATCGCTGCGGGTCATGACTCCGCTGATGTTCGTGAAGTGCAGCGATGCGTGGCGATCATAGTTCTATGCTCAAGCTCGCGGTCCAACGACCGGGCAGTCGGCAACAAGCCGAGGATCCCAACAGGGAAACAGGTGTCTGAATATCTCATATCATGCAGTCTAGAATACGAAAGTAGGTATATCTGAGCAAAATCCCGACAGGGATGCATATGTCTGTATATCAATCATATCTCGTGTCATGCAGTCTGGAATACAAGAAATATGTATATCTGATCAAAATCCCGATAGGGATGCATATGTCTGTATATCAATCATAGGTCTATCATGCATATCTGGAATATGGAAGCAAGTATAACAAGTGACAGGAATCAACAAGCATGATCATATCATGAAAATCTACGTACTAAGATATCAAAGCTGACGAGCAGGTATACATGATATGTCCAAGGAGATCAAGGTCTATCAGGCAAGATCATGTGTCATATAGATAAAATCATCAGACTAATCAAGAACAGGTGTCCGACTGGACTAAAGCAACCAGAGGGCCGGAAAGATAAAGCCCGGACCGAAGATAACCCACCTGAATGAAGGCAGATCCTCGAACTCCCGCTCGGTTATTGGGAGGCTGGTGCTGAACAGTTGGGCCCTGAATAAGCAACTCTAGTCAGTAATAAACTCACACAACCCATCCTGATGACACAACGGTAACGGGAAGCTTATACGGGGTAAAATCGTCGATTTATCGAACAAAAACCGATTCCCGATCACCGAGAACCCTCGAAATCTTATCAACATGACTAGGAAGTGTGAAAACCCTATCTAAAGATAGCCATCAAGTCCGATTTTCAATTTGATCTATAACAGTTCTTAAATTGCGTAAAAACTCTAAGTTACAGCACTGTTTCGGCTCGTTCTAGCAATCCGGGAGTCCAAATGCGACGCCGTAAGTTTCAGCGTGTTTGTTTCAACAAGACGAAGGCCGTGCTCACAAGGTTGGGCTGAGACCAGGCCCAATTACAAAATTTGCCCATGAACATTAGGGTTCACAATGTGGCTATGTTCAACTTAACATTTACTTGAGCAAATTGCAAGTTAGCTGGAGCATCATGTACAGGACTATAAGCAAAGTTGAGGGCTCACCTGAGGTTTGCCTGAGATCGGCCGGAGGAGTTGCCGGAGCAGCACCACCCAAATGCCCAAGGCTCGGGTTGGCCAAGATCAGAGGCTCCCTGTTCAGACAGCAATTAAGTGTGAGCATCAGCTAGAGGGAGGACTCAGAAGATGTTCTGGTCAAGTGGGGTCGAGCCCCGGCGGCCGGAGGCGGCGGCGGCCGGAGACAAGCCCGCAAGGATAGCTCGGGTGTAAGCTTGAAGACCCGATCACAGAGGTGCCCAAGGCCCAAACCAAAATGATGGAATTCACTTAAAAATGCATTTAGGTCATACCTGTAGAGGTGGCCGGAGCCCGGACTGTCGGGGATCGCCGGAGTCCAACCCGAAGCCCAAACGGGTGCAACTACAGAGGTCGACAAACTCACGTTAAAAGTGCCATGCAACCATATGGGGAAGCTCCTACGGACCAATTAAGCTCACCTGGATAGTTTTCCGGTGCCGGGGATCGTCGGCAAGGCGCGGCGGCGGAGCTCGGTGAAGTTCCAAGGGTCGCCAATGGTAGATTCTGGCCGAGGAACTCCGGGCTGGTGCAAGTTGGACCAGGAGCTTCGTCTCAATGTCCCAGGGCCTGGTGCAGTGGTGGCCGGCGTCGGGAGGCAGCGGCGGCGCCGGACGGCCGAGATCGGCCGAGATAGAGAAAACCCAGTTTCTAGGGCAGTCTCGCGCGGTGCCGATCTTGATCCGATCGCCCCCAGACCTCGTGGAGAGGTTCCAGTCGACGAGGAGACCAGATTCAATGGTGCTGATCTCGATCTTGACGGCCGGATGCAACCCGCGCCCGCGATCGGTCAAGAAACAATAATCCGGCGATGGTGGCTCCCGCCGGCGATCGGGTCGGCGGCCTCGGCTCGGCCTTCACCATATGGATCGCCATGATGTCAGGAGCACACTGGACATGCCCATATGCCACAACTAAATGAAAAGTTGCAATAACACACCTTACCGGAATAATGGATGAAGATGGAGTCCCCCGCGGCGGCGCACGGCGGCGGCTGGGGCCGGAGTCACCTCAGCCCGGTTGCGGCTCCACGAGGAAGTCCTCTGGACAAGGTTTCGATGGACTAGCACCCTCTCGATCACTCTCCTCTCCTTCCCAACCGAGAGAAGTGATAATCTTGCTCTCCACCTTCTCCGGCGACGAGGGGCGGCGGCCGGTGCGGGGAAGTTCCGGGGAGTGCGGCAGAGGGGTGGTGGTTGTTGAGGATGCGGCTAGGGCAAGGCTGGGGTTTAGGTTTCGTGGAAACCCTAGCTAGGGGTATGCATGTACATATAGGGTTCGTTGCAACTTTGCATTTTAACCCCTCACAGCCAAGCATTTCCATCCCAGTCCTTCACAGTACAATTTCCTCGCATCCCAGTCCTCTTCAAGCCGTGGCATGCAAATCGAGGCAAGTTCTTTAGGGTTTTATGTGCAAATATCACCTTTTTCGTCTTATTTCATGCTTTTCGAGACGTTCTAGTCGTCAAAATGAAAAATGGACTTCGCTATGACGTCCGGCTCGACAAGACCTATCAAGCAGCGATTTCTGATTTTCGAGAAACTGCCCGGATAAAATCTCGGTCCATAAAATACTGTTCTGGATTACAGTTTTTGCGCTTTTCGAGGCTTTAGGGTCGTCAAACGGAAATTCCGTCAGTGCCATTGCGTCCAGAATGCCGAAACCGTTAAAATCGACTACCTGAAGTGCTATGATTGGTTTCCAGACAGTGATTTGGCTGACGTTGGCACTAAGGGATTTCGAAATAGGGGTTCGCTGTTCATCTACAGTAATTCCCTTAAGTGGCACTGTGCGCGGGCCACTGTTGCATTCGTCTCGATGTTCGCCTGCTTTTTCACGGATTTCTGGAAGATCTGACCGTCAGATCGAAAAGTGCTGAATATGAATCTTGCTCAGTTCGATGAGACGATCGCAACGGTCAACTCAGATTTCCAAGATCATGTCCAGATTGGAAAATAGCCTTTTTGCCTCGTAAATAGTGCAACTTGCACACTGGCGTTTGATCAAATAGGTCAATATAGGTCTTTTGAATTCAAAACTAACTCAAATTTCACTTTTAATCATTTTATTAAAGTAAAAATATTTTGAATTTCTACACAACCACAAAATAAGTTGAGCATCATGCTCAGGACATCACTGGGATTCTAGGGCTCACTTTAGTGCAGCCTAATTGCTGCTGGATCAAAAGATCCAACACCCTTGCTCTCTAATGGCCATGAATGCTCCACATATAATTCCACTCAGTCAAAATTGCAACTGAAGTGAGCATCAAGCTCAGGGGATCATGTGGAGTTTATTGCTCACTTGCTGGATGTCACAAATGGCCAAATCCAACTTGAGTTTCTTTCAGGCATTCCTTGAAACATATGGTGGACATCTTCCATTAACATGAAACCTGTTAGTTATATGCCCTATAAGCCAATCGGTGACACAACTATAGGGTTTGTATCTTTGTATCTTTTATTAAATTAATAAATTGGCATTTATTCATTTATATTATTGTTAAATAAATATATATATGAATCGTCCTTAGAATTAATGGTAAAAGAATCATATTTCTAAGATGTTAGGAATTTGAGACATGTATTCTTTTGTAATTAATTTTAAATGCTCCTGATCATAGGATTATCACGAGGGCGATGATAAATCCGGTTAGGTCAGTGTATACTGTGCTTTCCTTATGGGATGATGAGTCTTAAGTCATTAGTGTGGTGACACTAGAGCAAGTATACAGGTGAATGTTGGAGAACATTTTCACTGAGCATGACCAATTATGAACAATCACATGGATGTCTACTCACTCGTCAGTAAATTATTCCATGCTGTAGTGGTGTGAGTGATCCTTTGACCTGTGGCACCACAGTTATCTTACGTATGGGTTACTATAGTTTGACTGTGTAAATACTTTATACCCTAATCATGAGTTAAAGTCAACATATGTTGGCTACAGTGGATCATGCATAAAGATAGGTGTGTGTCAAGATAGAATCTATCACCCTCGGTAGAGAGGTAACTATCCTATACTATCTGTTCTTTAAGATATAAAAGCCCTTGGCCAAGGCAGTGTGATTTTATGAAAAGGAGTTTTCATAAATCGGGTAATGATCAGATAAGATATATAATTGAGTAATAGGGTTTGACGAGTTATCCAAAACCTCGGCTCAATTAGGACAAGTGATAGAAGGATTTAATCGCACGGTAACTTCACCTAGAGGTTTAGTCTATTATTCATTCTACTTGGATTGCCGCGACATATTGCTAGGTGTCACTCGTGGATTGTGGGACCCATATGAGTGATTAAAGATAGTTAATCACAATCAATTGGGAGAGTCAAAAATATTTTGGTCCATCGAAAGGAGTTCCGATGGTGACACTAAAAGAGTTTAGCGTCACATCTCACAACCAGGTAGAATTAAACCTATGTGGTCACACACAATAAAGGTTGCGTGTGATTTGTGCTTAGAGAATTTATAGAGACCATTTTGCTTAAATAACAAAGTATTTGTTATTTGCTAAGCTAGTTAGCAATATATATATATATATATATATATATATATATATATATATATATATATATATATATATATATATATATATATATGTATATGAGGAAAGCAATTAACTTAATGAAAGAAAAACTCTCACTTATTAATTGATCATTTTATTGTTTGGAGATGGAGACGAGGAGGAAGAGAGAAAGAAATAAAACGATATATTAATTATACTATTAATGGAGAAGAAAACATTTTTTCTTTTCGTTTCCTTCTAATACACATTAAATGAGAGGAGTTAACACTCATCTCATTTATAATGTATGTTTTCTTTTCTCATTTCTTCCTCTCCTCACCAACTTTTCAAGAGGAAAGTTTTTTTTTCATTAATTGCAATGAAACCAACGCCATTATGAGAATGTATCTCTACTACATTTCGTGTTGTCTTTAAATAGAGACATTCCTCAATTATATGAAATGATGAGTGACATAAAGTAAAGTATGAGATAAAGGGAACAACTTCTTCTAATCATATAGAGTTCTCTTTAATCATCACATAGAACTCTTCCTATAATCATTGGTCTCTATATTATAGTTAATTCTCTTGAAATTGCTAGCACAATTTAAAAATTAATTCTTCTCTACATTGACACAAGAAATCACGAAAGGAGTTTCGAGATTATATTGTGTGAAGCACAGATCCCGGAGCAGCCTTGTGTGGATACACATAGAGGTCGGACAGTTGTGCGGCTCAAAGGACCGGAAGTTCAGATCCAATATCAACCGACAGACAATTTCAGTAATCAGCAAAGGTTGAAGTTCTAACCCTTCTTCTAATTAGATTAGAATAATAATTTTTGTGTGTCTCACGAGATAATCTTGTAACACATTTATATATATACAGTAATATCATAAATGTTATGATGTTAAGGTATATATGATTAGATCATATTTATGATCATAAAATTTATTTCCGCTGCATTAAATGCGCATGCACGCACATCCTTTTCCTTACAGTGGTATCAGAGCCACCCTCGTGCAGCCACAAAAATTATTTCTATTGTTGATTTAGATTTAGGGTTATATGAGTTAACCCTAATGCGAATGGCTATGCAAATTTTTTGAAAATTATATTTCATACATATGCTGTTTGAAAATAATTTGTGATAATAATAATTGGGACCACACATGTATATAAATGATATACTGTTCTTATTATTATTATTTAATCTTATGATGGTTAATTAATTAAGTTAATATGCAATTAATTGAAATGTTTTAATTGCATTTAACTTAATCAATTAACATATTAAGGTTATATTAACATATTAATTGAAATTACATATGATGGGGCATGAGATGCTATGATCAGATTTCATCATGTGATTTGGACTAATTTTATCATCAGCTTTTAATATAAATTTATATTAGATGAAAAATATAATTGCATTGGATGCAATTTGAAAATAAGATCTGATGAGATTGGAATAATAACAAATAATATTAAGTTGTAAAGAAGAGTGTTGTGAACACTCTATCGTAGCCTTCTACCGTTGTAAGGTGTGGGCGTTTTTCTTAGGGTTGAGTAGTACGCATGGTTACATGGGCTACTTGCACGAAGAAAGCGTAACCACCTTAACAACATTTGATGTTACATGGTAAAATTATTATTGTACCCGATAACTGTTAGGTGAGGGTTTAATATTAATTTTATTCATATATTGAACGGTAGGTCAAACTTAACTAGGATGTGAGGCCAATAACTGTTAGGTGAGGCTTTTATATCCTAGAGGCTAAAGAATGATTGCAATATGTTTTTGAAACATTGGGCAAGAGTTGTCCACTCATCGAATTACTAATTACCAATAACTGTTGGGTGAGGTAATTTACAAAAATCGGTGAGAGCGCAATTCCCACTAGAAACCAATTTAAGAGGTTTCTGTTTCTTCACTAAAGGAGTGTGAAAATCCGTAAAATTTAGTGGGAGATACCATTTGATTAAAAGTCCATAATCAAATGGAATAATGAAAGATACATAACTAATTGAATATCTTTACCTTTTGCAGAATATGGCTGCCTCTAACCCTCTCACTAAAATTCTTGATGCCAACCGCTTGACCGGTCCTAATTTTTCTGATTGGCTACGGAACTTGAGAATTGTTCTCAACTCCGAGAAAATTGCCTATATTTTGACCACTCCTGCTCCTGAACTTCCAACTGATGATAATGAGCAGCAGAGAGCTGCATATGAAAAATGGATAGATGACGATAATAGAGTCAGGTGCTACATGTTGGCATCGATGAGCAACGAGTTGCAACGCCAACATGAGCACATGGACAGTGCATCAGCCATTCTACTTCACCTACAGGAACTGTATAGTGAACAAAGCCGCTCTACTCGATATGAGATATCAAAGCGGTTATTTCGAGCAAGAATGTCTGAAGGCCAATCAGTTAATCATCATTGTTTGAAAATGATTGAAGATATTGAGGAGCTTGAGAAGCTCGGCTTACGGATGGATTCAGACTTGCAGACAGATTTAATTCGGCAGTCCTTACCTGACTCACTTTCGCAGTTCGTCATGAACTTTCAAATGAATAAGATTCAGTGCACTCTCTCTGAGCTCTTGAATATGCTGGTGACAGCAGAGGGAACAATAAAGGGTAACAAGGGGACAATCTTGGCTATGGAATGGGCTTCTTCCTCCAAGAGAAAGTCTAAATGGAGAAATAAGAAACCTAGCAAGAAGCCAAAAGGTAATATCAAAAGACAAGTTTCTAAGAAGGTCATTACAGGAAAATGTTTCCACTGTAATAGAGATGGCCATTGGAAAAGGAACTGCCCCGAATACCTTGCTAGCCTAAAGAACAAGGCAAAGGACAATCCTTCTGAAGGTAAGTCCGACCTGCTCATTATTGAAACTAGTCTGTCGGTATGTTCTACTACCACTTGGATAATTGATTCTGCATGCACTTCTCACTTGTGCACCTCGATGCAGGGTTTAAAACAAAGTAGAAGGCTGAAGGAAGGAGAAATCACCCTACGAGTGGGTAATAGAGCAAAAGTTGCTGCATTAGCCGTAGGGACCTATCCTATACTATTACCGTCAGGCATAGTTTTAGAATTAAAAGATTGTCTTTACGTTCCTAATGCTAGTAGAAACTTAATTTCTGTTTCTTCATTATCAATGATTGGTTGCAAATTTGTTTTTAAAATAAATACTTGCTTAATTTATTTGAGAAATAAATTGATAGGCTATGGAACAATGATTGACAAGTTATATCACTTACATATGGATGCAAGTGTAAATACAGTTGAGCAGGAAATGAATGCCGTAGGATCTAAAAGACCTAGAGAAGAGGTAGATCACAAGTATATGTGGCATCTTAGATTAGGTCATATCAGTGAAGATAGGATTAACAAATTGGTGAAAGATGGGCTCTTGAGCTCATTGGCTTGCGAGCCATATCCGACTTGTGAATCATGTCTTCAAGGAAAGATGACCAAATTACCCTTTATTGGACAAGGAGAAAGAGCCACTAATATACTTGCCCTGGTGCATACTGATGTATGTGGACCATTTGATGTGCAAGCTAGGGGTGGTTATGTTTACTTCATCACATTTACTGATGATTATTCACGGTATGGGTATGTCTACTTGATGAGACAAAAATCTGAAGCCTTTGAAAAGTTCAAAGAGTTTGGACATGAAGTTGAAAAACAAACTGGAAAGTTTATAAAAATTCTTCGATCAGATCGAGGAGGAGAGCACTTAAGTACAGACTTTCTAAACTACCTCAAAGAAAATGGCATTATCTCTCAATGGACTCCTCCCGGCACTCCGAAACTTAATGGAGTATCTGAACGGAGGAATCGCACTTTATTAGATATGGTGCGATCCATGATGAGTTTCACTGATTTGCCTATGTCACTTTGGGGGTATGCTCTTCTCACTGCTGCATATATTTTAAATAGAGTACCTTCCAAATCTGTTTCTACCACTCCATATGAGATTTGGTATAGTAGAAAGCCAACTCTTGGTCATCTCAAGATTTGGGGATGTCCGGCTTTTGTTAAGAAGCTGAAGACAAACAAATTGGAAGCAAGGTCGTATAAAGGTAGATTCATTGGTTATCCCAAAGAATCATTGGGATACTATTTCTATTTTCCCCAGGATTAAAATATTATTGTGAGTCGGCATGCCTCTTTTCTTGAGAAACTATTCATTCAAGAAGGAGGTAGTGGGAGGAAAATAGAGCTCAATGAGAATGTCTCTGATGAGCAACAAATCTATAATAATCGACCAAAAATCTCTACTCAATCAGAACCATTGTACATACAACCACTTCGAAGATCTAGTAGAGTTTCCCAACCTCCAGACAGATATTTAGGATTTGTCATTGAGAAGGTAAAAGAAATGTTCTTAATGGGAGATAAAGATCATAGACATGATCCTACTAGCTATAAAGAGGCGATGTTAGACATCGACTCTAAGAGATGGAAGGAAGCCATGAAGTCTGAAATGGACTCCATGTATTCCAACAAGGTTTGGACTCTAGAGGATTTACCGGTGGGTATAGTACCCATTGGATGTAAATGGATCTTCAAGAGAAAAATTGGTTCAAATGGAAAGGTTGAGACCTATAAAGCAAGGCTTGTGGCGAAAGGTTATAGTCAACGAGAAGGTATTGATTATCAGGAGACCTTCTCGCCTGTGGCCATGTTAAAATCCATTCGAACCTTACTAGCTATAGCTGCACATTATGATTATGAAATATGGCAGATGGATGTGAAAACTGCCTTCCTTAATGGATATCTTGAGGAAGACATATATATGGAACAGCCTCAAGGTTTCACCTCTAGCAATGATAATCATAAAGTATGCAAGCTTCAGAGATCCATATATGGATTAAAGCAAGCATCTCGGAGTTGGAACACTCGTTTTAATGATGCAATCAAATCGTTTGATTTCACCAGAAACGAGGAAGAACCATGTGTGTACAAAAAGACTAGTGGGAGCGCTGTTACATTTCTCATATTATATGTGGATGATATACTTTTAATTGGGAATGACATTGGGATGATGTCATCGGTCAAATTGTGGCTATCTCAGAATTTCTCCATGAAAGACTTAGGCGATGCATCCTATATTTTAGGTATAAAGGTCTATAGAGACAGGTCTAAACGGTTGCTTGGCCTATCTCAAAGAATGTACATAGAGGAAGTACTGAAGAGATTCGGTATGGAAAATTCCAAAAGAGGTCTATTACCTCTCATACATGGAATCTATCTTTCCAAGAAGATGTGTCCTAAAACACCCGAGGAAAGAGAATGTATGAATAGAATTCCATATGCTTCAGCTATTGGGAGTCTAATGTATGCAATGCTATGTACGAGACCTGATATCGCACAAGCTGTGAGTGTCACAAGTAGATATCAATCTAACCCGGGTATGGAACACTGGGTTGCAGTTAAAAATATCCTTAAGTATTTAAGAAGAACTAAGGATATGTGCCTAGTCTTTGGAGGTGGTGAGTTGAAGCTAGAAGGCTTCACAGATTCTGATTTTATGTCAGATGTTGATGATAGAAAATCTACATCAGGGTATTTATTCATATGTAATGGAGGATCCATTATTTGGAAAAGTTCCAAACAAGCAACGACTGCCGATTCCACCATGGAGGCAGAATATATTGCTGCATCAGAAGCCTCAAAGGAATGTGTTTGGATCAGAAAGTTCGTTGCAGAACTCGGTGTGATTCCAGCTATTAAGGAACCAACACCGCTTTTCTGTGACAATAATAGCGTCATAGCATTAGCTAAGGAGCCAAGATCTCATCAGAAATCCAAGCATATTGAACGGCGATATCATATAATCAGAGATTATATTGAAAGGAATGAAATACTCATACAAAAGGCCGCTTCTGCTGACAATGTAGCAGACCCACTAACCAAAGCACTCACTCAACAAAAGCTGGAAGGCCATCTTGAGAAAATGGGTCTACGCTATATGGGTGATTGGCTTTAGTGCAAGTGGGAGATTGTTAGTTATATGCCCTATAAGCCAATCGGTGACACAACTATAGGGTTTGTATCTTTGTATCTTTCATTAAATTAATAAATTGGCATTTATTCATTTATATTATTGTTAAATAAATATATATATGAATCGTCCTTAGAATTAATGGTAAAAGAATCATATTTCTAAGATGTTAGGAATTTGAGACATGTATTCTTTTGTAATTAATTTTAAATGCTCCTTGTAACGACCCGGCCCACTAGCAATAATAACTTGTTGGGTCCAAACCACAGCCCAAAATGCTTAAGCCCAGTTATTATTACTAGTGTTCAAGTTTCATATAAACCCAATCACAATTCCATCCACATCCGATGTGGGACTATTGGGGGCGTCACAAACTCCCCCCGTTTAGGCCTGACGTCCTTGTCAGCCCAAACACACACACAGCAGCCCAAGATCACCAGGCGATATGAGATTCGTCTCGCTAGTGTCACGCCCCGGGGTCGAACTGCGACCCGGGCTCGCCAACAGATCCGCCGTCTGTACGGAAACTGCAGTACGGACGAAGCGTCTAACCTGCAAAAGAGATCTATAGCCAACAAGTATCAGAGCTGAAAGGAAGCCGAAACACTAAGCGGCGAAAAGTCCAAGTACAACAGTCCACTAGCACCCACAACATAAGTACCAAAGCACTAAAAGGTACAAAAGTGGAAACTAAAAAGTACAAGTGACACTAACACCGACAGCACAGACTCGGGTAGGAGCTAGACAGCCACGCCCTTACCGGTCAGAAAGCTCCGAACGAGCCAAACCTGGAACGGTCGCCTCAGGAACACCTGTCATCACAGCGGGAGTGAGATCTACAGCAACAGTCAGATCTCAGTGGGTACCAAAGCTGAACCCACGGTACACCCACTCAGTCTGCTGGAGACAAAAACATATAGATAGATAGATAGATAGATAGATAGATAGATAGATAGATAGATAGATAGATAGATAGATAGATAGATAACTGGAAAGAATCTATCGCTACATGTCTCGATGCAATGCAGGAAGTAAGTTCTCAGTCTCTCTCACGGGAGGCCTGGAAACTACGAACGTCTGCCTTCCCTACGGCCCTTAACAAACAAGAACGGGCTGTAGGCTTAGCCGCCCATAGTTTCCGCCCCCACACTGGGACTGCTGGAACTCTAACAAGACCCTAGAAGGCCACCTCCATTCCTTCTAGTAACAACCTGGTGACTCGGCCAGGGATATCTATCTCTCTGGTAACTCGGCCAGGGATATTTATCCCCCTGGTGACTCGGCCAGGGATAACCATCTCTCTGGTAACTCGGCCAGTGATATTTATCCCCCTGGTGACTCGGCCAGTGGTACTTACTCATCTGGTAACTCAGCCAGTGATTTATACCCATCTGGTAACTCTGCCAGTGGTATCTACTCATCTGGTAACTCAGCCAGTGATTTATACCCATCTGGTAACTCTGCCAGTGGTATCTACTCATCTGGTAACTCAGCCAGTGATTTATACCCATCTGGTAACTCTGCCAGTGGTATCTACTCATCTGGTAACTCAGCCAGTGATTTATACCCATCTGGTAACTCTGCCAGTGGTATCTACTCATCTGGTAACTCAGCCAGTGATTTATACCCATCTGGTAACTCTGCCAGTGGTATCTACTCATCTGGTAACTCAGCCAGTGATTTATACCCATCTGGTAACTCTGCCAGTGGTATCTACTCATCTGGTAACTCAGCCAGTGATTTATACCCATCTGGTAACTCTGCCAGTGGTATCTACTCATCTGGTAACTCAGCGAGTGATTTATACCCATCTGGTAACTCTGCCAGTGGTATCTACTCATCTGGTAACTCAGCCAGTGATTTATACCCATCTGGTAACTCTGCCAGTGGTATCTACTCATCTGGTAACTCAGCGAGTGATTTATACCCATCTGGTAACTCTGCCAGTGGTATCTACTCATCTGGTAACTCAGCCAGTGATTTATACCCATCTGGTAACTCTGCCAGTGGTATCTACTCATCTGGTAACTCAGCCAGTGATTTATACCCATCTGGTAACTCTGCCAGTGGTATCTACTCATCTGGTAACTCAGCCAGTGATTTATAAAAGATATAATGTAAAAAGGGGGTCACGATACCTTGCTTTCGAGAGTATTATGAGCATACCATACTTCCGGAAGAAAACCAACCCACCTGTGAAGAATCCTCAAAACCGTGCGCCAAACGGAGGTCCCGATGCGATCCCACAGCTCCACGCGGCAAACACGCGCCACCGGCCACGTAGAAGCTATCACTATGCCACAACTGTGAGATAAGAAGAGGAACCGGGATCAGCAAACCCGCGGATCGAAAACCGCGCAAACAAAGGCGAAGGAAAACCCTCCGGCGACGAAGAACGTCGGGCGTCGCGCGGAAACCCATCGCGCATCCGCCGCGGCATACCGCCGAGCCGCAAACAACGCGGCAACAGTGCAGGTCACCCGGCCGTAACTGCACCAAATAAACCATCCCCACGCGGCATGAGGTCAAGCCGCTGGAGGCCTAGCAGCGCTCAGTCTGCGGACCAAAGGCTGCCCGCGCCGGTGCCCTTTGCCGCAGCTCCGCGCGGGCCCAAAGGCCGTTTCTTCCGCCTTTGCGGCCCTGCAAGCAGGCCGCTGCGCTCCTCGCGCGCGGCCTTTGCCGCAGCGCCGCTGCCCATAGCGCGCAGGCCTGCCAGTGCCGCGCGGTCCCAAAGGGCCACACCAGGCCGGCCTAGCAGCAGCAGCGCAGAGCGCCTAGCGCGCGGACTGCAGCCCGTGCTGGGGCCAGGGGCTTCCCGCGACGGGGCCAGCGGCACAACGGGCCGCCCGCGCGGCCGGCCCTGCCATGCCGCGCGGGGGCCCGCGGCACAGGGGCCGCCCGCGCGGCCCTGCCCTGCAGCGCGGGGCCCGCGGCACAGGGGCCGCCCGCGCGGCGCCCTGCCATGCCGCGCGGGGCCCGCGGCACAGGGGCCGCCCGCGCGGCGCCCTGCCCTTGCCGACGGCTGGGGGCCCGCGGCACAGGGCCGCCGCGCGGCGCTCCTGCCATTGCCGCGCGGGGCCCGCGGCACAGGGGCCGCCCGCTCGGCGCCCCTGCCATGCGCGCGGGGCCCGCGGCACAGGGGCCGCCCGCGCGGCGCCCTGGCCCTGCCCCGTCGCGGGGCCCGCGGCAGGGGCCGCCCGCGCGGCGCCCTGCCATGCCGCGCGGGGCCGCGGCCAGGGCCGCCCCCGCGGCGCCCTGCCATGCCGTGCGGGGCCGCGGCACAGGGGCCGCCCGCGCGGCGCCGGCCTTGCCGCGCGGGGCCCGCGGCACAGGGCCGCCCGCCCGGCGCCCTGCCATGCCGGCGCGGGGCCGCGGCACAGGGGCCGCCCGCGCGGCACCCTGCCATGCCGCGCGGGGCCCGCGGCACAGGGGCCGCCCGCGCGGCGCCCCGGCCATGCCGGCGGGCCCTGCCATGCGCGCGGGGCCCGCGGCACGGGGGGCCGCCCGCGGCGGGGTCCCTGCAGTGCGCGCGCCCAATGCGCGCGGCCTGCAGGCCGCTGCGGCCCGCGGCCGCCCGCGCGGGGCCCCTGCTGTGCCGCGGCGACCCTGCGCGCGGCCTACAGTGCCCGCGCGCACTTAGGGGTGCCCGCGCGGGCCCCTGCAGTGCGGCTGCGCCCATGCGCGCGGCCTGCAGGCCACGCGCGGCACAGGGGCCTGCCCGCGCGGGCCCCTGCAGTGCCGCGCGCCATGCGCGCGGCCTGCAGGCCCGCGCGGCACAGGGGGTTCCCGCGCGGGGCCCCTGCAGTGCCGCGCGCCCAAGCGCTGCGGCCTGCAGGCCCGCGCGGCCACAGTGGGGCCCGCGCGGCCTGCAGGGCCAGCGCGGGCACCCATGCCGCCCCCACGCAGCTCGGCGCCCTGCTGTCCCAATTCTGGCAGCAGGGGCCGTTGTGCGCGGCGCTCAAGCGCGCCCGCCCGCAGCGGCACCTCCCCCCAGCCACGCGCCGGACGACTAGCCGCAATGGCTCCGGCAACACAAAAATGAAAGGAGAATCAAAAGGGGTAACCGA
Organism: Tillandsia leiboldiana; assembly: GCA_029204045.2. Taxonomy (NCBI): domain Eukaryota; kingdom Viridiplantae; phylum Streptophyta; class Magnoliopsida; order Poales; family Bromeliaceae; genus Tillandsia; species Tillandsia leiboldiana. The sequence goes on from CM055064.1 coordinate 10,926,531, forward strand.
CCTCCTCGCGGGCAAGCCGGTCCTCGCTCTGCTCCACGTCCACGCTCGGAGAAGAAAACGCACAAGAAGGCTTCCTTCAAACCCTTCCTCTTCTTCATCTTCTTCCCATTTCCTCCTTTTCCTTTCCTTTTCTCTATTTTTTCCCTTTTTCTTTCTCTGCTACAGAGGTGGAGGGGAGGGGTTCTTTATATAAAGCAGAAGCTTAATTAAATTAATTAACTTAATTAACTTAATTCCAAAAACCAACTCCAACTCACTTTTTGCCCCTCGGGCCCTCCGCCGCTGTCCGGAACCTCCCGAACTCCGCTGTAAATCAAAAGTACACTGCGCTCACAGCTTTTTCTCTTCAAAAGCTCATCCGTTGAGGGCGGGGTGCTCAAATCAATACCGGCTCCAAAACTGCCAGTTCCGACTCACTGTTTTGCCTCCGGGTCCTCCGCGTCAGTCCCGGAACCTCCCGAAACCTCGCTGTAAATCAAAAGTACGCGTGTCCACAGCTTTTTCTCCTCAAAAAGCTCATCCGTTGGTCGTGGTGCTCAAATCAAATACCGGCTCCAAAACTGCCAGTTCCGACTCACTTTTGCCTCGGGTCCTCCGCGTCAGTCCGGAACCTCCCGAACCTCGCTGTAAACTGAAAATACACCTGCTCCACGGTGTTCCCCAATGTTTTCTGCAACCCATAGCGGAGTCGGAGCTTCCGTACCCGTCACCTAACGCGTACAAAGCCCGAAACAAGCAGAAGGCTTCCGCGGGGATCCAAATCAACCCGAACTCCTCTGAAAAACATACGGAACACGCCCGAGGCAATCTCCTCCGCACCACACCATCTTGCAAGGTCGGTGCGTCGTCCAAATCCCGGTGTTCTACACTCTCCCCCCCTTTAAAAAGGGTTTCGTCCTCGAAACCCAACTAAATCCATACTTAGGAGGGTAAACACAAAAAAAGAGATAGGAGATCCACAAATTGTCAAGGCTCTCAAGTGGTCACTCACATACCTCAAGCCGACAACACTGAACCTTCCCCAAAGGTATGGTTCGACTGGCAAAATCCTTTGGTTTCACCAACAAGGAATCGCATCGGTCGAAGTGGAAACGCAAATCCTCGTCCATCTCCAAGGGAGGGAAAGCAAAACAAGACTTGCGGGGTTCTCAAATAGACTTCATCCAGCCTGATTACTGCTCGAGGATCCACACCTCGAATAACTCGTTTCTATAAATAATTCTCAGGCTGGTAGTTTCCCTCGATTCGAGATCTCAAAAACCGAAGTTTAAGCCTCCTTAAGGCAAAAGCCCTCTGATGCTTCATAGCCACCAAAACTCCAGTTCCACAAAACATTAAAGCACCTCCCTTGACAGGGGAAAACTTTCAACCTCGAGAACCTTCTCTCAACTCTGGCACTCAATTCCCAGGGTTTACACTGCTCGCCTAAAAGGGCGTAACAGAACAAAATGTCCTTGCCGGGATAAAGCAATCATACATCCTTGCAAAATCTATCCACCGGCGTTACCTCACACCTGACTTCCTGAGGGACCAAATACTTTAGGTTCGAGGATTACAGAATAATTCCATGACCTCTCTATCACGGCACTATCCGGATCAAAGCTGGTATCTTCCTCAGCTTTGCCTCTCGCAAGCTACACTGGCCTTGCATAGTCCAAGAGCTTCTGATCTCGACATTAACATGGTCTAGGCCCAACCCAAACGGTATCTCTCTTCGTTGGGTCCTCTGTCAATCATGCGGCTGCATCACAAGGCCTAAACACAAAATCTTCGATGTCCAAGTGCAACTCTCAAAGCTCGGCAACCAACTTCTTTTCTCCATAGAAGTTTGTAGCACTATCACAAGAGCCCCTCAAGCTCCAAGTCGCTTCGGAGGTAAGCAAAAAAAACCACGACGGTAACACCACCAACCCGTCCTGTGAAACAGGGAAAACACAGCTCTCAAATCAGTAGGGCATTAGTCAATCTACTTGACCACGCACACCGCTCAAACTGCCCTACTGGTTCCAGATCAGTATCCAGGCACAGCCCCTCGGCTTGTAAGGTTCCAAAAAGATATCAGTCACTCGAAGGCATCTGCCCAAAACACAAGGCGAGACTAATCAAGTTCGAACCTTACAAGAACTCACACGGTTGTGTACCCACAACGTGACATCACCACTGTGTAACAACCGCCTGGATCCTCACTGTCGGTATCCCCACTACGAGGTACTAGGTCTCACAGACCTCTCGATCCGTCAATCTCGCAACTGCGCTCCACAGCTCTCTCTGTCTCGCGGTTGATACTCCACGAGGTGCTGTCCGAAGTTGGCGCGGTTCCCAAACCACGTCAATCACTGTCTCGATCTCAGTCCCAATCAAGTAACTACTGGTAAACTCGGCCAGGGGCCTCAACCACCTGGTAACCTACGGCCAGGGCAAGTATCCACCTGGTACTCAGCCAGGGGCAGGTAAACCTCTGGTACCTCAGCCAGGGCATCATGCGTCGACGCTCCTATAAAAATACACTCCTCTGACCGGGTCCACGGAGGGTCAATGTCCTCTCTATCGATAATCCATGATAGCATAAATTGGGACGAACGATTCCCATCCAACCTCGTATCAACACCTCCGAACGGATGTAGGACTAACATCTCAATGATCAACCCAAGGTCCCAGTTGCACTGGCAGGACAGGCAACACTCAACCACGTGCTTCACGTGATCTGAAAATCTGATCCAAACGTGCACAACCATCAGTCCAGACACTGGCCCATACGAAGGTACCTGCTCTACCGAAACGCACAAGCGGCGTTGGCATTAGCATGCTCTAACTCCGCCGACCACACCAGGTGAGACGGGATCCACAACCCTGGCGATGAATGCGGCCCATGCAAAAAGGGGAACTCACATCCTGGCACTGCTGCTGATGCTAGCACTGTCGAGAACCTCCTGGTCTCTGTCTCCTCTGAGACCCATGATCCTGTGGGTGGAATCATGGCAACCTCGAATCACGCGACCATCGCAAAAAAAATCGGCGATGCCGGAGCTCTCACTCCGAAGCTGGTCCCCGCTCACCGTCTCCCTCGGACAGGATCACTGATCCTCGGTCAATCCATCGAGCATGCACACTCACTGCATCCAAGGTCGGCACTCGCCGAAAATGCACAAAGAGATAGGCATCTCGATGCAGTTCCCACTCGAACATAAACCAACCCGTAAGCCTCATCTGGGCGACCAGGGGTACACCGCTCAACCGTCACACAGAAACTCACCCCAGAACATCAACTGCGCTCCCGATGGTCCAACAAGACGAATCCGACGCCACCAGCTCTCTTGGCGTCCTAATGCAAAAGTGCATAACCAAGCGCCCTGATGCTTATCCTGGATGCACAAATCCTCGAACAAATCTTCCATAACAGCGTTCCAGTTCTCGGCCTCTCACGGTTCCAACTCAGTCCCGAAATCTGCAAGGGATGGAACTGGATGCGGTACACCACCGATCAGCAACCTCTCGCTGCTTCCGCACCATCACTGGTGCGATCAGGGTCGACATCGACAAAGTCGCGGCCGGAGATACTACTGGCGATACTCCGGGAGATGGTCTCGGTCCAAGCATGCACATCACACGCTCCATGTTCTCCTCCTGGCGCCGTATCGCCTCAAATACCAGGACTGCTTGGGCCTGAATCTCTCAAGCCTCTCTCGGCTCTATCCATTTAGCTTTCCGCTACACGAGCCCCTCAGCCCAGGTCAAACACGCCTCGCCGCTGCCGGCGTCTCGGAAGCATCCAAAAACCACTGCAACAGAAAAACATTAGGACCAAGACTTTCTCGACCCAAACAAGCGAAAGTCTACACATGTTGACCATTCTAAAGCATTATGTTGTCTGCAGCCAACACAATCACCTTTAGAGAAATAACATGCGGGGTCACTCACCCCAATCCTCTGGGGGAGGTACACCCTCAGACAAGACTCTCTGCTAAGGTCACGTCTCTCACGACAGTCTTCCTACTGTCCAACCAAAAGCCTAGGGTCTCTAAGTCCTAGACGACCTATATCCTTCGGCTCTGATACCACCTAATCTGTCACGCCCCAGGGTCGAACTGCGACCGGGCTCGCCAACAGATCCGCCGTCTGTACGGAAACTGCCGTACGGACGACGCGTCTAACCTGCAAAAGAGATCTATAGCCAACAAGTATCAGAGCTGAAAGGAAGCCGAAACACTAAGCGGCGAAAAGTCCAAGTACAACAGTCCACTAGCACCCACAACATAAGTACCAAAGCACTAAAAGGTACAAAAGTGGAAACTAAAAAGTACAAGTGACACTAACACCGACAGCACAGACTCGGGTAGGAGCTAGACAGCCACGCCCTACGGTCAGAAAGCTCCGAACGAGCCAAACCTGGGAACGGTCGCCTCAGGAACACCTGTCATCACAGGGGTGTGAGATCTACAGCAACAGTCAGATCTCAGTGGGTACCAAGCTGAACCCACGGTACACCCACTCAGTCTGCTGGAGACAAAACATATAGATAGATAGATAGATAGATAGATAGATAGATAGATAGATAGATAGATAGATAGATAGATAGATAACTGGAAAGAATCTATTGCTACATGTCTCGATGCAATGCAGGAAGTAAGTTCTCAGTTCTCTCACGGGAGGCCTGGAAACTACGAACGTCTGCCTTCCCTACGGCCCTAACAAACAAGAACGGGTTGTAGGCTTAGCCGCCCATAGTTTCCGCCCCCACACTGGGACTGTGGAACTCTAACAAGACCTTAGAAGGCCACCTCCATTCCTTCTAGTAACCACCTGGGACTCGGCCAGGGATATCTATCTCTCTGGTAACTCTCGGCCAGGGATATTTATCCCCCTGGTGACTCGGCCAGGGATAACCATCTCTCTGGTAACTCGGCCAGTGATATTTATCCCCCTGGGACTCGGCCAGTGGTACTTATATCGGTACACTCAGCCAGTGATTTATACCATCTGGTAACTCTGCCAGTGGTATCTACTCATCTGGTAACTCAGCCGTGATTTATACCCATCTGGTAACTCTGCCAGTGGTATCTACTCTGGTAACTCAGCAGTGATTTATACCCATCTGGTAACTCTGCCAGTGGTATCTATCCTCTGGTAACTCAGCCAGTGATTATACCCATCTGGTAAAACTCTGCAGTGGTATCTACTCATCTGGTAACTGCCAGTGATTTATACATCTGGTAACTTGCCAGTGGTATCTACTCATCTGGTAACTCAGCCAGTGATTATAACCATCTGGTAACTCTGCCAGTGGTATCTACTCATCTGGTAACTCAGCGAGTGATTTATACCATCTGGTAACTCTGCCAGTGGTATCTACTCATCTGGTAACTCAGC
>CM055064.1:10931997-10996997 GCA_029204045.2 Tillandsia leiboldiana
CACTAGGGTGCCCGCGCGGCCCCCTGCAGTGCCGCGCGCCCCATGCGCAGCGGCCTGCAGGCCCGCGCGCACAGGGCCATGCACCGCGCGGCCCCTGCAGTGCCGCGCGCCCATGTTGCGCGCGCCTGCAGGCCCGCGCGCCAGGGGGGTTCCCGCGCGGGCCCCTGCAGTGCGCGCGCGCCCCTAGCGCGCGGCCTGCAGCCCGCGCGGCACAGGGGGGCCCGCGGGCCTGCAGGGCCGCGCGGCACCATCCGCCCCCACGCAGCTCGGCGCCCTGCTGTCCCATTCTGGCAGCAGGGCGCAGTTGTGCGCGGCGCTCAAGCGCGCCCGCGCAGCGGCACCTCCCCCCAGCCGCGCCGGACGACTAGCCGCAAGGCTCCGGCACACAAAAATGAAAGGAGAATAAAAAGGGTAAACGACCTCCTCGCGGCAACCGTCCCTCGCTCGGCTCCACGTCCCAGCTCGAGAAGAAAGCACAAGAACTTTCCTTCAACCCTTCCTCTTCTTCATCTTCTTCCCTTTCCTCTCTTTCCTTTCCTTTTCTCTATTTTTTCCCTTTTTTCTTTCTCTGCTACAGAGGTGGAGGGGAGGGGTTCTTTTTATAAGCAGAAGCTTAATTAAATTAATTAACTTAATTAACTTAATTCACAAAACCCACTCCAACTCACGTTTTGCCCTCGGGCCCTCCGCCGCTGTCCGGAACTCCCGACACTCCGCTGTAAAGCAAAAGTACACGCGCTCACAGCTTTTTCTCTTCAAAAAGCTCATCCGTTGAGGCGGGGGTGCTCAAAATCAAATACCGGCTCCAAAACTGCCAGTTCCGACTCACTTTTTGCCTCCGGGGTCCTCCGCGTCAGGTCCGGAACCTCCCGAACCTCGCTGTAAATCAAAAGTACGCTGGTCCACAGCTTTTTCTCCTCTAAAAAGCTCTAGCCGTGTGGGTCGGGGTGCTCAAATCAATACCGGCTCCAAAACTGCCAGTTCCGACTCACTTGTTTGCCTCCGTCGCTGCTCCGCGTCAGTCCGGAACCTCGCCGAACCTCGCTGTAAACTGAAAATACACCTGCTCCACGTGTTTCCAATTTGTTCTGCAACCCATAGCGGAGTCGGAGCTTCCCTGTACCCGTCCCGTAACGCGTACAAAGCCCGAAACAAGCGAGCTTCCGCGGGGATCCAAAATCAACCCCGAACTCCTCTGAAAAACATACGGAACACGCCCGAGGCAATCTCCTCCGCACTCACACCATCTTGCAAGGTCGCGTGCGTCGTCCAATCCCGGTGTTCTAACTACTCTCTCCCCCCCTTAAAAAGGGGTTTCCGTTCGGCTCGAAAACCCAACGAAATCATACTTAGAAGAGGGGAAAACAAAAAACAAAAGAGATAGGAGGGATGGCACGAAATTGTCCAAGGGCTCTCAAGTGGTCAGCTCACATACAGCGTAATCCGACAACACTGAACCTTCCCCAAAGGGTATGGTTCAGACTCGTGCAAAAGCCTTTGGTTTCAACAACAAGAATCGCATCGGTCGAAGTGGAAACGCAATACCTCGTCCATCTTCCAAGGGAAGGGAAAGCAAGAACAAGACTTGCGTGGATTCAAATAGACTTCAATCCAGCCCTGATTAACTGCTCAGGGATCCACACCATCGAAGAACGTCCTTTTCTATAAATATAGTCTCAGGCTGGTAGTTCCCCATCATTCGAGATCCTCAAAAACCGAAGTTTAAGCCTCCTTAAGGCAAAAGGGCCCTCCTGAGGCTTCATAGGCCAACCAAAACTCCAGTTCCACAAAACATAAGCACCTGCCCTTGACAGGGGAAAACTTTCAACCTCGAGAACCTTCTCTCAACTCGGGCACTCAATTCCCAGGGTTACACTGCTCGCCTAAACAGGGCGTAACAGAACAAAATGTCCTTGCCGGGATAAAGCAATCATACATCCTTGCAAAATCTATCCACCGGCGTTACCTCAACCTGACTTCCTGAGTGACCAAATACTTTAGGTTCGAGGATTCAGAATAATTCCATGACCCTCTCTATTCACGGCACTATCCGGATCAAAGCTGGTATCTTCCTCAGCTTTGCCTCTCGCAAGCTACACTGGCCTTGCATAGTCCAAGAGCTTCTGATCTCCGACATTAACATGGGTCTAGGCCCAACCCAAACGGTATCTCTCTTCGTTGGGTCCTCTGTCACTCATGCGGCTGCATCACAGGCCTAAACACAAAATCTTCGATGTCCAAGTGCAACTCTCAAAGCTCGGCAACCAACTTCTTTCCTCCATAGAAGTTGTAGCACTATCACAAGAGCCCCTCAAGCTCCAAGTCGCTTCGGAGGTAAGCAAAAAAAACCCACGACGGTAACACCACCAACCGTCCTGTGAAACAGGGAAAACACAGCTCTCAAATCAGTAGGGCATTAGTCAATCTACTTGACCACGTCACACCGCTCAAACTGCCCTACTGGTTCCAGATCAGTATCCAGGCACAGCCCTCGGCTGTAAGGTTTCCAAAAAGATATCAGTCACTCGAAGGCATCTGCCCAAAACACAAGGCGAGACTAATCAGTTCGAACCTTACAAGAACTTCACACGGTTGTGTACCCACAACGTGACATCACCACTGTGTAACAACCGCCTGGATCCTCACTGTCGATCCCCACTACGAGGTACTAGGTCTCACAGACCTCTCGATCCGTCAAATCTCGCAACTGCGCTCACAGCTCTCTCTGTCTCGCGGTTGATACTCCCACGAGGTGCTGTCGAAGTTGGCGCGGTTCCCAAACCACGTCAATCACTGTCTCGATCTCAGTCCCAATCAAGTAACTACCTGGTAACTCGGCCAGGGGCCTCAACCACCTGGTAACTCGGCCAGGGGCAAGTATCCACCTGGTAAACTCAGCCAGGGGCAGGTAACCTTCCTGGTAACTCAGCCAGGGCATCATGCGTCGACGCATCCTATAAAAAACACTCCTCCTGACCGGGTCCACGGAGGGTCAATGTCCTCTCTATCGATAATCCTGATAGCATAAATTGGGACGAACGATTCCCATCCAACCTCGTATCAACACCTCCGAACAGGATGTAGGACTAACATCTCAATGATCAACCCAAGGTCCCAGTTGCACTGGCAGGGACAGGCAACACTCAACCACGTGCTTCACGTGATCTGAAAATCTGATCCAAACGTGCACACCATCAGTCCAGACACTGGCCCATACGAAGGTACCCCTGCTCTACCGAAACGCACAAGCGGCGTTGGCATTAAGCATGCTCTAACTCCGCCGACCACACCAGGTGAGACGGGATCCACAACCCTGGCGATGAATGCGGCCCATGCAAAAGGGGAACTCACATCCTGGCACTGCTGCTGATGCTAGCACTGTCGAGAACCTCCTGGTCTCTGTCTCCCTCTGAGACCCATGATCCTGTGGTGGAATCATGGCAACCTCGAATCACGCGACCATCGCAAAAAAAAAATCGGCGATGCCGGAGCTCTCACTCCGAAGCTGGTCCCCCGCTCACCGTCTCCCTCGGACAGGATCACTGATCCTCGGTCAATCCATCGAGCATGCACACTCACTGCATCCCAAGGTCGGCACTCGCCGAAAATGCACAAAGAGATAGGCATCTCGATGCAGTTCCCACTCGAACATAACCAACCCGTAAGCCTCATCCTGGGCGACCAGGGGTACACCGCTCAACCGTTCACAGAAACTCACCCCAGAACATCAAACTGCGCTCCCGATGGTCCAACAAGACGAATCCGACGCCACCAGCTCTCTTGGCGTCCTAATGCAAAAGTGCATAACCAAGCGCCCTGATGCTTATCCTGGATGCACAAATCCTCGAACAAATCTTCCATAACAGCGTTCCAGTTCTCGGCCTCTCACGGTTCCAACTCAGTCCCGAAATCTGCAAGGGATGGAACTGGATGCGGTACACCACCGATCAGCAACCTCTCGCTGCTTCCGCACCATCACTGGTGCGATCAGGGTCGACATCGACAAAGTCGCGGCCGGAGATACTACTGGCGATACTCCGGGAGATGGTCTCGGTCCAAGCATGCACATCACACGCTCCATGTTCTCTTCCTGGCGCCGTATCGCCTCAAATACCAGGACTGCTTGGGCCTGAATCTCTCAAGCCTCTCTCGGCTCTATCCATTTAGCTTTCCGCTACACGAGCCCCTCAGCCCAGGTCAAACACGCCCTCGCCGCTGCCCGGCGTCTCGGAAGCATCCAAAAAACCACTGCAACAGAAAAAACATTAGGACCAAGACTTTCTCGACCCAAACAAGCGAAAGTCTACACATGTTGACCATTCTAAAGCATTATGTTGTCTGCAGCCAACACAATCACCTTTAGAGAAATAACATGCGGGGTCACTCACCCCAATCCTCTGGGGGAGGTACACCCTCAGACAAGACTCTCGCTAAGGTCACGTCTCTCACGACAGTCTTCCTACTGTCCAACCAAAAGCCTAGGGTCTCTAAGTCCTAGACGACCTATATTCCTAGGCTCTGATACCACCTAATCTGTCACGCCCCAGGGTCGAACTGCGACCCGGGCTCGCCAACAGATCCGCCGTCTGTACGGAAACTGCCGTACGGACGAAGCGTCTAACCTGCAAAAGAGATCTATAGCCAACAAGTATCAGAGCTGAAAGGAAGCCGAAACACTAAGCGGCGAAAAGTCCAAGTACAACAGTCCACTAGCACCCACAACATAAGTACCAAAGCACTAAAAGGTACAAAAGTGGAAACTAAAAAGTACAAGTGACACTAACACCGACAGCACAGACTCGGGTAGGAGCTAGACAGCCACGCCCTTACCGGTCAGAAAGCTCCGAACGAGCCAAACCTGGAACGGTCGCCTCAGGAACACCTGTCATCACAGCGGGTGTGAGATCTACAGCAACAGTCAGATCTCAGTGGGTACCAAAGCTGAACCCACGGTACACCCACTCAGTCTGCTGGAGACAAAAACATATAGATAGATAGATAGATAGATAGATAGATAGATAGATAGATAGATAGATAGATAGATAGATAACTGGAAAGAATCTATTGCTACATGTCTCGATGCAATGCAGGAAGTAAGTTCTCAGTCTCTCTCACGGGAGGCCTGGAAACTACGAACGTCTGCCTTCCCTACGGCCCTTAACAAACAAGAACGGGTTGTAGGCTTAGCCGCCCATAGTTTCCGCCCCCACACTGGGACTGCTGGAACTCTAACAAGACCTTAGAAGGCCACCTCCATTCCTTCTAGTAACCACCTGGTGACTCGGCCAGGGATATCTATCTCTCTGGTAACTCGGCCAGGGATATTTATCCCCCTGGTGACTCGGCCAGGGATAACCATCTCTCTGGTAACTCGGCCAGTGATATTTATCCCCCTGGTGACTCGGCCAGTGGTACTTACTCATCTGGTAACTCAGCCAGTGATTTATACCCATCTGGTAACTCTGCCAGTGGTATCTACTCATCTGGTAACTCAGCCAGTGATTTATACCCATCTGGTAACTCTGCCAGTGGTATCTACTCATCTGGTAACTCAGCCAGTGATTTATACCCATCTGGTAACTCTGCCAGTGGTATCTACTCATCTGGTAACTCAGCCAGTGATTTATACCCATCTGGTAACTCTGCCAGTGGTATCTACTCATCTGGTAACTCAGCCAGTGATTTATACCCATCTGGTAACTCTGCCAGTGGTATCTACTCATCTGGTAACTCAGCCAGTGATTTATACCCATCTGGTAACTCTGCCAGTGGTATCTACTCATCTGGTAACTCAGCGAGTGATTTATACCCATCTGGTAACTCTGCCAGTGGTATCTACTCATCTGGTAACTCAGCGAGTGATTTATACCCATCTGGTAACTCTGCCAGTGGTATCTACTCATCTGGTAACTCAGCCAGTGATTTATACCCATCTGGTAACTCTGCCAGTGGTATCTACTCATCTGGTAACTCAGCCAGTGATTTATACCCATCTGGTAACTCTGCCAGTGGTATCTACTCATCTGGTAACTCAGCCAGTGATTTATACCCATCTGGTAACTCTGCCAGTGGTATCTACTCATCTGGTAACTCAGCGAGTGATTTATACCCATCTGGTAACTCTGCCAGTGGTATCTACTCATCTGGTAACTCAGCCAGTGATTTATACCCATCTGGTAACTCTGCCAGTGGTATCTACTCATCTGGTAACTCAGCCAGTGATTTATACCCATCTGGTAACTCTGCCAGTGGTATCTACTCATCTGGTAACTCAGCCAGTGATTTATAAAAGATATAATGTAAAAAGGGGGTCACGATACCTTGCTTTCGGGAGTATTATGAGCATACCATACTTCCGGAAGAAAACCAACCCACCTGTGAAGAATCCTCAAAACCGTGCGCCAAACGGAGGTCCCGACGCGATCCCACAGCTCCACGCGGCAAACACGCGCCACCGGCCACGTAGAAGCTATCACTATGCCACAACTGTGAGATAAGAAGAGGAACCGGGATCAGCAAACCCGCGGTCGAAAACCGCGCAAACAAAGGCGAAGGAAAACCCTCCGGCGACGAAGAACGTCGGGCGTCGCGCGGAAACCCATCGCGCATCCGCCGCGGCATACCGCCGAGCCGCAAACAACGCGGCATAGTGCGGCACACGGCCGTACTGCCCAAATAAACCATCCCCACGCGGCAGAGGTCAGCCGCGTGGCCAGCAGCGCCGCGCGGCCCAAAGGCTGCCCGCGCGGCCTGCAGCAGCGCCGCGCGCCTAGCGCGCGGCCTGCAGGGCCGCGGGGCCCAAAGGGCCACCCACGCGGCCAGCAGCAGCGCCGCGCGCCTAGCGCGCGGCCTGCAGCCCGTGCGGGGCCAGGGGCTGCCCGCGCGGGGCCAGCGGCACAAGGGGCCGCCCGCGCGGCGCCCTGCCATGCCGCGCGGGGCCCGCGGCACAGGGGCCGCCCGCGCGGCGCCCTGCCCTGCCGCGCTGGGCCCGCGGCACAGGGGCCGCCCGCGCGGCGCCCTGCCATGCCGCGCGGGGCCCGCGGCACAGGGGCCGCCCGCGCGGCGCCCTGCCCTGCCGCGCGGGGCCCGCGGCACAGGGGCCGCCCGCGCGGCGCCCTGCCATGCCGCGCGGGGCCCGCGGCACAAAGGCCGCCCGCGCGGCGCCCTGCCCTGCCGCGCGGGGCCCGCGGCACAGGGGCCGCCCGCGCGGCGCCCTGCCATGCCGCGCGGGGCCCGCGGCACAGGGGCCGCCCGCGCGGCGCCCTGCCATGCCGCGCGGGGCCCGCGGCACAGGGGCCGCCCGCGCGGCGCCCGGCCATGCCGCGCGGGGCCCTGCCATGCCACGCGGGGCCCGCGGCAAGGGGGCCGCCCGCGCGGGGTCCCTGCAGTGCCGCGCGCCCATGCGCGCGGCCTGCAGGCCCGCGCGGCCCACGGCCGCCCGCGCGGGGCCCCTGCAGTGCCGCGCGTCCCTGCGCGCGGCCTGCAGGCCCGCGCGGCACGAGGGCTGCCCGCGCGGGCCCCTGTAGTGCCGCGCGCCCATGCGCGCGGCCTGCAGGCCCGCGCGGCACAGGGGGCTGCCCGCGCGGGCCCCTGCAGTGCCGCGCGCCCATGCGCGCGGCCTGCAGGCCCGCGCGGCACAGGGGGTTCCTGCGCGGGCCCCTGCAGTGCCGCGCGCCCAAGCGCGCGGCCTGCAGGCCCGCGCGGCACAGGGGGTGCCCGCGCGGCACCCCTGCAGTGCCGCGCGCCCAGCGCGCGGCCTGCAGGGCCGCGCGGCACCATGCCGCCCCCACCCAGCTCGGCGCCCTGCTGTCCCATTCTGGCAGCAGGGCGCAGCTGTGCGCGGCGCTCAAGCGCGCCCGCGCAGCGGCACCTCCCCCCAGCCACGCGCCGGACGACTAGCCGCAAGGCTCCGGCAACACAAAAATGAAAAGGAGAATAAAAAGGGGTAACCGACCTCCTCGCGGCAAGCCGGTCCTCGCTCGGCTCCACGTCCACGCTCGGAGAAGAAAACGCACAAGAAGGCTTTCCTTCAAACCCTTCCTCTTCTTCATCTTCTTCCCTTTCCTCTCTTTTCCTTTCCTTTTCTCTCTTTTTCCCTTTTTTCTTTCTCTGCTACAGAGGTGGAGGGGAGGGGTTCTTTTATAAAGCAGAAGCTTAATTAAATTAATTAACTTAATTAACTTAATTCCAAAAACCCAACTCCAACTCACTTTTTGCCCTCGGGCCCTCCGCCGCTGTCCGGAACCTCCCGAACTCCGCTGTAAATCAAAAGTACACGCGCTCACAGCTTTTTCTCTTCAAAAAGCTCATCCGTTGAGGCGGGGTGCTCAAATCAAATACCGGCTCCAAAACTGCCAGTTCCGACTCACTTTTTGCCTCCGGGTCCTCCGCGTCAGTCCGGAACCTCCCGAACCTCGCTGTAAATCAAAAGTACGCGTGTCCACAGCTTTTTCTCCTCAAAAAGCTCATCCGTTGGGTCGGGGTGCTCAAATCAAATACCGGCTCCAAAACTACCAGTTCCGACTCACTTTTTGCCTCCGGGTCCTCCGCGTCAGTCCGGAACCTCCCGAACCTCGCTGTAAACTGAAAATACACCTGCTCCACGTGTTTCCCAATTTTTCTGCAACCCATAGCGGAGTCGGAGCTTCCCGTACCCGTCACCTAACGCGTACAAAGCCCGAAACAAGCAGAGGCTTCCGCGGGGATCCAAATCAACCCGAACTCCTCTGAAAAACATACGGAACACGCCCGAGGCAATCTCCTCCGCACCACACCATCTTGCAAGGTCGGTGCGTCGTCCAAATCCCGGTGTTCTACAGCTAGCCCTGTCATCTAGACCCAGGCTCAGCCGAGACTCGCCACACACTTCCGGCTGGTTATTGGCTCCGATACCAAATGTAACGACCCGGCCCACTAGTAATAATAACTTGTTGGGTCCAAACCACAGCCCAAAATGCTTAAGCCCAGTTATTATTACTAGTGTTCAAGTTTCATATAAACCCAATCACAATTCCATCCACATCCGATGTGGGACTATTGGGGGCGTCACACTCCTGATCATAGGATTATCACGAGGGCGATGATAAATCCGGTTAGGTCAGTGTATACTGTGCTTTCCTTATGGGATGATGAGTCTTAAGTCATTAGTGTGGTGACACTAGAGCAAGTATACAGGTGAATGTTGGAGAACATTTTCACTGAGCGTGACCAATTATGAACAATCACATGGATGTCTACTCACTCGTCAGTAAATTGTTCCATGCTGTAGTGGTGTGAGTGATCCTTTGACCTGAGGCACCACAGTTATCTTACGTATGGGTTACTGTAGTTTGACTGTGTAAATACTTTATACCCTAATCATGAGTTAAAGTCAACATATGTTGGCTACAGTGGATCATGCATAAAGATAGGTGTGTGTCAAGATGGAATCTATCACCCTCGGTAGAGAGGTAACTATCCTATACTATCTGTTCTTTAAGATATAAAAGCCCTTGGCCAAGGCAGTGTGATTTTATGAAAAGGAGTTTTCATAAATCGGGTAATGATCAGATAAGATATATAATTGGGTAATGGGGTTTGACGAGTTATCTAAAACCTCGGCTCAATTAGGACAAGTGATAGAAGGATTTAATCACACGGTAACTACACCTAGAGGTTTAGTCTATTATTCATTCTACTTGGATTGCCGCGATATATTGCTAGGTGTCACTCGTGGATTGTGGGACCCATATGAGTGATTAAAGATAGTTAATCACAATCAATTGGGAGAGTCAAAAATATTTTGGTCCATCAAAAGGAGTTCCGATGGTGACACTAAAAGAGTTTAGCGTCACATCTCACAACCAGGTAGAATTGAACCTATGTGGTCACACACAATAAAGGTTGCGTGTGATTTGTGCTTAGAGAATTTATAGAGACCATTTTGCTTAAATAACAAAGTATTTGTTATTTGCTAAGCTAGTTAGCAATATATATATATATATATATATATATATATATATATATATATATATATATATATATATTACATATGTATATGTATATGTATATGAGGAAAGCAATTAACTTAATGAAAGAAAAACTCTCACTTATTAATTGATCATTTTATTGTTTGGAGATGGAGATGAGGAGGAAGAGAGAAAGAAATAAAACGATATATTAATTATACTATTAATGGAGAAGAAAATATTTTCTCTTTTCGTTTCCTTCTAATACACATTAAATGAGAGGAGTTAACACTCATCTCATTTATAATGTATGTTTTCTTTTCTCATTTCTTCCTCTCCTCACCAACTTTTCAAGAGGAAAGTTTTTTTTTCATTAATTGCAATGAAACCAACGCCATTATGAGAATGTATCTCTACTACATTTCGTGTTGTCTTTAAATAGAGACATTCCTCAATTATATGAAATGATGAGTGACATAAAGTAAAGTATGAGATAAAGGGAACAACTTCTTCTAATCATATAGAGTTCTCTTTAATCATCACATAGAACTCTTTCTATAATCATTGGTCTTTATATTATTGTTAATTCTCTTGAAATTGCTAGCACAATTTGAAAATTAATTCTTCTCTACATTGACACAAGAAATCACGAAAGGAGTTTCGAGATTATATTGTGTGAAGCACAGATCCCGGAGCAGCCTTGTGTGGATACACATAGAGGTCGGACAGTTGTGCGGCTCAAAGGACCGGAAGTTCAGATCCAATATCAACCGACAGACAATTTCAGTAATCAGCAAAGGTTGAAGTTCTAACCCTTCTTCTAATTAGATTAGAATAATAATTTTTGTGTGTCTCACGAGATGATCTTGTAACACATTTATATATATACAGTAATATCATAAATGTTATGATGTTAAGGTATATATGATTAGATCATATTTATGATCATAAAATTTATTTCCGCTGCATTAAATGCGCATGCACGCACATCCTTTTCCTTACAGAAACCAAGCCTAACCCAAGCTACAACTCAACAAAGAGGGACTCTGGGAGCTTCCAACTTGGATGGAAAAACTTCTTAGGGCTGCAGGAGCATCCCCAGCAAGTCTGGGTCCATCTTGCTTCCCTGGTTGCCGAGAAACAAGAAGAGAAAAAAAGAAGAAGATGAGCTCGGATGCCCATTAATGGTGATTTTTCATCAATGGGTTCTGGGCCTCTAAGAACAGCACCTACAGGTGCTTCTCGACCCCACTAAGTCATCTGGACCCGTGCCCGGCGACAGGACACGGCGGCGGCGGCGGTAGAGCAAGCTCGGCCCGAGCTTCCACCAACAATGGTGGAACTCCACCCGGGCAGCATGGAATCCATGCAAGTGCATGGATGGGATCATCTTGATCCCAGGAAGCTTCTCGGGCAAGTGGCCGGCGGTGGGGAGCGACGCCGACGCCGGAGCAAAAAGCTCGGCCAAACCTTAAAAACCCGAAAACTAGGGTTTCGGTTTTCTGCTCACCCACTTGACCAAACTTCCTCAAATTTTGAGGAAGTGATCCTCATGTCCTACAGTCCAAGGCCTTCATTTTATCTTTGCGTTTGAGCCACTGGTTGCGACGGACGGCCGCGGCGGAGCCTTTTAGGGTTTCGGCGGGAATATTTCTCCCGCTGGCAACCGGGGGCTTCCCAAAGACTGGGAATTGGTGTGTGGAATCTCTAGACTCTACAGAGTTGACTTCCAAAGGTCTTGGGGCTAAGAAACCGAGGGTTGAAGAGATCTCACCTTTGCCGGAGTTGGAGAAGAAGAGGTTGTGGCCGGTTTTCCTCCTCGCGTCGCGCGACCTCACAGCAAGCTCAGGCTTGATCCCCAGACGCAGGAGAACACCACAGAACCTCCAGAATGCAAATTGGAGCAACTCTGGTTCAACCTTCCTCCTTCTCTCTCTCTCTCGGATTTGGAATGTGGGTAATGTCCCTTGGCGAGCTCGAGCTAATGGGGGGAACGGTTTTCCTTCACTTCATTGCCACACAGGCATTCAAAACTTGCCATAACAATATGTAACCTCCCCCCCATGGCGGCCAAAGAGACGTATTTCAAAAAAAATATCTTATTGCTACAACATGCTATTTGGTCCATGAACCTCGTGCTACCAACCCTCTAGTCCCTGCTGTAGGTTCTAATTACTGTAAGGACCTCCAACAATAAGCCTTAAATAACTTGGTCCAAGAAAAGTTTAGTTTTTCGCAAAAATACGCGATTTTTTGGCTTTTTCACGTATTTCGAGATGAATGGATTGTCAAAATGGAAAACGGACTTCGCCACGACGTCCGGCTCATCGAGACCCTTCAAGTAGCGTATTCGCTTACTTGATTTGGTGCTCGTATGAAATCTCGGGCCATAATAAACAGTGTATTTCACTATATCGCACGCACTTCGATGCACTCGGGTCGCCAAACGCGAATTCCGTCAGTGTCATTGTGTTCAGAACGTCGAAAATAGCTAGAAACGACTACTCATACTCCTATGTTTGAATCTCAGACAGTGAATCGGTCGACGTTTGGTCGAGAGGGGACCGAAATCAGGGGTTACTATTCACAACTTAAGTTGTGGGCCCCGCTTTTCTTCGCTGTTTTGCGGAAGATCCGACCGTCGGATTGAAAACATGTGAACATCAATCTTTCTTGTTTCGACGAAACGGTCGCACTGGTGATCTCAGATTTTCGAGATCAGACTCCGATCAAAATTCGATATTTTTGGGCCATATTTACATTATTAATAGTCTATTTTTTTTAATTAAATAATCCAGAAAATTTTATTTAAACTTAATTTTGGTTTCAAAAATCATGGTTACTACACAGAGAGATAGGGGTTTTTCACCTGCGTGCAGTCCTCTGAAAAATCCAGAAAAATTACGATTGCGATCATCGTGACGAGTAGATGCAAATCGAGTGTTTATACTCCTAGTACATCACAAAATCATGCATGTTGATCCAAAATCATGCATGTTCCCGACTCAATAGAGTTAATGAACTGTCTATTGGTTTTGAAGACGAAGCAACCCACCAGGAAGTGCAAATTGATCCAAAGTCCAAAAAGGTCGAAACTGTGCGGGGACAATCCTCAGATTTCCATAATTCCAATGGGTCCAAAAACACCTCCTGGGTACAAAGACATAGCCCAACATTACAATCAACACAAAATTTCGAAGTGTACAATCTGTTGAAAATTCAGTCCCAATGAAGCTTAATTATCACATATGAGATAAACTCCAAAAATTCTAATAGAAAATATGACGGCGATCCTCGCGAAGCTTAGATGTCAATCGAGTCCTCACACGTCGAAATCCGATACTCGAGTGCAGAGATAAAAATTCAACAATACGCTGCTGTCCAGAAAAACCACCAGCAAAACAGGGGCTTAAAGATATACCAGAAACCCCTAAAAAAGCTCAAATCTGGGAGAAGTGGAAAATACGAAAATCGTAGATTTACCTCTCGTGAATCTGATGCCATGAAAATTGCCCAAAAAATCAGTCAGAGCAGCTCTGTGGACCTCGTGAATTGAAACGCGATGGAAACGGGCCACCGAAGAAAGAACGTCGCACTGCGCTAACTCGCCGAAGACGTCGATGTTGCGGCCTCCAAAAATTCCGAAACTCCTTCACAAGAAGCAGCACAAGAAGATCAACAAAGTTGCTTAAGGGCTCAAGGGGGTTTGAGCTCGAAAAAAAGCCCAAAACGACAAGAGAAGGGGCCTATTTATAGGCCCCCTCACAAAAAGCCCACAAAAATTCAAGTAATGGGCTTTCGGGCCCATTTTCCGGGCGCCTGGTACATCCGGGCTGCTACAGTGAGCCCAAAAAGGCGCTCGGCCTGGCCCACCAACCGCGCCCGAAACCCCCACACGTCGCCACGTGTCCCTCCGTGCCCCGCGCGCCCGGCGCACGCGTGCCCGCCAATCGCGGCGCGCCGCGTGGTCGCGCGGTCCACGGCGGGGATCGTGGGCCACGGTTCACCACGGGACGCCCGGGTTACTGCGCCCGCCAATGAATGGGCGACACGTGGCCCGGCGGGGTCCACCGTGCGCCTTGCCCGGCGCGGTCCACGCGCTGTCGCGCGTGCGTTGAACCGCCAATCGACGCGCGTCACGTGGCAGCGCCCTCCGTTGGCTACTCCCGGTGCATACCAAGTGGGTCGTGGACTGGCCCACCCGAGAAATCGGCCCGTTTGGCCCGTTTAGCTCGAAAATAGCCGATTTTCAACGTTTTCGCGCGCTTAGTCTGTTTTTGGCATCTGTTTGACGCACAACGGGCTCGATACACCAATAATAGGTGTTTTCTCATCGCCGACCACCCAGACAGGTCATACGAAAAAACCAGGACACCACATTGTCGTTGTTCGAATGTAGACAAACAGTCCACCGAATCTATCACCACGACAAACAATAACCCGAAGGATAAAAATATCATAAAAATTACCCCTAACACAAACCTATAGGAAAAATCGTGTAAAAACACTAAAATACAGAAAAAGAGGATTTTACATGTGTACCATGAGCAACAGACAACACCCCAGTAACGAAGAAAAAGACTGGGCCAAAAAACGATACACCGCTGTCCCAAAATAGCAAACTGATGGAACCACGCGTCGCGAAACCCGTCCCCCGATGCGATTCGACCGTCGATGAGTCACCCAACAAAGAATCGGACCTCTACTGTTGTCCTGACGAAGTTCACGACGAAAAACGATCAGATGGAAGGTCACCTGACGGAATGCGAAACAACTCCGTAAACTAAGGAATCTGCCCAAAACCCCATCGGCGGCGGCGCGCGGCGGCAGCCAAGCTGAGCGGCGCGCGTGGGCGCAAGCAGCGCCGAGCAGTGGTGCGCGCGGCAGCGGCGTGCGCGCAGCAGCCAAGCAGGCGGCGGGCCTGGCAGAGCGCAGGCGACCAGGCAGGCAACGCGCAGGGGTGTAGGTGCGGGCCTAGCGGTGCAGATCTGGAAGCGCGGGCGTGGGTGGCGCCCCTCTCGGCAGCGCACAGCCTTGCGGCGCGCTCTTGGCAGGGCGCTGCCTGGTAGCTCGCGCACGAGCAGCGGCCTGGCAGCGCGCGCACGAACGGCGGCCTGGCAGCGCGAGGCCCGCCGGTGCCTTGCAGCACAGGCAAGCGGTGGCCTAGCCGGGCGCGGCTCGGGCAGCCCCGGGCAACGTGGTGGTAGCGGCACGGCTAGGGCATCAAGCGGCGCAGCCGAAACTCCGACAAGCGATTCCGCCAAGCAATTCCACCAGGCAATTCCACTAAACACCCGACGAATGAAATAAACGCACGAAACAACGAAACAAACAAAACGAACAAGACGAAGGAAACGAAAACCGACCTTGCTCCGACGAGGAAAACGGTGCGACTCCGATCTCCGGCGACGATGGTGTTTTCGGTTCCGATCTCCGGCAATGGCGACGTTTTCGATTTCAATCTCCGGCACACACAACGAGAAGAAAGAAGAAAACCAATCTTTTAAAATTCTTTTTGGGGAATAAAATAGAAATTAGGATTTTCTCTTTTATTTTTTTGTGCATGTATGAAATTCCCAAAACCTATGATATTTATAAAGATTTTTACCGGTCATTCCTCGATAAGCGTGCCAAACTTTTGAAACATTCCATAACCACTAGCACGAATTTTGATGCACCGATAAGTCTTAGCGGGTGTTGAAAATTCCAAAACTTATCTTTCCGGACCCGCTAACTTAAAAACGTCCTTCCGGAAGATCCGTAAGTCGGATTTTCAATCCGATTGCACCGCCGTTTTCCGTTCAATGTGCTCTACAAAGTTACGATACTAACAACACAAAGACCAACCAAGAATAAACCTAAAAACTAACTTTATTCCAAAATCAAAACTAAAAAGTCTGCGCCATTACACCCAACACGGCGATAACACCCCCACTTAGGCTCCCAGGGAAGACGAAGCCAGGGGGCACCCCAAGGAGTATTCGGCTACGGGGCTGAAGGGCGAGCATATGGGCCACATCCATACTTATGTCAGCGCTGGCCTCATCGAAGGATCGACCCAGCGGTTGGCTGCCCACAGACAGGACTGATGCCGAGTCTTGTTCCGCGAGGACAACAGGGTGGGGGCAAGAACCACCCCTTTCGCACCGGACGATGAGTTCCTTGGCTTACAACCGGAGAGGTGGATGCTCTAGCGAGACGCTTGGTAGAGCAGCACCAAATCCAGCCGTACCCGGGGCCGTGGCAGAGGCGAAAGATCCTCAGGGAGCACCTGAGAGAAGTTGGCGCATTGGCCAACGGGACGACCGAACAACGACCCGACTCGCGTAAATCGGATTGGCGGAATGGTTCGGTCATGACCAAGACCCAAAAGCAATGGCAACAATGAGCTCAAGCCGACGTGAGGAGGGAAACTGTGACGGCCCGAGGGCCGCAGCTCGGCCCGGGAGAGGCACGGTTATGCACCGGATGTCTTTCCAACCAAGACGAAACGATGACGAGGCCATAAAGTCCAGAACACTGCCCGGGAACAGACCCGCCGGACGACCACTGGCAGTGGAAGGACGGATGAGCATCCATTGATAGCTGACCGCCCGCATTTGAGTCCTTGAGGCGATGGTCTTGGGCGACACTAGTGCCTCGGGAGGTTATGGTAAGCGACCCCTAGAAGCAAGAGACAGGGAAGCCTCAAACGCTTCTTCGGTTGGAAAGATCGAAGATACAAGCAGGGGGAAGCCTTGGGCCGATGACGATCCGACCGAGATAAACCTATTCGGGTCGTACTGAATAGATTACTAACCCGAGCTCCACTAAGGCCCGAAAGGTGGAGGTCAGCCGAGAGGGATCGGCTCGGAGAAATATGTTCGGCTGCGGTACTCACAGTCGAAAAAAGATGAAGATCACGGTTAGCCAGAAGTGTCGAAAGTTCGGAGTTGCTTCCGCTGGAAAGCAGCGACGATAAAGGACAAGATGGCGACAGTCACCCCGCGGGAAGCAACACCTTTTAATGGAAAACGCCGAAGGATAGGTGTAGTACCCACGGTTTTTCCCTTCGAGTCATTTTCGGTGTGTGCGCAATTTTTCTTATTTTTCGCTTGTGTCGATTTTATTGGTTTTGGTTTTTATGTTGTAGAGCTCGTTAAACGGAGAACGACGGTGCGATCGGATCGAAAATCCGATAAACGGATCTCCCGATATGATTTTTTGAAGTTAATAGAGTAAAAAGAGTTTGTAAACACCCATTAGTGGTTGTTGGTGCTTTAAATTCCATGCCGATGCATGAGAGGCAATCGATTATCTTGGCAAACAAATCAAGAAAAAAGAGGTTAGAGCGGTTATGAATCTCTTATAAATACAAGGGGATCGGGGATCGAATTTATTTTACACATTAGAAAAAGAAACAGGAAAATCCTCGTTTCCTGTTTTTGGAATAAGATCGAATCATCTTCTTCCTTGTTGTACACACCGGAGATCAAAATCAGAAACATCGTCATCATCGGAGATCGGGTTCGTGAGCGCCATCATTGTCGGAGACTGGAGATCGGAGACGGGGTCGGGGTATTGCATCGTCTTCCCCGTCGGGTAAAGGTCGGTTCTTGGCTTTTCGCTATCACTGTTTTTGGTTTCGTGGGGTTTTTCGTGCTTTCGTTTAGGTTTTTTGGGATTTCTGTCAGAGTGGGGGAGCTAGGCGGAGCCGCCACCGTCACCGTTGGCTAAGACGGGAGGCCGCCGCCGCCGCCGTTAACGAAGTCGCGAGGTCACCGCCGTCGCTCGATTAGCCGCGCCGCACCACCGCTTTGCGTGCAAGCTGCGCCGCGCACCGCCGCAGTCCGCAAGAGGCGCCGTGCCGCGCCACTGTCCGCAAGCAATGCCCGCCGCGCGCAGCCCTGCAGCACCGCCCCCACGCAGCCCTGCAGCGCAGCCCGCTCGCCGCCCTGCAGCACCCGCACCTTGCGCAGCCCACAAGCCCACCACCGTGCGCCAGGCCAGCAAGCCCAGCGCCGTGCGCCAGGCCCGCAAGCCGCGCGCCAGCCTGTGCGCCGCATGCCGTCGCCGCGCGCTGCTCTGCGCGCCGCCGCTGCCTTGCATACTGCCCGCACAAAAGCGCCGCATGCTGCCGCCGCCCCGTCGCCTTGCTTACGCGCCGTCGCTTGGATTTTACGCCACCGCGTGGTTTTTGCCGTCGCTTCGCGTCGCCGCCAAAGTCCCGCTACCGGCCGTTTTTCTCGCCGTTTTCGTAGTCAGAATCTCGGTTTGACCCACGATTTACGGTTTTGACTCCCGATTGTGTTTTTGATGACGGTTTTTGGTATATTTTATCGTCAGGAGATGTTTTAGCTTGTTTTTCGTTGCGGGTCTCGCCGACACAGCGATAGGAGCTCAAACTCTTCTTTCGCCATCGAGGGGTCCACCGTTTTCATCCGGACAATGTCGCGAAGGTTTTGAAGGGTTTGTGAGCTTCGTTTTCATCGCTGGTTGAGGTGGGTAACCGAACCGAGGTAGGGGACGTTGTTGAACGGTGGTGTTTAACCCTCCTCTCCCTCTTGTTGTTTCTTTTGACATCGTTATTTTAAAATGTGAGGAAGGATATTGTCACGACCATAGTGACGGAACGGTACATATATAAAAGATACAGATGGACATTTTGATACTATCGGTTTCAATTACCGCGGTTTATTTCACGATTATAGGGTCGTGAGGCTCAGGGCGCTGTCACGTACACCAGCGGTTTGGCCATCTCAAGGGTGTACTTTTCTGGAGAGGTGGTCTATAAGACCCGTGATCCCTACGCAATCAGAGCGTGAGGGGACCCTCGTAGTATGGCGGAATCGCAGGTTATGGCGATGTGGGTTTGTTGAGCACCAAGGATTGAGCAGGTTTTTGATACTGCCTAAGGTTAGAGGACCAAGGAGGCAGGTAGTTCCAGGTTTCCATCATGGGAACTGGAATAGCGGTATGGATGACTTGGGAATTCCGGTTTTCGGTTTGGTGTCTTGTTTACTTTATCGTACCTATCTTTTGCAGTCATGCATTGTTTTATCCATTTTTTCTTCCTATGTTTTTGTCACTGACTCCCATTATGTGAGAGGTTCAGGCGGGGACGAGGGAGAGGCTACGACTCGGGAGTGATTTGGTTTTCGTCATCCCGGTGACATTTTACTCCTTTTTTTTTGTCATTAGATTTGGTGGATATACTTGCATGAGATGTGGCCATGATGTGATGTGGATATTGTGATGTGGATGATGGGACATATGGACACTTTGGATAGATAGTGATCTTTTGATTTGGTTTTATGGTTTTGTGGTTACATGTAGAATGTGGGAGTTTTTCAAAATGATAAAACGTCTGTGAAATCTGTTTTCAAAACTGAGTGTCAAGTAGACACCGTTTTTAAATCCTTATAAATCCTTTCAACTTGGAGTATGCCGAGTGGGCGATTTTCTCTTGAATGATTCAAAAGACTAGCTTATCTCTTTGTTCGCACTCTGTGTATGTAAAACTGGTTGTGGTTGATGTATGTATGTTGTGCGACGCCGCCCATATACAGGGGAGACTCTGTCTGTTTGTATAAAGATATCTTGTATATGTGGCGGGTTTGGGCACGTACCGGGATGAAAGACTTTGAAAAAAATAGGGTCGTTTTTCGCTTTTAAACCTCTCCCGGGGCGTGACAATAAGTTTGCTGAGGACCAGGAAAGATCTACACCTGTTCTCAAATCCCTCGAGAAGTGAGTAATGATCTTATCAAGGTACGGGGATAGCAGACATCGGGGTGCGTACTAAATTTTTTGGCTCAACTTCGACAATCGCCCGAATAGCACGTCAAGCGATTGGCGAGGGGGCATTGTTGAGACCAAATTTTTCACCATGTAAGAGAGCAACACGTGGCGTCTGCCATCGGTCGAAGACATCAACCGACGAAACGAGGAATCAACCAAAAGAAGATCCGCATCTTGGTTAAAGACCAATCTTAGTCGTGCAGGAGCACAGCACGCGATGACCACCATTAGCCAAGAGTATCAACCGACAGGAGAAGCAGCCGACGAGGCCTTATCCAAGATTGACTTCGGTTGGCACCGTCTACTCTAGTTAATCGATGAAAAAGGCGGGAATCTGAGTCAACTGTCGGCTGCTTGAGCCGAAAGAGGGAAGACTTCAGAAGGAAGGAGTGCGTGATTTGGGCACGAATCCTACAACTAACCCAAAAAGGCAATCAACGCCCAGCATTGGAAAGCGCCGAGAGTCACGCTCCGGCGCAACAAACAGGGGATGAACCTAGACGGGAAATGACTACTATCCTATTAAGGATAATCGACTCAAAAGGAAGTAGTTGTTGAATATCCGATAACTTCCCCTAAATTATGCCGATGATTTCAAATCGATGCCTAGTAACGTGGTTCAGAAAGTGTATAAATATTCGAACCATCGAAGGGAGAAGGGCCCGGCAACCTCGTAAGCCTGGTACCACCCCAACTTCTTCATATCTTGAAATGGGTTAACTTAACTTTTACCACTTTCCTTTACCGCTTTCCTTTATTGTTTTTCTAGGAGTAGACTTAATTGTAATCTCTATCATTTTCTTCTTTCTTGTATTCCCTTTCCAAGCAATATAAAGTTTTAATCAGCTCATCAGCCGTGTCATTATTTTTGTCTCTTTACCCGGTTCAGCTACTTTAAGTCAAACCCAACAATCCCTCTCTACCTTAATAATTTCGATTCAGCTACTCTAAGCCGAACGGTCGCAAGAGTTATCAGAGAAAAATTCGGCCGAGCAAATCCCTTTTCGGCCCGATTGCTTGATATGTTGGCACGCGCGCAGCCACTTTTTTGCCCCAACACTACAATGACCTCTTGTTTATTTTATTTTTCCTCGGGTGCTTCTATTTCCTATACTTCTTTTAGTATTGGTTTAAGATAAATATGTAATTTTTTAAAATTTTTCTTATATTTTTTGAAAATATATATTGCTAATTTAAAGTTCATGAGCCAAACTCTACATTCTTCGCGACTAATAAAAATATTTATCTCTGCACAATCAGGACACCGGATAGAACGAGAATATTTGGAAATAAAAAAAAGAAAGGAAAAAAAATAATAACTTGAAAATGAAGGGAAAGAGTTGAATTACTATAAGACTACTTTTGGTTTAGGTATAAGCTAAAACTGCTTATTCCAAGGATATATATAAGTTCAGTAACAAGCAGGAATAAAATTACTTTTACGTTTGGATGAAAATTAGGTTGTTCTTAGGAATAAGAAATATAGCGCTTGAATAGTTAGATTGGAAGAGTGAGAATAAGAATAATTATAATTTTAAAATAATAATATTTTATCTAAATAATTAATATAAAATATTAACTAAATAATAATTTAACTTATTTAATTAACTATTATCAAATAACCTGAATATTAATTAATAAAATAATTAATAATAATGAGTATTATTAATAAATAATTCTATTAATTATAAATAATTTAATAAATTAATTAGTTAATTATCTAATAGTTAAATAATTAATTAATAAAATAATTAAATTAGTAAAAATATTAGATTAATTAAAGAGTTAATACAATAATATATTAAAATTATATTTACTTTAATTAAGCTTATTCTCAATTAATTGATAAAATAATTAACAATAATGAGTATTATTAATAATTAATAATTTAATTAACTACAAATAATTTAATAATTTAATTAGTTAATTATCTAAATACTTAAATAATTAGTTAATAAAATAATTAGATTAGTTAAAATATTAGATTAATTAAAGAGTTAATATAATAATTAAAATTATATTTACTTTAATTAAACTTATTTTCAGTAAATTTATAAAATAATTAATAATAATGAGTATTATTAATAATGAGTATTATTAATAATAAATAATTTAATTAACTACAAATAATTTAATAATTTAATTAGTTAATTATCTAAATACTTAAATAATTAGTGAATAAAATAATTAGATTAGATAAAATATTACCAATTGTTGGAAAATCCGATACTCGCCCCGTACCAGATTCTGTAAATCCGCAACTCGTTCCGGTACCGCAATCCACTCCGGTATAGGCTAGTGCTGGGATTTCGCAGCGAAAACGTCAAATCGAGTTTTACCATAAACTCGTCATCTCAACAAAACTGGAACCAATACAACCACAAAGAAAAAAAAATCAAAACAGAAAATATACGGGTGAAATAAGATTCATTAATCAAGAGAAGAATTACCCCGATTACACCGACTCTTTTTCTGCAATAGAGTAGTTTCAACCCGAGTCTTCCTTCTTAATCTCCGAGCCTTCCTCTTGAATCTCTCTCACACTTCTTTCGTCTTCTATAAACCTAGAAGACTACTCTATTTTTTCTCTTTTTTTATATCGTACGATTCTCCTCAAGATCATACGTACATCTATATATATATATGCTCTTTACATTGGAGATATATATAAACTCCGTCCAAGATAAATCCAAACCTACTTAAATTAAAATTATACTCTAACTAATATTTAAATCTAAATTAATTTATCTCAAACAGATTTAAATATTAATCCTAATCCAATTAAAATTTAATTAAAAAGTTAATATAATAATTAAAATTATATTTATTTTAATTAAATTTATTCTCAAATGAGAACAAGTCTGGTTACAGTAAAATATTAAAATTTTAGTCTTATATCAATTTATTTTTAAAAAATAAAAATAATTATTTATATTCATAATTTTGAAAAATAAAACTAGAAAAAAAACTTTTTTTAGGTATTGTTTTCGAAACAAGCCTAAGACTCTACCTGAACTATTTTCTAACTTATCTAGGCTCGGATTTGATGGATCAAATCAAATCAAACTTCGATCTTCAAAAAGTTTTCCAGTCGAAACTTTATTTGCATGTGATGCTTATGCTCCTTATGTTGGTTTTTTTATTATAACTTTTGTTTCTTTACCTGTATTTGTCTGCTCAAAAAAATCGATGCTGATATAATTGGGAATTTTTTAAAAATAACCCTCCCAAATTTGGAAATTTACAAAATGACCCTGTGTAAAAAAAATTTGTAAAACTAACTCTCATTTTGTCACGTCGGCGCCACGTCGGGTAGACTACGTGAAGGCGCTAAAGCGGTTGGCACCTTCACAAAAATCCTGTGAATGCGCTGAAAGTGTAGAAGCGCTGAGCCAGTCAGCGCCTTTAGTGTTCTGCACTAAAGGCGCTGAGCGGGTCAGCGCCTTTAGTGTAACACTAAAGACGCTGACCCGCTCAGCGCCTTTAGTGTTTTACACTAAAGGAGCTGAGCGGATCAGCATCTTTAGTGTAAAACACTAAAGGCGCTGAGCGGGTCAGCTCCTTTAGTGTTTTACACTAAAGACGCTGATCCGCTCAGGGCCTTTAGTGTATTACACTAAAGACGCTGACTGGCTCAGCGCTTCTACACTTAGTCATTTTTCGCGGCGAAAAATGACCATGCCCAAGTCCTCGACGCCTTGTGTATGCTGAAGGCGCTGAGGGGTTCAGCGCCTTCATAGGATTATTGTGAAGGCGCTGACCGCTTCAGCGCATTCACTCCCTACACGGCGTCGAGGTGGCAAAAGTAGAATTAGTTTTGCAAATTTTTTTTTGCCAGGGTTATTTTGTAAATTTACAATTTTCAGAGGATTATTTTTAAAAAATCCACGATATAATTTATCTCTACTGAATATGTAAAAATGAAGATGTTCCTTACATTGCTCTTTTTTCGCATTTGCTGTTTATGTTCCTTATGTTGGCTTTTTTACTATAACTTTTATTTCTTTACCTACGTATGTTTCTTTACTTATATTTCTGTCTGCTTAAAAAATTTGTGTTGATGTAATTTTATTTCTGCATGAATATAAATATACAAAACTTAAAATGTATTACTATATGAGCAATGTTAGGTGTACATCCTAAATGAGTAATGCTAGGTGTACATTTCAAATGAGTTGTATATTTTACTCCCACCTTATTATATTTCTTCACTCATTACATCGATGTGACGAGTAAAATTTACTCCATTTCAGAATGGGGTGGGTGTAAGATGTACACCCCATTTAGAGTATACATTTAATATTTTTTCTAATTTTTATATAATTTTAATATTTTATATTCTTTTTTATGTTCCTTAAAAAAAATATTATTTATTTAAAATTTAGAACTCGAATTTTATATTTTTCACAATTAAGCAAAATATCTATCGTTTCTTTGGTCAGGGCATTATATCAGCTTAATAATAATAATAATAATTATTATTATTATTATTATTAAACTAGTTTTTTTTAAAAAAAAATAAAAAATCTCTTCCTCTCCTCCGACGGTCGCGTCTCCACTTGAAGCCGAACTTATATTGAAAAAAAATACACATCCCAAATCTCCTCCTTCCTCACTCTCCTCTGTTTCCAATGGAGAACGGAGGAGAGGGAGGAGAGGGAGGAGGGAGGCGATGGGGGTTCGGGCCCAACGCGGCGCTCACGAGCGTGGCGACGATGAGCATCCGGGGGACGCTGAACAGGATCCTCTCCAGCGTCGACGAGGGCGGGCGCCGCCCCGTGGTGCCCCTCGGCCACGGCGACCCCTCCGCCTTCCCCTGCTTCCGCACCACCCCCCTCGCCGAAGACGCCGTCATCGCCGCCGTCCGCTCCGCCCAGTTCAACTCCTACTCCGCCGTCGGCGTCCTCTCTGCCAGAAGGTGAATCAGTCCTCTCCATCGTGAAACTAATTTGAATCGATAGTTTGATCGATAGTTTGACGCCTATATTTATTGATTTAGGCCTTGCTTGGTAATATTGTGTTGGCTCAAACAAACCACTCTCATTTATTATTACTAAAAGATCACCCGATGATGGGAGAGACATCTCATACTTTCGAGAGGCATGCAGGTTCTCACACCAAATCTAACAACCTAGCTTGCTAAAGCTAATAACTCGTACACAAAATATTAAGCCCAATGATTATTATATGCTACGCTGTTCTTTTAGCATTATTTTCATTTACTTCTTTTTTCAAAAATATTAGTGTATTATTATATTTATCAATCTCTATGTTGTATTTTAACTTTATTTTCATTTTTCTACCTTGTACTATTTTTTTTTTCTTATTGATAACACTAATTTTTTTTTTTCTCACCAATCTCTATTTACTGTTGAGAAATCTATTATTTTACACAAAATTTAACGACTTTATTAAGAGACACTTAGAATTGAGACACTTGGAATTGAGCTCCCATACTTTTAGAAGTACCAATTCATTGGTATTTGTGGGTTTTCGGTCCTTGGATGAAGAGATGTACGATTAGAAAGATAGTAGTCCCTTAGGATTTAGTGGGTAATTGGTGGAATAGCATGATCTAAGAAGTGGAATTGGTCAAAGGAATAAATCTAATAGTAAAAAGCTTACAAGCACCTAGTGCTTGGTGCTTTTAAAAGCACCATAGCCGGACTCGAGACATTGGATTAAATAGTAGGAAAAAATATAAAATGAATCTGCACGATAGACTGATTGAAAGCTGTTATCAAGTTATTTTTAATTCGTTTTCTATTATTTTTATGTATTTTGCTATTTTTATGTCAAAATGCGCTGAATATATGTTCTGTCACTTTTAACCAATATTTTTTTAACTACTTTCATATAAAATTATAGGTTTATATAGTGTAGGGATGGCCAATTTGCATAAAAAATCCACTGGTTTTGCGTTTTTGCAAAAGTAGCCCAAAATCACTTTTTTGGATTTTGCAAATAAGGTTTTATTTCTAATAAACTGAAAAAATATCCTTACTCCTCTTTCTCTCTCCTTTCTCTTGTTTGTTTTTCTCCTCCTCGCCATTCCTTCTTCTCTTTCTTCTCTCGCTTTCTTTCCCTCCTCTTCCTCCACCGCCTCCACGTCAATGCCACGCTCTTCTCTCCTACCTCGCCCACACCTCTGACGACGCCGGCGGCGGCGACGTAGGCTCGGATATGGCACAAATCGTGAAGATTAGGCTACGGCGGAGGGCGTGGCTATGCACAACAACGACGACCAGAGTGCTACAGGATTTAAGGATGACGAGGAGGGATAATGCATCGAGGCAAGGACGACTGCTGTGATAGAGGCCGAGGGAGGGGTTGTGATAGTGCAAAAGAATGCAAATGGTGGAAGAAAAATTAAAAGAAAGAATACAAAGAAAAAAAAAAGAAAAAAATATAATTTTCTTCTCTTGGAAATGCTATTATATGCCGTGACCGCTATAAGAAAGGCCAAGAAGCGGAGAAGAAGAAGAAGAAGAAGAAGATGCACTGTTTGAGGCTAAGTTGTACCATTTAAAAATATTTGAGACTAAGTTGCGCCACAAAAAAAAAAAAGAAGTTGCACTGTTTAAGACTAAATTGCACGGTTTGAGAAGTAACTTAGTCTCAAATAGTTTTGAATGGTGTAATTTAAGTTTCAAACAGTACAACTTCGGTTTCTTGCAGTGCAACTTAGTCTCAAATAGTTTTAAATAGTGCGACTTAGTCTCAAATAGTGCAACTTCATCTAAAACAGTGTAACTTCTTCTTCTTCTCCTTTCTTCTTTGCTTCTTGGCCGCTTCTGTAGCGGCCACGACACATGATGGCATTTCCGAAAAAAAAAAAAAAAAAATCTTTTTCTATTTCCTTTTTCTTCTTCCTTTTCTTTCACCCTTGGTATCTCTTTTTACTATTGCGCTCTTTGCCACCCCGACCCTTGTTTAGACGCGCTTTCCCTCCGCGTTGTCCTCAAATCTTGCAGCACTCTCGTCGAGACAGCGACCACATCCTCCGTCTTAGCCTTACCTTCACGATCTGTGTCATATTCGAGCCTACGTTGTCGCAGCCAGTGTCGGAGGAGGTGTGAGCGAGATAGGAGAAAGGAGTGTGACGTCAACGTAGGGACTTTGGGGGATGAGAAGGAGGGAGAGGAAGTGGGAGGAGAAAGAGAGAAAATAACAATGAGAAGGAGGGAGGCGAAGAGGGAGGAGAAAAGTAAATGAGAGAGAAAAGAGAGAGAACGAGAAATAAGGGTATTTTGGTTAGTTTACTAAAAATTCAAACCTAATCTTCAAAATTCAAAAAAGTGGCATATTTTTGCAAAACTCAAAACCAGTGGATTTTTTATGCAAAGTGGCCTGTAGGGATTGAAAAAATAGGATAGTTGAGGGGTGTCTTTGGAAAAGTAATAGTACAGAATAGAAAGTGAAAAAATTTATAATATTATTACTACAACTCTTGGTCCTTATATTATATATGATTCTTTTTTGGTTGGGTTGAGACATTTTTGTTGGAGTAATTATTGCATATATATTTGGAATGATTGAAATTAATCTATATTAGTCAATATTTATATTTATTACTATTTAATTATTGTTCAATCTGTATGACAACTAGTTTGTACCTTGTATACACCTGTATCTATTATATATAATACAAAACCCTAGAGGGTTGTGGTGGCTTTTACTCAATTTTTTCATGGTATCGGAGCGGGAATCCGAATCCTAGGGTATAGCGATCCATCCACCACTCCAAACATCGTTTTTCTCTCATTGACGTCAATCTCTTTTTCTCCACTCAAGTCTAGCTGTTAGTACCACAACAGTACTGCTACAGTATTGCTAAGTGCTGCTACTTTACTGCTCAACCCTATCATCTTTACTTCTTGTGGCTGCAAATATGGCTTCTTCTTCAATCCTACCATCTCTACCTATAGTCAACATCAAAACCCTAATTTCTGTGGAGCTTACAAACACCAATCATCTTGTATGGAAGCAATTATTCCTAAAAGTTCTTGGAAGTTTTCGTGTGACTTTGCATGTTGATGGTACTAGCAGCGTTCCTGCTCAATTCATTGAATGGTAAACAAGAAATTTGTTCCATATCCCACATATCCTGCTTGGAAAAAGGACACCACAATCCGCTCTTGGATAAATACCACTCTGCCCCTTAGCATTTTTTAGATGGTGGATTCATGCATACTTCATATTCCAAGTCTTATTCTAGGACAGAAAATTTTTGTTGGTAATAGTAATCTCCTTTCAATCACTCGGACTGGTGAAACAAGTTTAAACACTCCTTCCGATCTTGATATGAGATTGGGGGGGGAATGTTAGAGTAATTAGTGCATATATATTTGGAATAATTGAAATTAATCTATATCAGTCAATATTTATATTTATTATATTTTATTATTGATCCAGTTGTATGACAGCTGGCTTGTACGTTGTATACCTATTATATATAATACTAAACCCTAGAAGGTTATATGGTGGCTTTTACCCAACCTTTCAATTTTGAAACATATTCTATGCCATAGAGTGTACAACTGGATGGTGAAATATTTGCAGACTATACATTTGCCGAATTTGTGTGCAAAAACTTAACAGTGACTTTTTTTTCACATTTTGTTTCGGTGGAAAAGTCTATCTGCTAGTGCATCCAATTATAATAGAATTTCACTTAAAAAAATTAGAAGGATGATAATACCAAATGGGACCTTATCTGTTTGGTTCTGAGTTTTGGTCTATTATTTAAGATAGACAAAAGAGTTTGTCATGAGTACTTATTGAAATACCCTCTTTTCTTATGGTAAGATTGAGTACATAATCATTTTGCCATTTTCATGGGAACTTGCTTCTGTCTAGATAATTTAATTTAGGGTGAATTGCACCATTGGTCGCCATATTGATTACAGAATCTCATTTAGATTACCATGCTTTAATTTGCTGCAAGTAATGGGTTTCAATTGATTTCCACATCTTATGTTGAAGATGATGTGACAGGTGATTCCCAGTAGTCGCCTAATGACATGAATGCTTA
This sequence comes from Tillandsia leiboldiana, assembly GCA_029204045.2. Classification (NCBI taxonomy): domain Eukaryota; kingdom Viridiplantae; phylum Streptophyta; class Magnoliopsida; order Poales; family Bromeliaceae; genus Tillandsia; species Tillandsia leiboldiana. The sequence continues at coordinate 10,960,759 of CM055064.1, forward strand.
ATTAGTTGCCATGTCATTGTCATGGGTTGAACTACTTGTCACATCGTTCCTCCAATAGGGAAATTAAACGGAGATTGATGGAGGAATCAATTGAATTTCATGCATCAGTTGCGTAAGTGTTTAGTTTTCTAGTCTTTGATGAAATTCCACTACAAGTTTAGGAAGCAATGGTGTAATTCATCCCTTAATATATAAATAGGTTGCCATCTTTTATTTTTGGCATGATTTGAAGGTGATATCTATGTCTTGTTCAATACGTGGAGAAGCTTGTCCTTCTGTTGGAGTGCAAAGTACCATTTTGAATACTTATAATTTTCATGTAATTGATTCTTCTCCTGGATTCTTTTTCTCTTTTATTGCTTGATGACTTACTCTATTTCTTGCTTTATGATAATAAAGTGAAAAAGATAAACCATTATCTTTGATTACCTATATTGACTTTGTGGAGCAAAACACAGTGCTATTGCAGAGTATCTATCTCGCAATCTGCCTTATAATCTTTCTTCGGATGATATATTCCTCACCGGCGGATGCACACAAGCCATTGAGGTAATAGTCGCAGTTCTTGCTCGCCCTGGCGCGAATATCTTGCTTCCGAAGCCTGGGTTTCTCATGTATGAGGCACGTGCTGCATATTGTGGTCTATGACAAAACTGCTGCAATGGTCGTTGTAAACCCCAATAATCCCTGTGGGAATGTTTTTACTTACCAGCATTTGGCTAAGGTTGGTTTATCATTGTCAGGACACCGGGGGATGATCTTAAATATTTAAGCATTTCAGTCCTCTCGTGTGTTTCTTTATAGAGAGTTGAAACGTGTTTGCATTCAACTCTTCAGGTTGCTGAAACTGCAAGAAAACTAGGCATAATGGTCATTGCTGATGAAGTATGATCATTTGGCCTTTGGAGGTAGCCCCTTTGTGCCAATGGGGGTTTTTGGAGAGATTGTTCCTGTCATCACTTTGGGTTCAATATCTAAACGATGGGTAGTGCCTGGTTGGCGACTTGGTTGGATTGCAACAAGCGACCCTAAGGGTATTCTAAGGGAAACTAAGGTGGTTCTCATGGTTTTAATCTTTACATTCTATTTCATAACTTGTTCTGTTGAGTGCCTCTCGTGCATGTTTGCTCTTTGCTTTCATTTTTGGTTCCCTTGGTTTCAAATTGGTCATTTGTAATATTTCTTTCCTGTATAATATTTCTCTTTCATTAATTTGTCAAATTAATAATGGAAACTATTGGAATAGGCTACAGAATACTGAGGCTGCAAGTGGCTCTTTCCATGAGACTACTTGAAACAGTACCACTTGGCCAGGTGTACAATGAAATTCTGTTTGTTCAATTACAGACTTCATTTGATTCAAATATCAGACTGTCATGAGGTAGAGAGGAAGGGAGGTGAGATAGAAATGTTATATAGATAGAAATGTGATATAGATTTGTATTTTGGTATCAACTAACTTCCAAAATGACTGTGTTTGACAAATGTGTAAAAACGATCTGCCTAACATCCAGACCCGTTTTCTTCTTTTTACTTGAATATGTCTTCATGCTTGTGATGGTCATTGAACACCATATATTGTTGGAATTCATGTGTGGGTTGGTAGTATAAACATGGCATTATCAACATGATAAAAAGTAATTTAATTTGTTTATAATCTCAATTTATTGTACCCTCATTTTGTTGGGATTAAAATAAATTTTGTACTACTAATGGAATCAAGCAATATTGAGGCTTTGCCATGAAATTGAGGTTTTCCCATGAATTACGGATTACTGGTAGGCACTAGGCAAAGTTATTTAGTGTTTTATTCTTAATTTAGGCTGTGCATCCTACAAAGAATCCTTGAAAAAATTATTAGCTAAATCTACAAGATGTTTAAGTAAGTTTGTTATACATTGGTAATAGCTAATATTCACAAAATTGCAAATGTGCTCTACTTCTGTATCAACCATTTGAAATCTTTGTAATTTATCAAAATATGCTGGATATGTCTTTCCAGTCTTTTTTCCTGTCTAGTGTAAGGCTAAAAAATTGCTATGAAATAATGGGCTTTGTTTTTTATTAGAATAACATGATATGAAAACTATAGCTAAAGGCGGTCCACCGTCTTTAGAAGGCGGTGAGCCTTCTGTATGTGGCGCTGATATGGTAAGCTGATATGGCAAAAATAGGGTTAGTTTTACAAATAAAATTTTGATAAGATTATTTCGCAAATTATAAAATTTTAAAAGGTTATTTTGAAAAATAACTCCATTGTACTTTATATATAAAAAAAAATATCAATATGTTAATTGGTGAGTATAGTAAGCTATATATAGCCAATATTCATAATTTTTTGACTAAACATTTCAAAACAATATTATAAGAGCTTATTGGGAACAAAAAAAAATAAAAAAAAAATGTGCCAGAGCGTGCCACTGGGAGGTCATGCGTATCCATCGGCACGCAAGCGTGCCACGTGTCGGCACGCAAGCGTGCCGGTATCGTACCGTGCCAGGCGGCGAGCGGCACGCCTCCGTGCCACGGCACTTCGAACCTTGGTTTCATCATAAAGCTTTTGAAGCAAGCCAGCATATTTCAGGAACAATATTACTTTTCATGGATAGGGTTTCTTACGATATCTGCTATTTACGTGTTTTAACTTTCTCATTCGTGGACATAACTTTGTTCCAACGATTAAAGTACCATCCTCCTATGCCATACGGCATAGGACGGTACGTACCGTGCTCTCAATATGGGGGCACGGTACAGGAGGTATATCGCAACACCCCTCCCATGCCGCTTGGTTGTTTGTTTTTTGCCCGTGCTTTTTTTCTTTTAATTGGTGAGTATAGTAAGTTATATATAGCCAATATTCATAATTTTTTGACTAAACATTTCAAAACAATATTATAAGAGCTTATTGGGAACAAAAAAAATAAAAAAAAAACGTGTCAGAGCGTACCACTGGGAGGTCATGCGTATCCATCGGCACGCAAGCGTGCCGCGTGTCGGCACGCAAGCGTGCCGGTACCGTACCGTGCCAGGTGGCGAGCGGCACGCCCCCGTGCCACGGCACTTCGAACCTTGGTTTCATCATAAAGCTTTTGAAGCAAGCCAGCATATTTCAGGAACAATATTACTTTTCATGGATAGGGTTTCTTACGATATCTGCTATTTATGTGTTTTAACTTTCTCATTCGTGGACATAACTTTGTTCCAACGATTAAAGTACCATCCTCCTATGCCATACGGCATAGGACGGTACGTACCGTGCTCTCAATATGGGGGCACGGTACAGGAGGTATATCGCAGCACCCCTCCCATGCCGCTTGGTTGTTTGTTTTTTGCCCGTGCCTTTTTTCTTTTGTCCCCCCCCCCCCCCCTCCCTCTTTTGGTGGCTTTTTTTTTTTTTTTGTGGGACTTTGTGACTCCGCCTCCCCTCTTTTGGTGGTTTTTTTTTTTGTGGGGCTTTGTGACCCCTCCCCTTCTTTTTGGTGGTTTTTTTTTTGTGGGACTTTGTGACATAACTGTGTTCCAACGATTAAAGTACCATCCCGTGCCATACGACATAGGAAGGTACGTATTGTGCTCCTAATATGGTGGTACGGTACAGTGAGTATATCGCAACACCCCTCCCAATATATATATATGTATATATATATATATATATATATATATATATATATATATATAGACTAATGCTCTTATATTATTGATAGTATTAGGGCCTTACTGCTATAGACTTTTTGACCCTTTGATGAAGGGATGTGCGATTTGGATTATAGTGGTCCCTTAGGATTTATACTATTTCACCAACAACCCACTAAACCCTTGGGGACCACTATAATCCTTGGGGACCACTATAATCCTAACCGCACATCCTTTCATCCAAGTGTCAAAAAATCTATAGTAGTAAAGCCCTACTACTATCAATAGTATAGTAGCCTAATTCACACACACACACACACACACATATATATATATATATATATATATATATATATATATATATATATATATATATATATATATATATATATATATATATATATATATATATATAATTGAGCTCCTATGTTTTTAAAAGTACCAACTCATTGGTGCTTGTAGGGTTTTAATCCTTGGATGAAATGATGTGTAGTTAGGATGATAGTGGGCTCCTTGGGTTTAGTGGGTAATTGGTGGAATAGCATGATCTAAGGGATGAAATTTGTGAGGTCCCGGAATCCCCCGCGTAGGGTTTGCTGGTTGTTGGGCAGCTTTTGGTGGCCGTTGGGAGTGTTTGTGCGCATGTCGGGCCCGAGAAATGGATTTGTGGTGCAATTCGGGTTTTAGTTTGCATCACTGGAGGCCTGCGTGATGTGTCGGTGGTGTTTGTGCGCAATTTGGACACAATTGTTGGACCTTGGGCTTAAAAGGAGATCCCGTGGGAATTGGAGGACCCGTCAAGTGTTTAGAAGTGGTTTCGCGCGACGAGGATGTCAAATTTGGGCTCCGGGCGAAGTTTGGATAAGAGATTACCTCTCCGGTTGCCTTCGGGAATTTTTAGAGTTGGAATTTGGCAAATCGGACTTCAGAATTGGACCCGGCGCGGAGAATCGGATCAAGTGGGCTATCCGGGGGCATTTGGCAAATTTTCGGATGAGAATTTGGAGAAATGGACATCGTTTTTGGATTCAGCGCGCGAAATCGTTGAGAATGGACTATTTACTTGTTTGGTTTGGAGCCCGGTTGAGTTGCACGTTTTTCGAGGCGGCGCGGCACGAACCCCTAGGTTGGCGGCACGCAAATCGAGGCGTGGCGCGCGGGGCTCGGGGGCGTACGGACGCACGTGGGCGCTGACGCACCTTCGGCGTGGGTCGCGCGGGGGCCGCCACGTGGCGGGCCCCCGTTGGCGCCCGCGCGGGCGCGGGGGCACGCGCGCCCGTGTGGCGGGCGCGTGTCCCGCGCCTGGGGTGGTGCGGTGTAACGCGCCCTTGTGGCGGGCGCGTTGCCGCACGCCACCTGGCGCACGGGGCGCGTGCGTGGACCCGGTGCACGCGCCCCGACCTCGTGGACCACCCGGCAGCTGGGCCCCCTCTTTGTGCGGTGCACCGTGGACCGGCAGCGTGGACCTTCGCTCTCTCTCTCATTCTTTTCTTCTTCTTCTTCCTCCCCCGCACGCCATTTTCTTCTCTTCTCTTCCTTTCTTCTCCAACCGAGCGTGAGAGAGTGAGATGGAGGGAGTTGTGTGGGGTGCGGCGGCGCGCAGTGGACCTCGCGGAGCGCGCGAGGTGTTCCAAACGGGTCGGTTGGGCGGCGCGACGCGTCGAGGTAGGTCCCGCACTTGTTTTTACGGTGTTTTTGGCACAGTTTTAAGCATTCTTTTGGATAGTGTTTTGACCCTCTTGCTCTTATCTGTGTTAGGGATCGTATTTTACTGCACCGTTTTGCGTGCGGTCTCCGACGGCGTGCACCGTTTTGCGTGCGGACTCCGTTTTGCGCGTGGATTTCGGCACCGTGCACCGTTTTGCTTGCGGACTCCGTCACCGTCCACCGTTTTGCGTGCGGACTCCGGCATCGTGCACCGTTTTGCATGCGGACTCCGTTTTGCGCGCGGATTTCGGCATCGTGCACCGTTTTGCGTGCAGACTCCGGCACTGTGCATCGTTTTGCGTGCGGACTTCGTTTTGCGCACGGACTCCGGCACCGTGCACGTTTTGCGTGCGGACTCCGGCACCGTGCACCGTTTTGCGTGCTGACTCCGTTTTGCGTGCGCATTCCAGCATCGTGCTTCGTTTTGAGTGCGGATCGCGTGGAGGCCAATTGCAAGTGTCTACGAGCAATTGGTGGCTTACCGAAGTGGGTTGGTTTTTATCTCCAAGTCTGCGGACTTCTCTCTAATTCTATTATGATAGGATTTTGCATGCTAGTTTAAGTGATTCATTGGAACTTTGACTAGCACCCCCGTCATATGTTGCATGTGTAACCAGACCAATAGAGAACCTCAATATGGGCTAGGTTCTTTTATGTTTTAGACATCCCACACAGTGCATTTCTTTCTGGACTTAGAGTTCCTCGCCCGGGGTATTGGGCCGAGTGGTTAGGACATCGTGGGACGTATGTTGCACTCGGGCCTGGGGGCCGAGTGGAGTCTGGTGGTTAGAGCCAGTCGTTTGGTTCTGGCGGGAGCCGTTTGGGTAGACGGTGGTCCCGAGACGTTGTGTTTTGGAGTTGGTTGTCACTACAGTGGTAGTGGCAGTGGTGTACTAGTGACAGCAGGACCTTGAACCCAGAACCTTTTTGGGCGCACACATAATTTTAGTCAGCCAATGTTTTCTTCCAAGCCTCGCAGGGTCGCCTGAGTCTGTTCTTGTTTGATAGGACGAGAGCATTAGCTCTTCGAGGTTTGGACATAAAACTTGTTTGCAAATTGTTTTCCTAAAAAGACTAAAAATCATTAAAAAGATAGATTTCTCTCAGATCAAATGGCTTTCTATAATAAATGTCACTGTTTCTTATAAACTTATCCACCCGAGATGATTCGAGTGGTCTGGGTTCTAAGGGCTGATTTCTTTCTGGGGTCGAAAGCAAGTTGAAAGCAACGGGAGGCTACGCCTATAGCCTGTTCTTGTTTGATTGGGGTCGTAGGTATTAGTCTCCTGGGGTTTTCGGACTCTTCCTGGATCTGGCTGTAGAGCATCTCCAACCCGTGAGATTTGTAGGTTGAGATGGGTTCCCACTTTAACCGAGAGGGGCCGAATCCCTGAACGGTAAAGGATCGAGAACTTCGATAGGCTGAGCCAAGAGTCTGTTCTTGTTTGATTGGGGTTCTAGGCACCGGCCTAACGGGATTCTCGGACCTTTGTTGCGTCAGTAGGTTCTTCTCGCTTATGAGTGGGGAGTCGTTTTGGGAGCCGTTTGGAGTGACGGCGGTCCCAGCAGTGTTGTACCTTCTTTTAGTGGGTTAGTGTTGTGAGATCGTGTTGTGGAGTCTTTCTCCGACTGAGTTATGCTAGTTGAGCATTGAGTACCGATCTGTTTGATCGAGGATTATAGCCTGCTGAGCCTGGCATTCTATGCAAGTTATGAGATACTTGAGATACTTGAGTTCGGTGGGGTCGCTCCCCTCGAGCTACGCCCCGGGTGCGATGATGATACCGAGCCTGATGAGGCTTGTGGTTGGACATTAGGATGACTACGTGAGAGTCGTGACTTTTAGCGAGAGTCCTGATTGAGTTTATACCTATCCCAAGAGACGGGATGAGTGATTGGCATGTTTATTCTCCTAAGCGATTATGTTGGCTGCAGACAACATAATGCTATGGAATGGATGACATGTCTTAGACTTTCGCTGGATTGGGTCGTATGGTTGTTGTGTCCTGATGTTTGTTATTGTGCAGTGGATTACGATACCCCTGAGACGTCGTGTTGGGAAGAGGGCACACCCCGCACTTGATGAGTACCCGAGCAGCGGGAGGCAGAGCTATCAGAGCCAAGCGAGACCCAGGAGTTATGGACCCAGATGGCACCGATGTTGGAGGCTGTCTGATGCCAGGAGGAAGGCATGTAATGTTTGATGCGCCTGTTGGAGCAGAGAGCACAGCTAGTTGCAGTACCGCTTGAGAATCCTCCAGCACCTCCTTCCTATGCAGTGACATATTCAGCTGTATCAGTGGCGCCGATGGAGCGGGCAGCCCCTCCGTGTCGACGAGTAGTGCCGAGGCACTGAGATAGGGTGGATGGCGGATAGTAGACGAGCTTTGGGACATCATCGGGCGATCGAGCCAGTCCCGGCAGTCTGATCCACCCTGATTTGCAGGATTAAGCTTGGAGCCGTGGGAGGCTGAAAACTGGATAGCAGCAATGGAGAAGCATCGGGTGCACTTGGCTACGCACTTTTCGGAAAAGGACGCCGAGATTTGGTGGCGTCGAGTTCGTCCTGTTGGACCACCGGGAGCGCAGTTGTTGACTTGGAACCAGTTTCGTGCTTTGCTGCTCAGGGCCTTCTTCCTGCCAGTGTAAGCAGAAACTGGAAGGGGATCTTAGACGCCTGCAGCAGGGGAGTCGACCTCTTCAGGAGTATGTTCGCGAGTTTTGTGATTGTTGAGCAGTGTACCCCATCTCGTCCGAGATGAGGCCTAGAAGGTTGAGCTAGTTGAGAGAGGACTGCATCAGGATATTTATCACTTGGTGCAATTCTCGGCGAGCGCCGATGTTAGATGCAGCGATTGAGCAGGCTCGGTGGGTTGACTGAGGATCTGTGATCATGTCAGAGAGAGAGACGGAGCACCTGGGACCAGCTCCGGGGAGAGGCATCCAGTGCCGCCTGAGTTTGGACAGTCGAGTAGATCGAGACCCCCCGGGGGCCGCCACGATCCCAGCCTGAGGGTCGTGAGTCTCAGAGGAGACAGAGACCAGGAGGTTCTCCACAGCCGATGTATCAGCAGCAGCAGCGGGATGACTATGTCATTTGTGGTAGGCCGCATTCTGCGTCGCAGTGTGACCACAGGCAGAGGCGATGTTTTTCGTGTGGACAGTTGGGACATTTTCAGGCAGCATGCCCCCGAGCAGTGCTTACGGCAGTACCGCTTGCGACGACACCCCCGCTACCTCCTCGGGATGAAGGAACTCCTCCGTTTACCGCCAGGCAGATAGGGACACGACGTTGGGGCAGACTGAGCGACGACCATCTACATCGAGGGGATGAGTCTGTACCGCCCGGTTGGAGGGCGCTACGGCAGTGGACCAGGTTGTCGCGGGCATGATTTCCTTACAGCAGTTTGAGTTGAGTGCTTTTGGCTTTCATGTCTGGACTGGAGGTAGAGTTGTTACCACGTGCACTAGAGGTACAGATTTCTGTTGGTGTTGTGCATGTGGGGGAGCCTTGTGGATTGTGTCCAGTACTGTTGAGACTTGGAATTATTACCGGCAGGTGTTACGATTCAGTGGCAGCTCCACGACTCAGATTGAGCACACAGGATGGACCAGTTGGTGCGGTATAGTGCAACTGCTGGTTGTGGAATGAGATCGGTTACCCTTCCGCGAGTTGGACTAGAGGAGTTCATTTTCACAGATCACAGGGGTATCCTTCCTGCAGCTGTGGCTTCAGCGGTTTGCGGCTTAGTGCTACTTTTGGATCGTTGGTGACGATTAGGACTAGAGGTTGTGTCCTTAGGGGTCACGGTTAGATCGTAGCTTTCGTTTTGTAGCCACGGCAGGAACGACTTCAACACTTCTCCCCCTTTTTCTCGTCTGTGTGCTAAAATTTTCGAACGGGTCGAAAACTTCGAAAGACTGCTCCAGAAATGGAGATGGTGCCCGAACCTGTTCTTGTTTGATTGGGGCAAGGGCACTGGTCCTTTCGGAATTTTCGGACTTTTCGTTAATTTCAGCTGTTTCCTAAATGGAGAGTTGGGGTTGACGACTTTCCTGCTGGTGGGGCCTTTTCCTTTCTTGCTGTTTGTGTTGGCGTAATTCGCGTAGTTTTGGACGAGCGGAGTTGGTCGTTCTTCCTTGTCCTTTGTCCTTTGGAACTCTTGAAGTTTTTCCAGATTTTTGACTCCTAGCCGTGTGGACTCGCTTCGCGGAGTGTGCGTAGAGACTGGGGAGCCGGAGATGGTCTTGATGGATACTTACTAGTGGCTTTGGAAACTCCCCTTTGAGCTGTGTTAGTTTCGAGGACGAAACTTTCTTTAGTGGGGGAGAGTGTGAGGTCCCGGAATCCCCCGCGTAGGGTTTGCTGGTTGTTGGGCAGCTTTTGGTGGCCGTTGGGAGTGTTTGTGCGCATGTCGGGCCCGAGAAATGGATTTGTGGTGCAATTCGGGTTTTAGTTTGCATCACTGGAGGCCTGCGTGATGTGTCGGTGGTGTTTGTGCGCAATTTGGACACAATTGTTGGACCTTGGGCTTAAAAGGAGATCCCGTGGGAATTGGAGGACCCGTCAAGTGTTTAGAAGTGGTTTCGCGCGACGAGGATGTCAAATTTAGGCTCCGGGCGAAGTTTGGATAAGAGATTACCTCTCCGGTTGCCTTCGTGAATTTTTAGAGTTGGAATTTGGCAAATCAGACTTCAGAATTGGACCCGGCGCGGAGAATCGGATCAAGTGGGCTATCCGGGGGCATTCGGCAAATTTTCGGATGAGAATTTGGAGAAATGGACATCGTTTTTGGATTCAGCGCGCGAAATTGTTGAGAATTGACTATTTACTTGTTTGGTTTGGAGCCCGGTTGAGTTGCACGTTTTTCGAGGCGGCACGGCACGAACCCCTAGGTTGGCGGCACGCAAATCGAGGCGTGGCGCGCGGGGCTCGGGGGCGTACGGACGCACGTGGGCGCTGACGCACCTTCGGCGTGGGTCGCGCGGGGGCCGCCACGTGGCGGGCCCCCGTTGGCGCCCGCGCGGGCGCGGGGGCACGCGCGCCCGTGTGGCGGGCGCGTGTCCCGCGCCTGGGGTGGTGCGGTGTAACGCGCCAGTGTGGCGGGCGCGTTGCCGCACGCCACCTGGCGCACGGGGCGCGTGCGTGGACCCGGTGCACGCGCTCCGGCCTCGTGGACCACCCGGCAGCTGGGCCCCCTCTTTGTGCGGTGCACCGTGGACCGGCAGCGTGGACCTTCTCTCTCTCTCTCCTTCTTTTCTTCTTCTTCTTCCTCCCCCGCACGCCATTTTCTTCTCTTCTCTTCCTTTCTTCTCCAACCGAGCGTGAGAGAGTGAGAGGGAGGGAGTTGTGTGGGGTGCGGCGGCGCGCAGTGGACCTCGCGGAGCGCGCGAGGTGTTCCAAACGGGTCGGTTGGGCGGCGCGACGCGTCGAGGTAGGTCCCGCACTTGTTTTTACGGTGTTTTTGGCACAGTTTTAGAGCATTCTTTTGGATAGTGTTTTGACCCTCTTGCTCTTATCTGTGTTAGGGATCGTGTTTTACTGCACCGTTTTGCGTGCGGTCCCCGACGGCGTGCACCGTTTTGCGTGCGTACTTTGTTTTGCGTGCGGATTTCGGCACCGTGCACCATTTTGTGTGCGGACTCCGTTTTGCGTGCGGACTCCGTCACCGTGCACCGTTTTGCGTGCGGACTCCGGCACCGTGCACCGTTTTGCGTGCAGACTCCGGCACCGTGCACCGTTTTGCGTGCGGACTCCGTTTTGCGCGCGAATTTCGGTACCGTGCACCGTTTTGCGTGCGGACTCCGGCATCGTGCACCGTTTTGCGTGCGGACTCCGTTTTGCGTGCGGACTCCGGCACCGTGCACCATTTTGCGTGCGGACTCCGGCACCGTGCACCGTTTTGCGTGCTGACTCCGTTTTGCGTGCGGATTCCGGCATTGTTACGGCATTTTGGTGTTGGCATATTTCGTGAGTCAAGTCAGTGAGTTGAGTCGGAGTCTTAAAGGGATCAAATTGTCAATCAGCAATCAAAGACTTAGAGAAGATTCAACAAGAGCTCAAGTTGACACTCAGTGTCTTGAGTCTTGAAGATTGAAGTTGAAGAATTGTGGATCAGTTACATCATTCTCAAGAAGAAAGTATTCAAGAGGATCAGGTATGTTTAACAAAATAATTGTGGTGATTCGAATACTTTCTTATAGTGTAGAAACACTTGGATGATCTTTTAATTGCATAAAAATCAAAAACTGGACATGGGGCATGTTCAGGATCCGGATCAGATGATCCAATCCGGATCCCGAAGGGTATTAGTTCATGTGCAAATCCAATCCGGATCCAAGCCTATTCTGATCCGGATCCCGAACATTGGATGTTGCTGAAATTCATGAACGATCCGGATCGGGAAGTTCAATCCGGATCCCGAACCCTTGGTTTTCTGGAATTGTCTATCACGCTACGACGATCCGGATCGCAGTAAATCCGATCCGGATCGTCGTCCGTAAAATTTCCAGATAAGGTAAGTTTTTGATTCTTATCTCTTTCCAAAGGTTTCTAAACTATAAATAAACATTTAGGGTTTCTCAAAAACGTGGGAGCTACGGCCGATCAATTTATAAAACTCTTGAGAGCAACCCTAGAGGCTAGGTTTTTATCGATCTTCTTTATAGCCTCTTTTAGGTCAATTCGATGGTTCTTTCAAGAACATATCTTTTGTCGAATTGATCTAATCTTTGCTTAGAGATTTCTTCTACGGTTCCTCAATGATAATCTAAGCAAAGGATCACCATCGAAGTCAATATTCTTATCGACTGAGTTTGCGTCGTGGATTCGACGTGGCATCGTGGATTCGGTGTGCTAAAGGCGTTTCGTGGATTCGAAACGTGTGCTCGTGGATTCGAGTGGCGTTCGTGGATTCGAACGTGTGCAGTGGACGTGCAATCGGTGGAGCGTGAGGTCCGAAGAAATTGAAGGAGGGGTTAAATCCGTGGAGACGGTAATCACCTTGTTATTCTTCTTTTCTTAGTGGATTGTTATTGCGTGGACATCCAACCGGTCAGCGCAAGGTCCGAAGAAGCTGAATGAGGGGTTGAGTCCGTGGAGTCGGTAATCACCTTGTTATTCTTCTATTCTTAGTGGATTGTTATTGCGTGTTGGTCCCGTGGTTTTTCTCCTGGATTGGAGTTTCCACGTACATCTCGGTGTGCTGTTTTTATTTTCCGCATTGGTTTTTATTTTGCACTAAGAGTTGGTTTTATAAGTATTACACATATTCACCCCCCCCCTCTAGTTGTTTGATAGTACCTATTTAGATCCTTGTGGATCCTTTAAAAACCTACAATTGGTATCAGAGCGGGTTTTAGGTTTATCTATCATGATGGGTGAAAGTGGTAATATTTATAGACCTCCTCTTTTTGATGGGACTAATTATGCTTATTGGAAAGTGCGGATGAGAGCTTTTCTCATCGCAATTGATGAGCGGGTATGGCAATCCGTGGAATACGGTTGGGTGCATCCTGTTGAGGAAGTAGGAAATTCTACTACCCCAAAACCTCGCTCTAGATGGTCCAAAGAGGAATTTGAAAGATCTTCTTACAATGGGAAAGGTATAATGCTTTATTTAATTCTCTTTCCTCGACTGAGTTCACACGAATTTCCGCGTGTGAAACCGCGAAGGAAATTTGGGATATTCTCAAAATTACACATGAGGGTACTAATCTTGTAAAAATTCAAAAGCTCCAGATGCTTACAAGTCAATTTGATTCTATTCATATGGAAGAGCATGAATTGTTTACAGATTATTACACTAGACTTCAAGATGTAATCAATACATGTGCTAATTTAGGAGAAAAGATCCCGGAGTCGAAAATTGTAAGAAAGATACTTCGGACTCTTCCGGAACGGTTTAGGGCAAAGGTTACCGCCATTGAAACCGTTAGTCATCCGGATGAGATGAGTGTAGAGGAATTAGTAGGTGCTTTGCAAACTTATGAGATGACTTTTCCTACTAATCAAGTTTCTTCCAAGTCTTCTTCTAAGCTTACAGGTATTGCATTCAAATCCACAAAGGAAGAAGATAGCGAATCAAGTTCCGACGATGAAATCTCTTTTGCCGATTTTGAAGAACAATTGGCGCGGATCACAAAGAAATTACGTCGGAAATTTTGGAAGAATCGAACCGATGGATCTTCATCCACGAAACAATCTAAAGGATCATCGGGTTCTAAATCCTCTAAACTCAAAGGTGTTGCAAAACCTTCTAAAGAAAAAGAAAAAGATGATTTCGAAGGGGAAATCCAATGCTATCGATGCAAAGGCTACGGCCATTTTTCAACGGATTGTCCTTCTAAGAAATCATACAAAAAGAAGGCTTTGCAAGCGAAAACTTGGGACGATTCTACTTCTAATGAATCGACCTCAAGTAAAGAGGAAAACGCCGTTGCTTTTCATGCCTCTCAAATTCCCTCTTCTAATTTGTGTTTATCATCTTTAGTCATTGACTCTACTCCTTTGATTTTGTATGAAACATCAACAACCGGCGGAGAGTCATCAAGTGAGGGGGAGTCGGACGAAGAAGAACTCGTTGAGGCATACCAACAACTTCTTGCGGAATCAAAGAAGATGGCCAAGCATATCAAGAAGTTGAGGAAGCAATGACTTGAAGTTCAAGACGAGAATCAAGCTTTAAAGATAAAACTTCATGATCTCGAGGAGGATCGAGAGCTTTTATTGGATAATAATAAAATCCTCCAAGAAAAGTTAAATCAATCGGAAACGATCGTTAATTCCCATATTAATAAGATTGATTTTCTTGAAAAGCAGTTTGAGGAGATTCATGTCACCAACCAAGCATTGACCAAGCAAGTTCATGAACTCAAATCCGACATACAAAGGCTTTCAACCGTTTCCAAGAAACTAGATTGTATGTGCGGATTAGGTCAAACAACCAAAGTTGGTTTGGGTTTTAAAAAGGATCAAACTGTGCATGCTTCAAGTTCCACATTCAAATTGAAAGGAAGAACGTGTCACCTTTGTGGACTTGAAGGACATTTGGTGAAGGATTGCCCGAAAAAGAGAAAGAAAAATTCTTCGGCAACTTCATCTACGGAGCGAACTCAACGGAATCAAAAGACACATCAAGTCAAAGGAGTTCACTCAACCTACCAAAGGTCCGAGCCACATCATCAATCATACAAGTGGATCACTGCGAGGCAAAGACCTAAGGTGGATCAGCAGTCAAAGCTATCATCTCCCAACCACAATGAATCAAGACAACCCAGAATTCGACAATTTTGGATTCGGAAAGGTGATATCTTTCCTTGTCTTAAGTCCTAAATAGCTTATGACTATATGTAATGCTTTGATTGGTTTTCCTTTCATATTTTTCTGAATCTCTGCATTACATGTTTTCAATGCTCTTCGTTTTTATGTTTTGTTTTTTTTTTTTTTTTTTTTAAAAAAAAAAAAACGAAAGGATTTTAACGTACAAGTGCATTGAATAAAAAGGGTTTTCCACTTTCAATCACTCCAATTTAATTTTATTTAAATTATCAACTTTACTCCATAATCATAATCTTGAAGATACTTCATTATAGGAGTTTTTGATATTATAAGCATCAAATTTTAGAAATCATGTGTGATCTTTAGATGCTTAATCTATCTCGGTTGTGTGATTTCATTGTGATAAATGTGAGACAACTGATAGACTAAAATTTAGGATTTAATTCTTTCACGTAAGAGATTGCATTCTTACAAGGGTAAATAAATGAATTGTAAAAGATGTGGAAAGAGTTACATCCGAAAGGAGTGTGAAAACTACCACCACATGTTGGAAAGAGCTGCCACCCCGGTCGTCCGGTCTGTGTGTGAAGCTACCACATGTTATGGATGCTTGAAAAATATTTATGAAATTTTGTTTAGTTGAAGCATTCGGAGATTCAAATTTAAAGCTCTTATTTTGAACAATCTCCTGGTTGGTATAAGGTGGGATAGTTGAAAGATGCTCAAAGACCTTAGGTATTTTAGTGCTTATCTCAAATTTGAAAGGGTAGAATTCAGAATTGATGTCATTTGGAAATCTCCATAAGTCATCTTTGTAAATCCGTTATATCTTGATAGAGTTTGGATCTCAAGATTATTTTTGATGACTTGTGTTTGATGAATATAACATGAAAAACTGTTTATAATGTTTTATCTTTGTTTTTCATGATTTTGGAGTAAATCTTTTTAATTTCGTGAAATTAATTGGTTTGGATGGCATCTGTGTGAATTCATTGTTTAAAGCACTTAAATTGATTTCTTGATGGAATACAAATCGGTATTTGAAAAGATTCCAAAATCTGGATTTGTTTCAAGAAATTATCTGATTTTTGCTTTCTGGTACAGGTACGCAATCTGCATTTTTGTTGTATACCAGAACTGAGCTTTTATCTCTCTTTCTCTATGAACTAATGCTGTTAGTGATTTCCTTTTGTCTAGTATGTTCACTGTTTGACAATTTGTGACAAAAAGGGGGAGAACAGAAATTAATGATCGTATCACAAAGGGGGAGAACAGAGATGCTCATAACAGGGAGAACATGGAGAACATGGAGAACATGTTAGAGATGCTCATGATAGGGGGAGATAAAGAAAGGACTGAAAAAGCCGAAAAACAAAAGAACCAAAAGGACGAATCAAATGTAGGATTCTAATTTCTAACGACTAACGTTTGATTTTGTTTGGAGTTTTGTTTTGCAGGAATTACATCACTTTAAGACTCCAAGTCCTAAGTCATAGAGTATGTTCTAGGACTGTTTGGTTCAAATGTAATTTTGTATTTATTGGATCTTTCACGCAAAGAAAATCAATGTTTTGGTGATAACATTGAATTTCGACTTTTTGGTTTAAGATGAGTGACTTGAGCGCTTTTATGTATTTTTGGGTTTTGTCACGAAATTGCCAAAGGGGGAGATTGTTACGGCATTTTGGTGTTGGCATATTTCGTGAGTCAAGTCAGTGAGTTGAGTTGGAGTCTTAAAGGGATCAAATTGTCAATCAGCAATCAAAGACTTAGAGAAGATTCAACAAGAGCTCAAGTTGACACTCAGTGTCTTGAGTCTTGAAGATTGAAGTTGAAGAATTGTGGATCAATTACATCAATCTCAAGAAGAAAGTATTCAAGAGGATCAGGTATGTTTAACTAAATAATTGTGGTGATCCGAATACTTTCTTATAGTGTAGAAACACTTGGATGATCTTTTAATTGCATAAAAATTAAAAACTGGACATGGGGCATGTTCAGGATCCGGATCAGATGATCCAATCCGGATCCCGAAGGGTATTAGTTCATGTGCAAATCCAATCCGGATCCAAGCCTATTCTGATCCGGATCCCGAGCATTGGATGTTGCTGAAATTCATGAACGATCCGGATCGGGAAGTTCAATCTGGATCCCGAACCCTTGGTTTTCTGGAATTGTCTATCACGCTACGACGATCCGGATCGCAGTAAATCCGATCCGGATCGCCGTCCGTAAAATTTCCAGATAAGGTAAGTTTTTGATTCTTATCTCTTTCCAAAGGTTTCTAAACTATAAATAAACATTTAGGGTTTCTCAAAAACGTGGGAGCTACGGCCGATCAATTTATAAAACTCTTGAGAGCAACCCTAGAGGCTAGGTTTTTATCGATCTTCTTTATAGCCTCTTTTAGGTCAATTCGATGGTTCTTTCAAGAACATATCTTTTGTCGAATTGATCTAATCTTTGCTTAGAGATTTCTTCTACGGTTCCTCAATGAGAATCTAAGCAAAGGATCACCATCGAAGTCAATATTCTTATCGACTGAGTTTGCGTCGTGGATTCGACGTGGCATCGTGGATTCGGTGTGCTAAAGGCGTTTCGTGGATTCGAAACGTGTGCTCGTGGATTCGAGTGGCGTTCGTGGATTCGAACGTGTGCAGTGGACGTGCAATCGGTGGAGCGCGAGGTCCGAAGAAATTGAAGGAGGGGTTAAATCCGTGGAGACGGTAATCACCTTGTTATTCTTCTTTTCTTAGTGGATTGTTATTGCGTGGACATCCAACCGGTCAGCGCAAGGTCCGAAGAAGTTGAAGGAGGGGTTGAGTCCGTGGAGTCGGTAATCACCTTGTTATTCTTCTATTCTTAGTGGATTGTTATTGCGTGTTGGTCCCGTGGTTTTTCTCCTGGATTGGAGTTTCCACGTATATCTCGGTGTGCTGTTTTTATTTTCCGCATTGGTTTTTATTTTGCACTAAGAGTTGGTTTTATAAGTATTACACCTATTCACCCCCCCCCCCCCCCCCCCCCCCCCCCCCTCTAGTTGTTTGATAGTACCTATTTAGATCCTTGTGGATCCTTTAAAAACCTACAGGCATCGTGCTTCGTTTTGAGTGCGGATCGCGTGGAGGCCAATTGCAAGTGTCTACGAGCAATTGGTGTGTAATGACATGACTTTTCTAGTAATATTTTACCCTCCTGCTGATAGAGTGTAAGTTAGAGGACATTAAATTATCGGGCTCTTTAGAGTTGACTAACACGCGGTGCGGATATTTCTCGGAGATAGAGCTCGAAAAACGATGAACGGCGGTGCAATCGGATCCAAAATCCGATATACGGATCTCCCGAAATGGGGTTTCTAAGATCGCAGTGACTTAAAGCGTGCATCGAAATTCGTGTAAAATATCCGGCACACTTTTTGAGGAATTTTGGATATTTCGTATGATTAATTAATTAAGGAATTAATTAATCAATGACGTGAAATTAAATCTGGGAATTTATTCCCTATATTCATTAATTAGGAAATTAATTAATCGGTGACTACGATTTAAAAAGGTGGGGTTTATCTCGTGGGATTAGATATTTATTGTTAGAAGATAAATATCCGAATATTCGTGGATTTCTCCTTTTTACGTACGTATAATAAAAGGAAAATAAAAGAATAAAATAAAAGAGGAAATTAAATTAATAAGAGGATAATTAAATCCCGTTACCGGAAGGAAAACCCTAATTTAAAAATACCGTATTCTCAAACCCTCCTCTTTCGTGCGTACCGAAAACCAAACGAAACCCTAGTTGAAAAGAGAGAAAGGAAAAGAGAGAAAAGAAAAGGAAACCCTAACAGGAGGAGAAAAGAGGGAAAGAAGGAGAAAGCGGAGGAACCCGATCGCCCCAATTGACGTCCGGAGACCGGAGAACGAGATCTCTACGGGGAGCGGATCCGGATCTCCAACGCCGCAAGAACCAAGATCGGTTCTTTATTTCCGATAGATTGAGGTTAGTAATCGTTAATTCTTTTGTAGAATTAATCGGGGGTTTTCCGTGTTCTTGTGAGGTCGTTTTAATCGGTACATCGTTCACGGATTTTTGTAGGGTTTTGATCAATGTTTTGTTCTCGTTCTTAATCGGGTGTGATCGATGATTTTTATCAGATTAAATTGGTGGTTTCTAATCGGTCTTCTAATCGAGTTTCCGATTGACGTTTTGGTTGTTCGTCGATCGTTGGTTAGTCGTTAGTTTTACCGCGGATTTATTCGGGGGTTTTGTGGGTGTTTCGTTAGATCATAGTGGGTTAACGGGAGGCCGCCGCCGCCGTTGTTAAACGGGAGGCCACCGCCGTCGTTACCATGGTCGCGGGGTCTTCGCCGGAGTCGCACGGGAGCGAAAACGGAGAAGAAAACCGAAAAAGGGGCATTACTGTTCACCCCGTACGGGTTTCTCAGCCCGCGGTCCACGGGCTGAGGCGTGCACCCGGCGCACACCTCGCGGTGCAGAAGCCGCGGACCCGGTGCACGCTTCGCCGTGCACCGGCCCAGCCCGCAGGAGCGGTCCACGTTCAGGCGTGCGCCCGGTGCTGGCGTCGCGACCCGAAGCTGTGAGCCCGGTGCACGCTCGGGTTATGCACCGGCCCGGCCCGAAACGCGCGGCGCACGCTTCCTGCGTGCACCCGGCGCATGCCGCAGTCGCCTGTCGCCGTAAACCCGGTCCACGGTTGCCCCTGTGCACCACCCGACAGCCCAAAGTTCGGTGGCTCCGTTTGGGTCCGTTTTTCCACCGTTTTGAGCGTCGTCTTCGCCGTTGGGATCACAATCTCCGCGGTTTTCTTGGCATGGCCACTTGGGATCTTTTTGGTCACTGTTTTATTATGTCGGGTGCTAATTTCACCGATGCTCCGCGCCTCGACAAAATCGTCGGGGGCGCGCCGTCGGGTCTCTTTTCTCATCATTTCCGCCGTCGGGGCCTTCTTGGTTTTAACCATTGACGTCCCGAGTGGGCTACCGGTTGAGGATTGAGTTTTGTTGGATTTTCATTAGCGGTTTTGGGTTCCGACGGAGTTCGCGGCGAAATAGTCGCGGTCCTGTTGTTGTTAGTCTTCGATGTTACCGGTTTGAGCTAAGTGTGCGGTGTTACTTGACGGTTTTGATTTGTTGGGTTTTTGATTGACGTCGCGATCCTCTAGGTGCAGTGATTTCGGTTTTGGTGGGTTCATTGTTACAGTGGTTGGGACCACTGATGTTACCTGATTAGGGTGAGGTGTTAATTTGTGCCTTTGGTTGTTCCGTTAGGCCGCGTGAAGTTCCGATTGCTTAAGAGGGTCTTGGGAGCCGTCGTATATCTTCATTCCAGGTGGGTACGGTTGCGATAAGTGCAACAAGTGCAGTAAGTGCATCTATCGTCATTAAAGTGCTCTTAATTTATCTAACAAAGTAGATGGACAGTTTAACCTTTCGCATAAATGTTTTATTCATCTAACAATTGAAGCGGCTACGGTCGCGGTGTTCACTACACGCCGATCTCGGCAAATCCGTTTCGGATGCTGCACGTACACAGGCGGATTGGCCTCCGCATGGGTGTACCTTTCCGGAGAAGTGGTCTCTTTTTGACCCGTGTACCTCACAAAGGTGTGGGTGCCGTGAGGACCTCTTCGCGCCCGCTGAAGATAGCACACCAGCATCGCGAAGAGGTTAAATGCATCAAAGAGGTGTTTGCGCACGAGGGGAGACTTTAGTCTCTCCGACAGGTACTCTGGGGTTGATGCCCAACTTAATTGATAAATCTGGGGTTGGTGCCCAGCTTAATTGTGTGCAGGGTTTTAGCGAAAGGTTCCGGTGTTTTCGGTTTGCTCCTTATTCCTTATTGTTATTAGACATCTACTTTGTTTGTCACTGACATTACCCACTCCGTGACAGGTGTTACGAGGTGCGTTAGTCGGGAGGGCGGTGAGACTGCGTCGCGAGGACCGTAGTCAGATACTTGGGTTTATTATCTCATTTCCTTTATGCTTTTCTCGTTAATTTGCTTGTGGATCGTATTAGTCGTGGACATGTATTACTTAGCGCTGTGGATGAGGTGTACATTTATACTTTGATGCTTTTAGTGATGTTTTCATACGCGGCATGTTTTCAAGATAAACCAAATGATTTCGAAAACGTTTTCCCAAAACGAAGTGCCGTGTGGGCACGGGGTTTGCAAACGTGGGTTTTATCCTTTCTAAACACTGATGCCGCTTTAGTATTCCGCTTCAAAAAAAAATGACAAGGTGTCGAGTGGACACCAGTCTTTTGAACATTAGTTAAACTACTGTACTCTGTTTGACGATGTATGTCTATTGTATGGTTGATGGTTGATGTATGTTGTTGTAAATGAGACGCCGTGGATATACAAAGGAGACTCTGTCCGTGGGCAGAGAGAATTTGTGTATGTGGCGGTCTGGCACGCACCAGGGATGAGGTTTAAGTTACCTTGTTGAGAAGAAAAAAAAATAATACACGCTATTTTCCGCTTTGATACACTCAAAAACCCCCGGGGGCGAGACAAGGTGGCTTACCGAAGTGGGTTGGTTTTTATCTCCAAGTTTGCGGACTTCTCTCTAATTCTATTATGATAGGATTTTGCATGCTAGTTTAAGTGATTCATTGGAACTTTGACTAGCACCCCCGTCATATGTTGCATGTGTAACCAGACCAATAGAGAACCTCAATCTGGGCTAGGTTCTTTTATGTTTTAGACATCCCACACAGTGCATTTCTTTCTGGACTTAGAGTTCCTCGCCTGGGGTATTGGGCCGAGTGGTCAGGACATCGTGGGACGTATGTTGCACTCGGGCCTGGGGGCCGAGTGGAGTCTGGTGGATAGAGCCAGTCGTTTGGTTCTGGCGGGAGCCGTTTGGGTAGACGGTGGTCCCGAGACGTTGTGTTTTGGAGTTGGTTGTCACTACAGTGGTAGTGGCAGTGGTGTACTAGTGACAGCAGGACCTTGAACCCAGAACCTTTTTGGGCGCACACATGATTTTAGCCAGCCAATGTTTTCTTCCAAGCCTCGCAGGGTCGCCTGAGTCTGTTCTTGTTTGATAGGACGAGAGCATTAGCTCTTCGAGGTTTGGACATAAAACTTGTTTGCAAATTGTTTTCCTAAAAAGACTAAAAATCATTAAAAAGATGGATTTCTCTCAGATCAAATGGCTTTCTGTAAAAAATGTCACTGTTTCTTATAAACTTATCCACCCGAGATGATTCGAGTGGTCTGGGTTCTAAGGGCTGATTTCTTTCTGGGGTCGAAAGCAAGTCGAAAGCAACGGGAGGCTACGCCTATAGCCTGTTCTTGTTTGATTGGGGTCGTAGGTATTAGTCTCCCGGGGTTTTCGGACTCTTCGCGGATCTGGCTATAGAGCATCTCCAGCCCGTGAGATTTGTAGGTTGAGATGGGTTCCCACTTTAACCGAGAGGGGCCGAATCCCTGAACGGTAAAGGATCGAGAACTTCGATAGGCTGAGCCTAGAGTCTGTTCTTGTTTGATTGGGGTTCTAGGCACCGGCCTAACGGGATTCTCGGACCTTTGCTGCGTCAGTAGGTTCTTCTCGCTTATGAGTGGGGAGTCGTTTTGGGAGCCGTTTGGAGTGACGGCGGTCCCAGCTGTGTTGTACCTTCTTTTAGTGGGTTAGTGTTGTGAGATCGAGTCGTGGAGTCTTTCTCCGACTGAGTTATGCTAGTTGAGCATTGAGTACCGATCTGTTTGATCGAGGATTATAACCTGCTGAGCCTGGCATTCTATGCCAGTTATGAGATACTTGAGATACTTGAGTTCGGTGGGGTCGCTCCCCTCGAGCTACGCCCCGGGTGCGATGATGATACCGAGCCTGATGAGGCTTGTGGTTGGACATTAGGATGACTACGTGAGAGTCGTGACTTTTAGCGAGAGTCCTGATTGAGTTTATACCTCTCCCAAGAGACGGGATGAGTTATTGGCATGTTTATTCTCCTAAGCGATTATGTTGGCTGCAGACAACATAATGCTATGGAATGGATGACATGTCTTAGACTTTCGCTGGATTGGGTCGTATGGTTGTTGTGTCCTGATGTTTGTTATTGTGCAGTGGATTACGATACCCATGAGACGTCGTGTTGGGAAGAGGGCACACCCCGCACTTGATGAGTACCCGAGCAGCGGGAGGCAGAGCTATCAGAGCCAAGCGAGACCCAGGAGTTATGGACCCAGATGGCACCGATGTTGGAGGCTGTCTGATGCCAGGAGGAAGCCATGTAATGTTTGATGCGCCTGTTGGAGCAGAGAGCACAGCTAGTTGCAGTACCGCTTGAGAATCCTCCAGCACCTCCTTCCTATGCAGTGACATATTCAGCTGTATCAGTGGCGCCGATGGAGCGGGCAGCCCCTCCGTGTCGACGAGTAGTGCCGAGGCACTGAGGTAGGGTGGATGGCGGATAGTAGACGAGCTTTGGGACATCATCGGGCGATCGAGCCAGTCCCGGCAGTCTGATCCACCCCGATTTGCAGGATTGAGCTTGGAGCCGTGGGAGGCTGAAAAATGGATAGCAGCAATGGAGAAGCATCGGGTGCACTTGGCTACGCACTTTTCGGAAAAGGACGCCGAGATTTGGTGGTGTCGAGTTCGTCCTGTTGGACCACCGGGAGCGCAGTTGTTGACTTGGAACCAGCTTCGTGCTTTGCTGCTCAGGGCCTTCTTCCTGCCAGTGTAAGCAGAAACTGGAAGGGGATCTTAGACGCCTGCAGCAGGGGAGTCGACCTCTTCAGGAGTATGTTCGCGAGTTTTGTGATTGTTGAGCAGTGTACCCCATCTCGTCCGAGATGAGGCCTAGAAGGTTGAGCTAGTTGAGAGAGGACTGCATCAGGATATTTATCACTTGGTGCAATTCTCGGCGAGCGCCGATGTTAGATGCAGCGATTGAGCAGGCTCGGTGGGTTGACTGAGGATCAGTGATCATGTCAGAGAGAGAGACGGAGCACCTGGGACCAGCTCCGGGGAGAGGCATCCAGTGCCGCCTGAGTTTGGACAGTCGAGTAGATCGAGACCCCCCAGGGGCCGCCACGATCCCAGCCTGAGGGTCGTGAGTCTCAGAGGAGACAGAGACCAGGAGGTTCTCCACAGCCGATGTATCAGCAGCAGCAGCGGGATGACTATGTCATTTGTGGTAGGCCGCATTCTGCGTCGCAGTGTGACCACAGGCAGAGGCGATGTTTTTCGTGTGGACAGTCGGGACATTTTCAGGCAGCATGCCCCCGAGCAGTGCTTACGGCAGTACCGCTTGCGACGGCACCCCCGCTACCTCCTCGGGATGAAGGAACTCCTCCGTTTACCGCCAGGCAGATAGGGACACGACGTTGGGGCAGACTGAGCGACGACCATCTACATCGAGGGGATGAGTCTGTACCGCCCGGTTGGAGGGCTCTACGGCAGTGGACCAGGTTGTCGCGGGCATGATTTCCTTACAGCAGTTTGAGTTGAGTGCTTTTGGCTTTCATGTCTGGACTGGAGGTAGAGTTGTTACCACGTGCACTAGAGGTACAGATTTCTGTTGGTGTTGTGCATGTGGGGGAGCCTTGTGGATTGTGTCCAGTACTGTTGAGACTTGGAATTATTACCGGCAGGTGTTACGATTCAGTGGCAGCTCCACGACTCAGATTGAGCACACAGGATGGACCAGTTGGTGCGGTATAGTGCAACTGCTGGTTGTGGAATGAGATCAGTTACCCTTCCGCGAGTTGGACTAGAGGAGTTCATTTTCACAGATCACAGGGGTATCCTTCCTGCAGCTGTGGCTTCAGCAGTTTGCGGCTTAGTGCTACTTTTGGATCGTTGGTGACGATTAGGACTAGAGGTTGTGTCCTTAGGGGTCACGGTTAGATCGTAGCTTTCGTTTTGTAGCCACGGCAGGAACGACTTCAACACTTCTCCCCCTTTTTCTCGTCTGTGTGCTAAAATTTTCGAACGGGTCGAAAACTTCGAAAGACTGCTCTAGAAATGGAGATGGTGCCCGAACCTGTTCTTGTTTGATTGGGGCAAGGGCACTGGTCCTTTCGGAATTTTCAGACTTTTCGTTAATTTCAGCCGTTTTCTAAATGGAGAGTTGGGGTTGACGACTTTCCTGCTGGTGGGGCCTTTTCCTTTCTTGCTGTTTGTGTTGGCGTAATTCGCGTAGTTTTGGACGAGTGGAGTTGGTCGTTCTTCCTTGTCCTTTGTCCTTTGGAACTCTTGAAGTTTCTCCAGATTTTTGACTCCTAGCAGTGTGGACTCGCTTCGCGGAGTGTGCGTAGCGACTGGGGAGCCGGAGATGGTCTTGATGGATACTTACCAGTGGCTTTGGAAACTCCCCTTTGAGCTGTGTTAGTTTCGAGGACGAAACTTTCTTTAGTGGGGGAGAGTGTGAGGTCCCGGAATCCCCCGCGTAGGGTTTGCTGGTTGTTGGGCAGCTTTTGGTGGCCGTTGGGAGTGTTTGTGCGCAAGTCGGGCCCGAGAAATGGATTTGTGGTGCAATTCGGGTTTTAGTTTGCATCACTGGAGGCCTGCATGATGTGTCGGTGGTGTTTGTGCGCAATTTGGACACAATTGTTGGACCTTGGGCTTAAAAGGAGATCCCGTGGGAATTGGTGGACCCGTCAAGTGTTTAGAAGTGGTTTCGCGCGACGAGGATGTCAAATTTGGGCTCCGGGCGAAGTTTGGATAAGAGATTACCTCTCAAGTTGCCTTCGTGAATTTTTAGAGTTGGAATTTGGCAAATCGGACTTCAGAATTGGACCCGGTGCGGAGAATCGGATCAAGTGGGCTATCCGCGGGCATTCGGCAAATTTTCGGATGAGAATTTGGAGAAATGGACATCGTTTTTGGATTCAGCGCGCGAAATCGTTGAGAATGGACTATTTACTTGTTTGGTTTGGAGCCCGGTTGAGTTGCATGTTTTTCAAGGCGGCGCGGCACGAACCCCTAGGTTGGCGGCATGCAAATCGAGGCGTGGCGCGCCGGGCTCGGGGGCGTACGGACGCACGTGGGCGCTGACGCACCTTCGCCGTGGGTCGCGCGGGGGCCGCCACGTGGCGGGCCCCCGTTGGCGCCCGCGCGAGCGCGGGGGCACGCGCGGGCGCGGGGGCACGCGTGCCTGTGTGGCGGGCGCGGGGGCACGCGCTCCCGTGTGGCGGGCGCGTGTCCCGCGCCTAGGGTGGTGCGGTGTAACGCGCCCGTGTGGCGGGCGCGTTGCCGCACGCCACCTGGCGCACGGGGCGCGTGCGTGGACCCGGTGCACGCGCCCCGGCCTCGTGGACCACCCGGCAGCTGGGCCCCCTCTTTGTGCGGTGCACCGTGGACCGGCAGCGTGGACCTTCTCTCTCTCTCTCTCATTCTTTTCTTCTTCTTCTTCCTCCCCCGCACGCCATTTTCTTCTTTTCTCTTCCTTTCTTCTCCAACCGAGCGTGAGAGAGCGAGAGGGAGGGAGTTGTGTGGGGTGCGGCGGCGCGCAGTGGACCTCGCGGAGCGCGCGAGGTGTTCCAAACGGGTCGGTTGGGCGGCGCGACGCGTCGAGGTTGGTCCCGCACTTGTTTTTACGGTGTTTTTGGCACAGTTTTAGATCATTCTTTTGGATAGTGTTTTGACCCTCTTGCTCTTATCTGTGTTAGGGATCGTGTTTTACTGCACCGTTTTGCGTGCGGTCCCCGACGGCGTGCACCGTTTTGCGTGCGGACTCCGTTTTGCCTGCGAATTTCGGCACCTGCACCGTTTTGTGTGCGGACTCCGTTTTGCGTGCGGACTCCGTCACCGTGCACCGTTTTGCGTGCGGACTCCGGCACCGTGCACCGTTTTGCATGCGGATTCCGTTTTGCGTGTGAATTTCGGCACCATGCACCGTTTTGCGTGCGGACTCCGGCACCATGCACCGTTTTGCGTGCGAACTCCGTTTTGCGCGCGGACTCCGGCACCATGCACCGTTTTGCGTGCGAACTCCGTTTTGCGCGTGGACTCCGGCACCGTGCACCGTTTTGCATGCGGACTCCGGCTCCGTGCACCGTTTTACGTGCTGACTCCGTTTTGCGTGCGGATTCCGACATCGTGGTTCGTTTTGAGTGCGGATCGCGTGGAGGCCAATTGCAAGTGTCTACGAGCAATTGGTGGCTTACCGAAGTGGGTTGGTTTTTATCTCCAAGTCTGCGGACTTCTCTCTAATTCTATTATGATAGGATTTTGCATGCTAGTTTAAGTGATTCATTGGAACTTTGACTAGCACCCCCGTCATATGTTGCATGTGTAACCAGACCAATAGAGAACCTCAATCTGGGCTAGGTTCTTTTATGTTATAGACATCCCACACAGTGCATTTCTTTCTGGACTTAGAGTTCCTCGCCCGGGGTATTGGGCCGAGTGGTCAGGACATCGTGGGACGTATGTTGCACTCGGGCCTGGGGGCCGAGTGGAGTCTGGTGGTTAGAGCCAGTCGTTTGGTTCTGGCGGGAGCCGTTTGGGTAGACGGTGGTCCCGAGACGTTGTGTTTTGGAGTTGGTTGTCACTACAGTGGTAGTGGCAGTGGTGTACTAGTGACAGCAGGACCTTGAACCCAGAACCTTTTTGGGCGCACACATGATTTTAGTCAGCCAATGTTTTCTTCCAAGCCTCGCAGGGTCGCCTGAGTCTGTTCTTGTTTGATAGGACGAGAGCATTAGCTCTTCGAGGTTTGGACATAAAACTTGTTTGCAAATTGTTTTCCTAAAAAGACTAAAAATCATTAAAAAGATGGATTTCTCTCAGATCAAATGGCTTTCTGTAATAAATGTCACTGTTTCTTATAAACTTATCCACCCGAGATGATTCGAGTAGTCTGGGTTCTAAGGGCTGATTTCTTTCTGGGGTCGAAAGCAAGTCGAAAGCAACGGGAGGCTACGCCTATAGCCTGTTCTTGTTTAATTGGGGTCGTAGGTATTAGTCTCCCGGGGTTTTCGGACTCTTCGTGGATCTGGCTGTAGAGCATCTCCAGCCCGTGAGATTTGTAGGTTGAGATGGGTTCCCACTTTAACCGAATGGGGCCGAATCCCTGAACGGTAAAGGATCGAGAACTTCGATAGGCTGAGCCTAGAGTCTGTTCTTGTTTGATTGGGGTTCTAGGCACCGGCCTAACGGGATTCTCGGACCTTTGCTGCGTCAGTAGGTTCTTCTCGCTTATGAGTGGGGAGTCGTTTTGGGAGCCGTTTGGAGTGACGGCGGTCCCAGCTGTGTTGTACCTTCTTTTAGTGGGTTAGTGTTGTGAGATCGAGTCGTGGAGTCTTTCTCCGACTGAGTTATGCTAGTTGAGCATTGAGTACCGATCTGTTTGATCGAGGATTATAGCCTGCTGAGCCTGGCATTCTATGCCAGTTATGAGATACTTGAGATACTTGAGTTCGGTGGGGTCGCTCCCCTCGAGCTACGCCCCGGGTGCGATGATGATACCGAGCCTGATGAGGCTTGTGGTTGGACATTAGGATGACTACGTGAGAGTCGTGACTTTTAGCGAGATTCCTGATTGAGTTTATACCTCTCCCAAGAGACGGGATGAGTGATTGGCATGTTTATTCTCCTGAGCGATTATGTTGGCTGCAGACAACATAATGCTATGGAATGGATGACATGTCTTAGACTTTCGCTGGATTGGGTCGTATGGTTGTTGTGTCCTGATGTTTGTTATTGTGCAGTGGATTACGATACCCCTGAGACGTCGTGTTGGGAAGAGGGCACACCCCGCACTTGATGAGTACCCGAGCAGCGGGAGGCAGAGCTATCAGAGCCAAGCGAGACCCAGGAGTTATGGACCCAGATGGCACCGATGTTGGAGGCTGTCTGATGCCAGGAGGAAGGCATGTAATGTTTGATGCGCCTGTTGGAGCAGAGAGCACAGCTAGTTGCAGTACCGCTTGAGAATCCTCCAGCACCTCCTGCCTATGCAGTGACATATTCAGCTGTATCAGTGGCGCCGATTGAGCGGGCAGCCCCGCCGTGTCGACGAGTAGTGCCGAGGCACTGAGGTAGGGTGGATGGCGGATAGTAGACGAGCTTTGGGACATCATCGGGCGATCGAGCCAGTCCCGGCAGTCTGATCCACCCCGATTTGCAGGATTGAGCTTGGAGCCGTGGGAGGATGAAAACTGGATAGCAGCAATGGAGAAGCATCGGGTGCACTTGGCTACGCACTTTTCGGAAAAGGACACTGAGATTTGGTGGCGTCGAGTTCGTCCTGTTGGACCTCCGGGAGCGCAGTTGTTTACTTGGAACCAGTTTCGTGCTTTGCTGCTCAGGGCCTTCTTCCTTGCAGTGTAAGCAGAAACTGGAAGGGGATCTTAGACGCCTGCAGCAGGGGAGTCGACCTCTTCAGGAGTATGTTCGCGAGTTTTGTGATTGTTGAGCAGAGTACCCCATCTCGTCCGAGATGAGGCCTAGAAGGTTGAGCTAGTTGAGAGAGGACTGCATCCGGATATTTATCACTTGGTGCAATTCTTGGCGAGCGCCGATGTTAGATGCAGCGATTGAGCAGGCTCGGTGGGTTGAACGAGGATCAGTGATCATGTCAGAGAGAGAGACGGAGCACCTGGGACCAGCTCAGGGGAGAGGCATCCAGTGCCGCCTGAATTTGGACAGTCGAGTAGATCGAGACCCCCCGGGGGCCGCCACGATCCCAGCCTGAGGGTCGTGAGTCTCAGAAGAGACAGAGACCAGGAGGTTCTCCACAGCCGATGTATCAGCAGCAGCAGCGGGATGACTATGTCATTTGTGGTAGGCCGCATTCTGCGTCGCAGTGTGACCACAGGCAGAGGCGATGTTTTTCGTGTGGACAGTCGGGACATTTTCAGGCAGCATGCCCCCGAGCAATGCTTACGGCAGTACCGCTTGCGACGGCACCCCCGCTACCTCCTCCGGATGAAGGAACTCCTCCGTTTACCGCCAGGCAGATAGGGACACGACGTTGGGGAAGACTGAGCGACGACCATCTACATCGAGGGGATGAGTCTGTACCGCCCGGTTGGAGGGCGCTACGGCAGTGGACCAGGTTGTCGCGGGCATGATTTCCTTACAGCAGTTTGAGTTGAGTGCTTTTGGCTTTCATGTCTGAACTGGAGGTAGAGTTGTTACCACGTGCACTAGAGGTACAGATTTCTGTTGGTGTTGTGCATGTGGGGGAGCCTTGTGGATTGTGTCCAGTACTGTTGAGACTTGGAATTATTACCGGCAGGTGTTACGATTCAGTGGCAGCTCCACGACTCAGATTGAGCACACAGGATGGACCAGTTGGTGCGGTATAGTGCAACTGCTGGTTGTGGAATGAGATCAGTTACCCTTCCGCGAGTTGGACTACAGGAGTTCATTTTCACATATCACCGGGGTATCCTTCCTGCAGCTGTGGCTTCAGCGGTTTGCGGCTTAGTGCTACTTTTGGATCGTTGGTGACGATTAGGACTAGAGGTTGTGTCCTTAGGGGTCACGGTTAGATCGTAGCTTTCGTTTTGTAGCCACGGCAGGAACGACTTCAACACTTCTCCCCCTTTTTCTCGTCTGTGTGCTAAAATTTTCGAACGGGTCGAAAACTTCGAAAGACTGCTCCAGAAATGGAGATGGTGCCCGAACCTATTCTTGTTTGATTGGGGCAAGGGCACTGGTCCTTTCGGAATTTTCGAACTTTTCGTTAATTTCAGCCATTTTCTAAATGTAGAGTTGGGGTTGACGACTTTCCTGCTGGTGGGGCCTTTTCCTTTCTTGCTGTTTGTGTTGGCGTAATTCGCGTAGTTTTGGACGAGTGGAGTTGGTCGTTCTTCCTTGTCCTTTGTCCTTCGGAACTCTTGAAGTTTTTCTAGATTTTTGACTCCTAGCCGTGTGGACTCGCTTCGCGGAGTGTGCGTAGCGACTGGGGAGCCGGAGATGGTCTTGATGGATACTTACCAGTGGCTTTGGAAACTCCCCTTTGAGCCGTGTTTGTTTCGAGGACGAAACTTTCTTTAGTGGGGGAGAGTGTGAGGTCCCGGAATCCCCCGCGTAGGGTTTGCTGGTTGTTGGGCAGCTTTTGGTGGCCGTTGGGAGTGTTTGTGCGCATGTCGGGCCCGAGAAATGGATTTGTGGTGCAATTCGGGTTTTAGTTTGTATCACTGGAGGCCTGCGTGATGTGTCGGTGGTGTTTGTGCGTAATTTGGACACAATTGTTGGACCTTGGGCTTAAAAGGAGATCCCGTGGGAATTGGAGGACCCGTCAAGTGTTTAGAAGTGGTTTCGCGCGACGAGGATGTCAAATTTGGGCTCCGAGCGAAGTTTGGATAAGAGATTACCTCTCCAGTTGCCTGCGTGAATTTTTAGAGTTGGAATTTGGCAAATCGGACTTCAGAATTGGACCCGGCGCGGAGAATCGGATCAAGTGGGCTATCCGGGGGCATTCGGCAAATTTTCGGATGAGAATTTGGAGAAATGGACATCGTTTTTGGATTCAGCGCGCGAAATCGTTGAGAATGGCCTATTTACTTGTTTGGTTTGGAGCCCGGTTGAGTTGCACGTTTTTCGAGGCGGCGCGGCACGAACCCCTAGGTTGGCGGCACGCAAATCGAGGCGTGGCGCGCGGGGCTCGGGGGCGTACGGACGCACGTGGGCGCTGACGCACCTTCGGCGTGGGTCGCGCGGGGGCCGCCACGTGGCGGGCCCCCGTTGGCGCCCGCGCGGGCGCGGGGGCACGCGCGCCCGTGTGGCGGGCGCGTGTCCCGCGCCTGGGGTGGTGCCGTGTAATGCGCCCGTGTGGCGGGCGCGTTGCCGCACGCCACCTGGCGCACGGGGCACGTGCGTGGACCCGGTGCACGCGCCCCGGCCTCGTGGACCACCCGGCAGCTGGGCCCCCTCTTTGTGCGGTGCACCGTGGACCGGCAGCGTGGACCTTCTCTCTCTCTCTCCTTCTTTTCTTCTTCTTCTTCCTCCCCCGCACGCCATTTTCTTCTCTTCTCTTCCTTTCTTCTCCAACCGAGCGTGAGAGAGTGAGAGGGAGGGAGTTGTGTGGGGTGCGGCGGCGCGCAGTGGACCTCGCGGAGCGCGCGTGGTGTTCCAAACGGGTCGGTTGGGCGGCGCGACGCGTCGAGGTAGGTCCCGCACTTGTTTTTACGGTGTTTTTGGCACAGTTTTAGAGCATTCTTTTGGATAGTGTTTTGACCCTCTTGCTCTTATCTGTGTTAGGGATCGTGTTTTACTGCACCGTTTTGCGTGCGGTCCCCGACGGCGTGCACCGTTTTGCGTGCGGACTCCGTTTTGCGTGCGGATTTCGGCACCGTGCACCGTTTTGTGTGCGGACTCCGTTTTGCGTGCGGACTCCCTCACCGTGCACCGTTTTGCGTGCGGACTCCGGCACCGTGCACCGTTTTGCGTGCGGACTCCGTTTTGCGCGCGGATTTCGGCACCGTGCACCGTTTTGCGTGCGGACTCCGGCACCGTGCACCGTTTTGCATGCGGACTCCGTTTTGGGTGCAGACTCCGGCACCGTGCGCCGTTTTGCGTGCGGACTCCGGCACCGTGCACCGTTTTGCGTGCTGACTCCGTTTTGCATGCGGATTCCGGCATCGTGCTTCGTTTTGAGTGCGGATCGCGTGGAGGCCAATTGCAAGTGTCTACGAGCAATTGGTGGCTTACCGAAGTGGGTTGGTTTTTATCTCCAAGTCTGCGGACTTCTCTCTAATTCTATTATGATAGGATTTTGCATGCTAGTTTAAGTGATTCATTGGAACTTTGACTAGCACCCCCGTCATATGTTGCATGTGTAACCAGACCAATAGAGAACCTCAATCTGGGCTAGGTTCTTTTATGTTTTAGACATCCCACACAGTGCATTTCTTTCTGGACTTAGAGTTCCTCGCCCGGGGTATTGGGCCGAGTGGTCAGGACATCGTGGGACGTATGTTGCACTCGTGCCTGGGGCCCGAGTGGAGTCTAGTGGTTAGAGCCAGTCGTTTGGTTCTGGCGGGAGCCGTTTGGGTAGACGGTGGTCCCGAGACGTTGTGTTTTGGAGTTGGTTGTCACTACAGTGGTAGTGGCAGTGGCGTACTAGTGACAGCAGGACCTTGAACCCAGAACCTTTTTGGGCGCACACATGATTTTAGTCAGCCAATGTTTTCTTCCAAGCCTCGCAGGGTCGCCTGAGTCTGTTCTTGTTTGATAGGACGAGAGCATTAGCTCTTCGAGGTTTGGACATAAAACTTGTTTGCAAATTGTTTTCCTAAAAAGACTAAAAATCATTAAAAAGATGGATTTCTCTCAGATCAAATGGCTTTCTGTAATAAATGTCACTGTTTCTTATAAACTTATCCACCCGAGATGATTCGAGTGGTCTGGGTTCTAAGGGCTGATTTCTTTCTGGGGTCGAAAGCAAGTCGAAAGCAACGGGAGGCTACGCCTATAGCCTGTTCTTGTTTGATTGGGGTCGTAGGTATTAGTCTCCCGGGGTTTTCGGACTCTTCGTGGATCTGGCTGTAGAGCATCTCCAGCCCGTGAGATTTGTAGGTTGAGATGGGTTCCCACTTTAACTGAGAGGGGCCGAATCCCTGAATGGTAAAGGATCGAGAACTTCGATAGGCTGAGCCTAGAGTCTGTTCTTGTTTGATTGGGGTTCTAGGCACCGGCCTAACGGGATTCTCGGACCTTTGCTGCGTCAGTAGGTTCTTCTCGCTTATGAGTGGGGAGTCGTTTTGGGAGCCGTTTGGAGTGACGGCGGTCCCAGCTGTGTTGTACCTTCTTTTAGTGGGTTAGTGTTGTGAGATCGAGTCGTGGAGTCTTTCTCCGACTGAGTTATGCTAGTTGAGCATTGAGTACCGATCTGTTTGATCGAGGATTATAGCCTGCTGAGCCTGGCATTCTATGCCAGTTATGAGATACTTGAGATACTTGAGTTCGGTGGGGTCGCTCCCCTCGAGCTACGCCCCGGGTGCGATGATGATACCGAGCCTGACGAGGCTGCGATGATGCGACTAGTTGATATACTAGAGTTCGCTTGAGATTGAGATAGTCCATGTGGGACTCCCTACGTAAGACCAAGTCATGTTTGGGCGTAGTGGCAGTAGGTTTGGCGCAGGCTTGACTGGACCCTATGTGGCAGTCACTGAGATTTGGGTTTTGAGAGCACCTTGTGTGCGAGTGGTGTATTGCTTGCTCTTAGATGAGTATTCCTTTGAGCAGGGTACTTGAGGCATCTAGTAGTGAGTGGTTGCATACCATCATCTGTGTTTTTCCCCTTGAGCATAGTAGATAGAGGCATGATAGCTGTTGATTCTTATCCAGCTTTGTTTTCCTATCCCAGTCTTTTTCTCTTATCTTGCCTCTAGTAGACTTAGTGGGCAGACCGTGGGTCGTGGAGACGGCACCCACTGAGAACTACTGTAGGATGTAGTTCTCACACCCTCTGTCGGTGACAGGTTGCTGAGGCTTTCCTTCCGTCCCTGCCCGAGCTGGCTTGACGGACCGAGGACAGGGAGTTGCGTGATAGTTCCCTACCAGCATAGTTCCTTAGAGTGTGGTAGATGTACCCTTTTTATATATTGAGAGTTTCTTATTGATAGACCTTTGTTGTGAGGTATAGAGTTGTATTTTATTTTACAGTTTGAGAGACTAATGTAGTGAGGATATGGTTGTATTGAGAGCTTGTACACTGATGTATTATTGGAGATATCTCCCTTTTGGGTTTTGTATCAGAGGACTTTTCATACGATCGTATTTGGGAGATGGATATTGTATTATTTTCAGTTGTACAGTGATTGGATTTCAGTTTTCCTGCAGCTTTTACTTTCAGCTCTGATATATGTGTACTGTAGTTGATTCTTCTTGCAGGTTAGTCGCTTCGTCTATACGGGGTTTTCGTATGGGCGGCGGATCTGTTGGCGAGCCCGGGTCGCAGTTTCGACGCCGGGGCGTGACAAAATTAGTCAAAGGGTTAGATCTAACGGTAGAAAACTTACAAGCACCAATTACTTTGTACTTTTACAAGCACAGTAGCCGGACTCTCTCTCTCTCTCTCTCTCTCTCTCTCTCTCTCTCTCTCTCTCTATATATATATATATATATATATATATATATATATATGTCTCATGTGCTTTCGAAAGTACGAAGGCCTCCGTGCTTGTAAGTTATCGATGATGAGATATCTGATTCAACGATTAGCTTCCTTAGGCATGAGCTACGTTATTAGAACTATTTAGAAACTAAATTTCATAATCTTTTGATATCATTTACCAAGTGATCAAAGAGTCTCAAAAATTACTATTTTAACGGTCGATGTGGCACGCTTGTAAGTTCAATGGTGTAGAACAATCCAAATTAGGTGAAATTTTAATAGAAAATTCTACTTAATATCAGAGTATGATCAATACTTTCGATTTGAAATTTGAATCTTTTATCACTATTTTTTTTGAAATTTTTAGTTTCAACTGTACATTTTGGGGCTACTTGTTCACTAGACAAAAGAAGTAAAAAAATTATGAATTTTGATTTCTAGATAGTTCTAACATTAAAGATCAAGTCTAACTTACAAACACGGAAGCCTCCGTACTTTCGAAAGCATAGGAGCCTAGCTTAGGCTACTATGCTATCGATAGTTCCAAGTAATTGTTGCAATTAGGTTTTTAGCCCTTGGATTAAGGGATATGCGGTTAGGATGATAGTGGTCTCCTAGGGCTTAGTGGGCGGTTGGTGGAATAGTATGATCTGAGTGAAAATGGTCAAAAGGATAGATCTAACGGCGGAAAACTTGGTAGCACCAAATGCTTGGTGCTATTGATAGCTACTATCCTTTTAGGAGGACAAAAGCCCTTCGTCCTTCTAAGTTGTTTCTTGTTTGAGATGATAGGAATTTAGAATCGATAATCGGAACCGTTAAAGTTGATCTTGAGTATTTAAAGCGCCTAGAAACTAAATTTCATAAATTCTAAAAATTATTTATGTAGTGATCAATGGATTACAAAATCGATAGTTTTTTACGGCCTATATGAGCCAGTTGCTTGTTAAACGGTGTAGAGCAATTCAAACCGTATGAATTTTTGATAGAAAATTCTTTATACTATTTAGATAACGTTTAATAACTTTGATCATGAATTTAGAAAGTCTAACATATATTTCCACAAGGTTATTCGTTTTTTACTGTTCATTTTTCGAATCTTCGATGAATTCGATAACGATTTTTAAAATTTATGAAATTTAGTTTCTAAATGCTTTAAATACTCGACATTAACTTTAACGGTTCCGATCATCAAGTCGAAATTCCTATCATGTAAAACGACTTAGGTGGACGAAAGCCTCTGTCTTCCTTAAATGATAGTAGTTGGACTCTATATATATATATATATATATATATATATATATATATATATATATATATATATATATATAGAGAGAGAGAGAGAGAGAGAGAGAGAGAGAGAGAGAGAGAGAGAGAGAGAGTTGAGCTGGAATGCTATCAGTAACCTTCAATGATGGAGCTTCCAAATCGACGATCGGCACCGTTGAATATGATCTAAACCATTGGAAGTATCTAGAAATCAAATTTCAAATCTTTTCGGCATTATTTGACATAATGATCAAAGAGTTGCAAAATTTATAATTTTAATGATAGATATGAGCCTTTTGCTCATT
>CM055064.1:11001997-11032866 GCA_029204045.2 Tillandsia leiboldiana
GGGTTTTGATTTTCATTTTGAACCAAAAGTGTCCTAAAGTGGGGATTCCAACTACCCTAAAGTGGGGAGAAGGTTTTTTTTTATATTTTTGGCAAAGTTATATATGACAAATTATATAGGATTATCGTTTGCGTTTGTTTCGGGTATAAGCGAGAACGGTTTATTTCAAGAATAGATATAAATTCAGAAATAAGTATTAACTAATATAATTTTATATTTGAATAAGAATTAGAGTTATAACAGGTATAAGAAGAATTATGTTTGGTTTGATAAAGTGAAATAAGAAGAATAAAGGAAAGAAAATTGTTTTAATTTAAAAAAATTACTATTTAAAAAATTACTATTTAAAAAATTTATTTTTAAAAAATTTAATTATAATTTATATTATTTAAATTTAGCTTTTGTATATAAAAAAAATAATTTATTAAAAAAAATTATAATTTAAAAAATTATAATTTTTTAAAAATTCAAAATTTTTATATAAAAATATGTATAAATTTTAAATTTTTTTAAAAAACTAATTTTTTAATTTCTTAAAAATTACAAATAAAAATTTAAATTTTTTTATATATTTTAAAATTTTAAAATTAATAAATTTTAAAAATTTAAAAATTTAAAAATTTATTAAAAATTTAAATTAAAAGTTATAAAATTTAAAAATTCTCTAAATTTAAAAATTTATAAATGTAAAAAAATTAAAATTTAAATTGTCTTGAAAAATTGCAAAAGAGTTCGCAAAAAATTTTAATTTTAAAATTTGTATAAATTTAAAAATTTCTATAAAAAATTTGAATAAATTTTAAAAATTTTAAATTTTAAAATTTATTAAAAATTAAAGTTAAAAATTTTAAAATTTATAAAATAAAAAAATAATAAATTTAAAATTTTGGAAATTTAAATATTTTAAAATTTTAAAAAAATTAATTTAGAAAAGAAAGAAAAAAAGGGTGGGGGGAACCCCCTCTCCTCTTCTTTAACGGGCTATTCCAGGCCCCGGGTTATTCCAGAATTACCTGAAACAATCCGTTAAGGGCGGAGCCAACCTTTTACCCTTATTTTGTTGGTTGTGTTTGGACAGACCCCTTATCCCTCCTTTTTGTAAAAAATAATTATTCTTGTACTTGCGTAAAATTTGAAGAATAATGATTTTGAAATTGTTATTCCATTCAAAATAATTATAGCTTAACTATGACTGAGTACAGTCTAGCTCTCTTCTAATGTAGTGATTAAGTCATACTACTTAAATAGTTTGTAAACTTTTTTTTCCTTAGAAAGTGAACATTTTCTGAACGGTTGAATTAAAAACATGAGACGAATGGAGGGCCAATGGGTTTGTTATTTGCAGATGTATGGAGGCACAAGGTGGAGACGCTAAATTTTTTCTCTCTTAAAGGGTTGTTCATATGTTCAATTTAAAGTTGGGGACTAAAGTGAAACTTCGACAAAACAAAAAGTAAAAAGAGGCTTGTTCAACTGTAGGAGCCAACGGAAGAAGGTTTGTTCAACTATGGAAGATTAAAATTTTTCTAACAACTAAAATTTTTGAGTGGCTTGCGTTGAAGTAAAATATTTTAAAAATAGATAATCTACTAAAAATATGTTGGTAAGGAGAGCCGACGTATGTCTTTTGTACGGAAGAATCCGAGACGGTTGATCATTTTTTGGTGGGTTGTTTTTTTTTAGATCTCTGTTGGAAGGTGTACTAACTAATAAACGGTTTTCACGTAATTGTACGAAAGTAAACTCAAGGAGGAACTTTGAGAAGAAGAGAGTTAACGACTATAGTCATATTCGGGTGGATTATCTAATTGGAACAAAACAGAAAAATCTTCGAGAACAAAAAGCGTATCTTAAAACAGTTGATGGCAGATATTCATTTTTGTGTCTAAGTAAGTTGGCAAGTTTTTGTTTCTGATTTTATTTTTTTTGTTGTTTATTTTTGGTTTCGAGGCCAAATTACTTCATCTTGTAATAAAATTTATTTCCTAATTAAATAAAGTGGTAGAATATTATCATTTTCTCTCTCTCTCTCTCTCTCTCAAAAAAAAAAGAAAAAAAAAAAGAAAAAAAAAAAGAAAAAAAAAATAGAAGGGTAAAAGAGGCTAGAATTAATGGATTATCTACCTAGAGAGTGAAATTTCAGTGTTTCGTGATTGCATTGTTAGAGATAATGCTAATTAGTTAGAATTAGATTATCTAAGATATTTGGTTGGTTAAATTTTGATAAAGATAAATCTAATTAGATAAGATATCTAATTGGAATAGGATTTTGTATAACAATCTATAAATAGGTAGGTCGGGCTATTATAATTAAATGAAGCCGGAGTCGCCTTAATTAATTAGTGAGGCCAAAGAAAGACGTGTGGGCATGAAGTTATTTTTTCAATAAAGGCAAGTTTAGTTTGCTTTCACCAAAACGTACCAGATTCTTTATCTCTTCTCTTTTCCATTCTATTTTTGTGGAGATTCCTATATACCATAACAAGTATATAGAAAATATTTGGAGGCCCATCACCGTAACAAGTGGTATCAGAGCTTTGTTTTCAAGAGAAGAAGATACCGATGGCATTTAACAGTGCCAATGGAGTTGCACATGGATTCCCAATATTCAAAGGAGACAATTATAATTTTTGGTGCGTGAAGATGCGGACGTTGCTGCGATCCCAAAATCTATGGGATTTTGTTGAAAAATGATGTAAGGAAGAAACGGGAGAGAATCTGAAAAAAGATGCGAAGGCGTTTTTCTTTATTCAACAATCTATTGACGACTCAATATTTTTCCACATTGCCGGCGCTACCCGATCGAAAGAAGCATGGGATATATTACAAAAGGAATACCAAGGTAACGAAAAGGTACTCAGAATTAAAATTCAAACTTTTAAAAGAAAATTTGAGATTTTATTTATGGAAGAAAAAGAAAATATTCATACCTTTTATTCTAGAGTTATGGAATTAGTTATCTTAATGCGTACCTATGGTGAACAAATTTCTGATCAAACAGTAGTTGAAAAAATTTTAAGAAGTTTGACGAAAAAATACGGTGATGTAGTTTCTGCTATAGAAGAAGCAAAAGATTTATCTAAATTGTCTTGTAGCGAACTTCTTGGTTCTCTCTTAGCACATGAGGAACGAAAAGATAGAATAGAAAATTTTTCTGAGCATGCTTTTCAAAGCAAATCGAAAGGCAATGAAAAAGATAAAGCAGATATTTCTAATCGCCAAGCTTCAGCATCTGGAGACCATGGTAGAGGTCGTGGTCGTGGTCGTGGTCGTGGTAGAGGTCGCGGCGGTAGATCGGGTGGATACAATAACAGAAACGGTGAAGGATCAAGTAATCAAAATCAGAGAACCTACAGAGGTAATGATCAGCCCTATAATTATAAAAATATTCAATGTTATTATTGTAAGAAATTTGGCCATATCGAGCGATTTTGTCGATTGAAACAACAAAACACTAATTTTGCTCAAGGAAATAATGAAAACGATAATGTACTTTTTGCATGTCGTTCATCAGAAAAAGCTGCTAACAGTATTTGGTATGTCGATAGTGGTTGTAGCAGTCACATAACAGGAAAAGAAGAGAACTTTATTAATTTGGATAAATCTGTTAAAGGCCGAGTGACGATGGGTGATGGCTATGTTCAGGACGTGAATGGAAGAGGTACAATTGAGGCAAATATTTCAGGAATTCAAAAAATAAATAATGTTTTATATGTTCCTGGTTTGAATTCCAATCTTTTTAGTGTGGGCCAATTTTTGAAAGAAGGTTATTCGCTTATTTTTGAAGATTTTAAGTGCACTATTTATAAAGATAAATATAAAAGGGATTTATTTTTTGAAGTTCCGATGACAGAAAATAAAGTTTTTCCTGTTCATGTTGCAATGAAAGTAGTGCTAGATGATGATTGGTTATGGCACTATAGATATGGTCATTTGAGTTTTAAGGGGCTTGATTTATTACATAAAAAGAATATGGTTGATGGTTTGCCTTTGGTGCATAATAATGGTTCTGTATGTGAAAGTTGTGTGTTAGGAAAGCATCACAGAGACTCTTTTCCAAGAAACAGCAATTGGAGAGCCAAAGAACCACTAGAATTGATACATGCTGATGTTTGTGGGCCGATGCAGACACCGTCGCTCAGCAGCAATTATTATTTTGTGGTTTTCGTGGATGACTTGGATTTATTTTATTAAAAATAAATCCGATGCTTTTGATGCTTTTCGAAAATTTTAAAACTTGGTCGAAAACGAATCCGGTTATTATATTAAGACTCTCCGTACAAATCGAGGGGGAGAATTTATTTCTAATAAATTTGAAAATTTTTGTGAATCAAATGGTATTCGCAGGCAGTTGACAACCAGTTACACGCCTCAACAGAATGGCGTTGTTGAGCGCAAAAATCGAAGTTTGGTAGAGATGGCAAAAAGTATGTTGAAAGCGAAAGGACTTCCAAATAAATTTTGGGCAGAAGCGGTATCTACTGCAGCATACATTCTTAATAGAAGCCCAACTTTGGCCCTGGATAATATTACACCTTATGAAGCATGGACAGGTTGGAAACCGAAGGTAAAGCATTTTAAAATTTTTGGATCGGTTTCTTTTGTTCATATTCCATCTCAAAATAGGCAAAAATTGGATAATAATAGTAGCAAGTGTATTTTTGTGGGCTATAGCGAAAGAAGTAAAGCCTATCGATTTTATAATCCTGTTACTAACTCCTTAATTATAAGTCGTGATGCTATATTTGATGAACAAAAAGGTTGGGATTGGAGTGTAAAAGTAAAGGATAATCTGTGATGATCCGGACTTCCACAGAGACTGTTGTAGCATTAACAGTGATTATAGGAAGCTTACACGGTATATTGGAGCCTATTGTATCGAAATCGGACCCCAGAAATGGACCCGGCGCGAAAATCGGATCAAGTGGGCTTTTCCGGGGGCTTTCGGCAAAATTTCGGATGAGAATTTGGAGAAATGGACGGCGGATTTGGACTCAGCGCGCGAAAACGATCAAAATGGTGTATTCACTTATTTTTTTCGGCGCCAAAGTTACTGTTCACCGGAACAGTAACTCCGCCCGCCGGAATTACTGTTCCGGCGACCGGCGGCAGGCGGTAGGCGGCAGGCGGCGACGCACGGCGGAGCAGGGCAGCGCAGGGGCGGAGAAGGGCCGCGGGCAGGCGCGGGCAGGCGCAGGCGGGCGCGGGCAGGCGCGGGCAGGCACGCAGGCGGCAGGGTCCACAGGCAAAGCGTGCACCGGGAGCACCGAGAACGGCGTTTGCCACGTGGCATCCCCTGATTGGCTGGACGGCGTCAAATGAGGCGGCGGCGGCTGTGACACGTGGCGGCTCCTGATTGGTGGACAGTTTCCGGAAGACCCGGCGCGTGGACCGGCCGCGTGCGCCGCGTGAACCACGTGGGGACACGTGGCACCATCTCAGTGGCGGGCTCACGCCGCCCACGTGCGCGAGGTGTGCGGAGCGTTGACCGCGGGGGACACGTGGCGCATTCTTGTGATTTCGGGCGCGCACAGTAACGGGCCGGCCCGTTACTGTAGCCGCCCGAAATATTCGGGCGCCCGATTTTGGGTCCCAAAAGCCCATTTGACTTCTTTTCCTTTGTGGGCCTATAAATAGGCCCTCTTGCTTGGGCTTTTTCACCCTTTTCCCGAACTCTCTTGCCCTTGGACCCTTTAGCAAAGTTGGAGATCCTCGTGTTTCGCATCTTCTGGCAGAGGCTCGGAATTTTTGGAGGCCGCGGCATCGACGACTTCGGCATCGTAGCGCAGAGCGACGTTTTTTTCATCGGAGGCCCGTTATCGTCGGAGTTCAGTCGGAAAATTCCTGTGCTCTAACCAGGAGGAATTTTTGAGCGATTTCTGCGGTAGCGCGATCCTAAGAGGTAAGGCTTCATTTTCCATGTTGATCGCTTCACCTCGTTTCTCACTTTTGCCACGTTTTACGAGGCATATCTAAGCCCCTGTTTTGCTAGTGGAGTTTTTGGACAGCAGCCCCTTGTCGGATTTTTATCTTCGCAACCGGACATCGAAATTCAACGATTAAGGACTCTATCGACATCTACGCTTCGCGAGGATCGCCGTCGTATTTTTATTGGAATTTTTGGAATTTACCTCAAAGGTGATAATAATGCTTCTTTTGGACAGAAATTTCAGCAAAACTGTACACATGGAATTTTGTATTGTTTGTGATGTTTGGGCTATATCTTTGTACCCAGGAGGAGTTTTTGGGTGTTTTTAGGCCCGTAGGAATCGTGGGAATCTGAGGATTTATCCCCGTGCAGTTTCAGCTTATTTGGATCTTGGTTTAACGCGCGCTACAGGTGGGTGACCTTGTCTTCAAGATTGATGGACTGGATATTAATTCTATTATAGTAGGATTATGCATGATTGTGAGTTTAATTGGATAGCATGCTAGAATGTGAGTATAGATATTCCTGGACATAGTGTTATACTCGCCCGGATAGTGGGCCGAGTGGTCGGGATTCTTTTTAGTGTGGGATTCATGTTACACTCGTGCCTGAGAGCAGAGTGGAGTCTGGTAGTTGTACTTGGTCGTTTATCTGTGGTAGGAGCCGTTTGGGTAAACGGGAGTCCCGAGATGTCTTGTTTCCTTGTTTTACTTGTCGCCACTGTGTTAGTGGCAGTTGCATATCGGTGTTAGTAGGACCTAGGACCCAGACAGATTTTAGACACACATGATTTCTATAAACTAATGTTTTCTTCCAAATTTCGAGGGGTCGCCGGAGTCTGTTCTTGTTTGATTTGGGTGAAGGTAATAGCCCTTCGGAGTTTGGAAAATAAGACTTATTTAAACAGATTTTCTTGAAAGAACTAAAATATATTAATTTGGGTTTCTCAGATTAAAATAATATTCAGTAACAACTGTCATCTTTTTATTACAACTTCCTCACCCGAGAGAGTTTGGGTGATCTGGGTTCTAGGGGCCGTTCCTCTTCGGGACGAAAGCTACGGGGGCTGTGCCTGGAACCTGTTCTTGTTTGATAGGGTTGTAGGTGTTGGTCTCCCGGAACTTTCGGACCCTGGTTAGTGTCTTCCGCATGTTGTACCAAGGTTTTCGCGTTCCCGAACTGTAAGGAGGTCGGGAACCTTGATGGGCGGAGCCTGGAGTCTGTTCTTGTTTGATTGGGGTTTTAGGCGCCGACTTATCGGGGTTTTCGAACCCTTATGGTGTCGGTCCTTTCTGTGTTATCTATGAGTTTGGGTTCTATGTGGGAGCCGTTGGGTTGACGGTGGTCCTGGCTGTGAGTATTTCCAGTCAGTGAGTTAGAGATAAGATGTCAGTTACTGTCGTTCTTGTTGATCATGGATTTGGACTATAGCCTGCATGACCCATTTGAGCTCGACAGAGATGCGCGGATACTTTCCTCGGTGGGGTCGCGCCCCTCGAGTGCCACTCCGGAGTTGGGCCTGTTACTTGCTATCGCGACTTGTCGACGCAGTCCCTCTGACTGTGCCAGCTTTGGCAGTCACAGACACCCTACGGTAGACCCGTCCTTTTGTGGATGTGCGGCAGTAGGTGGGCGCAGGTTTGACTGGACCCTTTGTGGCAGTCAGTGTAGATTGGGCGACTATACTTCAGTGTTAGTAGATGCATCATGTTTCCATCTGTTCTACTTTTTGAGCATTTAGATAAAGGCATAGTAGCTGTAGAGTTTATTTTTCCAGCTCTTTCCTTTCAGTACTGCATTTGTTACTTTATGCCTCTAGTAGACTTAGTGGGCAGACCGTCGGGCTTGTTGGCGGCACCCACTGAGAACTACTGTGGGATGTAGTTCTCACACCCGTCGCGGTGTATTTTTCCCCAGGGCCTTCTACTCTTGTTCCTGTTACTCCTGTTGCTGATCCGGCTGATCGAGGTAAGGGAGTCACGAGATAGATCCCTACCAGTTGTCGTCCAGAGAGTGGTTGTACCCCCTTACTATTTTGAGATTTACATTTTGAGAGACCTTTGTAGTGAGGTTCACTTGTACGTTTTCTTTTATAGTTGAGAGACTTTGTACTTTTGTGAGGACTTGAGTTGTATTATTTTATTTCAGTAGTGTACTTTCCAGCTCTGATATCAGTATAGCTATAGTCTCATTCTTTTTGCAGGTTAGACGCTTCGTCCATACGGGGTTTTCCGTATGGGCGGCGGATCTGTTGGCGGGCCCGGGTCGCAGATTCGACCCGGGGCGTGACATAATCCACTTCCGATGTTAGGAGATGAAACTACTATTGAGAATAAGAACAATGGTGGGAATATTATAAGTACTGAAACAACACCACATGCTTCACCACGAATTTCTCCAGGAACTTCGTCTGAGATAACACCGAGAAAGGTAAAATTGCTTAGTGAAATATATGAGCAGTGCATGTACACACAATGTGGAGAACCACAAACTTTCGAGGAAGCGACAAAATCTGATGATTGGTGTAAAGCTATGAATGAAGAAATTACAGCGCTAGAGAAAAATAATACATGGGAGCTTGTTGAACCATCCACAGAAAAAGAAGTTATCGGGCTGAAATGGATATACAAGACAAAATATAAACCAGAT
The DNA here is from genome assembly GCA_029204045.2 of Tillandsia leiboldiana. NCBI lineage: Eukaryota > Viridiplantae > Streptophyta > Magnoliopsida > Poales > Bromeliaceae > Tillandsia > Tillandsia leiboldiana. Next base: position 11,010,576 of record CM055064.1, read on the forward strand.
GGATCGATCCAGAAATTAAAAGCACGTTTAGTTGCAAAAGGTTACTTACAGCAAGCAGGTATTGATTTTAATGAAACATTTGCACTCGTAGCTAGATTTGATACTATCCGAACTGTTTTGGCTTTGTCTGCACAAAATAAATGGAAAGTTTTTCAATTTGATGTTAAATCAGCTTTTCTTAATGAATTTTTGGATGAAGAAGTTTTTGTTGAGCAGCTGCAGGGCTACAAAATTAAAGGACAAGAAGATAAAGTCTACAGACTGCGAAAGGCGTTATATGGAGTAAAACAGGCACCAAGAGCCTGGTATAGTCGGATCGATTCACACTTTATTCAAAACGAATTTTCTAGAAGTGAAAGTGAACCCACACTTTATATCAAATCTCGAGGTATGGAGATTTTGATTGTTTGCCTTTATGTTGATGACTTGATTTACACTGGAAACAGTACAGATTTGATCAATGATTTTAAGAAAAATATGATGATTGAATTTGAGATGATTGATCTTGGCCCCATGAGTTATTTTTTGGGTTTAGAGGTAAAACAAGAAGATAATGAAATTTTTATCTGTCAGAAAAAATATCTTGATGATTTACTTGAGAAGTTTAATATGAATAATTGCAATCCTGTGCAAAATCCAATGGGTACGAATATGAAGCTATCATTGGATGATGGAGAAGAAAAAATTGATTCGAGTTTGTACAGAAGTCTGATTGGGAGTTTACTCTATATTGGTAACAGTAGACCGGATATTATATATGCGACATCTTTGTTATCGAGATTTATGCAAAGTCCAAGTAAAATTCATTGGGGAGCGGCGAAAAGGATATTGAGATACTTAAAAGGAACAAGAGACCACGGACTGTGGTATACTAACGCTAACGATTTTTATTTTTTTGGTTGTTCTGATAGTGATTGGGCAGGTTCGGTAGATGATCGACGAAGCACGAGCGAGTTCGTCTTCAATTTTGGTGCAGGAGCAATATGTTGGTCTTCCAAAAAACAACAGTTGACGGCTCTATCATCTTCTGAAGCCGAATACATAGTGGTTACGACTGCTACATGTCAAGCAATCTGGATGCGGCGAATCTTAACAGATTTGAAGTACGAGCAAAAAGATCCAACTGTAATTTATTGCGATAATCAATCGACTATCGCAATGGCGAAAAATCCAGTTCATCACAGCCGAACCAAACACATCGAACTGCGACATCATTTTATTCGTGAACATATCGCTAACGGTCAAGTCGAGTTGATACACTGCTCTACCGAAGAACAGATGACCGATATTTTTACAAAGCCGCTACCATTGGAAAAATTCATATTTTGCCGAGAGAAGATCGGTGTGAAGAACATTAGCATTATGGGGGAGTGTTAGAGATAATGCTAATTAATTAGAATTAGATTATCTAAGATATTTGGTTGGTTAAATTTTGATAAAAATAAATCTAATTAGATAGGATATCTAATTGGAATAGGATTTTGTATAACAATCTATAAATAGGTAGGTCGGACTATTATAATTAAATGAAGCCGGAGTCGCCTTAATTAATTAGTGAGGCCAAAAAAAGACGTGTGGGCATGAAGTTATTTTTTCAATAAAGACAAGTTTAGTTTGCTTCCACCAAAACGTACCAGATTCTTTATCTCTTCTCTTTTCCATTTTATTTTTGTGGAGATTCCTATATACCATAACAAGTATATAGAAAATGAGGCCCATCACCGTAACATGCATGGCTCTATGCAATTAAGCGCTTGCTGAGGAACACGAGATACATGCTAAGCTCCAAGTACTTTTGATCTCTCTACTGTCACCATCTCATATTATTACTACACTACCCAGAAACACTGTCTCCTATCATCCGACTCTTAACATTCCAATGGTTTTCTCACTACTCAGCAAATCCATTCTGTGCCCTCCGTTCCCCTCCGCATCCCGACCGCCGCCGCCTCATCGGCTCCGAATTTCATTATTCTCTTCTCCTTCTTCATCACTTTCACCTCCAACAAAAAAAGGCTTCATCAGCTTTCCTTCTGACAAAAGAACAGGAAAGTTTTGCTCTAGCTAACACTTTCAGTTTTTGTTACTCAATCTTGAACTAATAATACTAATCATGTTTCTGAAACTGTGGCATAGTTTATTCAACCAAGAAATGAATGTGTTTTGCATTTATTTCTGCAGCACTGGGAGATAATAGGGAGTCGGACGATATCAGCATTCCGGTCTACTCATCATCCGAGGTGAATTCCGCACGACACACTCTCAGAACTCTTGTCAGTGTTTTTGCATCAGCTTACATCAAAGCATATCTCTCAACATCAATCAATTGTGATCTACGAGGAAATAGAACTTTACTTTTGAGTTGATGGTTTTACATGTTACTATTATGCTACTGATGAGCTCTTGAACAATATTAATATCTGCTGGTTCAGATTCCTTGGAGCATGTGATTCTGCATTAGTTTATTTATTGATGTATCAGATTGTATTCAACTTTAGGTAATATGCTGCAATGTTCTTGCTTTCTCTATCATGTAGAGTAAATGGATCATATGTTAATTTTCGCTCAAAAATGCGGATGATCCTGCAATTTTATTCAAAGAAGACTGCTAGAAACACTGATGAAGAGTAACATAAGCGACAAGGCACTGCCATTAAAAGATGAAATAAATATATATATAATGGAACTACATACTGTAATTTTCGTAGTGATCAAACATACGTACTCTTGTTTTAGTTCATTCATATTGTTTTGTGTTTTCAAGGTGATTGATAAATTGCAAGCAAATTTTAGCCGGAAAACCAATTGCCAATATCAAGCAATGTATTCAAGTGTTTTCGGTGGAATTACTCTCGATCCAGCTTTAATGGTGATCCCAATGGATGATCACATGGTTCATAGAGGGCATGGAGTTTTTGACACAGCAATGATCTTTAACGGGTTAGTAGATACGAACTGCTATTTTTCCGATGATTTCATGGACTTAATTCTATCAAGAGATACTAGATTGCTGTATAATGGGGGTTTGCAGGTTGGAAATATGATATGGGAAATAAGAGCAATTTGCGTACATGAGAAACATCTTGATCACATTGTCTATTTTCTTGAGATAAAAACTAAAAACCAAGCGAAATATGCCTTCCTGGATTTCTTAAGTTACAATGCTTTTCTCACTTGTACTTGCCTGTATGGAACATGCTTTTAGCTGCAAATGTATGAACATGACATACGAGAGAAGCATCCTATGTGTACAACAAAATTCTGAGATTTTTGCAGGAACAAACACTCAAAGATCGAACCCTATGCCTTCAAATTATCATCCTTGTAGATGCGAAGATATATCTTCTTAAAACCATGTATGCATCCTCTATTTCCTCAGGTTTCACCACTATCAATGCTTTGATGTACTGTCACTCAAATTACCGCTAAGTTTAGCAGCTTTAAGTACTCAAATCTCAAATTTTGGCCTTAGTGGCATAATCTATCAAGAATTTAATTGAGAACCAGTCACAATCAGATCTTGTTAGAACATAAAAACAATGATGACATGGAACCAAATGTCATCTTTTGATGTCTATATCAAAGGCGCGAGTTTCCAGTGCCCTAACCATATTGATTTTCTACAATTTTTTTGCAGATACTTGTATGATTTAGATGCCCATTTAGATCGATTCTTGGCCTCCGCATCGAAAGCAAAAATCTCTTCCCCTTTTGCTGGAGAAACTCTCCGAAACATACTTATCCAGCTCGCGGCTGCATCCAGGTGTAGAACAGGCTCACTCAGATACTGGCTAAGTGCAGGCCCAGGAGACTTCTCTTTATCACCTAGAAGATGTCCACAACCCACATTCTATGCAATAGTAATCAGCCAAACCTTCTCACAACACAATGAAGGTGTGAGTATTATAACATCCACAATACCGATAAAATCTCCTGTATTTGCAACAATGAAGAGTGTGAACTATCTCCCTAATGTCCACTCCAAGATGGAAGCAGAAGAGAGAGGGGCCTTTGCCTCTATTTGGGTTGATGAAAAAGGGTATATTGCTGAGGGACCCAATGCAAATGTTGCATTTATAAGCAAGAAGAAAGAGCTCACACTTCCTTCACCTGATAGAATTCTTTTTGGGTGCACGGTTAAGAGATTGATAGTGTTAGCAAATAAGCTGGTTGAGAGAGGTCTTTTGAGAAGTGTGGTAGTTAGAGATGTAACAGTGGAGGAAGCCAAGGATTCAGCTGAGATGATGTTTGTGAGCAGCTTGCTTCCTACCTTGCCTATCATTAAATGGGACAATCAACCAATTGGAGATGGTAAGTTTCAAGGCAAAAAAATAAAAAATAAAAAAACTTATAAGAGGGGCCTCACTAAGACATGTTAGTTATCATGGCACTCAATTCGAATCTCAAAGCAGTTTTAGTGATATTCGACTTTGATGATCACTACATCTGAGTGATACATACCAAATAGAATTTCTTTTTCTGCAATTTTTTTTTTTAAAAAAATTAGTGAAAAATTTTAGTTATATAAATAAAGGAGAACAAACTAATTACATTTGTTGTTCTGGTAGGGAGTGTAGGAGAACTAGCAAGTGCGATCTCTGCTCTCTTCTGGGAGGACATTGCTTCAGGACCGTCGACACAAAGGATCCGCATTCCGTACAAGAATTTGTAGCGTCAGTGATCAAAGATATAAGTAATTAATATTACTAGTGAAGGCCCGCGCTACGCCGCGGGTCTAATTTGTTTAACAAATATTATTTTTCATATTATACGCTGTATTACTACAGGAAACCAAAAGAGAACTTTGAAAAACAATTTGAGAAAACAAATTTAGTCGGGAAGGAAAAACATAGCAACAAAAATATAATTTTCAATGCGAAGCAAGCAAGGTTTAATTTGAGTGATGATGTAAAAATAACATGAATATTTAATTGACCATAAAGAAGAATGACCAATTTTTGAAATACCATTTTGAAAGATATCACTAACCATTTTTTCTACTCCAAAGAACATCAGCAGTTGTCGGCAGGCAACACCCAAAATAGGAAACAAAAATATCAGTTACATAATACAAAAGGTAACAAATTGTTGGCAGGATTGTATTCGATATATTCATTCAATGTTTCAATTCATGTGCAATATGTTGAATGTATAGAGTTAAAATTGGTATTCTCTATACTTATGCACTCATAGTTCTCTTCAAGCAGGTACAAACCGGTAGTAAATTCTACTGTTTATCAGTGTGAGTTTGATTTGTCCAAAATGGTAATACATATAAAGCCCAGGAAACATAAATTTTTACACCTGGAAACATATGCAGGGAAGTTAATTTCAATTAGCAATTCTCCATATACAAATTATTTTATCAACAATTAATAGGCTCAGATACATTTTACCCAAATGTGCAATAAAGAATACAAATTGCATTAGTAGTTGGAAGCAGCAGTAGTTGCAGTAGCCGTTTTTTGATCAATTCTTCAACTCCATCATCATTTTCTTTTTGTTCTCCTCGCCCTTGTATTTTGTTACCAGCAGCAGGTAGAGAAGCACTCTGTAAAGTAAGTTCAAATTGATTTCAGTCATTTTATCTAAAGTAATTTTACAAATATAAGGATCCAATTTCAGCATATTTGGAGATAACAGTTTGTTGTTTAGCAGGTGATGCACTCAAAAGAATATGAAGTTTAGTAGGTTATTAAACATTGCTTAGTTTCTTGTTTAGCAGGTGATGCACGAAGAGGAGCAGTCCTGTTTTTTGCTTCGGGGTAGTTGTTGAAGCAGTCTACTTTATATGCAATAGAACATCAAGAAAGTTTTATTAGGATATACTAAAGGGAACCTACATCAGTTCAAAATCTGATTAAAACACCAAATAACTTGTAAGGTGCAGAGAAAACTGCGCACATAAAACAATAGTAGAGCAAACTATACATGAGGAAATAATTCTATTAAACATTACAATATAAATTTCGAATCCTTTTTTGGAGGGCATCAAATCTTAGGACGCCCGACGCCCTATTTATCCAACATCACATTACACATAGTTCTCATTTGAGAATCAAAGCCAATACTCAATAGTGTTATTTGCACCCAGTTTGATGTTAGTATTCCCAAGTACACTGTACATATTCAAATTCTATCCTTCTTTCTAAAATATGGAACACTATTAAAATGTGCAAAGTGAAAAGTGGAAAACAACAGCATGAGTTGATAATAGTAATAATAATAATAATAATAATAATAATAATAATAATAATAAGGAAACTTCAACTCAAGGAATCTTACTATTTACATCGAAGAAAATCTGTTGATTGTGTCTGTGGTGCCACCAAAGGAGCAAACCGACACCAACAATGAGCAAAGCAATACAACCGACACTTGCACTAAATGTGATAGCTATGCGGTGGTTTCTTGCCACTCCAGATTGTGGCTGAGCTGAGAAACCCAATATGGCTATTTAATTAGAACAATCATGGAGTGTAATTACCAATATGTATGAAAAAAAAAGGAAAAAAAAAAAAAACTTCACGCTGATTAAATGGAAGCATCTCTTGATTGAATAATTTAACATACCCTTTAAATCATCTGGTGGATACGAAATTGGGTCCAGAGACATGGAAGAGCAGTTATTTTCAGATTTTGAATCACATATCAAAGGATTTCCAATTACGCTGTAAAAACCCAAAAAAATAACAATAATATACTATATAATTTGCTGGTTTAACTATAACCAATCAGAAGCAAAGAAGTTACATGGCAGGAAAACATGAATAACTTACTTAAAAGTCCTAGCAGTTATCTTTGGTAGGGGACCACTTAAATTGTTGTATGACAGATCCCTGCCACATACGTAAATTCCAGCACATAATAAAAAATGAATTGGGTGTTCCATTAATAGAATTGTTGATCAGAAAGAGGAATATGTAAAGCAAGAACATACAGGAGAGTAAATCAGTCCAAAATTATAATTTGAGATTTTTTTTGTTATATGATATCTAAAGAGTACTGTTTTTTGGAAGTTTAATATAATATTGCGTGCTCATTAATATATATGCTCACCTCGAAGCTAATACTTGTAGTTACATTCACAATTACATCCCAAGCAAATGGTCACTGTACTTGGTCATGTCTTAAAGGCCGAAAGTTAATTTGGGAAAAGCAGTTTCATTGAAAGCAGGGGTAGCAATAGTGCAGCAGCAATAGGTCATAATGGCTCAATCTTGCCAAGATGGCATGGTAGGATTGTATAAAAGCTTCACAAATCCCAAATATAACAAACCTGTTTGGACTCTCTATGTAATGCATAGATAGAGATGCCATCAAATTGGGTCGAGTTCAGGTGCCACGCGGCGAACTAACTCTTGAAAGTAGGGTGAGTAGGGAAACGAAAATTACCATGTATGAAAGTAAAAATCAACTCTTGAATCAACAGAAAACCAACTCTTGAATCAACAGGACTTGTAACTCATTAGTACCGACTCAATTTATAACTGAATATCTACTGCAGTAGCGAAAAAAGAGAAAAGGAACAAAGGAAATTGAAGTAAAAATGTTAGGCTCAGATACTTTTTACTTCATAGCCAAGTATACTACATTGACAGCAATTGTACGTATTTTCTCAAGATTTGAACATATTATATTGTAAGTGACTATTTTTCTTTTTATAAATAATTTAATGCACAACTCAAGCAAGGAAATAAGCATGTTAGACATAGGAGGTTTAATTAATATCCGAACCCAAGCAAGTTAGATTTTTCATTGTTTTTCGTATATACCTTTCCTTTCTTCATTCTGAGGCACTTCAAACAAACCAAGCTGAAGATTTGCTTAAACTCGTTTGCATGAGACGGATGGTAAATTGGTATTGGTAATTCTATGTAGTCAAAGTGATCTAAATTATGGAAGGAAAAAAATATGTTATGCCAAACTACTCAAAAATCTCTTACTATTGCTAGCACCACAAATTACACAGGAAGAAGCGGTTAGTATATGCGAACCTTCACTTTTCCCATGTTCTGCTGTTCCATAAGATGCGCACTTTCCAGACTCCAAAGGTAATCCAAGAAAAGGATTAGTAAGCTGGCTTTGGTGTGAAATTGGACATTCTCTAATGGAATATATACACTGCAAAACAGAAAGAGCGAGCATGTTAATCATCATCTTCTAAATCAAGGATTTAGCTAAATTAGTTAGTAATTCCATCACATTTCACAGCTCTAATTGCTTTTTTACTAAAAAATTGTGGAACAATTAACTAAGAAGTAACAATTGGTAATAAACCATTAAATTTAAGAAATTCACAATTCAATTAATGGAGAAAACTCAAATGAAAAGAAATGTAAAGATTTTCCATTCAAAACTTTTTTTAAAAGAATGAAGCTTCAAGGGTTTATTTCAAAATAATTAAAATTGACTATAACAGGCCTAATTATGCCAAGTGAAGATAGTGGCAGCTTAAACCAATATTTAGAACCGGGAAGGAAGAGAGAAAATTAAATAGGAAAGAAGCATGAAGATTCCTTAAAATAGCAAGCAGCACGGTAGCAAAACGATAGGAATTTCAACAACAATAGAGTACAACCGGGCCTTGCAGGTTGCAGGGCAGACAGCTAGCTGCCTACAGCCTGCAGGGTAGGCAGCAGCAAGCTGTTGCTGCTACTTTCAGGGCTACTTGCAGGGCAGCAGCAGGCTGGTGCTTTTGTTGCTGTCCTGCGGCCTGCAAGGCAGCACCAGGCTGGCGCTGCTGCTGCTGCCTGCAGCCTGCAGGACAGGCAGCAGCAAGCTGCTGCAATATAGACAGCAATCGCCGCAGAATTTAGTGATGGCAGCGACGGTGATTTTTTGAGTCTGAAATCTGATTGTGTTTGATTTGTTGTAGTGTTAAAGTAGAAATGGAAGTGGCGATGACAAATACAAATTTGCAACCAATTACTTCAATTAATTTAGAATACACATAAGCAATAGGCAATTTAAAAAAATGTAAATATATACACATAACACAAATGGAAACTTAAGAGAAATCGCTCGATCAATTGCATAAAATTCATCCATTACCTCAGCAGATATTATAAAAAATCCTCACATTTTGAAATAAGTCATAAAATTGTGCGAAAATATGTGTTTATCCATCCAAATTGGGCACCAAACATTCCAATATAGTCAAATAGAGTAGGAGAACATATTCTAGAAAGGAAAAAAATAAAATCAAACAGAGAATAAACAACAGAGGAGTGTACAGGAACAAACAGGGGATAAAATGTAAATATATACACATACACATGCAGGGTTGTAAGTTCAAAATATGCAAAGTTAGAAATGAGCAGGAATTGGAAATAGGATAAAACCTCTACATCATATTTATTCTCGATTCTAGTCTATACATAAATATATGGCTACATCTATGAAGATAATTCTTTGTTATGTTCCAAAGCTTAGAAGTGTAGTTACTCTTCCCTCACATATGCACTGTGCTCTCTTAATTTTTCTCTCTATACTCTCTTAACCTGTGGATTGAAGTAGACAAATGTTATGAATCTGTGGTGCTTGGCTGATAGTGAGAAAACTTTGGATTTTTATCTTAAATAGTTCAGTTTACATATTTTTGTGGTTCGGGTGTTCACTTTAATGACTTTTCACTTTAATATTGGGGGTTTTGCTCGGCTTCGGTTTTGCGTTGTTCCTATTTTTGATTGACTGCATTGTTAAACTTTTGATTTTGTCTTGGTTGGATGCAAGATACAGTTAAATATTTTTACTCCCCTTTAACATTGGCTCTTTTCCTCAGCTTTAGTTTTGCACTGATCCTTTTACATTTCTTGATTTCCTTTTACATTTCTAGGTTGTTTCAGGCTGAAGGCACGTTCTTACTGAGTTTCACATCGACCCATTGTTGGATTACCGCTCCAGGTGGATTAGAGTTGATACATCGAATGTTACAATTCTTTGTTGGATTACCACTGACCAACCAATGAGAAAGGAAAAGGCTTAGATCTTGCATACATAATTACATAAATAGTAATGCTACTCCGTGGAAACAATTATCATAGCTATTTTTTAAGAAATCGATGTTATTTTGGAACCTCAGAATTACATAAATAGTTGCACAATGGTTGCTTGCATAAATGACATTTCTATTGGTCAAGAGTAATCATCCAAAGTTGGGAGTTCATAAGAAATGCAATTCTTCTAATGTAAAAAGAAAATGACATTTCTATTCTAAGATTGAGTAGCGCCCTATGTAATCATCTATTGTTATATACTGGTTCCTACAATCTACAAAAATTTGAGAGATTACTGATTTGCAATTTGTTTCGTATTTTATTCAGCAGTTTTTTAGACTCTTTTTTTTAAGTATACTCTAAGTATACCTATTATTTTAAATAGAAATGCACATGTACCTATTATTTTAAAAATGGGAACACCTGCTATAGAGAGACCTCATCAACATTGGCAAAAAAAGAGAACTAAAAAGGTACTAAATGAAAGGTAAAATAAAATTGTAAAGTGTCCTAGAGAACACAAAAACCTTAAAGCAACACAAAATCATCTTATTGGAGGTTTTTCTAAGCGTGACCAACCTGCTACTACTTAATCGAAACATACATTTGTAAGAGAATATGTACATTTGTAAACTACAAACTGGTAAAAAATTATAAATGCGAGAATGACAGATTTTATTGTTCATAAACTGCGAGAAAATCAATATTTAACTTCCCAACAGAAACTAATTTTAATGCAACAAAACTAATTAGAGAACAAATGCGTAACAGATAGTTGCATAATGGTTGCTTGCATAACTGCAAGCCATCCAAAGATCTTGCTTAAGCTATTTAATTACTTGCATTTGTTCTCTAATATAATAGCTCTGTTAAGTTCATGATGAGGTACACCATTAAATTTCATGATGTGGTACACCATTAAACATAACTTTAATGATGAGGTACACCATTAAAGTTCTTGATGAGGTACAACATTAAACTTCTGTATACAAAAGTTATGTTCTTATATTTTTGAAGGAGACTGATTTCGAAACCTCAGAATTACATAAATAGCTGCATAATCATTGCTTGCATAACTGTAAGCCGTCCAAAGATCAGCAACTCAATGCTCTAATCCTGCTGCATCCAAACAATTATCATAGCCATTTCTCAAGCTCCAAAATGACCAACCAATGAGAAAGGAAAAGGCCTAGATCTTGCATACAGAATTACATAAATAGTTGCATAAGGTTGCTTGCATAATTGCAAACCATCCAGAGATAGGCAACTCAATGCTCTAATTCTGCTACATTGAAACAATTATCATAGCACCAATTATCATAGCCATTTCTCAAGCTAAAAAATGACCAACCAATGAGAAAGGTAAAGGCTTAGATCTTGCATACATAAGTGCATAAACAGTAACCCCACTCCATGGAAACAGTTATCATAGCAAGCTCAACACTTATTGCTTCAAAATGGCCGACCAATGACAAAGCAGAAGGCGTAGATTTTGCCTTCTTGTTAGAATCTCCATAGAACACCAAACCCAACACCACAACATATATGATTTGACCCTCCTTTCTAACATCTGAAGCCTGTTTGCACTTTATGGTCTGTTACTATCATTCACCCCAATTAATGTGCCATTTTTTAAAATATACAAACAATAGAGCAAAAAAATATATGTATATATAGCAGGCAGGGTAAAGAAGCAGAAGCTGAAGAAGATGAACAGCAAAGAAGAAGAGCAGATGAGGAGAAGAAAAGGCACACAGCAGGAACCATATGCTAACACTGCATCACGACAGAGCTCAGTTGCAGGAGAATATGATTACCGGAATTAATGATGGGAATGAATGCAGGAAAACATGGCTACTAATCTGCCTAACGCAGGGAATGAGCATAAATAGTAGTAAAATAGTATTAAACAACTTAAACCTTGTCTTTCTAAATAGTATTAAAAGCTCAGATCTTGCCTTTTTCTACGTAAGTACTTGCGCAATGGTTGCTTACAGAATTGTAAGCCATCCAAATTCCGCCAAAATACATTCCAGGTATTAAATTCAGGCGATCATCACAGCTATCCCTTAGAGAGAATACAAATATATAGTCAGAGAATGCAGTGGCGTACCATACACAGAGGCAAGCAGTAGCATGCGACATCACTGAGGAGGATAGCTGCCTCACCATCCCAGGCAGTTCTCATCCCAGCCAGCAGGAGGACGAATGGGGAAAAAGAATGTAAATCTCAAGTTGAGGAAGTTAGCTGCTCTGTTATAATGAAGGTTAAGCAGTTCATAGACACACACAATTGAAACTAATGCAATTGAATCGTTGTTCTTAATTTTTGTTACTCTAGTAATCACGTGTGCACTCATGAATAGGCACTCCCCCATTTTAAAGAGTAGAAAATAGTATAGAAAGCAGCGTGCACATTGATTGAGAAAATAACCACAATACAGACAATAAAGCTAAAAGAATGGGTCCTATTTCTTAAACCAAATAAGTATCCTATATTCCTGCACATTCTATATCATCAAGCTAAAATGGACTTCAAAATATGAAGGAATAAATGTACAAACACCCCCTAAACTTTATTAAGTAGTTTAATAAGCCATTCTCCTCAAGCAAAGTTACTAATTAAATAGCCATCCCCGACAACTGTCTGCTGTGTAATAAGCTTTAAAACACACCAAAGCATGTCTTGTCCATTCTAATACTCAAAAAGCAGCAACATAAATCAAAGATGGAATCACCCTATTCTCCTTTTATTATCCTGGTTTTTTTGAAAGATTAATATAATATTTCGAATCTACTCCCTTTGGAGTTTGTCTTTACATCCATGTCCTATTTAGGTTCAACTTTTATCTAATTAGAGACATACATAAATTGAAGGTAAATACCTTTGACATTTGTTACAATTTAAGAAACCCAACATGATTATCTCTCGAATTTTATAAGTCTATTTTTTCTAACCTGCTCCTTTTGGAGTTTGTCTTTACATCCATGTCCTACTTAGGTTCAACTTTTGCTTGATTGGAGTTTTGCAAGTTGACCTCTCATTATCTTGCTTTTTTTGAAAGATTAATATAATATTTCAAATCTACTCCCTTTGGAGTTTGTCTTTACATCCATGTCCTATTTAGGTTCAACTTTTACTTAATTAGAGTTTTGCAAGTTCTCCTTTCATTAACTTGGTTTTTTGAAAGATTAATATAATATTCCGTGCTTATTAATATATATGCCCCCCTCAAAGCAAATATTTGTAATTAACTTCATGTTAATTTTAAGCTACAACTTAGGAAACTCAAGATAACAACCTTTGGAGTTTGCCACAACTTAGAAAATTTAACCTAAGAACCTCGAGAAACCAACTCAATCAAAGTCATATATTTAAAAGTTGGCATGTAGAGAAGTATAGGAATTATCAATTCTGATGAAAATATTTGGAAATTCAACTCAAACAAAGTCATACATTTGAAAATCGATGAACACGGTAAGAACGACACAAACAACAATATTCAGAAACCCAACCGGAAATCTGTTTTTTTGCCAAATAAATATTAGGAAAGGTTGAAATATCATTTCAATCGTTAGGCTCAGATAATCTCGAGACTCAATCCAAAGAAAGTAGATAATAAAAGACACAATTTATTTCGTGAATCATCACTGTACAAACAACAATTGGTTGCCAAAGGGTGCTAGCAAATAATTGGTTCTTTATGTTGTCACAATTGAAGACCACGAGAAGAATTGCTCAAATTTTAACGATAACACAACGGAGGATTTTACCTTGAAGCCACACGGAAGTAACAACATGCCCACCAAACAATGTAGTTTAAAGCAGAGACATTTATATATTTTCTCCAATCATCAACTGAACACCCAAGGCCATCCAAAATTGATGTTCTTTTGTATGTATCATCATAGCCCGAAACAAAACAAAAATAAACACAACAAAGTTTAAAGTAGAGGTATTTATATATTTTCTCCAATTATTAAGGGAACACCCAACGCCATCCAAAATTGATGTTCTTTTGTATGTATCATCATAGTCCAAAAACAAAAAGGGAAAAAAAAAGGAGCACACAAAACAAATGTGTAAATTAATTAGGAAAAAAGCGTGAATTAAGTAAACAAAATATGTAAATTGATTAGAGAGAAAACATGAATATTCAAGAAGAACAGTTAAGGGTAAATGCCACATTTCCGAAATCCGTTAACACTAAACTGGAAGAAGAATATGAAATACAAAAAGATGGCAGCTTATAACAAAAGAGAAGTCCAACAGTCATAAAGAAAAGAAAAGTCCAACACTAACTTACTATATATAGCATATAACAGAACAAAAACCAAATAAGCCCATTTCTAATTTTTCATGATGCTAATTAAATAAATGCCAACATGTGAAGCTATATGATATTCACCATAAGTAGGTGTTCTAAGCAGGATTAAATCATTATTAGTATCAAAAAGTTGATGGCATTTCATACATGGGTGCTGAAATGATAAGGAGTTCGGGCCTGACCTTAATCCAAGAATGCACAAAGAACCACAGTCCACAAATGAGAATATATAGCAAAATTCTTCTCCAAGAAGTGCCCATTTCAAATCCAAGAACTGCAAACTTTGAAAGAGAGCTGTATTGTAATTGGAGGGTTAGCAAAAGTCATATTCAAATTGATCACTTTCAAATCATAAAGTTACTGCAGTCCACAACAGTCTTTGAATTAACAAAAGAATCTTTTCACTCGTTTAAAAACAATAAATTTTTTACATGGAAAAGCACTCATTATTATAAGTGTTACAGAAAAGAGTAAATCCAAGAGTAGGTAGGTAGTCCAAGAAAAGGATTAGTAAACTGGCTTCGATTAGTTTTATATACAAATAGGAAATGAAGTTTAAAACTTCTAATTTATAAGTTTCATGTAAAGGTAAACAATAGCCTATTATGAAAGATGATAAATTGTTATAGGCAATTCTATGTAGCCAAAGTGACCTAAATTATGGAAGAGAAAAAATATATGGTATGCCAAACTATCTCATATATAATTGAATGCACAACCCAAGCAAGGAAATAAGCATGTTAGACATAGGAGGTTCAATTAATATCCGAACCCAAGCAAGTTAGATTTCTCATTGTTTTTTCGTATATACCTTTCCTTTCTTCATTCTGAGGCACTTCAAACAAACCAAGCTGAAGATTTGTTTACGCTCGTTTACATGAGACGGATGATAAATTGGTATTGGCAATTCTACGTAGTCAAAGTGACCTAAAATTATGGAAGGAAAAAAATATATGTTATGCCAAACTACTGGAAAATCTTTTACTATTGCTAGCACCACAAATTACACAAGAAGAAGCGGTTAGTATATGTGAACCTTCACATTTCCCATGTTCTGCTGTTCCACAAGATTCACACTTTCGAGACTCCAAAGGTAATCCAAGAAAAGGATTAGTAAACTGGCTTCGATTAGTTTTATATACAAATAGGAAATGAAGTTTAGAACTTCTAATTTATAAGTTTCATGTAAAGGCAAACAATAGCCTATTATGAAAGATGACAGATTGGTATTGCCAATTTTATGTAGCCAAAGTGACCTAAATTATGGAGGAGGAAAAATATATGTTATGCCAAACTATCTCATATATAATTGAATGCACAACCCAAGCAAGGAAATAAGCATGTTAGACATAAGAGGTTCAATTAATATCCGAACCCAAGCAAGTTAGATTTCTCATTGTTTTTCGTATATACCTTTTCTTTCTTCATTCTGAGGCACTTCAAACAAACCAAGCTGAAGATTTGTTTACGCTCGTTTACATGAGACGGATGATAAATTGGTATTGGCAATTCTACGTAGTCAAAGTAACCTAAAATTATGGAAGGAAAAAAATATATGTTATGCCAAACTACTGGAAAATCTTTTACTATTGCTAGCACCACAAATTACACAAGAAGAAGCGGTTAGTATATGTGAACCTTCACATTTCCCATGTTCTGCTGTTCCACAAGATTCACACTTTCGAGACTCCAAAGGTAATCCAAGAAAAGGATTAGTAAATTGGCTTCGATTAGTTTTATATACAAATAGGAAATGAAGTTTAGAACTTCTAATTTATAAGTTTCATGTAAAGGCAAACAATAGCCTATTATGAAAGATGACAAATTGGTATTGCCAATTCTATGTAGCCAAAGTGACCTAAATTATGGAGGAGGAAAAATATATGTTATGCCAAACTATCTCATATATAATTGAATGCACAACCCAAGCAAGGAAATAAGCATGTTAGACATAAGAGGTTCAATTAATATCCGAACCCAAGCAAGTTAGATTTCTCATTGTTTTTCGTATATACCTTTTCTTTCTTCATTCTGAGGCACTTCAAACAAACCAAGCTGAAGATTTGTTTACGCTCATTTACATGAGACAGATGATAAATTGGTATTGGCAATTCTACGTAGTCAAAGTGACCTAAATTATGGGAGGGAAAAAATATATGTTATGCCAAACTACTGAAAAATCTCTTACTATTGCTAGCACCACAAATTACACAAGAAGAAGCGGTTAGTATATGTGAACCTTCACATTTCCCATGTTCTGCTGTTCCACAAGATTCGCATTTTTCAGACTCCAAAGGTAATCCAAGAAAAGGATTAGTAAACTGGCTTCGATTAGTTTTATATACAAATAGGAAATGAAGTTTAGAACTTCTAATTTATAAGTTTCATGTAAAGGCAAACAATAGCCTATTATGAAAGATGACAGATTGGTATTGCCAATTTTATGTAGCCAAAGTGACCTAAATTATGGAGGAGGAAAAATATATGTTATGCCAAACTATCTCATATATAATTGAATGCACAACCCAAGCAAGGAAATAAGCATGTTAGACATAAGAGGTTCAATTAATATCCGAACCCAAGCAAGTTAGATTTCTCATTGTTTTTCGTATATACCTTTTCTTTCTTCATTCTGAGGCACTTCAAACAAACCAAGCTGAAGATTTGTTTACGCTCGTTTACATGAGACGGATGATAAATTGGTATTGGCAATTCTACGTAGTCAAAGTAACCTAAAATTATGGAAGGAAAAAAATATATGTTATGCCAAACTACTGGAAAATCTTTTACTATTGCTAGCACCACAAATTACACAAGAAGAAGCGGTTAGTATATGTGAACCTTCACATTTCCCATGTTCTGCTGTTCCACAAGATTCACACTTTCGAGACTCCAAAGGTAATCCAAGAAAAGGATTAGTAAATTGGCTTCGATTAGTTTTATATACAAATAGGAAATGAAGTTTAGAACTTCTAATTTATAAGTTTCATGTAAAGGCAAACAATAGCCTATTATGAAAGATGACAAATTGGTATTGCCAATTCTATGTAGCCAAAGTGACCTAAATTATGGAGGAGGAAAAATATATGTTATGCCAAACTATCTCATATATAATTGAATGCACAACCCAAGCAAGGAAATAAGCATGTTAGACATAAGAGGTTCAATTAATATCCGAACCCAAGCAAGTTAGATTTCTCATTGTTTTTCGTATATACCTTTTCTTTCTTCATTCTGAGGCACTTCAAACAAACCAAGCTGAAGATTTGTTTACGCTCATTTACATGAGACAGATGATAAATTGGTATTGGCAATTCTACGTAGTCAAAGTGACCTAAATTATGGGAGGGAAAAAATATATGTTATGCCAAACTACTGAAAAATCTCTTACTATTGCTAGCACCACAAATTACACAAGAAGAAGCGGTTAGTATATGTGAACCTTCACATTTCCCATGTTCTGCTGTTCCACAAGATTCGCATTTTTCAGACTCCAAAGGTAATCCAAGAAAAGGATTAGTAAACTGGCTTCGATTAGTTTTATATACAAATAGGAAATGAAGTTTAAAACTTCTAATTTGTAAGTTTCATGTAAAGGCAAACAATAGCCTATTATGAAAGATGATAAATTGTTATTGGCAATTCTATGTAGCCAAAGTGACCTAAATTATGGAAGAGAAAAAATATATGTTATGCCAAACTACTAAAAAATCTCTTACTATTGTTAACACCACAAATCACACAGGAAGAAGCGGTTAGTATATGCGAACCTTCACATTTCTCATGTTTTGGTGTTCCACAAGATTCGCATTTTCTACACTCAAATAATAATATAAGAACTAATAAAAATATGGTTACACCAGATGCTATACTTTATGAATATAATAACATAATTGTTTGCTATATATATACATATATTTTTATTCATGGACATATAATAATTAGTAGAAGAGAATATATATTTATTAATACAATATATATATATATATATATATATATATATATATATATATATATATATATATATATATATATATATATATATATATATATATATATATATATATATATATATATATATATATATATATATATATAATATAAGGAGTCTGCTTAGTTATTAATAGAGAGAAGAAAAATTATATATAGCTTCTCATTTCTTGGCTCCATTAGGTTCATCGGCATCTTTAGAACTGCATATATAATAATTAAATATTAGTAGCTTTATACACAAATAAGGGGTATGTAAATTGGACAAAATTATAATATGGAATATTACTTAAAGCGGCGCTTTGTTCGAGAAACTTGACGCGTTTTCCCGGATAATTGTGTCAAACTGTAGCAAAATAATTAGGTAATAAATATAACTTGTCGTAAATAATTTATACCTGAAATATAACAGGTGAATTTTCACAAAAATATATTACCCAGAAGAATTTCGTATGATTGGAGATGGTTCTTGAAATACCTCAGAATGTTCTTGTTTTTCATTGGAAGTTGAGCAAGATTGATCTTCACATTTTAGCAATAAAGTGTTATCAGCTCTGATTTTCTTACTTCTCTCTTTATTTAATGTGAAAATCTTCAAAACTTTAAAGGTTGCAGCGCTTGTTGTAAATTTTGATGCGTCAACTGTTACTTGGAAAATATGTACTTGGTTGACGATTGCTTTTATTATAGGAGGAAGAGTGAAGTTATCTGAGTTAGATGCAGTTGCTAGATTTTGTGCTGGGATGCGGAGCATTTCCTGAGCTAATCTCCCGAATATTGTAAAATTAGCTGTGGCAGTTTCATCGCTGACAATGATGTTTAATTTATACCTATTTTCAAATACATGTAGTAAAATATTATTACATTGTAAATCATTCATTATTAAACTGGTAACTTGAAATATTGCAAGAACGTAAAATGAATCGAAGGTTTTACCATGGAAGTGGTGGTTGATCGTTATCACCACAACGCGAGCACAGAAACGTATCATCATATATTTTAACAGCAGCTTTGCAATAGTGACATGCTTTATACCACCAGCCATATGATGTGTCGATATCGATAATTTTGCACTCACAGGTAAACTTCGTATTCTAAAAATAGAAGGAATAAATTAGATATTTCAAATATTGTTAATTCAACATAATTATATAAGAGAAATGTGTTGTTATAAAAATGTTACTTCAGTATTAGAAAGGGTAGCATTCAGTAATTCCTCAATTGTCCTCCTATTTAAATTCATTTCTTCTGCAGGTGGTATAGGATTCTCCTCCTCACATCCAATTCGGCGAATTGAGTGACTTGTTGGCTCTAAGCTATGAGCAATAATGTGCACATCAAATGGTAATAATCAGTAAAAAGGAAGTCATATGTAGAAGTAAATTAAGAAGAATGTAGGATTAGTAATCAAACCTATTAAGGAATTCAGGTACTTCTGGAATTTGTAAATTGAAGTATATTTTTGATGCTGAACATGTTGATAAGTATAGCTTTTCTGTATTGAAATTGTAGAGAATGTTATACAATTATTGGAATTCAACATGTGGTATATCGAAGGAAGAAGAAATTGGTATTATGTTTAGAGTACCAACCTCTAAATGTTCGAACTGTCATACCAGCCAGAATTATTATAATTGGTTTATTAGGCTCTTTCGTAAGAAAGTGTGTTTCATCGAAGGAAACGGCGAACTTATCCCATAAAGCAACGGACAAAGTATTTTTACTGTAAAAGAACAAATTTCATTTCGTATAGATTTGAAATAAAATTTAATCAATATATTTTGATTATTATTTAAAAATAGAAATTGTTTACTCAGAATCTTCAATTTCTAAATTCCTCATTGGAGTTAAAGTTTCTCCAATGTATTTATGTGTAACATCGTGAACGGTTGCAATTTTCCCGAAAATATCTACAAAATATTGAGCAAACAGAAGTTAGGATACCATAAGTAATTCGGGAGAATCAAATTTTATTTAGGAAGAGTGTTACCCGTTAGGACGGCATCATTGTATCGTTTGTGTACAACTTCGTAGAAAGTTGAAAAATTGAAACTGTATAGTGGTATTTCACACGAATGTTCTTCCATTTGACTTATTTGTGTTCGCTTCGTTATTTGAATCATGTAATCACGATTTATGGCAGTAAATCGTTTCTTACTTGGTATAACAGCGAATTTTTCTATTAAATACAGATTGCCTTCAGTTATCATAGATTTAAATGCCGCTGCATCCTGTTTGTGTACTGTTGCTTGCATAGAAAAAGCCTAAGTTATACCATGGTAGATAAAGAGATCATGTTAACCAGATGTTAAAAAAATATAAAGAAAAACGACTTTCAAAATCAAAGGAATATACTGACCTCTTCGTCTACTAATAAGCAATCCAAGCTAAATATATCTCCTTTTAAAAAAGGAGCTGTTGATTCCCATATTCGGCAAATGCGGACTTTAATTCCGCAATCTTGTGATTGTAGCGAGAGTTGTGATAAAAGTAAAGTCTTCATTGTATCGATAGGCTTCTATTTGAGAGAATAATAAATATAATATTAGTTAGTATCATTAAGAAGGTAAATATTTTTTCCCCTATTTTACAAAATCGAAATTTTGAGGGAAAAATATAAATTTAAATGTTAAAAGAAGATTAGAAAATATATTGCAGACCTGAGAATATTATTTGACATCATCAAGTATTTCTTTATAAACAATATTCCTTGTATATCCTCGCGGTTGACCATCTTATTTTCTATAAGGATCCGTAAGCCTATTTTTGATGTGACTCGTGAAATAGCAACGTAAAGTTGGCCATGGGAAAACACAGGTTGTGATAAATAAAGGCCAACTTTTTCTAGTGTTTGTCCCTCACTTTTGTTAATTGTCATTGCGTAACACAATCGCAGCGGGAATTGTCTCCTTTTTAATACGAATGGCCATTTTGATTCGGTAACATTCATAACAATGCGAGGAATATAAACCTTTTCGCCAACATGGATACCAGTAAAAATTTGTGCTTCAATAATTCTAGGACCTAGTTGAGTTATAAGGCAACCGAGTGCCATTACAAAGTCCAGAAACTTTGATTGATATTGCGAAGTAACATCACAGGACTTCCTACTTTTAACTTCAATTCGTGATTTGGTACTCCATTAAATTTTAAGCTATTCAAGAAATCCACTGGATAAAGTATGTTGCTTCTTCAGAATTTTTAGATGAACTGCATATTGAATCTGAACTTAAATATATTCGTTCTTCTGTTGGCAGTAAAGAAAGCACATAGGTATTAATCTGATCAACACTTTCATTCATAGGGGTAACAATAGCTCTGTTTCGTAGGTATGTAGAATCATTGTAGCTGTACTCGATATTACCGTATATTTCAGAAACAATTGCTTGTATCCCATTATCATCAAATTTTATGAGCATATCATCAGGAATTTTGATCCAAGTTGGTTCATCCTCATTTCTAACTGTATACCTTCTATTTTGCCATCACCAATATCAAGTACCCATTGGCTAAATTCTTCCAGAGCTCTATTTGATACACAATCCGTTGAACCTTGTAGTAATCTCATGTTTATAGTAAGGCGAAAAACTTTACACTTACTCCATATATAAGATCTAGTTAATGATGCATTTAAATATCTTGTTTAGTGCCGCCAACAATAACTGGAAGTATTTGTCTGAAATCTCCTCCTAAAAGAATAGTTTTCCTTCCAAAATGTTCCTCAGTAGTTCCTGAAACATCAATTCCCATAATATCATTAATGATTTATCTAAAGCCTCGAAACAATGTCGATGATTCATAGGTGCTTCATCCCAAATAATTAGGCTGGCATGGGAAATTAGAGTAGCAAGTTGTGTACCTTTCTTAATTTCACAAACAGAACAATCATTAATTTGAATAGGTATTTTAAATCTAGAATGAGCTGTTCGGCCTCCAGGCAATAAAAGAGATGCTATACTGAGGACAGCAACAGCT
>CM055064.1:11032966-11090979 GCA_029204045.2 Tillandsia leiboldiana
TTTGGGCTGAAGCTGTGAACCACCCTGTCTATGTCATTAACAGATTGTATTTGCGCCCAGGAACCTTGAATACACCATATGAGCTGTGGTTTAGTAGAAAACGGATATCAAGTACTTTCGTATCTTCGGGAGTCGATGTTACAATCTTACGTGACCGGTGAAAATCTTGGAAAGTGCGACTCTCGAAGTGAAGAAGGGATCTTTTTGGGTTATTCTACGAATAGCAGAGCATATCGAGTATTTAACATTGAATCTAAAACGATCGTAGAATCTATAAATGTTAAAGTAGATGAAGCTTCTCATTTTGAATCTGAAAAATCTACCCTCGATATCTCTCTAGATGATGATTCTCCTGCTAGTGCATCTTCTCATAATAATACTTCCAATATTAATGATGCATCTAATGGTTCGTCTAGTTTATCTGATGTGCAGGAATCATCTCGTGTACCTCCGAGTACTCCGTTTCAACAAACGCTACGAATCTCCAAGGATCATCCGGATCGAACATCATTGGAGATCCACAAGAAGGAGTTAGAACTCGAAGGCAGTTGGTTTGCGGACTTGCTTGCTACGTATCTTTAATCGAACCAAAGACAATAGATGATGCTCTTCAGGATGACTACTGGATTAAAGCAATGCAGGAAGAGCTTCATCAATTTGAGCGAAACAAAGTCTGGGAATTAACGAAGCCTCCAAAGCAACATAATGTGATAGGTACCAAATGGATCTTCAAAAACAAGAAAGATGAAGATGGTACTATCATCAGGAACAAGGCACGACTAGTTGCTCAAGGCTACTCTCAAGTAGAAGGTATAGACTTTGACGAAACTTTCGCCCCTGTAGCTAGACTCGAGTCCATTCGTATATTGTTTGCTATTGCTTGTCATTTTAAAATCAAATTATTTCAAATGGACGTCAAGAGCGCATTTCTAAATGGGTTTTTAAATGAGGAAGTTTATGTAGCTCAACCGAAAGGTTTGTAGATCATAAACAACCTAACCATGTTTTCGTTTGAAAAAGGCTCTTTACGGTCTGAAACAAGCACCGCGAGCATGGTACGAAAGGTTAACAAAGCACCTTTTGGAGAAGGGCTATACTCGAGGGGGAGCTGACAGGACTCTCTTTGTGAAGCATTATCAAAATAATTTCATTGTAGCACAAATCTATGTCGATGACATTGTATTTGGTGCAACAAAAGATAATGATGCTTCTAAATTCGCGGAGGACCATGGAAAGCGAATTTGAGATGTCCATGATGGGCGAACTGTCTTATTTTCTTGGATTGCAAATTAAACAAAATGATGAAGGTATTCACTTGAGTCAATCCAAGTATGCACTGGAGTTGGTCAAAAAGTTTGATCTAGAAAATTGTAAAGATTTTCCAACTCCAATGGGAACTAGCCACAAGGGACTTGGAAGTGAATCACATAGTGAGAATGTAGACGAGAAACTGTATAGAAGTATGATTGGAAGTCTACTTTACCTCACGGCTAGTCGCCCGGATATATCCTTTAGTGTTGGGATTTGCGCGAGATATCAATCAGCACCAAAGGAGGTTCACCTGAAAGCGGTGAAACGGATCATCCGGTACATCAAAGGATCAATTAATTTCGGAATTTGGTATCCTATGGGAACAAGTCTGGACATTGTTGGATACTCAGATGCCGATTGGGCAGGATCAGTGGATGATCGGAAAAGCACGAGTGGTGCATGCTTCTATCTTGGCCATTGCCTTGTTGCATGGCACAGTAAAAAGCAGAATTGCATAGCACTCTCGACTGCCGAAGCGGAATACATTTCAGCTGGAAGTTGCTCAACTCAACTCATTTGGATGAAAAGCGTATTGAGTGACTTCCGCATTTCAGCATCTTCGGTAACAATTCTTTTGTGACAACACAAGTGCAATTAACATTTCTAAAAACCCTGTGTTGCACTCTAGAACAAAACATATTGAACTTAGATATCATTTTCTTAGAGAGCTAGTTGAATCAAATACTCTTCAACTTTCATATATTTCAACTGAGGATCAATTAGCTGACTTTTTAAACAAAAACCTTTGGATCAAAAACGTTTTATTCACTTGCGAAAAGCAATTGGTATGCTTTCTTTGAAATAATCTTCTTTTGAAACCTTTGCTTAAAATAGGTTTTGTATTTGTTTTGTTCTATTCAATATCTATGTTTATACATAGGATAGTAATTGAGCATAGATCTTAATTGACTTTAATTGCATCTGTTCACACATTTAGAAATTTATTATGCTTTTGCCATCATAATATTTCATTGTTGCAATGATCGTTTATGTTAATTAAATCATCTTCTAAAGTGATCAAAGTCAATTTCTCTCTCAATGATCTCTTGGTATAGTCATTATCTTATTTGACTGTTTTGTCGAGTATGAAATCGAGATCAATTTTTGGTTGAATACTTTATATCTTAAATAATTGATAGACAATTGAGGGGGAGTCAAAGATAATGTAAAATGCTCAAAAGATGTGGAAAGAGTTACTCCCAATGAGGAGTGTGAAAACTACCACCACATGGAGGAAAGAGCTACCACCCTCGGTCGTCCGAGTATTGTGTGCAGCTACCACATGTATACCAAGCATGGTTGTTCAAATTTTTTGATTAAGTAAAATGCATGTTGAAATACTTGACTCTGTCAAATTTCAAGGTTGGTATAAGGTGGGATTTTAAAGAAAGATGCTCAAAGAGCCACTCTCTTCAACAGATTGTCTAGAAATATTATCTACTATATTTGGGATTTCAAACATCTATTGATCTTTGTATTTCATTTTCTTTACCGAATTGATTATTTGATAAAGGCATTACTCATAAGATCAAGTTAGATGTAATTGAAGGTGTTCAACTTTAAGGGATTTAATTCTTGTAAATTTTCGTTTCATTTTTGGATATTACTGATAGATTTAGCATAATCTAATTCTTGTTGTGTGAAACGATGCTTTTTGTTTAAAGTTAATACACCTTTGTGCTTACAATCTTTTTCTGGTTTTTCTTGAATTTCTCTGAAATTTTTCTAAAGAAAAAGTTGGGGCCGATCCGGATCGGGCAAGGTGATCCGGATCCCGAACGCAGGTTTTCTCCTGCGGGCTGACGATCCGGATTGGACCTGCCGATCCGGATCCCGAACGCAGTTTTTACTGCGGGTAGCCGATCCGGATCGCAAGCTCGGGAAGATCCGGATCGCGGCTAGGTTTTTATAAAGAACAAAAGGGTTTTGATTTCTTTTACTCCAATCTTTTGTTCAAAAGTTTCCAGAGCGCTTCTCTCTAGATTTCATCCTCCTTGGAAGCTTTCAAACTCAAGTTCTTCAATTCCAAGTAAGTTTTATTGATCAAAATCTCGGTTTTTCACCGTTTTTCTCTTTTCCTCCTCAAACGCACGAATTTCTTGGATCAACTTTGTTTGTGGATGGTTTTTGATCAAATTTCTTTTGAAATAAGAACTCTGGGTTGTTTAGTTTGATTATATGCTAGGTTTTCTCCTGATTAACGGATTTTTAGGCTTCGATTTCTAAAATTTCGGTTTTAGGGCATATAATAAGGATTTCGAAATTCATGCAATTGATCTATTTTTAAAAGTCCTTTTGCAAAACTAATTTGATTCTTAGTCTCTCTACATGATAATGATTCTTTGGATATAATTTTTCAATTTTTGAAAACTAAGAATTTTTGTGTTCTTGAGTTGGTTTTTCACAGGACTTCAATCTTCTTAAGGCATTTGGATCAATGGAATTCTCATGGATCATTCTTTTGTTGGTCACAATAGTGCACACTCGGGCCACAAACAAATTAAAGAGAGCTAAGAAAAACACAACAAAAAGGTGAATTTGTCGAGGTCAGTGATACAGAGGTGGATTGTCACGAGATAGATTGGACTGCATTGACAGATGATGATGAATCATTGCCTGAACAAAAGGCGTCCGATGCTTCGAAAGGAAAAGCACCCATGGACAAAGGAAAAGCGCCTATGACTAAACCAACCATCTCTGTGAAAAGGAAACGAGTAACTAGACGTTTTGGACTACGACAAGACGCTGATTTTAACACACCGATAGTTCCTGACTCCCCGCCTCGCGTGGAAGGAGTGTTCGTCAGCATGGATCGCGTTCGAGCGTTTGAACGTCGTGAATGCATCGGTGAACGTCATGTCAACATTGAAGCTCTCCGAAATCACTCACCTGAGTTTGGAACCTTGATTGAGCAAGCTAATCTCATCCAAGTCTGCCGATTCCCCGAACTACTTGGGTATTGTTGTATCGTGTAAGGACCTTTTACACGAATGCAACACATCTTCAAGAAGGAGAACATGGATCAATGCATTTCTATACAATTATCCAAGGGATGAAACTTAAAATCACTCCGCAGCTAATTGGCGAAGTTCTTGGAATGGAATCTAACACATCGGGGGTCAACTTTTTGAAAGGAAAAAGTTTGACGAATGCCTTGTGGCGAACAGTGATAGATAAAATTTGTTTGGAAGGAACGAATTCAGCTAATGGTAAAAGTGTAAAATCCAAACATCTTCGACTGGAGTACCGATTTCTAAATTTCATCACGTGTTACAACATTCTACCTAACATGCAGACTAAGGTCGTGAGATGGGAAAGACTGCTGTTCCTATATCTCTTAGGTCATCCCTCTGAGGCTGTAGGATTGAACATGAATATCCCCTACATAATTTGGAATAGAATGTCAAGATATATTGTACATCCTCATCCTTCTGAGCGACTTCCGTTTCCGTTAATCATCATGAGGATCCTACAAAAGTTTGGCATTGATATAAGCTCGACATCTTATCAACACTGTTGGGGGATGATAGATGAGTCAACGATTGTGAAGTCACTTCACAAATTACCACATGTTACTCCGACACATTCCACTGGAAAGAAACCTTGTGTCGGCACCTCGGCCTCACCGTCTCAACAAGCATCAGAACAAAGGCGAATGTCTGAAGAACTCGAGATCATAACGGCATCCCAAATTACATTGACCAAGAAAGTAAATTCAATGAGGAAATTGATCAAGAACATGTTCACTAAGATGGGATATAGTGCGTCTGAGGACTCAGACTCGGATGACTAATTTGTGCTTTAACAATTTTTGTGCAGATTTGTGCAGGATTTTATCTTTTTAGACTTTAGTTCAGCTTTTAGGACTTACTTTTAGTTCTAGTTCTTATTTTTCGGAACAATTTTTGAAATCTTTAACTCTCCTTAAATTTTTGTGTTTTTGGCTAATTTTGTGACAAAAAGGGGGAGAGAGTTTATAGAGAACTTGAACAATGATTGATTGAACATGATGATGTGTTGGAACATCAAAGGTAAGTTGAAACACAAAGGTAAGTAGAACTTCAACTTTTGGTTTTTCCATTTGTTTGAATGCATGCCTCGACTAACTATTTGCTAACTATTTGGGCATGTAATATAACTAACAAGTTGATGTTCACTAACAAGTTTGTGACACTTGGTTTTTGATTGCATAGAAGATATGTTGGTTCTTAACTCTGATCAATTACATATCTATATATATATAAGTTTGTCACAAACATGTTCATGACATTTGGTTTTTACGTGCAAAGAAGATATGTTGGTGTTTCTTTAACTATGATCAGTTTACATATCTGAATATAAATGTCATGGTAAGTATAAATGAGTTTAAACTTCATCTCTGTTTGTGGTTTTTGAATAATACAAAATTCTTGAGGTATCTAACGATTTCTTTTGTCAAGAATGATTTCTTTTTGCAGAGAGTACATATGTCTAAGTCTAGAGTCTGTTTTAGGAGTTTAACTCATGTATTGTATTTTGGATCTCCATTGTAAATTTTTGTTGTATGGTGATAGCAACAAAAATATCTTTTTTTTTTGAATTTTCTTTAGTGGATCTATGTTTTGTCACGAAACCGCCAAAGGGGGAGATTGTTACGGAATTTGAGTTGGCGTAGTTTCGTGAAAGTCTCAAGTCTTGAAGATTGAAGGTGAAGAAAGTTGGATCATTTAACTCAATCTCAAGAAAGAAGAATTCAAAAGGATCAGGTATGTTTAACTAAAGAATTTGTGTGATCCGAATACTTCTTGTAGTGTAGAAACACTTGGAAGAATCTTTCATTGCATAAAAATCAAAAACTGGACTTGGGACATGTTCAGGATCCGGATCAGGTTGTTCGATCCGGATCCCGAAGGTGGTTCGTTCATACATCGTCGCAATCCGGATCGTAGTCTCTTGATCCGGATCCCGAACGTTGAGTTTACCATCTACCTTGAACGATCCGGATCTTGCTTCGCAATCCGGATCCCGAACGTTGATGTTTGGTGAACTGTATGAACGATCCGGATCGTAGTCACATGATCCGGATCCCGAACCTTCGTTTTTCTGGAATTGGCTGTTTCGTTGTGACGATCCGGATCCTAGCTATCACGATCCGGATCGCCGTCCGTAAAAATCCAGAAATGGCAGGTTTTTGATTCTTATCTCCTTCCTAGGGTTTCTAACCTATAAATACACCCTATGACTCCTTTTCTAGGGTGAATCCACATAGCCGTCATTTTCATGTATCATCATATACGGCTATAGATCCACATATAGAGAAGAAAGGAAATCATTAGAGAATACTATATGTTTCTTCATCTATATTGATTAGTTTGATTCTAGGTTTTCATACTCACATCTTGAGTTGAATCAAACTAATGAATACTTAGATGGTATTTCCGATCTATCTTTGATCTAAGTATTCGGCGGATCATCACCACCCAAAAACAACGATTTACCCCAAAAATCGGCGCGTGGATTCGCGTGTCCTTGTGGATTCAAGGTTCAATCGCTCTCGTGGATTCGGAGCGAGGCACATTCGTGGATTCGAACGGTGCTATTGGGTGAAGACCGTGGATTCGGTCGGACGTCGTGGATTCGACGTTGGACGCCGTGGATTCGGCGTTGGGCGCAGATCGTGGATTCGAGAAGCGTCGGAGCGAGCGGAGAAGATCCTCTAGGAGCGTATGGAAAAGGTTGAGTCGTAAGTGTGTACGGTAAATCACCTTGTACGTGTTTTAATTCTAGTGGATTTCTGCCGTGTTATCGGTCCCGTGATTTTTTTTACTCCGGTGATGGAGTTTTCCACGTAAAAATCTTGCGTGTTATTTTATTTTCCGCATTGGGTTTTATCGCAACGATTTTTGGAGTGTTTATACGTTTACACCTATTCACCCCCCTCTAGGTGTTTCTTCCCCTATTTAGATCCGTACTATATACGACCCAACAGAAATCGTTCAGGAAGAGTTCTTAAGATCTTTCTTATAATCTTAAATTCTGGAATCTTCTCTCCCAGATTAGCACATGAGTTTACGATGTCTTGCAATCGTGTATAGTAGTCCGTGAAAGATTCATTTTCTGCCATTAAGATAGAGTCAAACTTGCTCGTAAGCATTTGCAGTTTCTGAATCTTCACGAGGTTAGTTCCCTCATGTGTAACCTGAAGAACATCCCAGATTTCTTTCGCAGTCTCACATGCCGAGACGCGAGAGAATTCAGTTTGAGATAAGGCATTAAAGATAGCATTAATTCCCTTGCCATTGTAAGAAGATGAATCTAACTCTTCCTTGGTCCATTTCGACCTAGGTTTTAAGGTGCGAACATCACCAATAAGTTCAGTTGGATTAGACCATCCTAATTCAATTGATTGCCACACCCGTTCGTCGATGGAAATTAAAAAGGCTTTCATCCGTACTTTCCAGTACGCATTATTTGTTCCATCGAAGAACGGGGGTCGGTTGATGTTTCCACCTTCAACCATTGTTTACAACCCTATTCCCGCTCTGATACCACTTGTTGGGTTATATGTAATACGGATCTAAATAGGGGAAAAAACACCTAGAGGGGGGTGAATAGGTGTAAACGTATAAACACTCAAAAATCGTTGCGATAAAAACCCAATGCGGAAATAAAAAATAATACGCAAGATTTTTACCTGGAAAACTCCATCACCGGAGTAAAAAACCACGGGACCGATAACACGGCAGAAATCCACTAGAATTAAAACACGTACAAGGTGATTTACCGTACACAATTACGACTCAACCTTTTCCATACGCTCCTAGATGATCTTCTCCGCTCGCTCCGCGACGCTTCTCGAATCCACGATCTGCGCCCAACGCCGAATCCACGGCGTCCAACGTCGAATCCACGACGTCCGACCGAATCCACGGTCTTCACCCAATAGCACCCTTCGAATCCACGAACGTGCCTCGCTCCGAATCCACGAGAGCGGTTGAACCTTGAATCCACAAGGACACGTGAATCCACGCGCCGATTTTTGGGGTAAATCGTTGTTTTTGGGTGGTGATGATCCGCCGAATACTTAGATCAAAGATAGATCGGAAATACCATCTAAGTATTCATTAGTTTGATTCAACTCAAGATGTGAGTATGAAAACCTAGAATCAAACTAATCAATATAGATGAAGAAACATAGAGTATTCTCTAATGATTTCCTTTCTTCTCTATATGTGGATCACGAGGCGTAAATATGAAAATGACGGCTATTGTTATTTTCGGCCTCTTTTTGGATTGACCCTAGAAGAAGAGTCATAGGGTCTATTTATAGGTTAGAAACCCTAGGAAGGAGATAAGAATCAAAAACCTAACATTTCTGGAGATTTTACGGACGGCGATCCGGATCGGATTAGCTGTGATCCGGATCGTCGTAACGAGTCAGGCAATTCCAGAAAAACGAAGGTTCGGGATCCGGATCGAAGTGCTTGATCCGGATCGTTCATACAGTTCACCAAACATCAACGTTCGGGATCCGGATTGCGAAGCCTGATCCGGATCGTTCAAGGAAGATGGTAAACTCAGTGTTCGGGATCCGGATCAAGAGAGGCTACGATCCGGATTGAACTGGTGTATGAACGAACCACCTTCGGGATCCGGATCGAACAACCTGATCCGGATCCTGAACATGTCCCAAGTCCAGTTTTTGATTTTTATGCAATGAAAGATTCTTCCAAGTGTTTCTACACTACAAGAAGTATTCGGATCACACAGAATCTTAGGTTAAACATACCTGATCCTTTTGAATTCTTCTTTCTTGAGATTGAGTTAAACGATCCAACTTTCTTCACCTTCAATCTTCAAGACTTGAGACTTTCACGAAACTACGCCAACTCAAATTCCGTAACAACTACTACAATCATTACATTTGGTGGCGACAAAAGTCGCCACCATAAGCCAAATAGTCGCCACCAAATGTTTTTGGCGGCGACTAAATGTCGCCACCTAAAAGCCTGTCGCCAAAAGTATATAGCGGCGACATATTTTAGCGGCGACATTTTTTAGTGGCGACAAATATCGCCGCTAAATGCTCGAAGAAAAGGCGGCGACAATTGTCGCCACCAAATGTTTGAAGAAACAACGGCGACAAATGTCGCCACCAAATGTCCGAAGAAACGGCGGCGATAGATGTCGCCACCAAATGTCTTAAGAAACGGCGGCGACAAATGTCGCCACCAAATGTCCAAAGAAACGGCAGCGACAAAAGTCGCCACAAAATGTCTAAAGAAACGGCGGCGACAAATGTCGCCACCAAATGTCTGAAGAAATAGAAGTTGAGGAGACCATGCACTTCACAATCTCCTATAGTTGAGGGGTTCTCAATACAATTTTACCCCAAGGAGTAACAGCTCAGATGCAAAAGCAATAACACAATCGATCTCATTACAAACTTGCAAGAGGATAGTATTACAACTCAGCCATATCTCAAGATCACAAAGGTTATAGTTTCAGACAGAGATAAAAGAAGCACTTGAGAGACTTCATACCTTTATTCAAATGAGAATTAGTTTTGTCTTCCTATCCGCTAACATAAAAAAAGCTGGGAACAACAGTAAGCATACATCAATCATGACTAGAGCGAAGGGTCAAGCTCGTTGCCGTTTCTTCAAACTAACCATATCACCAAAGTAATAAGTTGAATCAGTGTTCCTTGGTGAAAAGCGAAGCAAAACTTGGTCACCTATTCTGATATTGTAGGATCTTCCTCGAATGAAGCCTTCTGCTGCAGAGAATGTTCACTGCAACTTAGTTTTACCGAAGCTCTTCAGCTTAATTGAGAAAAGGTCGCTCTAAAGTTTGAAGAAATTCCATAATACAACATAATGTCTTACATGCGGTAGGTTCAACATGTTTGGGTGTGAACGGGGATCCAACCTCATCTTTAGGAAAATGAGAATTTGTAGAATTTCTTTCCACCGGCAACAGCGTAGACGAAGAATGATTTAGCTTCATTTGAGGAGATTGTATATCTGCTCATTAAATGAAGCATCAATAAGTGAGCCAAGGAAGGTACTATAATTGATATCTCATAGTGTTTGGGAGGATGCTAGGGAGATCTACTACAATCCCCACCATTTTTCCCAACCAAACGCTGCCTAGTCAATCATCTGAAAAGCTTCCATGTCAAACTTAGGGTTTCACATTTAATTCCAGAAGTTAGATCATCTATTCTATTACAACTTAGACTCTTAGGATGAATTGAAACCATAATCACATTTCAGAGACAAAACAAGGAGACAAATTTGCAAGTAAAGCACAATATATTGGCAGAAAAAATTTTAAATGGACACCATACCTCTGCCAGGATCATCTATGACCTCCGATATAGAAAGTCGAGGAAGGGCAGCATAAGATGGAAAACCGGAGCGCTCTCCATGAGAATTGTATAGCTCACTGGTGGAAAGTCGTGTCGACATTGATTGCATAGATACAGAATTCTTGTGAAAAAAGTCAACATTTGCTTAAGTATTAGTCAGTCTTCTATGCAAAACAGCCTTAAGTAATTCCCTCTATCGACAATTGGGGAGTAAAACAAGCAATTTATCCGTGTTTAGAGCAACATTTTAATTAATTAAAACCACAGAAACATTGTTTTTTCTTTTTTTTCCCCTATTTTTGACAGAAACATTTTTGAGAGGCCTTAAAATCTGTAGTCAGAGAAGGCCCCCCAATTGTTTCACCTCTGGATCCAAATCTTCCAACTTACCCTCACTGCCACCACTTGGAATCCTGTATGCATCTGCAATTGCCTTCCCTTGTTCCAGAATTGTTGATGGCACAGTTTGCAAGAGACTGCAAATGAATAGGTATATTATTTGGAGGCTTACTTTGTATTATTCAGCACGAATCAAAATTTTCAAAATAATAAAATTGCAGTTAAAGATCAGGCTTACTCTTTTTGGTCAATTAAGTAAAAAGTTGTGGTTTGAGAAGAATAGTTTTTGAGGAAGAGAAGATTCAGAAAAAGGATACAGTAAGCAGATTTGCTGGTACCTATCCAAAGCACCCACAGCAAGCCTGATCTTTCTCTTCATAGATTCAACTGATGCAGTTGGGTCTTTCCTCAATGCATGTAGCAGTAGTGAGTCGAGATCCTCTAATGCTCTATGAAAGAGCAGAAGTTTTCCGTTTACAGAGCAAATAAGAATGAAATTCCAAGCCAATTCTGAAGAACATTAGAGATCGTTCGAAGTAACCATACCTTAGGCATTGATCGACTGCATCAGAAGCGACTTTTCCTTTACCACTATCAATAGCATATTGTGCCACCTATAATTCCGAAGATAATGTCAGAAAGTACCGCCACAGCAAATAAACATGTGTAAATAACTCTTAATTAGCACCACCACAAGCTAAAGCACTCACAACCAACACTATGCATATAAACTTATTAAGCGACTGCAAAGAAAGCTAATTAGGTAGTAATAGTGTGAAAATGGTATTGGTTTGTTTGATTCAATCGCCATGCATTGGTTCTATATAAGAAACAAATCACCTTACAAATAATAAAACTCAGCTGCCTGTGAAAAAACGATTAAATGGAAGGGTAGAAATACAAGTATAGCTAACTACCCATATTAATAAATTTATCTGATAGTTCAGAAGAAACATCTCATCAAGCATATTTTGTAGACAATTATAATCATTTCTAATTGGTTATTTAGATACTCACAGCTCGAATATTTACTCGCAGAGATGCAGCTGGACCAGAACGAAGTAACGATCTGCTATCATTGTAGTTTGGCTGCTCAAGATCCAGATATTTCTCTGTGAAGAGGTACAACAAGGGAATATTTAAGTGAAAGAAAATGTTTCAGAGTGAAAGTGATACATGATAGTAGAATATCAGATAGAAGACATCTCAAGCATTTAAAGGAATGAAAAATTAAAAATTTTATTATAAACTACTTGAATAAATAATTATGCTCAAA
Source organism: Tillandsia leiboldiana (assembly GCA_029204045.2). Classification (NCBI taxonomy): domain Eukaryota; kingdom Viridiplantae; phylum Streptophyta; class Magnoliopsida; order Poales; family Bromeliaceae; genus Tillandsia; species Tillandsia leiboldiana. The sequence continues at coordinate 11,045,245 of CM055064.1, forward strand.
AGCCACTCTGGGTCATTTATGAGGTTGTTCCAAGAATTTTAATATTCGTGTGCACTGATGTCTAACATATGATGTCATTTTCAATTATATGGTTATATACTGGTCGGCATAAGAAAAACTTGGAATTTGATAGGGTGGCAATTGCTCGAGTTAGTCAGTTTGGCTCAGAACTTCAGTCTAGCAATAGTTAGTGAATTATAAAAGCTTAGTATGCTGCATTGAATTAGCCTCATCTGCAAGAAATTTATGAGGTTGTAATACATTTATAACCTAACGCTGACACACTGAATGATCTTTCCAGCAGGAAATTTCAGTTTAGCTCCAAAATGTGTGTAAATCTCCATAAACTCTTTCTTGAGGGTGGGTAATTGGTGGTTTTAGTTCCAAAATGTGTATAAATCTCTGTAAAGTGTAAACTCTTCTTGAGGGTTAGTTGTTGATGGTAAAATATCAACAGCTATTTACCTAAGTCCTCGAATTGTGCTTGAGTCAAAAGCACAGCAGGGACATATGCTTCTAAAGGCTCCAGCTTTTTCCTGATTAAAAAAAAAGAAAAGCATAAAATGAAAGCCATACTCATGATCAAATAGGGAAGTTCAATATGATGGCGAAACTTTGTTAAGACTCGAGGTATGTTAAATGACAAGATGTAAATATGTTATGACAGCTACGATGTCATAACAAATTGTCGGAAGTCGTTACCTAGGATTCTTAATGTTTGCGGACAAGAAATCAAGCATATAATATTGAAAAACAAAGTAGCATATTCAGATGTAAGTTTGCAACCATTTTAATAAGATTATATCAGAAAATGAACCAAAGTTGATAATTAGCACACAACACAAGAATACCTTTAAAATGATAATCCCAACCTCATTCCTCATACAACACATACATCACAAAAAGAGTTAAGTTGTTCATAATTATCTCCAGCCCATCAACTTCAGCTGCTCTGACTACTCTTACAACATATTGTATACCATAAACTCGGCATCAACCACATTTTCAAGAATCTGTTGATTCTAGGTTTCCACTATACTCAGAAAGATAATGTATGCTACGTATTCAAATGCAGGCAAATATATGGCTCGGAAAAAAGTTTAAAGCAACATTTGTAACATAAATTCTGACACGGGCAAATAATAATGATATTAGAGTGAACTCGCAATTACCGATTGAAATAGCTAAATTCGATCATGTAGTAACCATGATTTTAAAATCCAAATTTGGGATTAAAATAATTTCCAGAATTATTTAAATAGGCAATTAGTGGGTCAATAGTGGGCCCAGAAATATTGACTTTTGGTCGGAGTCTGATCTGGAAAATCCGAGATCACCATTGCGATTGTCTCGTCGAAACATAGAAGTTTCATATTCATATGTTTTCGATCCGACGGTCGGATCTTCCAGAAATCAGAAAAGAAGCGGGCAGACCCCACAACTTAAGTGAATAGTAAACCCGCTATTTTAATTCACCTTAGATCACTAAAGGCTGATTCACTGTTTTAAAATATAACATAGGAGTATGAGTAATGGATTCTAGCTATTTTCGACGTTCTGAGCGCAATGGCACTGACGGATTTCGCATTTGGCGACCCGGGTGCATCGAAGTGCGTGCCATGCGCGATAATTTGACGAACTTTATGGAACGACTTTTAATCCGAGCGTCGAACAAACCAAACAAATACGCTACCTGACAGGTCTCGACGAGCCGGACGTCGTGGCGAAGTCCGTTTCGCAAAACGTCGAGCGGATTTTCTCGAAATGCATGAAAAGTGGCCAAATGCAATATTTCCTATACAAACTTAATATTTTATGTGTCAAAGACTTAGGGGTTTAAACCACAGGGTCCTAGGTGCATTTTGTACCTACAATAATGAATTCGGAGCTTGGGGCCAAGTGTGAACCGAGAATGGGGTTAATTTGCAAAATATCTTGCATTTAATGCAAGGTGGCCCTTGGTCTACCTTGGGGTGGTGCACGAGGGGTCTGGAGGGATCCAAAGCATCACTTAAATCCTCTGCTCTCTCCAGTCCAAGCCCCGAGTCAGGGAGGCTGAAGGACACCACCCATTAGAGATCAACCCGAGTGAGAGAGAGAGAGCAAAGAAAGGTTGGGACCAAAGCTTTCCAAAGTTGGAGTGAAGTTCTCTGGAGTTTTCCTGTTGTCTGAGGAACCTTCTGGAGGATTGCCGAGGTCGCGCAAGGTGGGAGGTGTAGAACCCGGCTTCTTCCTATCTTCCCCGAGTCGGCCAAGGTAAGAGACGCTAAACCAAAGGTTGATTTCACCCTAGACCCATAGCAGAAGCCTAAGTAGGCTCTTAGGATGCTCCATACACAGCCCGAGCCCCCCATGCACTTTGCATGGCCGGCGGAAGAAAAAGTTCGCCGGAAACCTAACCTAGCTCCACCTTGGAAGAACTCTGCAACCAAAGAACCAAAATAGCTCAAAATTGGTATGCAAGGACTGTAGGAACCATAGATAAATTCTGCAAAGTTTGAATAATTTTGGTGGAGTATTTAGAGAGAAAAGTGAAGCCCTAGTTTTCGGAAAATGTGCACATCGGCTGAGCTTCTCGCTCCGGCGCCGGCGAGCCTCCCCAACGCCGGCCACCTACCCAGAACTCTTCTTCGGACCTAGGGGAGTCCATCCATGCACTTGCATGGCAACCATGCAGCACGGTTGAAACGCGGCCAAGATGGGTTCGAAATGGGATCAAATCGTGGCCGCCGGCGTTCCGGCCATCTCCGGCCGGGGAGGGTTGGTCGGGAAGCTTCGTGAGGACTATTAGAAGCTTTCCATCCAAGTTGGAAGCCTCCAAAATGCCCAGTTAAAAATTCGCCATTAACGGTGAAGAAGCTCGAAATGGAGCTTGCTCCGCCGCCGCCTCCGCCGTGCCTTGTCGCCGGGAATGGGTCCAGGTGAGTTTGCCTTAAGATTTGGGGAAGGTTTGAGCATGTTGTTGGGTTCCAGAAGCCTTGGTTGTAAAGTCACCATTTTCGAGGTTGAAGCTCATCTTCAACCTTGGGATTTCGGTAACTCCGAAGGTGCAAGGTCGAGTCCAAGTTGCTGGAAACCTTGCTCTAACTCTGTAGAAGCTTCCTTTTAAGTTTGAGGGCCTCTGGTGCTGTGTGTGCAAAGAACCCACCTTGGGTTGGTGTTGTGTGGTTGCTTAAGGAATGTGCACACCAAGTGCTTGTGGAAATGCCACAATGAACAAAACGGTGGATTCAAGCTTCGAGCTGAATATGAAAAATGCTCCAGTATGTTCCCTGAGCTTGATTCTCACTTCAGACCAAGTTGGTTCTGTGTGGACAAGTGTTTAGAGCATTGTGGACTTGTAAGAGTGCGAGGTTTTGGATCTACTTGATCCAGCAGGGTTGGGCTACAAGTAGCGCAAGCCCTGTGATCCTGACATTACCCAGAGTCTTTTTGATTCATGGGGTTTCATCTGAAAAGGTGTAGATCCAAAGTTGTGATTAAACCAAGCCTTAATACAATAAATTCTTAATAACAGTATTAGGGTCTGTTTGAAAAGTTGTAACAGTGTACTCCTAGCTATTTTGGGGTCACTGAACGCGATGCTCGCGTTAGAATCACTGTTTGAAGTCCCGAAGAAACAAAATGGCTTTTGGGCTATGTTAGTGCATATGTTATGGGCCAAAATTTGCCTCGGGACTCGTGCTGCCACAAATGGGTGAGCACGGCATTCAGCAAGTCGAATGTCACCTACTGGAGGTGACGGCTCGTAAAAATGATTTACCGTTTGAGAGAACGAGCCAAAACAGTGGTTATTTATCGTATAAAATCCATTCTGAGTAAACCTGAGGGCCTTGCTGCAATTGTAACAGTATAGAAAAGCTAAATGAATGTTCTAAAGTAGTAATGACCTTTCCGTGGGTTCCCTGGGGTTTCTTGAAAAGCTAAACTGCTTAATATTGCGTTAATCGACGAAATAGTCAATTCGCGCTAGTTGCACTTTGAGGATTGATAGATCCTGAGTTGTCACCTGGTATTATTGTAGGGCCCAGTCGTCAGGAACCAGCAGTGATCCGTCTTGTGGTTATCGTGACCGTCTACCTTCTGGTGGAGTCGTTGTTCCTCCTATATACAGGTGGGTTATCTTCGGTCCGCGTTTTATCAGGTCGGCCCTATTGGGTGCCGTGGTAGGTCGGACCCCTGTTCTTGGTGTAGCCCTGAACCTATGCTTTAGCCTTACTATATGCTTTCATTCCAGCATTCAGTCATTTCAGCTATATTGCCTGATTATACATATGAGCCTTTCGTTATACTCTATTCTTCACTGCATGTTTAGAATAGGAGTTCTAGTCTCAGTACTTGGCATGATTTGCATCAGTATCGATATCCTAGTGGGGATTTCCTCGGCTTCTCGCCGTCTGTCCGGTCTACCGACCGTGGACTGAGATTTAGCAGTATGATTGCTATTGAGTTCATACCTGCTCTTACTACTTGCTTATATATATCAGCACAAATCTTTACATCTGCATAGCCTTGATCCCACAGATGAGTTTATTATGCCTTGATTTCCAGCAGTAGTTATACATCATGCTTACATTTCAACAGTGTTTGCTTATTATCATATTGAGTTATCTCATGCCTCTATTTCCAGCAGTTGCTTGTTATTCATGTTGAGATATATCATGTTCTTTTCAGTGGTTGATATGCATTTCTTGGACACATGCCATGCTTGATTGGTCACTAGCATAGTCTATACCTGTCTCTATTCTTCACTGCATGATTAGAATAGGAGATACTACTTCAGTATGTGGCATGTTATACTAGTATCCCAGTGGGGATTTTCCTCGGCTTCTTGCCGTCTTGTGGTCAGTGTACCATGGTTTGAGCATCAGCACAGTGTACCATGGTTTGAGCATCAGCATTATGATCGCCGTCGAGCCAAGCTTTCAGTCGCGCACACCGACGGTTTGGCCACCGTCACGGTGTTCTTTACCGGTAGAGAGGTCTGATCGACCCGTGAGCCTAGTGGGGTTATGATAGCTTGTTTGGGTGTCCAAAAGTGGTTGGTGCCTGAGGCCCCAGTGACCAAAAGTGGTTGTTGCCTGAGGTCATATGCTCCATGGCAAATTTAGCCTGAGGCCCTTGTGGCCAAAAGTGGCAGTGATTGGGTATATTTGTGATGATTACTTTTGATGCATTATCCTTGTTTATCATTTACTGCTTGCCAGATTATCAGTGATAGCATGATTGTTTTCTGCTTATCAGTACAGTATATTCATTCATGCTTGTCAGTTATAGCATGATCATTCATTCCTACTTGTAGTCTTATCAGTGATAGCATGATCAGCTCTATATATGATTACACTGCTCAGTTGATTAATCCATGATTGATGATACTCTGCTGAGATTATATACCTGTTTTCTATCTTTCAGCTTATCCTATTCTTGCTATCCGCTTATTATTGTACCCAGTAGGTACGGCTTGCTATTTCCCGGCCCGTCGTGCCTACTGGGATACACTCCGGTGTGTCTCACACCCTCGGGTGACTGTTTTTCAGGTCGAGCGGGTGCTGGGATGTCGGGACGAGTTGGTGAGGTTCCGAGTTAGCAATCGACCTTGGACAGCCGTTTATGGATTAGCAAGTTGTCAAAATTGTAAATAATTGTTTAAATGTTGTAACATCTTTTAGTAGGACGTAGTTAGACTACTCTGATGTTGTTGTGAAAGCTAGCCGTGCATATATAGAAAAGGCTCAATTCCATAGGGGATTGGGACTCTTCTATATATGTGGCGGTCTGTCATTGCCCTGGCTTGGTTTTGAAATTCTGATATATAAAAAAAAAAAAATTTAGACCCACTTTTGAATCTCGGGGCGTGACAGATCACTCCACGAATCTGAAACCCTAATTTTGATCCAAAACCACAGTCGGTGTAAGGGAAACAAGCGGAGGAGAGAGATTACCTCTTCACATATTTATCGAACGGATTCACCGCATCAGCGCCTGCGATCATTAGACCGATCGATCAAAGAAGTGGTAGTGAGTCCAACTTCCACCACTTGCCCTTCAATTGATCCAGCCTGCAAACTCGAGAAATTAAAATATGGGTAATAAAAACTCAAATTTCATAATGAAATTCTTTAAAATTGTATACTAAACAATGAAATTCTTTAAAATTGTATACTAAACTTTGCAATTCTCAACAAAAAAGGGAATTATTTTCAGGCAAGGAAAACAGTGGGCAAAACAGCATCTTTAACTTGTGGATTATAAAAAAAAAAACCCATATGCTACTGCACAGGCATGTTCAAAATATATCCCATAGTCACAGACATTCAAGCTCCCAAAGGATTTATACTGTTTAATATCTATTAAACATTTACACGAAGTCAATAGAAAACTTTTGACCTGTCATCAAAACTAAATATTTGCAAGCTGTAAGGAGATGAGAGAAGCAGCACTAATATTTGCAAGCTGTAACACCAGTTCCCAGCCCCACCACATAGTAACAACCAAGATTAATGTAGGCAACAGTAGACTGCCAACCAGCTCCAATGGCTACCCCTGATCACCAAATTTAGACAGAATTTTAGAATATCCTTAATTCAAAGAAAAACCATCCGATTTGTTTTAACATCATAACTCACCTGATAAAACTGGTTGTACGCTACTGAGGAAAATAGAAGCCGCCAAGAAGGAAGCAAGTTTCCTTACTTTAGCCATAACATGCTGATTCTCTGTGAATAGCGCAGGGAAATGCTCCCGTGTCGTCAGGATAATGATCATAAAGGTGGTTTGTATTGCCACTGATATCATAATCACCACCAGTACCGAGAACTTTGCAGCTTTTGGGCGCCCTGCACCTAGTTCGTTGGAGACCCTCACACTGCAAATATAAAACATAAGAGAGCAGTGAAAAAGAAATGGCAAAGGTACAGAAGGAAGCAATAATCAACTATGCGATTTAATTTTGCAAAGAAACGCGGCCAAAACTGCAAAGACACACCTTACTGCTGCAACAAAGCCCAATGGGATCATGAAGCTCCATCCTTCCACATTCATGCTGCGAAAGCGATAGAAAATATATCAACATCATGCTAATGTATAACACTTTGTTCATAAGATATGCGCAAACAACAGTAACTGCAATAAAATAATGCTTCTTATGTGATGTATTGCGCAAAAAAAGATTCAGCATTGGAATTGGGAAATAGAAGACGAGATGGATCAGTAAGGGTATATACAAAAAATAAACAAAAAGAGAAGCAATCCTTGGTAAAACTTACCAGATGGAAGCAGCATCTACAGCAATTTCAGGGTCTTTCAGAAGTCCGGCTAGTAGAATTACTACCATCATAGTCCAATACTCCAAACTGCATATTAGTTACAAAAACATGCAAGGTGTAAAAGATGAAGAGTCGCCGACAGGATGGCAGTTTTAAAGAGTCGAGAAATCTTAGTGCCAAGAGAAACAAACAAGCTTATTCTGCAGAGAATTTTGCAATCTCGTAGATATGAAGGATAAATTTAATCCTGCGTTATTCAGGTCCAGTAATTGGCAGGTTACAAACAATTCCTTACAAATTGGAGATGACTTTTTCTAGTCCATAGATAAATCAGAAGTTTAGTGGAGTGCCAAAAGCATGAGTGATAAGTCTGACAGTAGTGCGAAAAGGCATGAGATATAAAGACAAATGCGTGGAATGGGAAAGAGAGCAGACCATAACATAACACCTGAATGCTGTGGCATGTTTGAGCTCCCATTTGAACCATATTTGAAGCAATGACACTCGAGTGAGATTAACACAACACAGATTAACTGATTCAGATGAAACCAGGATAAGCCCAACAACTGGAACAACTCCAGATTGCACTCTGCACTCCAAATTGCACTCTGTACACAGTCAAATTTCAAGCTGAAAGCACAATTTGAGAAACCAAGGCAAATATTACATATCCAGATGATGGAATAAAAGTAGTAACATTGATAATTCATGCCATAGCACATGCTAATGAAGACATGTAAAGCTATTATAGGATTGCATATTTATTCTATTTCCTGTCAGCGACAAAGAAGAGTCAATAAACAACATTTCATAGTTGAATGTAAAATGCAAAAGCCACCATGACTACCATCATTTCAACGTGCTTGATTGGCTCAACAAAAACAAATATTTGATCAATTACTGAAAATCATGAGGATGGCAATTTGCTTTCCCTTTATGGTCTAAGGCACCAGGATATATTTAGTATACAAGCATTCAATGCCATGATTCTTCAGATACAAAAACATCCAAAATTGTTCCGTCCAAAAGTTTCTGTCTCATGCAAAAGTGGGGGAGAAATGAAACATTAAGAGTAAAGGATAAAGTCCGTGGGTTGAAGATGTCGATGGCATTTTTTTTAAAAAATGTCTGTTAAAGTAAAGGAGAAACATACCTAACGAGAAGCACCCAAAGAGCGAGGTGTGCTGGCTAAGCTACAAAACAAACCCTTAGAGAATCTGCCCAATAGCTCACCCTACTCATGCAGTAATATCCATCGAACAAAGTAGTCAAATAGTGTTTCTTGTGTTCTCAAGAGAGAGAGAGAGAGAGAGAGAGAGAGAGAGAGAACTAATAGAACAACAGCTTCTATGGAATGTCATGCAGAAAGATCGACAATGTTTGCTGAAAATAGTTTCCGATTAACCTGGAAGTTCGCAATAACTAAACAATTAGAAAGAAACATTAACAATCAGTTTCAAACAATTATGATCTAATGTAATAAAATTTGATAAAATATGAATCATGTAATGAGGGGATTTGTAAAATTGAATTAAAAATGTCACTTGAATTAAAAATGTAAAATTGAGCATATAATTACCTTCGGTTGGAGGAGATGATGTAGTCCGCACTCCTCGACTAGAAGAAGGCGGTGGTGCGGTCGGCACTCCATATAATCCAACAATTATCTTTAATTGTTCATTAAATTCAGTTTGTAGTTGTGCCTTAATGCGTCCTTCAATTTCTTCAATTTCCTTTTTGAACCTCTCATCTCTTTCAATTTTCTCCCTTTGTACTCTCTCTTCAATTTCCACTCGAGATTGCTTCAATTCTTCTTTCAAGACATCAATTTGCCTCTCAATATACTCTTCTGATGCTTTGATTGTTAAATTCTTAGCACTTAGTGGCTTAGGTCCACATCCTAAACCACGAAGATATCCAGAACGTCCACCAAAAGTCTGAGTTAAATGCTCTTCTATTGATAATGGAGGACCACCTAACTCTTCTTGTGGCTGTGATACACGCTCAAATTGATCCTGCATTCAATAACATACATTTGTAACAAGAAACATTTATATATTTGCATGAAATATGTTCTTTTTCACTAGTCTAAGCATATAAAACCAAAGGTCGAACTAGAGATGTGTTATGAAATAAGGTCGTTGTACCAGAGCATTTTGAGCTTTAGCAGAACACCATGTCCCATTAGTTCTTCTTTGATGTGTAGCCTTCCAATATTCGGCCAAATCAGGATCATCCTCAGTTCTTGGATCTCTCTACAATTAAAAATTAGAAATATTATGTCATAAAATGGATATAGTATAAAAATATATCCATAAATTAAGTTAATTAACAAAATCACCATATCATGTAGAACAGAAGCAAATGATTTTCTGCCATAGATTGAACTGGTTGATTGTTTGGCTCGATTTGCTTTATTTCGCTCCGACATGCTCTACAAGAAATTAAATATGGTTATATATGAATATAAGAATAATCCTTCTAAACTAATAGATATATGTATAAAAAAATTTAACAACCTTAAATGGTTCAGAGCCAAAGTATTCTACTAAAGTTGCCCGATCAGATTCTGAGATATCATCTGGACAATTTTGAAGCCTTTCCTCATCTGTCTCAAATTGTTTATAATGGAGATGCTTGCGATGCCTCCAATCTCTATACAGATGATTTAAATTGGACATGACTTCCTTTCTAAAGCCATCAAGGCCGTTGTATTTTTCCTAAAAAGTAGTAAGATAAAAATTAAACAAAAAACCAAAGTATTAAGATAAAAAATGGTAACAAGAAGTATAATGCTATGATAAAGGAAAACTAAAGTAAAATATCATACCATTAAATGATCCCACATCTGATCTTTATAATGTGTCGGCACTTGAGCCCATTTCTGAACACTAAGTGGTGCATATTGTCGCAACACCACTCCCATTTCTGTTACGAATTCCGTTAACGCTTGACCGCCCACAGCTCGACCCAAGCGCTTTGATATGTGCACTTCGCCTTTAGAACCCTCCTTTCTCTTTTTCGCGTTTGGATTTGTTGTAGGCCCCCTACCTCTCTTCTTGGCTACAACATAATTGTGACACCCCCGGAATTTGGATTAGTCCTCTATATAAATGATATAATAGGACTAAATCTCTAACCCGGCTATAGCATTTTGGATGGTAGCAAGATCCAAGAGGAACATGAGAGTTAAGCGTGCTAGAGCTAGAGTAGTTCTAGGATGGGTGACCCCCTGGGAAGTGGGGCGTCACAGTTGGTATCAGAGCCATTCACCAGCCGGAAATGTGAGATGAGTCTCGGCTGAGCCAGGGTTATATAGCGGGTAGGGCGAGGCTCCCCGGCTAATGACCGTTGTGAGTGGAGTGCAGCTCCTCACAAGGTCGGCTAAGGCTAGCGAGACGAGTCTCACATCGCCTGGTGCTTGTGAGTGTGCTTGAGCATGACGTGGACGTCAGGGCTTAAAGGGGGGAAGAATGTGACACCCCCGGAATTTGGATTAGTCCTCTATGTAAATGATATAATAGGACTAAATCTCTAACCCGGCTATAGCATTTTGGATGGTAGCAAGATCTAAGAGGAACATGAGAGTTAAGCGTGCTAGAGCTAGAGTAGTTCTAGGATGGGTGACCCCCTGGGAAGTGGGGCGTCACAAAACCAGAGACTTACACAGAAACCCTGATATTCAGCGAGGGGCGAGGGGCGACGGAGGGGCGACGGCGAGTCAACCGGCGAGGAGCGACGGCAGGTCGACGGCAGAGGGGCGAGAGGCGACGGCGCGAATGCAGTAACCTTCCAAGTCAGCTAGGGACAGCACTTGATCGATGAAAACAAAGAGAGGAAAATGAGCATATGATTGGATGAATTAATCAAGGTAAATCAGAGACTTACACAGAAATCCTGATATTCAGCGAGGGGCGAGGGGCGACGGCGGGTCAACCGGCGAGGAACGACGGCAGGTCGACGGCGCGAATGCAGTGACTTTCCAAGTCGGCTAGGGACAGCACTTGATCGATGAAAACAAAGAGAGAAAAATGAGCATATGATTGGATGAATTAATCAAGGTAAATCAGAGACTTACACAGAAATCCTAATATTCAGCGAGGGGCGAGGGGCGAGGGGCGACGGAGGGGCGACGGCGAGTCAACCGGCGAGGAGCGACGGCAGGTCGACGGCGGAGGGGGGAGGGGCGAGGGGCGACGGCGAAGGGGCGAGGGGCGAAGGAGGGGCGACGGGCGACGGGCGAAGGAGGGGCGGCGGAGGGTCGGAGGGGCGACGGACGAGCGAGGGGCGACGGGCGAAGGAGGGGCGGCGGTGGGTCGGCGGGGCGAGGGGCGAGGGGCGACGGCGGGTTGATGGGCGACGGGCTTGGGGAAGGAGAGAGAGAGAGTGTGTGTGTGTGTGTGTGTGTGTGTGTGTGTGTGTGTGTGAGTGAGAGAGAAGGGAGGGTTAGGGCGGGTGATGTAGGGCCAGCCGAGTTCGCATCTCACCAAAAAAAAAAAACAAAAAAACAAAAAATGAGTTTTGGTTGGTGAAAAAATAAGGAGGGAAAATTTGGTGGGAAATAAAAACTATAGTGGCGATAAAAATGTCGCCACCAATAATAAGTATTGGTGGCGACATTAAAATGTCGCCGCTATTACTTATTTATTGGTGGCGACTTTTGTCGCCACTATATCTTTATCTTTTCCCGGCGACAAAAGTCGCCACTAATTACTAAGATGTAAGGGGGCCAGGAATAAGTAATAGCGGCGACATTAAAATGTCGCCGCTATTACTTATTTATTGGTGGCGACTTTTGTCGCCACTATATCTTTATCTTTTCCCGGCGACAAAAGTCGCCACTAATTACTAAGATGTAAGGGAGGCCCAGGTTCGCATCTTAAAAAAAAATAATAATAATAATAATAATATAGTGGCGACAAAAATGTCGCCACCAATAAATAACTAATAGCGGCGACATTAAAATGTCGCCGCTATTACTTATTTATTTGTGGCGACTTTTGTCGCCACTATATCTATATCTTTTCCCGGCGACAAAAGTCGCCACTAATTAATAAGATGTAAGGGGGCCAGGTTTGCATCTTAAAAAAAAATAATAATAATAAATAAATAATATAGTGGCGACAAAAATATCGCCACCAATAAATAAGTAATAGCGGCGACATTAAAATGTTGCCGCTATTACTTATTTATTGGTGGCGACTTTTGTCGCCACTATATCTTTATCTTTTTCCGGCGACAAAAGTCTCCACTAATTACTAAGATGTAAGGGAGGCCCAGGTTCGCATCTTAAAATAATAATTTTAATAATAATAATAATAATATAGTGGCGATAAAAATGTCGCCACCAATAAATAAGTAATAGCGGCGACATTAAAATGTCGCCGCTATTACTTATTTATTGGTGGCAACTTTTGTCGCAACTATATCTTTATCTTTTCCCGGCAACAAAAGTCGCCACTAATTACTAAGATGTAAGGGGGCCCAGGTTCGCATCTTAAAATAATAATAATAATAATAATAATAATATAGTGGTGACAAAAATGTCGCCACCAATAAATAAGTAATAGCGGCGACATTAAAATGTCGCCGCTATTACTTATTTATTGGTGGCGACGTGAAAATGTCGCCACTGTATCTTCTTTATTGGCGGCGACTTTTGTCGCCACTATATCTTTATCTTTTCCCGGCGACAAAAGTTGCCACTAATTACTAAGTATTAGTGGCGACATTCCAAAGTCGTCGCTATTTCTTAATTATTGGTGGCGACAAATATATATCGTCACTGTATCTTATTTATTAGTGGCGACAATTAAATGTCGCCACTATAGCTTTACAATTAGTGGCGACAATAATTGTCGCCACAAAATTGTCGCCACCAAAAGCCCTTTTCCTTGTAGTGGGATGCCACAGATGGACCCTGTGTGATATCCACAGCTGGATTGGCCTTCGGCTGCATTTGCCGAATTTTTGAAATGGTTTTGGGCCAAACAGAGATTGGATTTGGATTCAGCGCGGAAAAACGCTTGAAAACGGCTATTTGCTTGTTTGATTCTGAGTCCGGATGCCCAAAAACGGACTCCCGGAAGTTTTCGCTGAATTTTGGTGCATGGGAGGGGCCGTGGACCGCCGGCTGCCACGTGGCGGCTTGTTATTGGCCGGTCCGCAGCACTCGGTCCACATAGGGGCGCAGCTGGGTGCACGGACCCGCCGCATGGACACGTGGCGCCGCCTGATTGGCGGGCTCGTGATGCGCGGTCTACTGGGTGGCGCGGCGGTGCATGGACCAAGGCGGGTGGACACGTGGCAATCCCCGGTTGGTCGGTGCACGCGGCGCGGTCCACGGAACCCGAAGTAGGTGTAGGTTTTTATAGGATCCACACGGATCTAAATAGGTACTATCAAACAACTAGAGGGGGGGTGAATAGGTGTAATACTTATAAAACCAATCTCAGTGCAAAATAAAAACCAATGCGGAAATAAAAAACAGCACACCGAGATATACGTGGAAACTCCAATCCAGGAGAAAAACCACGGGACCAACACGCAATAACAATCCACTAAGAATAGAAGAACAACAAGATGATTACCGACTCCACGGACTCAAACCCCTCCTTTAACTTCTTCGGACCTTGCGCTCACCGATTGCACGTCCACTGCACACGTTCGAATCCACGAACGCCACTCGAATCCACGAGCACACGTTTTGAATCCACGAAACGCCTTCAACACATCGAATCCACGATGCTACGTCGAATCCACGACGCAAACGGCCGATATAGAATATAGGCTTCGATGGTGATCCTTTGCTTAGATTATCATTGAGGAACCGTAGAAGAAATCTTTAAGCAAAGACTAGATCAATTCGACAAAAGATAGATCTTGGAAGAACCGTCGAATTGACCTAAAAGAGGCTATAAAGAAGAACGATAAAAACCTAGCCTCTAGGGTTGCTCTCAAGTGTTTTATAAAATCATCGGTAGTTCTTGAGAAACCCTAAGTGTCTATTTATAGTTTAGAAACCTTTGGAAAGAGATAAGCATCAAAAACTGACTTAACAGAAATTTTCCCGCACGACGATCCGGATCGGATTTACGGCGATCCTGACTGTCGTCTTTTTTCAGCAATTCCTGAAAAAACAAGGTTCGGGATCCGGATCGGAATTCTGATCCGGATCGGAATTCTGATCCGGATCGGTTCAGGATCAGAAATTCTGAACTGGACTCTGAACATCCAATTTGTCCAGTTTTTGATTTTTAAGCAATGAAAACTTATCCAAGTGTTTCTAAACTACACAAATGTATTCGGATCACCAAAATTATTTAGTTAAACGTACCTGATCAATCCGAATCCATTTTCTTTAAGATTGATGTATATGATCCACAATTCTTCAACTTCAATCTTCAAGGCTCAAAACACTGAGTGTCAACTTGAGATCTTGTTGAATCTTCTCTGAGTCTTCAATTGCTGATTGACAATTTGATCACTTCAAGACTCCGACTCAACTCACGAAATATGCCAACACAAAAAGCCGTAACAGTAGGGTGCGTGGACCGGGTGCAGGGGACACGTGTCGGCGTGCTACTCGCGGGCTCACGAGGCGCGACGCACGGGGTCGCGGGGCGGGCGCCTCGGGGCGCGTGCGTGGCAGGCGGTCAGGCTGCGCCTGCTCGCACGTGTGACCGCGACACTGTACAGGCCAGGTGGCGCCCCGCCATTAGCGGGCGCCACCTACCCGTTTGACCGGGGAGGCGCCACGCGGCGGCACCACACGCGCCCCGCACAGCTGTTTGCTGTGCGGGACACGTGTCGGTCACCAGGAGGGCCACGTGGCCACTCCCGGCGCGCCCCGCACAGCTGTTTGCTATGCGGGTGACGTGGCGGCACGAGAGATTTCCGGGCGGCTACAGTGTTTCTCCTCTGCGCCCGGATTCGGGCGCCCGAATCTTCGGGAGCGCCCAAATCTTGGGACATGATTGGAATTTTTCCAATTATTTTTCTGCGGCCTATATAAAGCCCGAGCCGCCTTCTCTTGCAGGGTTTTGACATTTCCGAGCATCAAACCGACGGGAAGTCTACAGCAAAGTTGATCCCCACGTAGTGCTGCATCCATCTGTCGATTTCGGGGATTTTACGTGGCACGCTTATCGAGGTTTCCATTTTCTTGGCGCATCACGACGTTCCTTCGTCGGTGTTTCTCCCGTCGTGTTTCGGTGTGCGAGCTCCCCCGGCCTACTCCGACCACCTTTTCGAGCGATTTCTTCGCCGCTGGATCCGCGACGGACAGAGCTACGCTCTAGTAACTTTCAGCATTCCCTAGTTTCATGCTTTTCGTGGAGTTTTTCCATGCTTACTGGGGGTCTTTTGCTGTGAGTGTCTTCTTGAGGACAGCGGGTTGTTTCGAGGATATCTCCGCAACCGTGCATCGGATTGAGACGAGCCTCTGCACTTTTTTCATCTAATCGACGCAAGGATTATCACAGTATTTTTCTTGGATTTTTCTGAGGTTTGCCCGAAGGTATTTGTTTTCCCCCTTATCTGTGCTAGAGTTTACAGTTATGCGGTTGTGAGATTTTGCGCACCTGTACTGTGGAATTTGTCACTTGGCCTACGGTACTCGGAATTGGGCGTGCAGGTACCCGTTTCAAAGGTCTCGACGCGAGGATCGCTGTTGTATTTTTATCGGATTTTTCGGAGCCCTTTCAGTAGGTGAAATAATTGCATCTTCGGGACTGAATTTCAGACTGCGTGTATTTGGTTAATTGTTGGAATAAAGTGTAACTTTGGACTGTATGTTGTACCAGGAAGAGTTGTTCAGGGATTTTGGGACTGAGGATTATTTGGAGGTTGCTGTTCATGGTGTTTTCAGCTGTTGGATCATGGACAGTTAGCGCCTTCAGGTGGGTGGCTTTGCTTTCAGGATCTATGGACTGTGCACTAATTCTATTGATATAGAATCATGCATAATAGTGATTGGACTTGGTAGCATGCTAGAATTTGAATGTTAATATTCCTTGTATTTATCTGATGATCGTATGATCTCTTCTGCTTCCTACCACCTGTTAAATATTTGTTATCTTGGAACCTGACCTAGCACCCCTGTCATATGTTGCATGTGTAACCAGACCAGTAGAAAACCCTCACTTGGGCTAGGGTTATTTATGTTTAGACATCCACACATTATGTTTCATTCCTGGACTTAGTGTTATCCTCGCCCGGGTAGTGGGCCGAGCGGTCGGGACTTCTTTTTAGTGTGGGATGCGTTTGCACTCGTGCTTGGGAGCAGAGTGGAGTCTGGTAGATGTAGTGGATCGCTTGTCTGTACCGGGAACCGTTTGGGGTAAACGGTGGTCCCGGGAGGTCTTGTTTTCCCCTGTTTGGGTTGTCGCCACTGTGTTAGTGGCAGTAGTTTACTAGTGTTAACCGGACCTAGAACCCAGAACCCTTTGTTGGGTTATATGTAATACGGATCTAAATAGGGGAAAAAACACCTAGAGGGGGGTGAATAGGTGTAAACGTATAAACACTCAAAAATCGTTGCGATAAAAACCCAATACGGAAATAAAAAATAATACGCAAGATTTTTACGTGGAAAACTCCATCACCGGAGTAAAAAACCACGGGACCGATAACACGGCAGAAATCCACTAGAATTAAAACACGTACAAGGTGATTTACCGTACACAATTACGACTCAACCTTTTCCATACGCTCCTAGAGGATCTTCTCCGCTCGCTCCGCGACGCTTCTCGAATCCACGATCTGCGCCCAACGCCGAATCCACGGCGTCCAACGTCGAATCCACGACGTCCGACTGAATCCACGGTCTTCACCCAATAGCACCCTTCGAATCCACGAACGTGCCTCGCTCCGAATCCACGAGAGCGGTTGAACCTTGAATCCACAAGGACATGCGAATCCACGCGCCGATTTTTGGGGTAAATCGTTGTTTTTGGGTGGTGATGATCCGCCGAATACTTAGATCAAAGATAGATCGGAAATACCATCTAAGTATTCATTAGTTTGATTCAACTCAAGATATGAGTATGAAAACCTAGAATCAAACTAATCAATATAGATGAAGAAACATAGAGTATTCTCTAATGATTTCCTTTCTTCTCTATATGTGGATCACGAGGCGTAAATATGAAAATGACGGCTATTGTTATTTTCGGCCTCTTTTTGGATTAACCCTAGAAAAAGAGTCATAGGGTCTATTTATAGGTTAGAAACCCTAGGAAGGAGATAAGAATCAAAAACCTAACATTTCTGGAGATTTTACGGACGGCGATCCGGATCGGATTAACTGTGATCCGGATCGTCGTAACGAGTCAGGTAATTCCAGAAAAACGAAGGTTCGGGATCCGGATCGAAGTGCTTGATCCGGATCGTTCATACAGTTCACCAAACATCAACGTTCGGGATCCGGATTGCGAAGCCTGATCCGGATCGTTCAAGGAAGATGGTAAACTTAGTGTTCGGGATCCGGATCAAGAGAGGCTACGATCCGGATTGAACTGGTGTATGAACGAACCACCTTCGGGATCCGGATCGAACAACCTGATCCGGATCCTGAACATGTCCCAAGTCCAGTTTTTAATTTTTATGCAATGAAAGATTCTTCCAAGTGTTTCTACACTACAAGAAGTATTCGGATCACACAAAATCTTAGGTTAAACATACCTGATCCTTTTGAATTCTTCTTTCTTGAGATTGAGTTAAATGATCCAACTTTCTTCACCTTCAATCTTCAAGACTTGAGACTTTCACGAAACTACGCCAACTCAAATTCCGTAACAATCTCCCCCTTTGGCGGTTTCGTGACAAAACACAGATCCACTAAAGAAAATTCAAAAAGATATTTTTGTTGCTATCACCATACAACAAAAATTTACAATGGAGATCCAAAAATTTAAAAACATGAGATAAACTCCTAAAACAGACTCTAGACTTAGACATCTGTACTCTCTGCACAAAGAAATCATTCTTGACAAAAAGAGATCGTTAGATACCTCAAGAATATTTAGCATACAAAACCTAGTACAGAAATAGAGTTTATCTGATCATCATGACATTTGAGAATTCAGATATGTAAGAGAATCATAGTCAAAAACCAACATATCTTCTATGCAATTAAAAACCAAATGTCACAGAAAGTTAGTCCAACATCAACTTGTTAGTCATATTACATGCCCAAATAGTTAGTCGAGACATGCAAACAATCACAAGATAAAAACCAAAGTTGAAGTTGAAGTGATACTTACCTTGATGTATACAAAATCTTCATCAGCAAGATTTTTACAATCATTGTTCAAGTTCCCTTGATGTTTGCATCACATTACATCACATCATTGTTCAAGTTCATTGTCACATCATTGTTCAAGTTCATTGTTCAAGTTCCCTCTAAACTCTCTCCCCCTTTTTGTCAGAAACAAAGCCAAAATTACCAAAAGTGGAGAGAATGGTTAACAGTTTAAGTTGGAGAACTAAAGACTCAAATTAAAACTTAAAAACCTGCACAAAAGAAGGATTTAAACATATGCATAATAAACAGAAATTGGAAGGATATGGATTATTCAGACTCGTCTGAACTGATACAGCCGAGGATTTGGAATATCTTCTTTATTCGCTTGTTCATTGATGATTGATTCTTATTTACCTTCTTTATTTCTTCCTTTACCTCAATTAGTTCATTTGATATACGTTCTTGCTCGTTGGAGAGCCTTTGCTGTTCTTTATAGATTGAGGTAATAGATGCATCATCATCAGAAGTTGATTGCGGTGCTTGTTGTGCCGGAGGTGCTGGTTGTGATGGTGGTGCTGGTTGGACTGGAGGAGCTGCTGCCGGTGCAGAGGTTGTTGCTTGTTGTCGTTGTTCTCGTTGCCGGTGAAGAGGTATGAAAGGTTCATCTGGCTTCGTCGAAAGAGACTTTACAATTGTTGTGTCATTGATCGTTCCTAGACTGTGCAGATAGGAACTCGCATTTGTGTCAGCTTTAAATTTGCGAAGAATGCGCATGATGATCATTGGATAAGGTAGTCTCTCTGACGGATGAGCTTGCTCCACATATCGTGCCATTCTTGACCAGATGACGTAGGGAATGTTTAAGTTAGCTCCCATTGCTGCTGCGGGGTTTCCAAGTAGATAAAGGAATATCATTCTTTCCCACCGAAGAACCTTTGTGTTCATGTTTGGAATAATATTGTAACAAACAATAAGGTTTAAGATGCGGTACTCTGGTCGTAGTTCTTTCGAGAAAACGAAGTTTCCTGTCGACCGAGTATTTGGAACACAGATTCCATCAACTACCACTCTCCAGGAGTAGGTGTTGAAGGCTTGATTCTTCAGGTAATGAGTGCCATCGGCTCGGGCGTCCATCCCTAGTACTTCACCAATTAGCTGAGGCGTTACTTTAATTCTGACATTCTTGACTAATGTTTGAAAATCCCGACGCCCGCTTTCCTGATCAACTAGATAGCAGGCATTCTGATAAAACATCCTCACTGAGTGAAGACAATACCCAGTGGTCTCCGGGAAATCGCAAATGGAAGCAAGACCTCTCTGGTCAAACAAAGTCCCAAACGTCTGAGAACACTGCTTTAAGGCTTTTACATCAACATGCCTTTCTCCAATGCATTCTCTGTTTTCAAAATCCTTTATTCTAACCGAGCTGACAAAGTCTTGTGGAGGTGCTTGCCTATCAGCTGGTTGCTCAATGGAGATTCCTTGTGCACTCCCTCTTTTGCGAGCAATACTTTTTCTTCTTGTCTTCCCAGAAGTTTCTTCCATTGGAGCTTTGCCTTTCTCAGCAGCAGTGGGCGGAGCCTTCGATGTTTCTGCAGGTGCTTTTCCCTTTGAAGCAGTCGGAACAGTCGTTGCTTCAACTTGCAGTTCATCCCAATTAATTGATTCCGTTTCAGATTCTGTATCGGAATCATCTTTAGCTTTCTTCGCTTTCTTAGCCTTCTTAGCCCTCTTGGGCTTGACGGTGTCTCTCGTATGAACCATAGCCGCAAGTAGAAAAACAATCCAAGTGATCACCATTGCTAATGGTTTCTTGAGAAAAGGAATCCTGTGTGGAACGACTCAAGAACACATGAGAAAATTGTTAATTTTCAAAGATTTGAAAAATTGTACCCAAACAATCATAATCATGTAGAGAGACTAAGAATCAAATTAGTTTTGCAAAAGGACTTTTAAAAATAGATCAATTGCATGATTTTCGAAAATCCTTATTATATGCCCTAAAACCGAAATTTTAGAAATCGAAGCCTAAAAATCCGTTAATCAGGAGAATACCTAGCATATAATCAAAACTAATCTACCCAGAGTTCTTATTTCAAAAGAAATTTGATCAAAAACCATCCACAAACAAAGTTGATCCAAGAATTTCATGACGTTTGAGAAAGAAGAGAGAAAAACGGTGAAAAACCGAGATTTTGATCAATAAAACTTACTTGGAGTTGAAGAACTTGAGTTTGAAAGCTTCCAGGAAGGATGAAATCTAGAGAGAGAGAGGCTCTGGAAACTTTGGAACAAAAGATTGGAGTAAAAGAAATCAAAAACCCTTTTGTTCTTTATAAAACCTAGCCGCGATCCGGATCAGTTCATAACTGCGATCTGGATCGGCTACCCGCAGTGAGAAACTGCGTTCGGGATCCGGATCGGCAGATACAATCCGGATCGTCAGCCCGCAGAAGAATTCCTGCGTTCGGGATCCGGATCATCTAGCCCGATCCGGATCGGCTCCAACTTTTTCTTTAGAAAATTTCAGAGAAATTCAAGAAAAACCAGAAAAAGATTGTAAGCACAAATGTGTATCAACTTTAAACAAAAATCATCGTTTCATACAACAAGAATTAGATTATGCCAAATCTATCAATAATATCCAAAAATGAAACGAAAATTTACAAAAATTAAACCCCTTAAAGTTGAACACCTTCAATTACATCTAACTTGATCTAATGAGTAATGCCTTTATCAAATCATCAATTCAGTAAAGAAAATGAAATACAAAGATCAATAGATGTTTGAAATCCCAAATATAATAGATAATGTATCTAGACAATCTGTTGAAGAGAGTGGCTCTTTGAGCATCTTTCTTTAAAAACCCACCTTATACCAACCTTGAAATTTGACGGAGTCAAGTATTTCAACATGCATTTTACTTAATCAAAAATTTGAACAACCATGCTTGGTATACATGTGGTAGCTGCACACAATACTCGGACGACCGAGGTGGTAGCTCTTTCCTCCATGTGGTGGTAGTTTTCACACTCCTCATTGGGATGTAACTCTTTCCACATCTTTTGAGCATTTTACCTTTTCTATGACTCCCCCTCAATTGGCTATCAATTATTTAAGATATAAAGTATTCAACCAGATATTGATCTCGATTTCATACTCGACTAAGCAGTCAAATAAGATAATGACTATACCAAGAGATCATAGAGAGAGAGAAATTGACTTTGATCACTTAGAAGATGATTTAATTAACATAAATGATCATTGCAACAGTGAAATATTATGATGGCAAAAGCATAATAAAATTCTAAATGTGCGAAAAGATGCAATTAAAGTCAATTATGATCTATGCTCAATTAATGTCCTATGTACAAACATAGATAATGAATAAAACAAAAACAAATACAAAACCTATCCTAAGCAAAGGTTTCAAAAAGAAGTTTATTTCAAGGAAAGCATTTCAATTGCTTTTCGTAAATGAATAAAACGTTTTTGATCCAAAGGTTTTGTTAGAATGTCAGCTAATTGATCCTCAGTTGAAATATATGAAAGTTGAAGAGTATTTGATTCAACTAGCTCTCTAAGAAAATGATATCTAAGTTCAATATGTTTTGTTCTAGAGTGCAACACAGGGTTTTTAGAAATGTTAATTGCACTTGTGTTGTCATAAAGAATTGTTACCGAAGATGCTGAAATGCGGAAGTCGCTCAATACGCTTTTCATCCAAATGAGTTGAGTTGAGCAACTTCCAGCTGAAATGTATTCCGCTTCGGCAGTCGAGAGTGCTATGCAGTTCTGCTTTTTACTGTGCCATGCAACAAGGCAATGGCCAAGATAGAAGCATGCACCACTCGTGCTTTTCCGATCATCCACTGATCCTGCCCAATCGGCATCTGAGTATCCAACAATATCCAAACTTGTTCCCATAGGATACCAAATTCCGAAATTAATTGATCCTTTGATATACCGGATGATCCTTTTCACCGCTTTCAGGTGAACCTCCTTTGGTGCTGATTGATATCTCGCGCAAATCCCAACACCAAAAGATATATCCGGGCGACTAGCCGTGAGGTAAAGTAGACTTCCAATCATACTTCGATACAGTTTCTCGTCTACATTCTCACTATGTGATTCACTTCCAAGTCCCTTGTGGCTAGTTCCCATTGGAGTCGGAAAATCTTTACAATTTTCGAGATCAAACTTTTTGACCAACTCCATTGCATACTTGGATTGACTCAAGTGAATACCTTCATCATTTTGTTTAATTTGCAATCCAAGGAAATAAGTCAATTCGCCCATCATGGACATCTCAAATTCGCTTTCCATGGTTTCCGCGAATTTAGAAGCATCATTATCTCTTGTTGCGCCAAATACAATGTCATCGACATAGATTTGTGCTACAATGAAATTGCTTTGATAATGCTTCACAAAGAGAGTCCTATCAGCTCCCCCTCGAGTATAGCCCTTCTCCAAAAGGTGCTTTGTTAACCTTTCGTACCATGCTCGCGGTGCTTGTTTCAGACCGTAAAGAGCCTTTTTCAAACGAAAAATATGGTTAGGTTGTTTATGATCTACAAAACCTTTCGGTTGAGCCACATAAACTTCCTCATTTAAAAACCCATTTAGAAATGCGCTCTTAACGTCCATTTGAAATAATTTGATTTTAAAATGACAAGCAATAGCAAATAGTATACGAATGGACTCGAGTCTAGCTACAGGGGCGAATGTTTCATCAAAGTCTATACCTTCTACTTGAGAGTAGCCTTGAGCAACTAATCGTGCCTTGTTCCTGATGATAGTACCATCCTCATTTTTCTTGTTCTTGAAGATCCATTTGGTACCTATCACATTGTGTTGCTTTGGAGGCTTCGTTAATTCCCAGACTTTGTTTCGCTCAAATTGATGGAGCTCTTCCTGCATTGCTTTAATCCAGTAGTCATCCTGAAGAGCTTCATCTATGTTCTTTGGTTCGATTAAAGATACGTAGCAAGCGAATCCACAAACCAACTGCCTCCGAGTTCTAACTCCTTGTGGATCTCCAATAATATTCGATTCCGGATGATCCTTGGAGATTCGTAACGTTTGTTGAAACGGAGTACTCGGAGATACATGAGATGATTCCTGCACATCAGATAAACTCGAAGAACCATTAGATGCATCATTAATATTGGAAGTATTATTATGAGAAGATGCATTAGCAGGAGAATCATCATCTAGAGAGATATCGAGGGTAGATTTTCCAGATCCAAAGTGAAAAGCTTCATCTACTTTAACATTTATAGATTCTACGATCGTCTTAGATTCAATGTTAAATACTCGATATGCTCTGCTATTCGTAGAATAACCCAAAAAGATCCCTTCATCACTTCGAGAGTCGAACTTTCCAAGATTTTCACGGTCACGTAAAATGTAACATCGACTCCCGAAGACACGAAAATATTTGATGTTGGGTTTTCTACTAAACCACAGCTCATATGGTGTATTTAAAGTTCCTGGGCGCAAGTAAACTCTATTAATGACATAGACAGCGGTGTTCACGGCTTCAGCCCAAAAATGTAGCGGTAAGTTCCGGCTATGAAGCATCACACGCGCCATCTCTTGAACAACCCTGTTCTTGCGCTCAACAACACCATTCTGCTGAGGTGTATAGGGTGCCGAGAATTCATGTTTAATGCCATTTGAAGTGCAAAAATCAATGAATTTTGAATTTATGAATTCTCCACCTCTATCACTTCTAACACGAATGATCTTTTCATTCTTTTCAATCATAATATGATGGCAAATCTCATGAAAAGAGTCAAACGTATCAGCTTTCTCTTTTAAAAATGCTACCCAAGAAAACCGAGAGAAATCATCAACCAATAAAAAAATGTACCATTTACCTCCCAAAGATGGTTGACGGGTCGGCCAAAAGAAAAAGAAGAAAAGAAAGTAGTATACATAAACTACACAAGATTTAATCGAAGAACGATTAAAGACAAGGAGGGGTTTCACCTTTGCATACCCAAACCTTTTGAGTTTTGGAGTATGTTGGCAATGGTTGAGAAGTTTTCCTTGATGAAGACGTCTTGCAAGATTGGTCTTTTTCTTTTGTCATCGTCTTGTTTGAAGTACTACCAATGTCCTTTTCTTTAGGAAAATCCTTCTTTGAATTCCATGGAGTGAACTTATTGGTAGCAGTTGCAAGATGTAGTTGATTTGATCTTTGAGCTCCAATCTTGCAATTTCTTCCAATGTGCCCTGCAGAATTACAACGAAAACATACCTTTGTGCTTGACGATTCTGAAGAGGATGAAGTAGGTTTGTTGTCGTTAGTTGTCATGATTTCCGGTGTCGGAGGAGGAGATACCGACTGAGGCACAAAGACTGTCCCAACCGAACTAAAATTGTCTTCAGTTCGATTGTATCCGAGGCCGAACTTGTTTGTTTGACCAAGACCAAGAAGTTTATCCAACTTACTCCTTCCTAAAGAGAATTGCTTTAAGTCATCCTTGAGTTGGCAGATGGTCTCTGTCATTTCCAATTTTTCCCGTCGGGCCTCGCCGTAGAGCTTCAAGAAATAGTTCGCTTTGTTCACCATATCAATATAGTTCTTCTCGAGTTGCTCATTGGACTCTTGAAGGGAAACATTTTCTTTTATCAGTTTATCCCTTTCCACTTCAAGATCGGTCGAGAGAGAAGTTACCCTTTTTACTTCTTCTTCGAGATCCTGCAATCTCCCTCTCAACCCCTTGTTTTGCTTAGCCGGTTTCTTTAAATCCCGTAAAGATCTGTGATAGGCTAGAGCAAATTCTTCACCTTCCGAATCATCCAATTCGTTGTCCGTTGCATTCTTTTCAACAGTGGAGTTGGACATCGACTCGGATGTACTTGCCATAAAGCACATGAAGGGTGAAGATACGGACGCGTGGAATGCGGTGGAGCTCTTTTCTTCATCACTCGAAGACGACTCATTTGACGTTGAGTTGTCATCCCAAGTGACGACCTGCATCGCCTTCTTCTTTGCCGGATACTTGTTAGGACACTCTGTTGCAATGTGGCCGTAGCCTCGACATTTGAAACATTGAAGTTGTCCTTCTGAACTTTTCTTATCCTTTGAGAAGTTCTCTTGCTTTCTTGACTTGTAACTTGAAGTACCCTTGCCTTTGTTCGACTTTCCGAAGGATGGAGATTTGCTTGAATTACCCCTCCGAAAGTTGCGGCGAAACTTCCTTGTCAAAAGAGCGAGCTGCTTCTCAAATTCCTCCATAGAAAGGTTCTCGTCATCGTCTGAGGAGGATGTATCCGCGTCTTCTTCCTTAGTTGTTTTCAACGCATAACCTGAAGACTTAGAAGTGGATGCCTTTCCAGAAGAATTGTTAGTAGTAAATGTCATTTCATAAGTTTGTAATGAACCAACTAATTCTTCTACACGTATTTCGTCCGGGTGTTTAATAGTTTCAATGGCAGTAACCTTTGGGCGAAATCGTTCAGGAAGAGTTCTTAAGATCTTTCTTACAATCTTAAATTCTGGAATCTTCTCTCCCAGATTAGCACATGAGTTTACGATGTCTTGCAACCGTGTATAGTAGTCCGTGAAAGATTCATTTTCTGCCATTAAGATAGAGTCAAACTTGCTCGTAAGCATTTGCAGTTTCTGAATCTTCACGAGGTTAGTTCCCTCATGTGTAACCTGAAGAACATCCCAGATTTCTTTCGCAGTCTCACATGCCGAGACGCGAGAGAATTCAGTTTGAGATAAGGCATTAAAGATAGCATTAATTCCCTTGCCATTGTAAGAAGATGAATCTAACTCTTCCTTGGTCCATTTCGACCTAGGTTTTAAGGTGCGAACATCACCAATAAGTTCAGTTGGATAAGACCATCCTAATTCAATTGATTGCCACACCCGTTCGTCGATGGAAATTAAAAAGGCTTTCATCCGTACTTTCCAGTACGCATAATTTGTTCCATCGAAGAACGGGGATCGGTTGATGTTTCCACCTTCAACCATTGTTTACAACCCTATTCTCTCTCTGATACCACTTGTTGGGTTATATGTAATACGGATCTAAATAGAGGAAAAAACACCTAGAGGGGGGTGAATAGGTGTAAACGTATAAACACTCAAAAATCGTTGCGATAAAAACCCAATGCGGAAATAAAAAATAATACGCAAGATTTTTACGTGGAAAACTCCATCACCGGAGTAAAAAACCACGGGACCGATAACACGGCAGAAATCCACTAGAATTAAAACACGTACAAGGTGATTTACCGTACACAATTACGACTCAACCTTTTCCATACGCTCCTAGAGGATCTTCTCCGCTCGCTCCGCGACGCTTCTCGAATCCACGATCTGCGCCCAACGCCGAATCCACGGCGTCCAACGTCGAATCCACGACGTCCGACCGAATCCACGGTCTTCACCCAATAGCACCCTTCGAATCCACGAACGTGCCTCGCTCCGAATCCACGAGAGCGGTTGAACCTTGAATCCACAAGGACACGCGAATCCACGCGCCGATTTTTGGGGTAAATCATTGTTTTTGGGTGGTGATGATCCGCCGAATACTTAGATCAAAGATAGATCGGAAATACCATCTAAGTATTCATTAGTTTGATTCAACTCAAGATGTGAGTATGAAAACCTAGAATCAAACTAATCAATATAGATGAAGAAACATAGAGTATTCTCTAATGATTTCCTTTCTTCTCTATATGTGGATCACGAGGCGTAAATATGAAAATGACGGCTATTGTTATTTTCGGCCTCTTTTTGGATTAACCCTAGAAAAAGAGTCATAGGGTCTATTTATAGGTTAGAAACCCTAGGAAGGAGATAAGAATCAAAAACCTAACATTTCTGGAGATTTTACGGACGGCGATCCGGATCGGATTAACTGTGATCCGGATCGTCGTAACGAGTCAGGTAATTCCAGAAAAACGAAGGTTCGGGATCCGGATCGAAGTGCTTGATCCGGATCGTTCATACAGTTCACCAAACATCAACGTTCGGGATCCGGATTGCGAAGCCTGATCCGGATCGTTCAAGAAAGATGGTAAACTCAGTGTTCGGGATCCGGATCAAGAGAGGCTACGATCCGGATTGAACTGGTGTATGAACGAACCACCTTCGGGATCCGGATCGAACAACCTGATCCGGATCCTGAACATGTCCCAAGTCCAGTTTTTGATTTTTATGCAATGAAAGATTCTTCCAAGTGTTTCTACACTACAAGAAGTATTCGGATCACACAAAATCTTAGGTTAAACATACCTGATCCTTTTGAATTCTTCTTTCTTGAGATTGAGTTAAATGATCCAACTTTCTTCACCTTCAATCTTCAAGACTTGAGACTTTCACGAAACTACGCCAACTCAAATTCCGTAACACCCTTTTCGACATACACATGATTTTAGTCTACCAATGTTTTCTTCCAAGCATCGAAGGGCCGCTGGAGTCTGTTCTTGTTTGATTGGACAAAGGCATCAGCCCTTCGGGGTTTGGGTAAAACACATGTTTCTAACTATTTTTCTAAAAAGAACTAAAAATTATTAAAAATGAATTTCTTCTCAAAACAAGATAGCTTTTCAAAAAAGGTACTACTTTTAATCCTCACCCTGTGTGGGTTGAGTGAAAATGGTTTTCAATAACAAATGTCACCTTTTTCCTGTAAATCTCACCACTCGAAAGGATTCAAGTGGTCTGGGTTCTAGGGGTCGTTCCTTTGTCGGGACGAAAGCCACGGGGGCCGAGCCTGGAACCTGTTCTTGTTTGATAGGGTTGTAGGTGCAGGTCTCCCGGGACTTTCGGGCCCTGTTGGTGTCTTCTGCATGTTGTACCGTGATTATTGTGTTCCCGAACTATAAGGGGGTCGGGAACTTCGATAGGCGGAGCCTGGAGTCTGTTCTTGTTTGATAGGGTTCTTAGCACCGGTCTATCGAGTTTTCGAACCCTTATGGTGTCGGTCTTTCCTGTGAGTTTAGTGTTCTGTTGTGGGAGCCGTCTGGTGGACGGTGGTCCTGGCTGTGGAGTATCTCCAGCCAGCGGGTTTGTGCTGTGAGCTGTTGGAGAGGCTTGTGTCTCGTGTTTCGTGAGAGCTGATCAGCTGAGTCATCGAGAGTGCTCTGACTGTTGTGCGAGATGTTTGAGGATTGAGTCATTCCGTTCAGAGCGTGAGCGTGGATTTTGGACTATAGCCTGCAGTACCACCTGAGCTCGACAGAGTGCGTGGATACCTTTGTCCTCGTTGGGGTCGCTCCCCTCGAGTGCCACGTCCAGGGTGGGTCTGCACTTTGGTATCGCGACTTGTCGACGCCGTCCCTCTGACTGGGCCAGTTTTGGCAGTTACGGACACAGTCCCTCTGGCTGGGCCAGTTTTGGCAGCTACGGACGCCCTACGTCAGTCCGGTCCTCCGGGATGTAACGGCAGTAGGTAGGCGCAGGTTTGACTGGACCCGAGGAGGCAGTCAGGTAGATTGGGTGATCTGGATGTCGAGAGTTAGTAGATGCATCATGTTTCCATCTGTTCCACTTTTTGAGCATCTAGATAGAGGCATAGTAGCTGTAGAGTTTTTTTCCAGCCCTTTCATTTCAGTATTATATTATTACTTTTTGCCTCTAGTAGACTTAGTGGGCAGACCGTCGGGCTTGTTGGCGGCACCCACTGAGAACTACTTGGGACGTAGTTCTCACACCCGTCGTGGTGTCTTTTCCCACAGGAACTTCTACTGCTGTTCCTGCTGCTCCAGTTGCTGATCTGGCTGATCGAGGTAAGGGAGTCGCGAGATAGATCCCTACCAGCCGTCGTCGTCCAGAGAGTAGATGTACCCCTTTACTTTTTGAGAGTTCATGTTGAGAGACCTTTGTAGTGAGGTATAGAGTTGTATTTTATTTTACTGCTTGAGAGACTTATGTGTTTTTGGGGAGGATTTTGAGTTGTATATATTTTCATTTTCAGCAGTTTACTTTCAGCTCTGATATCTGTATAGTATAGTTGATCTTTTGCAGGGTAGTCGCTTCGTCTATACGGGGCTTCCCGTATGGGCGGCAGATCTATTGGCGAGCCCGGGTCGCAGTTTCGACGCCGGGGCGTGACAACATCTGATAAAGACACCCGCTTCATGTCAAACTTTTGAAAAAGTCTACAACAGGCAATGGGAACAAAGCTCAGTTTTAGTACGGCATTTCATCCCCAAAGTGATGGGCAGTCGGAGCGAGTAATTCAAATTTTAGAGGATATGCTCCGGGCTTATGTATTAGATTTTGGAGGGGGATGGTACCGCTACTTACCGTTGGTGGAGTTTGCTTATAACAACAACTTTCAAGCAAGCATTCAGATGGCACCTTATGAGGCTTTGTACAGGCGAAGGTGTCGATCGCCATTGTGTTGGGACGACTTGATGGAAAGGAAGCATCTTGGACCGGACTTGGTGGAAGAAACGGAGGCAAAGGTTTGTTTAATTAGGCAGCGGTTATTAACCGCACAAAGCCAGCAAAAGAGTTATGCAGATCCGAGGCGTCGGGACTTGGAGTTCCAAGTCGGGGAGCACGTGTTGCTCAAGGTATCACCGTCCTGGGGAATCCGACGGTTCGGTTTGCGAGGCAAGCTGAGCCCACGATTTGTGGGACCGTTTGAAATTCTCGAGCGGATTGGTCCGGTAGTCTACCGTTTGGCCTTTCCACCTAGTCTAGAAAGAGTGAATGACATGTTCCATGTATCGATGCTTCGAAAGTATTTGACTGACCCTTCGCATGTGATCGATGTTTCTTCGGTAGAACTACAAGAGGATTTGAGTTTTGAAGAAACACCGATACGGATTTTGGCTTGATAGGAAAAGAAGTTGCAAAAGAGGTCTATACCTTATGTGAAGGTTCAATGGAGTAATCATGAAGAAAGAGAAGCCACTTGGGAACTTGAGTCAATGATGAAGGAACGTTATCCGGACTTGTTTGAAAAGGACATGAGTTAAGTTTCGAGGACGAAACTTCTTTAAAGGATGGAGTGATGTAGTGTCCACGGTTTTCTCTCGGTATCATTTTCGGTATTCACGACATTTTTTCTCATTTTGTTGATGTGTCTTTTTTCTTGGTTTTTATTTTTATTGTGTAGGGCTCGAAAAATAGAGAACGCCACGATCAGCTCTAAAATCAAGTAAGCGAAGCTCCCGATGTGTTTTTATTAGTAATAAGTGTAAAAGATGTTTTTAAAACACTCATTTCGGCTTTTGGGTGCTCTAATATTCGTGCCAATATATGATGAGATTTTCGATAGATTTGGAACGCAAATCGAGGGAGAAACGGTTAAATTAAAAGATTTGATTTATTACAAAAATATTTGAGTTGTTACAAAAAGATATGAAGCGGTTATTATTGTTTCAAAATCTCTTATAAATAGTGGAACCGTTTCTACTTTACACATTAAAGAGAGTGAAACAAGAAAACCCTAGTTTTTCGGTAATTTGTAACGAAAGAGAACATCGTCTTCTTCCTCGGAGGGTTCGTCGGAGATCGGAAACGGAAGTCGTCTGTAACGATTCGGCCCACTAGCAATAATAACTCGTTGGGCCCAAACCACAGTCCAAAATGCTTAAGCCCAGTTATTATTACTAGTGTCCATGTCTCATATAAACCCAATCACAATTCTATCCACATTCGATGTGAGGCTATTAGAGGCGTCACAAACTCCCCCCGTTTAAGCCTGACGTCCTCGTCAGCCCAAACACACACACAGCAGCCCAATATCACCAGGCGATGTGAGACTTGTCTTGCTAGCCCTATCATCTAGACCCAAGCTCAGCCGAGACTTGCCGCACACTTCCGGCTAGTTATTGGCTCCGATACCAAATATAACGATCCGGCCCATTAGCAATAATAACTCGTTGGGCCCAAACCATAGTCCAAAATGCTTAAGCCCGGTTATTATTACTAGTGTCCATGTCTCATATAAACTCAATCACAATTCTATCCACATTCGATGTGAGGCTATTGGGGGTGTCACATCGTCATCATCGTTGGGTAACGGATGAGGGAGCACCGTCATCGTGGGAGACCGGAGAGCGAAGAACGGAGCTGAGCATCGTACCGTCATCCCCATTGGTAAAAATGTTGGTTCTTGGCTTTTTGTTAACATCGTTTCGGTATTCTGCGGTTTTTCCGTGCTTTCGTTGGGATTCTTGGGATTTCCGTCGTAACGAGGGGCTTGAGCGGCGTTGTCGCCGCCGCCGTTGTCTTGAGCGGAGTCGACGACGCCGCCGTTGGCTAAGATGGGAGGCCGCCGCCGCCGTCAACGATGTCGCAAGGCGCCGCCGTCGCTAGCCGCTGCCAGCAAAGGGGCGTCGCTCCGCACCGCAAGCCCGCTAGGGCCGCCAGTGCCGCAGCCCGCCAGCACCGCAGGCTTCGCAGGCCCGCGCCGCTCCGCACGCGCAGCGCCGCGCGCTGCTCAGCCGCCTGGCTCTGCAGCGTCGCCGCTCCGCATGACGGCAGGCCGCTAGCCCCGCTTGGCACTTGCACGCGCGCCGCACAGCAAGGCGCTGCTTGGCTTGCAGCACACGCAGCACGCAGGGCTGCCAACGCACAGGCCCGCTAGCGCGCAGGGCCGCCCGCAACGCCAGCGCGCCTGCCGCTCACACCGCTCCACCAAATCGTATGCTGCCGCGCGCCAGCTTGGTTCGCACCGTCGCTGCACTGCATGCCGCCCGTGCAAAAGCAACACATGCGCCAGCCCTTGCGGACCGGGCCGCATGGGCCCTTGCGCACCGCTTGGTTTCTTCGCCATTGCTTTGCGCCGCCGTTGAGCTCGTTTCGTCAAGCTAATTTTATGCCATTTTTGCCATCGGAATTCCGGTTTGACCCCTGACTCGCGGAATTTCATTACGATGATGTTTTTAACAATGATTTTTGGTGTAGTTTTCGTCCGGAAAAAACTTGAGGTGTTTTGGGAGTTTTTGCACATCGTTTTTCTTCGCTGGTAGATGTGGGTAATCGAACCAAGGTAGAGGATGTTGATGGACCATGGAGTCCGGCCCTCCTCTCCCTTTTTATTATATTTTTGTCATAACTATTTCAAGGGATAAGGAAGGATAGGATATTGAATGTTTTGGCAAAATTGGTATATATAAAAAGGGAAAAGGTTGAACACTTGACTTTATCGGGTATAGCTACCATGATCTAGTTTACAGGTACAAGATTATGGAGCTCATGGCGCAGTCACGTGTGTAGAGTATCGGGATTTCGGATAGCGCACCGACCTCTTGAGATGGCGTGGTGTGGATAAATCGCTCGAGCGTGTTCCATATTAGATTAGAGGTGAGTTCGGGTCGACTCGGTTTAACGCGGAAGCCCCAGGTTGATTCGGGGTTTTTCGGGCTTTGCCCGCCGTTAGGGGACTGGTTTCGGGGAAGCTTCGACTTCGTAGTGGAGTGCAGATATATTGGGAACACTTGGATAATGTGTATTTTCATATTACAACGGAGTTTGGGAGGTTCCGGACTGGTGCGGAGGCCCCAAAGGCAAAAAGTGAGTTGGCGGGGGCTTTTGTTGGATTATTTAATTAATTCATTTAATCTAATTAATTGGTGGCTTGGTCTGCTAAGTAAAGGGAATTAATTTTTATCTGGTTGTCCTTGGTCTGGAAGGTAATGGATTTAGAAAGCAAGTTAAGTGAAATGTTAGAAGTAGAAGGGCATTAGATATTTTTGATTGGAGGGTAAATGGGTCTTTTCAACCCTTTAATTAGGCCACTTACTAATTAGCTTGCTCCTCTTCTTCTTCCTGGCAACAATGTAACAGAGCCTTCAAGCAAAAGCAGAGGAAAGGAAGAATGAGAGAAAAGAAGAGAAAGAGGAAGAGGAAAGAAGAAGAGAGAGTAAGAAAAAGATGGAATGAGAGTGGGATGGTGTGGAACCCTGATGCTTGAGGCCGTGTGGAGCGAGCGCGTCGAGCCTCCATTAGGTAAGTTCAGTTTTTTTTTATTTATTGGAGCTTGGGGTTTTTCTCTCTTGTTGGTTTTTATGGGAGTAGGTGGTGTGAGGGTTGTGGACTGCTATTTTTTTTCGGCTTGTGGCAAGCTGCGGGGGAGAGGGGGAGAAGCGCCTGAAGCGGGCGCGCGGCGCGCAGCGCGCAGCGGGCCTGGGCGCCGCGTGGCGGGCCCAGGCGCCGCGCGGCGGGCCCAGGCGCCGCGCGGGCGCTGCGCAGGAGCGCGCAGGGCGCCGCGCTGGCGCGCGCGGGCGCGCAGCGACCGCGCAGGGGCGCGCGGCCTGCGCACCGGGGTGCCACGCAGGGGTGCGGCATGCGCGCAGGAGCGCGCGCTGGCACTGTACTTGGCCGCTAGGCCGCGCGAGGTGCGCGACTGCCGCTTGCAGCGCGCTGTTGGCGCGGCTGCTGCGTGCTATTGGCGCGCAAGCAGAGGGCCGAGTTCATTTTGATCTTTTTATATTTAATTTTATTGATGAATTTTCTTCCCTCCCTCTTTCTCAGCACAGCATGTGGTCGCGGCAACTATAGGCAGTGGGCCGGTTGCAACAGGATGATGATAATGATGATAATGATGATGATTATGACGAAGATGATGATCATGATGATGATGATGAGGATGATGAGGGTTACTGTTGGCTCGAGATTTTGGAGTTTCTAGTTGGTGCTATGAGTTGTTTGTGCTCGGTGTACGTCTTGAACTTGTAGTAAATTATGCCGGAGATTGGGAGCTATGAGGGTGGTTTGTATAATGGTGTGAGTGTTTTGTCGTGAACATGCTGTTGTAACGCTGACGACTTTTGTGGATGTTTAAGGGTTGTGAAATTTGGTGTGTGTTATGAGCCTAAGGTGGACACTTTGTGAAGGGTGTTGGTGCTGTGTGTTGTATGAAACCGTAGGGTGCAAGAGGAAGTATGGAATTTTGTGGTTAAGTGAATGTTAATCAATTATGTGTTATTGGAGCTTACAGATTGTTGTGAGTGTATGTATTTAATTTGGGGTGTTTTCTTTGTGAGTAAATTAATGGTAGAATTAGTGTGTGCTTTTGGAAGCTTTTAAATATGCTAATGTTGTGTTGGAATTAAGTTAATAGTAATTGTGGGAGTTTATTAGTGTGCAGTTTTTGGTGGATTTATGTAATTTTGAGGTGTGCAGATTTGTGCTGTACTAGTTTGTGTGAGAATGTGGTGGTGGACTTGTGTGGGCTGATGCTTAGTGTTGAATGTAGTGAGTATACATGTGTGAAGTGGGTGTGGCTGTGAGTGATGGTGTATATGGGAATTTATTTTTTTGAGTGCAGATTTGCAATTTGATTTTAATGAGAGCATTTATTTGGAGTTCAGATTTTGTGTTTGGACTTGTAGTATGTTGTGGACACTTGTTTATTGCTTTTGGGTGCGACTTAGCCAGTTTTGGTTGCCTTCGCCGCGCGGAACCGTTGGAGCTTGTCTACTTGGACAGGTGCTGTGAGTTGGCCGTGGGTGAGCCGTTGCACGCCGGAATTTTTGTGTGGACTCGAGGGAATTTATTGGAGCTTCCGAGGATTTTTCAGGAATTTCGGCACGATTTTCGAGGTTTCGTCAGTTCGAGGTTCCGGCACTTCACCGACTTCAGCAATTGCCTGCGGAAAGCGTTCCAGGTGGGTTGGAATTTCTCCAAAATTTATGGAATGCCCCTTAATGCTATTGAATGCAAGTTGTTCATGTTTAATTAGCATTTTCGCTGTTTTTACATCTGATGATTGCCTGGAATTTTCTCTAAAATTTATTGGAACCCCGGATTATTTTTAGTAGACTCCTGATATCATATGACACTAGGTTTCATGCTTTGTTTGCATCGTGATTGCACCTGAACCGTTTTAAAAATCGAAAAGCCCGTTTTAAGGAAAAATCAATGTTTTCAAAGATGGTTTTTAAATTATGAGTTGCCAAATGTATGACATAGGTTCAGGGTGCTTGTATACTCGTGCCGGGGGGCCGAGTGGATTTTTAGAGCATGTGTGCTGAGTTCTAGTGTCCTATGTGTTCTTCTTCCTTGTTGGGGATCGATGGGGTTTATCCTAGATCATGGGTTATGTATCTGATTTAGTGGTTGAGATGGTTCTCCCACTTAGTTCTGAGGATATTTGGGGTTCTGGCAGATCGAGTCGCGGAGGTTTCCCGACTCAGCCATGGTCGTGCATTATCAGATTGAGTCGTTGAGGGTTCTCCGACATAGCTGTGAGAGTATTTGGTCTATTCCTATTTGAGTCGAGGTTCTTTTTCCGACTGAGTTGTGCTCTGAGCTTTGAGATACCGATCTGTTTGATCGTGGACTATAGCCTGCAGGTGCCGCTTATGAGACAGTGATACGGATGTGATACTTGAGTTCGGTGGGGTCGCTCCCCTCGAGCTACGCCCCGGGTGCGATGATGATACCGAGCCTGACGAGGCTGCGATGATGCGACTAGTTGATACACTAGATTTCGCTTGATATAGTCCGTGTGGGACGCCCTACGTAAGTCCCGTCCCAGTGTGGATGACGTGGCAGTAGGTTTGGCGCAGGCTTGACTGGACCCTATGAGGCAGTCATTGAGATTGGGTGACATTGAGAGAGTGATGGCATAGCATGTTCATTGATGAGTTCCCCTTTAAGCATAGTACTTGAGGCATATTATTAGCAGTGTTAGTGTACGCATAGCAGGGTCAGAGTAGAGTTCCTTCAGCATGATGTCGTTACTTATTAGCTGTAGTTCCTTTCCTGCTTTCCTTTTATCTATCTATCTGCATACCTATCTGTTTTGCCTCCAGTAGACTTAGTGGGCATACCGTGGATATTGGGACGGTACCCACTGAGATCTGCCTTCTGTAGTAGATCTCACACCCGCTGCGGTGACAGGTTGAGGCAGCTGTTTCGGCTTGGTTCGCGCGGAGACAGCAGATCGGGGTGAGGACGCGGCCGATTAGTTCCTTACCAGCATTGAGAGTCTGAGGTAGTTGTACCCGGTGTATTTTATGTTTCCACTTTTGTACTGGACATTCTGTGAGATCAGTGAGGATTACTTTTACTTTTTAGCTGGGAGACTTTGTGTAGAGATAGAGATTTTACTATTCCAGATGTTCAGTTTTTATTCTATAGCTTTTGGTTTTAGTTTTAGCCAATCGATACATGTTTTTAGCTATAGATCTGACTTGCAGCCTAAATCTGTCACGCCCCGGGGTCAAAACTGCGACCCGGGCTCGCCAACAGATCCGCCATCTGTACGGAAACTGCCGCACAGACGAAGCGTCTACCCTTCACAAAGTGTCCACCTTAGGCTCATAACACACACCAAATTTCACAACCCTTAAACATCCACAAAAGTCGTCAGCGTTACAACAGCATGTTCACGACAAAACACTCACACCATTATACAAACCACCCTCATAGCTCCCAATCTCCGGCATAATTTACTACAAGTTCAAGAGGTACACCGAGCACAAACAACTCATAGCACCAACTAGAAACTCCAAAATCTCGAGCCAACAGTAACCCTCATCATCCTCATCATCA
Source organism: Tillandsia leiboldiana (assembly GCA_029204045.2). Taxonomy (NCBI): domain Eukaryota; kingdom Viridiplantae; phylum Streptophyta; class Magnoliopsida; order Poales; family Bromeliaceae; genus Tillandsia; species Tillandsia leiboldiana. Next base: position 11,082,245 of record CM055064.1, read on the forward strand.
TCATCATGATCATCATCTTCGTCATAATCATCATCATTATCATCATTATCATCATCCTGTTGCAACCGGCCCACTGCCTATAGTTGCCGCGACCACATGCTGTGCTGAGAAAGAGGGAGGGAAGAAAATTCATCAATAAAATTAAATATAAAAAGATCAAAATGAACTCGGCCCTCTGCTTGCGCGCCAATAGCACGCAGCAGCCGCGCCAACAGCGCGCTGCAAGCGGCAGTCGCGCACCTCGCGCGGCCTAGCGGCCAAGTACAGTGCCAGCGCGCGCTCCTGCGCGCATGCCGCACCCCTGCGTGGCACCCCGGCGCGCAGGCCGCGCGCCCCTGCGCGGCGCCCTGCGCGCTCCTGCGCAGCTCCCGCGTGGCGCCTGGGCCCGCCGCGCGGCGCCCAGGCCCGCTGCGCGCTGCGCGCTGCGCGCCGCGCGCCCGCTTCAGGCGCTTCTCCCCCTCTCCCCCGCAGCTTGCCACAAGCCGAAAAAAAACAACAGTCCACAACCCTCACACCACCTACTCCCATAAAAACCAACAAGAGAGAAAAACCCCAAGCTCCAATAAATAAAAAAAAAACTGAACTTACCTAATGGAGGCTCGACGCGCTCGCTCCACACGGCCTCAAGCATCAGGGTTCCACACCATCCCACTCTCATTCCATCTTTTTCTTACTCTCTCTTATTCTTTCCTCTTCCTCTTTCTCTTCTTTTCTCTCATTCTTCCTTTCCTCTGCTTTTGCTTGAAGGCTCTGTTACATTGTTGCCAGGAAGAAGAAGAGGAGCAAGCTAATTAGTAAGTGGCCTAATTAAAGGGTTGAAAAGACCCATTTACCCTCCAATCAAAAATATCTAATGCCCTTCTACTTCTAACATTTCACTTAACTTGCTTTCTAAATCCATTACCTTCCAGACCAAGGACAACCAGATAAAAATTAATTCCCTTTACTTAGCAGACCAAGCCACCAATTAATTAGATTAAATGAATTAATTAAATAATCCAACAAAAGCCCCCGCCAACTCACTTTTTGCCTTTGAGGCCTCCGCACCAGTCCGGAACCTCCCGAACTCCACTGTAATATGAAAATACACATGATCCAAGTGTTCCCAATATATCTGCACTCCACTACGAAGTCGAAGCTTCCCCGAAACCAGTCCCCTAACGGCGGGCAAAGCCCGAAAAACCCCGAATCAACCTGGGGCTTCCGCGTTAAACCGAGTCGACCCGAACTCACCTCTAATCTAATATGGAACACGCTCGAGCGATTTATCCACACCACGCCATCTCAAGAGGTCGGTGCGCTATCCGAAATCCCGATACTCTACACTCTCCCCTCCTTAAAAAGGTTTCGTCCTCGAAACCCATAATAAATCCATAACTCAGGAGGGTGACTCAACAAATAGGGATAGGGAACACTCAACTCATCCTCAGGCTCTTAAGTGGCCGTTCTCACTCATCACGATGCCTCCACTGAATCTTCACCGAAGGTATCACTCGACTACACAATTCCTTAGCTTCACGAGCAGGAATTTGCAATGGTTGCTTCTGATAGTTCAAATCCTCGCCCAACTCCACAGAAGCAGAACCCAAAACATGCTGGGTATTAAATCCAAACATTCCTCAGAAAAAGATAACTCCTTCGCCACCCATACTCCAAAATTCCAACAGTGGCATCCACTGAACAGTTACCTCAACCCAAGGTTGCACTACTAGCCTAATCAAGGTATGCCTGACCATAATGTCCTCGCCGGGATAATACTACAAGATCAATACTATATCTCGGGTAATCTCTGACCACCGGCAACATCCACATCCATGCTGGCATCATCCTCAACTGGAACACACTATGCCTCAAATCCTAAAGGCGACAGGGCCTTAGCCAATCCACTTGATCGCACTGCAAGCTCATAATGCCCCCTCCGGGTTCTGATCACCAACAGGGCACAGCTCTAGGCTGTAGGGTTCCAAAAAGATACTTGCCTCACCAAGGAGCATCTGCTGCAACACCTTCCGAGTCTGTCTGTACTCGAACCATCAAAGAACTCTCACCGTTGTGTACTCACAACGTGGCATCACTGTCGCGTATCCACGGTGCGGCATCATACTCAAGTATCCATCTCTCGGATCCTCACTGTGGTATTCCCACAACGTGGTACTGGGTCACTCAGACCCGCTCGATCCATCCGATCTCGCAACAGTGCTATCTGCTCTCTCTCTGTCTCACGGGTGATGCTCCAAGAGGTGCTTACGAAATCTGTGCGGTTTCCAAAACCACGCCAATCACCATCACGATTTCAATCTCCCTAAACGGCGGCTTCCAAAATTAGCTAAAGTAGACTTACACCCGGGATTACCCGGGCGATAAGGATATCCTTCAGTCCCGGTGCCGCCGTAGGCACCTCCTCTACAGTCGCAGGCCATGCAATACGACCACGACTCAACCTCTGTCGTGCCCTAGCTTCCTCTATAAGCACACTCCTCCTGACCAAGTCCACGGAGGGTCATTGTCCTCTCTCGACAATCCAAGATAGCAAGACAACGGGATAACCAATCCCTAACCAACACGCAACAACATTTTTGAACTGGTGTAGGACTAACAACTCAATGCTCAAATCCAAGGTCCTAATAGCACTGGGCAGGACTGGCAACACTCATCCAAGTGCTATACGTGTTCTGGCACCTGATACTCACGTGCACAAGCCAACAGTCCCATCACTGGCCCTCCGGAAGCTACCCCTGCTCTACTGAAGCACACACAAGCGGTGTCGGCATCAACTATGCTCTAACTCTGATGACCATAAGAAGTCCACACCTAGTAGAACACGATCCGTTACTCCTGACGCCCTCTAACCAGCTGTACAATCTCTCCTACTAGATGCTGGCGACCATCTCTCTATCTACCTCGGCAACCCGACTCTATCAGCCTGCCGGTAAGTCGGATGAACCTCTTCATCCAAAAAGGGGTAGTGGGGGTGCCGTTGCAAGCGGTAATTCCAGGAGCACTACCCTGGGACATTCTGCCTAAAGATGTCCTGGCCATCCATAAGAAAATCATCGCCCTTGCCTGAGGTCACACTATGGCGATGAATGCGGCCCACCGCAAAAGACACTCCTCCTGGCACTACTGCTGGTGCCTCTACAGTCGACAACCTCCTAGCCCCTGTCTCCTATGAGACCCATGATCATGGGACCTGTGGGTTATGGCAACCTCGATCCACCCGGCTAACCCACAATCCGACGACGCTGGGCGTCTCTCTCTGGAGCTGGTCCCTCGCTCTTCGCCCCTCATGGTCGTGATCAGTGATCCCCGGTCAATCCATCGAGTATGCACAATCGCTGCATCTGAAGTCGGCGCTCGCCGTGAATAGCCCAAGTGATAGACAGCCCCATGCAGTCCCTTCTCAAACCAACCAACCTTCTAGAACTCATTCTAGGCAACAGGGGGGGTACAAGCTCAGCAATCGTAGAAACCCGTTCCAAGTCCTCGATTACGCTCCCGGTGATCCATCAGGACAACTCGACGCCACCAACTCTCGGCGTTCCTATCCAAAGTGCGCAACCAAGTGCACCTGATGCTTCTACTGGACGAACAACCCTCGAACAGCTCTTCCATAGCAGCTTTCCAGTTCTCGGCCTCCCAAGGCTCCAAATTCTATCCCGAAATCTGCAAGGGGTGGAACTGGACAAAGTAAAACAACCGGTCAGCAACCTCTCGCTGCTTCTGCGCCATCAGTGGTGCGATCAGGGTCAAAATCGACGATGTCGCGGCCGGAAGTACTACTGGCGATACCCCGGGAGATGCTCTCAGCTCGAGCATGCGCATCACGCGCTCCATGTTCTCTTCCTGGCGCCGCATCGCCTCAAACGTCTGGGCTACTAGGGCCTGTAACTCTCAGACATCATTGTGCTCTATCCATTTAGCTTCCCGCTGTTCGACTCCACATCCAAGGTCAAACACGCCCTCGCCGCTGCACGGCGTCTCGGAAGCATCGAAAACCACTGCAACAGAACAAACATTAGGACCAAAACTCTCTTGACCCAATCAAGCGAAAGTCTAGAACATGTTACCCATACTAAAGCATTATGTTGTCTGCAGCCAACATAATCATCTTTAGAGATATAACATGTAAGATCACTCGCCCCAATCCTCTGGGGGAAGGTACAACTCAATCAGGACTCTCGCCAAAGTCACGTCTCTCTCGACAGTCATCCTACTGTCCAACCAATAGCCTAGGGTCTCTAAGTCCTCAACGACCTATGCACCTAGGCTCTGATACCACCTAAATCTGTCACGCCCCGGGGTCGAAACTGCGACCCGGGCTCGCCAACAGATCCGCCATCTGTACGGAAACTGCCGCACAGACGAAGCGTCTACCCTGCAAGTCAGATCTATAGCTAAAAACATGTATCAGAGCTGAAACTAAAACCAAAAGCTATAGAATAAAAACTGAACATCTGGAATAGTAAAATCTCTATCTCTACACAAAGTCTCCCAGCTAAAAAGTAAAAGTAATCCTCACTGATCTCACAGAATGTCCAGTACAAAAGTGAAAACATAAAATACACCGGGTACAACTACCTCAGACTCTCAATGCTGGTAAGGAACTAATCGGCCGCGTCCTCATCCCGATCTGCTGTCTCCGCGCGAACCAAGCCGGAACAGCTGCCTCAACCTGTCACCGCAGTGGGTGTGAGATCTACTACAGAAGGCAGATCTCAGTGGGTACCGTCCCAATATCCACGGTATGCCCACTAAGTCTACTGGAGGCAAAACAGATAGGTATGCAGATAGATAGATAAAAGGAAAGCAGGAAAGGAACTACAGCTAATAAGTAACGACATCATGCTGAAGGAACTCTACTCTGACCCTGCTATGCGTACACTAACACTGCTAATAATATGCCTCAAGTACTATGCTTAAAGGGGAACTCATCAATGAACATGTTATGCCATCACTCTCTCAATGTCACCCAATCTCAATGACTGCCTCATAGGGTCCAGTCAAGCCTGCGCCAAACCTACTGCCACCTCATCCACACTGGGACGGGACTTACGTAGGGCGTCCCACACGGACTATATCAAGCGAAATCTAGTGTATCAACTAGTCGCATCATCGCAGCCTCGTCAGGCTCGGTATCATCATCGCACCCGGGGCGTAGCTCGAGGGGAGCGACCCCACCGAACTCAAGTATCACATCCGTATCACTGTCTCATAAGCGGCACCTGCAGGCTATAGTCCACGATCAAACAGATCGGTATCTCAAAGCTCAGAGCCATTCACCAGCCGGAAATGTGAGATGAGTCTCGGCTGAGCCAGGGTTATATAGCGGGTAGAGTGTGGCTCCCCGGCTAATGACCGTTGTAGGTGGAGTGCAGCTCCCTACAAGGTTGGCTAAGGCTAGCGAGACGAGTCTCACATCGCCTGGTGCTTGTGAGTGTGCTTGAGCCTGACGTGGACGTCAGGGCTTAAAAGGGGGGAAGAATGTGACACCCCCGGAATTTGGATTAGTCATCTATATAAATGATATAATAGGACTAAATCTCTAACCCGGCTATAGCATTTTGGATGGTAGCAAGATCCAAGAGGAACATGAGAGTTAAGCGTGCTAGAGCTAGAGTAGTTCTAGGATGGGTGACCCTCTGGGAAGTGGGGCGTCACAACGTGCACCAGCGGTTTGGCCACCGCAAGGGTGTGCATTTCCGGGGAAGTGGTCTAAGGACCCGTGATCTCTACGTGGTGATTTCGTAGGGGCCCTTCGTGGCATAACGGTGAGGGTAAAAAGGGCACCAGAGGAATGAGCAGGTTTGGTAATTCCTTAGGTCTACGGATTAAGGGATGGTAAGGGTGGATCGGATGTTCCGGGTTACGGTTTGATGTCCTATTTATATTTGTACCTATCGTGGCATGTTATAGTTTTTATTATTATGTCAGTTTTCTTTCCTATGTTTTTAGTCACTGACGCCCACCATGTGACAGATTCGGGCGTGGACGAAGGAGAGGCGCCGGCACACGAGTGACTCGCATTTCGTCATTCCGGTGACCCTTTTTACTCCTCTTTGATCATTACATATAGTGGATACCGATTGCATGATATTGGAAAAGATTGTGATGTGGATTGTGACATGACATGGATGTAGAAACACTTGAACACCGAGATTGCGATGGGATGATAAACTTTAGACTTTCATTCTTATCTTGTGATGGTTGTATGTGGAAGGTGAAGATCTTTTGAAGAGCTAAAACAATTGCGAAAAGATTTTTTTAAAAAATGGAAGTGTCGGGTAGGCACTATTTTAAAACCTTGTGGCTTTATCCTTTCAACTTGGAGTATGCCGAGTGGGCGATTTTCCTCCGAATGATGTGAAAGTTTAATTGATCCCTTATCCGTATGTGTGTATGTTAAACTGGTGATGATTGGTGATTATATGTATTGCGATGCCGTGTATATACAAGAGAGACTCTGTCTGTGTCTTTAGAGTGATCTTATGTATGTGGCGGATCTGGGCACGTGCCGGGGTAAAGGCCTTTAGAAAAAAAAAATAGTGGGCCGTTTTTCGCTTTCAAACCACTCCTGGGACATGACAGCAGCAAAAAAGATACTTGGTATGGAGATAAAACGAAACAGAAATACAAAGAAAGTACAGTTGTCTCAGAAGGCATACATCCAGCGTGTGTTGGAGCGATTCTGTGTAAATGATGCCAAGCCAGTAAGTACGCCCTTCGCTACACATTTTAAACTTTCAACTGATTTAGCACCAAAAACAGATGATGATAAAGCATACATGGAACGAGTTCTTTATGCCAGCGCAGTCAGTAGCATTATGTATGCAATGGTTTGTACGAGACCAGACCTTCCGCATGTTGTTAGTGTGGTAAGCAGATACATGGCAAATCCAGGAAAACAACATTGTCAAGCTGTGAAATGGATTTTGAGGTATTTGCGAGGTACTACAGATGCATGTTTGCAATTTGGGAGGTACTACAAATGCATTTTAAACTTTCAACTAATTTAGCACAAAAAACAGATGATGATAAAGCATACATGGAACGAGTTCTTTATGCCAGCGTAGTTGGTAGCATTTTGTATGCTCTGGTCTGTACGAGACCAGACCTTGCGCATGCCGTTAGTGTGGTAAGCATATACATGGCAAATTCAGGAAAATAACATTGGCAAGCTGTGAAATGGATTTTGAGGTATTTGCGAGGTACTACAAATGCATGTTTGCAATTTGGGAAGTCTGAAACAAGCCTAACCGGTTTTGTAGATTCTGATTATGTAGGAGATCTTAATAAAAGAACATTATTTACCGGTTATGTCTACTCACTTGGTGAATGTGCAGTTAGTTGGCGAGCTTGCTTACAACCCACGGTTGCATTATCCACGACGGAGGCTGAATACATGGCAATCACAGAGGCTGTGAAAGAAGGCATACGGTTGAGAGGCTTATTCAATGAATTAAGCATAAACATTCAAAAAGTTACAGTATTTTGTGATAGTCAGAGTACGTGCTATTTATCTGACAAAGGACCAAATGTTCCACGAGAGAACAAAGCATATTGACATCAAGTCTCACTTTGTTCGTGAAGTTTTTGCTCAACGTAACATTGCGGTGAAAAAGATTAACACTTTGGATAATCCAGCTGATATGTTGACAATGCCTCTTCCTCAATTCAAGTTCAAGCACTGCTTGGACTTGATTAGTATTGTCTGTTGATTGGACTGCCCTTAGGGGCCTGTGGAGAAGGTGAAGAGTTATTATTGATGTTATTTTTAAAGGGTTTTTCGAGTCAAAGTGGAGATTTGTTAGATGTGGCTTCGAATCAGAAATCGCTTCGACTTTGGGTTTTCGGTTCGCCGACGGCTTCGCGGAGCGACGACAAAATTTGGTAAAATTTTGAGAAAGAAAAAATGGATGTCTATGTACGAATCGGATTCGATAAGACAAACCCGTTAAGATTAGTATTCCCCTTTCTTTTGCCCTAGAGAGATCGAGCGATTGTACGATCATCTGAACTTTGTATTCTCTTTTACGACATAGTAAAACTCTCCTCTTTCGCCCGTGATTTTTTTTCTGTAAAAAATTTTTCACGTAAATATGTGTGCCTATTGTTCTGTCGTGCATTTGAGCTACTTTTCTGTTTGGTTATTGCCTTTGATTTTGTTTGGTTTGTGCGCTCGTTGCTAAGACAAGTAATAACAAACTAGTCTAGATAATGATTGTTAGAAAATATTTTAACTATATATACTTTCAAGGCTTCTATAGGAGACAATTAGAAAGTGCATATATACTCTTTGTAACCACCATTTAGCTTTATAATAAGAGCTTTATCACACTTTAAGTACTTGATAGTCAACTTATGGTGTCTCAGCATTTTTGGAAGAATAATCTAAGTCACAATTTCTACCTCAAATAGCCATGAAGGTATACTGAAAATTGAGCAATCAATCAATAGAAGAATATAAATGCGCAGTATGTACGGAGCACCCCCAGGTGTTTCGTACATACTTCGCTTCTTCTCCGCGTTCTGCGCTCTGCGCTACCTGTGCCCACATGGGTTTCCTTCTTCTCTCTCTTTTTTTCCTCCCTTCTCATCTTGGCCCGAGTCTCTCTTCTCTCTCTCTCGCTCCCTCTCCTTCTACAGGTGGCCTTCTCCCCTACGCCATATTCGCATCTCCTCCCTCTAACTCCCGGTCGCCTCGCCGTACGGCCGCGCGGTGCGCTCTCTCCCCTCCG
>CM055064.1:11090989-11186157 GCA_029204045.2 Tillandsia leiboldiana
TTTTTACATAGGACATTAATTGAGCATAGATCATAATTGACTTTAATTGCATCTTTTCGCACATTTAGAATTTTATTATGCTTTTGCCATCATAATGTTTCACTGTTGCAATGATCATTTATGTTAATTAAATCATCTTCTAAGTGATCAAAGTCAATTTCTCTCTCTCTATGATCTCTTGGTATAGTCATTATCTTATTTGACTGCTTAGTCGAGTATGAAATCGAGATCAATATTTGGTTGAATACTTTATATCTTAAATAATTGATAGCCAATTGAGGGGGAGTCATAGAAAAAGTAAAATGCTCAAAAGATGTGGAAAGAGTTACATCCCCAATGAGGAGTTGTGAAAACTACCACCACATGGAGGAAAGAGCTACCACCTCGGTCGTCCGAGTATTGTGTGCAGCTACCACATGTATACCAAGCATGGTTGTTCAAATTTTGATTAAGTAAAATGCATGTTGAAATTCTTGACTTCGTCAAATTTCAAGGTTGGTATAAGGTGGGTTTTTAAAGAAAGATGCTCAAAGAGCCACTCTCTTCAACAGATTGTCTAGATACATTATCTACTATATTTGAGATTTCAAACATCTATTGATCTTTGTATTTCATTTTCTTTACTGAATTGATGATTTGATAAAGGCATTACTCATAAGATCAAGTTAGATGTAATTGAAGGTGTTCAACTTTAAGGGATTTAATTTTTGTAAATTTTCGTTTCATTTTTGGATATTATTGATAGATTTGGCATAATCTAATTCTTGTTGTATGAAACGATGATTTTTGTTTAAAGTTGATACACATTTGTGCTTACAATCTTTTTCTGGTTTTTTCTTGAATTTCTCTGAAATTTTCTAAAGAAAAAGTGGAGCGATCCGGATCGGGCTAGATGATCCGGATCCCGAACGCAGGAATTCTTCTGCGGGCTGACGATCCGGATTGTATCTGCCGATCCGGATCCCGAACGCAGTTTTCTCACTGCTGGGTAGCCGATCCGGATCGCAGTTATGAACTGATCCGGATCGCGGCTAGGTTTGTATAAAGAACAAAAGGGGTTTTTGATTTCTTTTACTCCCAATCTTTTGTTCCAAAGTTTCCAGAGCCTCTCTCTCTAGATTTCATCCTTCCTGGAAGCTTTCAAACTCAAGTTCTTCAACTCCAAGTAAGGTTTTATTGATCAAAATCTCGGTTTTTTCACCGTTTTTCTCTCTTCTTCCTCAAACGTCATGAATTTCTTGGATCAACTTTGTTTGTGGATGGTTTTTGATCAAATTTCTTTTGAAATAAGAACTCTGGGTAGATTAGTTTTTGATTATATGCTAGGTATTCTCCTGATTAACGGATTTTTAGGCTTCGATTTCTAAAATTTCGGTTTTAGGCATATAATAAGGATTTTCGAAAATCATGCAATTGATCTATTTTAAAAGTCCTTTTGCAAAACTAATTTGATTCTTAGTCTCTCTACCATGATTATGATTGTTTGGGTACAATTTTTCAAAACTGTGAAAATTAACAATTTTCTCATGTGTTCTTGAGTTGTTGCTCACAGGATTTTAATCTTCTTAAAGCACTTGGATCAATGGGATTCACATGGATCATTCTCTTATTGGTACTATGGTGCACACTCGGGCCACAAATAAGTTAAAAAGAGCTAAGAAACACAACAAAAGGGTGAGTTTCTTGTGATCAGCGGACACAGAAGTAGATTGTCACGAGGTAGATTGGACTGCATTGACAGATGATGATGACTCATTGCCTGAACGAAAGGCGTCCGATGCATCGAAAGAAAAAGCACCCATGGACAAAGGTAAAGCACCTATGACTGCACCAACCATCTCAGTGAAAAGGAACGACTCGCTCGACGGTTTGGACGAGCACGAGGTTTCATGGCTAACGAACCAATTATTCCGGATTCTCCACCTCGGGAGGAACAAGTGTTCGTTAATTCGGATCGCCTAAGGGCATTTGAGAATCGTGAATGCATTGGTGAGAGACATGTCAATATAGAGGCTCTACGAGATCACTCTCCTGAGTTTGGCGTTCTAATTGAACAAGCAAACCTTATTCAAGTTTGTCGATTTCCAGAAGTGCTTGGATACTGTCTGCATCTTGTAAGGGCCTTCTATACAAATGCACGGCACCTTCGTGAAATTGAAAACGGTCCAATGGAATTTTACACGAACATCCAAGGCACAAGATTCAAAATTACTCCACAATTGATTGGCGAGGTTTTGGGAATGCCTGCCAGCAAGACAGGAGTTAATTACTTGAAGGGAAAGGTTTTGACGAACACTGTGTGGCAAATGGTTATAAAGGGAATTTGTTTGAAGGAACGCAATCAACGGAGAAATCGATCAGATCAAGGAACTTCGTCTTGAGTACCGATTTCTAAACTTCATCACTTGTTACAATATCCTTCCAAATTTGCAGACGAAAGTTTTGAGATGGGATCGAATGCTATTTCTGTATCTCTTAGGACATCCGTCTGAGGCAATGGGATTGAATATCAACATTCCATACATTATTTGGAATAGAATGACAAGATATGTTGAGCACCCTCATCCCACAGAGAGGATTCCATTTCCACTGATTATAATGAGGATTTTGAAGAAATTTCAGGTTGACATTACCTCACCGACTTATCATCAATGTTTGGGCATGATCGATGAGTCCACCGTCGTGAAGTCACTTCACAAATTGCCCCATGTCACTCCAGTCCCAACGAGCGGAACGAAACCTAGTAGCGGCCCTTCCGCGTCACCATCACAACCAGCACCAACACCAGCGGATGAAGCATCAGTCTCATCCATCTACAAAGAACAACAACGATTATCGGTTGAGCAGGAACAGATCTCGAAGGCACAGACGAGAATCTCCAATGAGCTCGAGCTCATCACGGCAGCTCACATTACCTTAACTAAGAAGATCAATTCTATGAACAAGCTGGTGAAAAAGATGTTCTCAAAGATGGGCTGCACGAGCTCTGATGACTCCGAATCTGATGACTGATTCCTTCTTTTTATTCTTTTGCAGATTTTTAATCTTTTTGTGCAGGTTTTTCAGTTTTTAGGACTTACTTTTAGTTCTAGTTCTTAAACTTCCGGAACATTTTCGTTGATATTTTTTTTTTTTTTTTTAACTCTCCTTCAATTTTTTTGGTACTTTGGCTTTGTTTGTGACAAAAAGGGGGAGAGAGTTTAGAGAACTTGAAACAATGATATTGTGAAATTGTGATCTTGTATACATCAATGATGAACAATGATGATGTGAATGAACATCAAGGGAACTTGAACAATGATTGTGAAAATCTTGCTGATGAAGATTTTGTATACATCAAGGTAAGTATCACTTCAACTTAAACTTTGGTTTTCATCTTGTGATTGTTTGCATGTCTCGACTAACTATTCGACTAACTATTTGGGCATGTAATATGACTAACAAGTTGATGTTGGACTAACCTTTTGTGAAATTTGGTTTTTAATTGCATAGAAGATATGTTGGTTTTTGACTATGATTCTCTTACATATCTGAATTCTCAAATGTCATGATGATCAGATAAACTCTATCTCTGTACTAGGTTTTGTATGCTAAATATTCTTGAGGTATCTAACGATCTCTTTTTGTCAAGAATGATTTCTTTGTGCAGAGAGTACAGATGTCTAAGTCTAGAGTCTGTTTTAGGAGTTTATCCCATGTTTTTAAATTTTTGGATCTCCATTGTAAATTTTTGTTGTATGGTGATAGCAACAAAAATACCTTTTGAATTTTCTTTAGTGGATCTGTGTTTTGTCACGAAACCGCCAAAGGGGGAGATTGTTACGGAATTTGAGTTGGCGTAGTTTCGTGAAAGTCTCAAGTCTTGAAGATTGAAGGTGAAGAAAGTTGGATCGTTTAACTCAATCTCAAGAAAGAAGAATTCAAAAGGATCAGGTATGTTAACCTAAGATTCTGTGTGATCCGAATACTTCTTGTAGTGTAGAAACACTTGGAAGAATCTTTCATTGCATAAAAATCAAAAACTGGACTTGGGACATGTTCAGGATCCGGATCAGGTTGTTCGATCCGGATCCCGAAGGTGGTTCGTTCATACACCAGTTCAATCCGGATCGTAGCCTCTCTTGATCCGGATCCCGAACACTGAGTTTACCATCTTCCTTGAACGATCCGGATCAGGCTTCGCAATCCGGATCCCGAACGTTGATGTTTGGTGAACTGTATGAACGATCCGGATCAAGCACTTCGATCCGGATCCCGAACCTTCGTTTTTCTGGAATTGCCTGACTCGTTACGACGATCCGGATCACAGCTAATCCGATCCGGATCGCCGTCCGTAAAATCTCCAGAAATGTTAGGTTTTTGATTCTTATCTCCTTCCTAGGATTTCTAACCTATAAATAGACCCTATGACTCTTCTTCTAGGGTCAATCCAAAAAGAGGCCGAAAATAACAATAGCCGTCATTTTCATATTTACGCCTCGTGATCCACATATAGAGAAGAAAGGAAATCATTAGAGAATACTCTATGTTTCTTCATCTATATTGATTAGTTTGATTCTAGGTTTCATACTCACATCTTGAGTTGAATCAAACTAATGAATACTTAGATGGTATTTCCGATCTATCTTTGATCTAAGTATTCGGCGGATCATCACCACCCAAAAACAACGATTTACCCCAAAAATCGGCGCGTGGATTCGCGTGTCCTTGTGGATTCAAGGTTCAAACCGCTCTCGTGGATTCGGAGCGAGGCACGTTCGTGGATTCGAAGGGTGCTATTGGGTGAAGACCGTGGATTCGGTCGGACGTCGTGGATTCGACGTTGGACGCCGTGGATTCGGCGTTGGGCGCAGATCGTGGATTCGAGAAGCGTCGCGGAGCGAGCGGAGAAGATCCTCTAGGAGCGTATGGAAAAGGTTGAGTCGTAATTGTGTACGGTAAATCACCTTGTACGTGTTTTAATTCTAGTGGATTTCTGCCGTGTTATCGGTCCCGTGGTTTTTTACTCCGGTGATGGAGTTTTCCACGTAAAAATCTTGCGTATTATTTTTTATTTCCGCATTGGGTTTTTATCGCAACGATTTTTGAGTGTTTATACGTTTACACCTATTCACCCCCCTCTAGGTGTTTTTTCCCCTATTAGATCCGTATTACATATAACCCAACAGTAGTGTCCCTTTGATGCACTATGGGCCAGACACACCAACACTAGGTGTTCTACACCACGGTTCATGGGAGCTACACGGGGATCGGGGTCACCACATCCTCCCCCACTAAAAGAAAGTTTCGTCCCAGAAACTGAAACACACCACAACAACAAAACTAAAACAATCAAATCAACCCAAAGAACGCAAACGCTAAACTAACAAGAAAGGTACGGCTCCACCAGCAGAAAAGTCATCAACTCCAACCCTCGATTTAGAAAACAGCTGAAATTAGCGAAAAGTCAGAAAATTTCGAAAGATCAGTGCCTTCGCCCCAATCAAACAAGAACAGGTTCGGGCACTGTCTCCATTTCTGGAGCAATCTTTCGAAGTTTTCGTCCTGTTCGTAAATCTCAGCACAAAGGCGAGAAAAGGGAGAGAAGTGTTGGTGTCATTCCTGCTGTGGCTACAAAAATGAAAGCTACCACTAACCGAGACTCCTAAGGACACAACCTCTAGTCCTAAACGTCACAACTGCTCCCGAGGCGGCGTCTGTCCACAGTCGCTGAAGCCCATGCTGCTAGAAGGATACGCCGGCAACCCGAGAAAAATGAACTCCTCCTGTCCAACTCGCCGAAGGGTAACTGCTCTCATTCCATTATCAGTCGTAGCACGGCACCGCACCAACCAGTCCAACCTGTGTGCTCAGTCCAAGTCCTGGAGCTGTCCTTGAATCGTCACATCAGCAGGTGAAGTCCCAAGTCTCAACTGCACTGATCATACACCGCGATCCTCCTCTACTCGTAGGATACTAGGAAGAATAATCCAAACGCTAAAACATGTAGCATAAATTCCTAACCCACACCCATGCAAAGATGCTGATGCAGATGCTCTACTAATAATGCAAAAGGATGCAACGGTATCGAAATGCTCAACTCAGCTATCCGAAATAAAATCATACCTGCCGCGACACGATCTGCTGCTGGGGTGTCCTCCACCAGGGCTGCATAAACCCGTCCACTTGGTGCTGCAGATCGTCATCCCGTCTGTCCCGACGTCGTGGCCCACTCTGCCTGATGGTGTGCCGGAGGGCTTCCGTTGCATGGATAGGCAACGGGGGTGTTGTCGCAATCGGCCGCACTGACAAAATGGCCTGGGGGCAAGCTGCGCGGAAATGTCCCAACTCTCCGCAGAGGAAACACCGTCTCTACCTCTGGTCACACTGCGACGGTGGATGAGGCCCGCCACAGATGACACACCGCTCCTGTCGCTGGTGCCGAAACCGCCGCTGTCGGGGGTACTGCTGCTGAGACTGCTGTCGCTGCTGGTGCTGCTGATACCGCGGCTGCTGCGGGGGTCCACCCGATCTCTAGCGCCTCCGAAACCTACGACCCTGAGGATGAGATCGTGAAGGTCTCGGAGGTCCCTGTTGACTCGTCTGTCCCTCAACATCCCGTGCTGGGCGCTTCGCCCCCGAAATCCCTGCGGGAGCTGGAGCCACCTCGGCCGTCACCGCCTCTCCGCGCTCCGAACTCTGCCCCGAAAAATGATGTGGATCAGACTGATGGAATCTTGTCAACATATCAACCACCTCTCGCTGCTCTACGGGGGTCAACGGTCCTTCCGTCCCGAACGGCTATCTACCGGTATCTGGTGCAATAGGGGCTGCCTGCACAACCGGTACAACTGGGGGTGCCACAGCTGGCGACGAAGGTGCGGGGAAACTCTCTGGGGGTGCTACAACTGGCTGTACTCTCTGCTCCAACATAAGCATCATCCGACCTATGGCCTCCTCCTGGCGCCGTGTAGCCTCCTCCTGGTGCCGAACAGCCTCTGCCAACTGGGCCATCTGAGCCCGAAGCTCCAGCACCTCACTCTGCTGACCCTGCGCTGGCTCCTCCTGCCTAGGCTCATCGGAGGGGGGAGGCTGAGAACGCGTCTGTACCCTGCGTCGGGGAGGCATCATGCCCACCTGCAATACACATGCAAACATCAGGACAGTACCAAACAACACTCGACCCAATCCAGCGAAAGTCTAAGACATGTCATCCATTCCATAGCATTATGTTGTCTGCAGCCAACATAATCGCTTAGGAGAATAAACATGCCAATCACTCATCCCGTCCCTTGGGAGAGGTATAAAACTCAATCAGGACTTTCGCTAAAAGTCACGACTCTCACGTAGTCATCCTAATATCCAACCACAAGCCTAGGGTTTCTAAGTCCACAATGACCTACAACCTAGGCTCTGATACCACCTAATCTGTCACGCCCCGGCGTCGAAACTGCGGCCCGGGCTCGCCAACAGATCCGTCGCCCATACGGGAAGCCCCGTATAGACGAAGCGACTACCCTACAAAAGATCAACTATACTATACAGATATCAGAGCTGAAAGTAAACTGCTGAAAATGAAAATATATACAACTCAAAATCCTCCCCAAAAACACATAAGTCTCTCAAGCAGAAAATAAAATACAACTCTATACCTCACTACAAAGGTCTCTCAACATGAACTCTCAAAAAGTAAAGGGGTACATCTACTCTCTGGACGACGACGACTGGTAGGGATCTATCTCGCGACTCCCTTACCTCGATCAGCCAGATCAGCAACTGGAGCAGCAGGAACAGGAGTAGAAGTTCCTGTGGGAAAAGACACCACGACGGGTGTGAGAACTACGTCCCAAGTAGTTCTCAGTGGGTGCCGCCAACAAGCCCGACGGTCTGCCCACTAAATCTACTAGAGGCAAAAAGTAACAATATAATACTGAAATGAAAGGGTTGGAAAAAAACTCTACAGCTACTATGCCTCTATATAGATGCTCAAAAAGTGGAACAGATGGAAACATGATGCATCTACTAACTCTCAACATCCAGATCACCCAATCTACCTGACTGCCTCCTCGGGTCCAGTCAAACCTGCGCCTACCTACTGCCGTTACATCCCGGAGGACCGGACTGACGTAGGGCGTCCGTAACTGCCAAAACTGGCCCAGCCAGAGGGACTGTGTCCGTAACTGCCAAAACTGGCCCAGTCAGAGGGGCGACGTCGACAAGTCGCGATACCAAAGTGCAGACCCACCCCGGACGTGGCACTCGAGGGGAGCGACCCCAACGAGGACAAAGGTATCCGCGCACTCTGTCGAGCACAGGTGGCACTGCAGGCTATAGTCCAAAATCCATGCTCACGCTCTGAACGGAAGGACTCAATCCTCAAACGTCTCGCACAACAGTCGGAGCACTCTCGACGACTCAGCTGATCAGCTCTTACGAAACACGAGACACAATCCTCTCCAACAGCTCACAGCACAAACCCACTGGCTGGAGATACTCCACAGCCAGGACCACCGTCCACCAGACGGCTCCCACAACAGAACACTAAACTCACAGGAAAGACCGACACCATAAGGGTTCGGAAACCTGATAGACCGGTCCTAAGAACCCTATCAAACAAGAACAGACTCTAGGCTCCGCCTATAGAAGTTCCCGACCCTCTTATAGTTCGGGAACACAATAATCACGGTACAACACGCAGAAGACACCAACAGGGCCCGAAAGTCCCGGGAGACCTACACCTACAACCCTATCAAACAAGAACAGGTTCCAGGCTCGGCCCCTGTGGCTTTCGTCCCGACAAAGGAACGACCCCTAGAACCCAGACCACTCGAATCCTTTCGAGTGGTGAGATTTACAGGAAAAAGGTGACATTTGTTATTGAAAACCATTTTCACTCAACCAACACAGGGTGAGGACTAAAAGTAGTACCCTTTTTGAAAAGCTATCTTGTTTTGAGAAGAAATCCATTTTTAATAATTTTTAGTTCTTTTTAGAAAAACAGTTAGAAACAAGTGTTTTACCTAAACCCCGAAGGGTTGATGCCTTTGTCCAATCAAACAAGAACAGACTCCAGCGGCCCTTCGATGCTTGGAAGAAAACATTGGTAGACTAAAATTATGTGTATGTCAAAAAGGGTTCTGGGTTCTAGGTCCGGCTAACACTAGTAAACTACTGCCACTAACACAGTGGCGACAACCCAAACAAGGGAAAACAAGACCTTCCGGGACCACCGTTTACCCCAAACGGTTTCCGGTACAGACAAGCGATCCACTACATCTACCAGACTCTACTCTGCTCCCAAGCACGAGTGCAAACACATCCCACACTAAAGAGAAGTCCCGACCGCTCGGCCCACTACCTGGGCGAGGATAACACTAAGTCCAGGAATGAAACATAATGTGTGGATGTCTAAACATAAATAACCCTAGCCCAAGTGAGGGTTTTCTACTGGTCTGGTTACACATGCAACATATGACGGGGGTGCTAGGTCAGGTTCCAAGATAACAAATATTTAACAGGTGGTAGGAAGCAGAAGAGATCATACGATCATCAGATAAATACAAAGAATATTAACATTCAAATTCTAGCATGCTACCAAGTCCAATCACTATCATGCATGATTCTATATCAATAGAATTAGTGCACAGTCCATAGATCCTGAAAGCAAAGCCACCCACCTGAAGGCGCTAACTGTCCATGATCTAACAGCTGAAAACACCAGGAACAGCAACCTCCAAATAATCCTCAGTCCCAAAATCCCTGAACAACTCTTCTTGGTACAACATACAGTCCAAAGTTACACTTTATTCCAACAATTAACCAAATACACGTAGTCTGAAATTCAGTCGCGAAGATGCAATTATTTCACCTGCTGAGAGGGCTCCGAAAAATCCGATAAAAATACCATAGTGATCCTCGCGTTGAGACCTTCGAAATGGGTACCTGCACGCCCAATTCCGAGCACCGTAGGCCAAGTTACAAATTCCACAGTACAGGTGCGCAAAATCTCACAACCGCATAACTGTAAACTCTAGCACAAATAAGGGGGAAAACAAATACCTTCGGGCAAACCTAAAAAAAATACAAGAAAAATACTGTGATAATCCTTGCGTCGAGTAGATGAAAGAAGTGCATGGGCTCGTCTCAATTCGATGCATGGTTGCGGAGATATCCTCGAAACAACCTGCTGTCCTCAAGAAGACACTCACAGCAAAAGACCCCCAGTAAGCATGGAAAAACTCCTCGAAAAGCGCGAAACTAGGGAATACTGAAGGTATCTAGATCGTAGCTCTGTCCGTCGCGGATCCAGCGGCGAAGAAATCGCTCGAAATGGTGGTCGGAGTAGGCCGGGGGAGCTCGCGCACCGAAACGCGACGGGAGAAACACCGGTGAAGGAACGTCGCGACGCGCCAAGAAAATTGAAACCTCGATAAGCGTGCCACGTAAAATCTTCGAAATCGATAGATGGATGCAGCACTACGTGGGGATCAACTTTGCTGAAAACTTCCTGTCGGTTTGATGCTTGGAAATGTCAAAACCCTGCAAGAGAAGGCGGCTCGGGCTTTATATAGGCCGCAGAAAAACAATTGGAAAAATTCCAATCATGTCCCAAGATTCGGGCGCTCCCGAAGATTCGGGCGCCCGAATCCGGGCGCAGAGGAGAAACACTGTAGCCGCCCGGAAATCTCTCGTGCCGCCACGTCACCCGCACAGCAAACAGCTGTGCGGGGCGCGCCGGGAGTGGCCACGTGGCCCTCCCGGTGACCGACACGTGTCCCGCACAGCAAACAGCTGTGCGGGGTGCGTGTGGTGCCGCCGCGTGGCGCCTCCCCGGTCAAACGGGTAGGTGGCGCCCGCCAATGGCGGGGCGCCACCTGGCCTGCACAGTGTCGCGGTCACACGTGCGGGCAGGCGCAGCCTGACCGCCTGCCACGCACGCGCCCCGAGGCGCCCTCCCGCCACCCCGTGCGCCGCGCCTCGTGAGCCCGTGAGTAGCACGCCGACACGTGTCCCCTGCACCCGGTCCACGCACCCTACTTCGGGTTCCGTGGACCGCGCCGCGTGCACCGACCAACCGGGGACTGCCACGTGTCCACCCGCCTTGGTCCATGCACCGCCGCGCCACCCAGTAGACCGCGCATCATGAGCCCGCCAATCAGGCGGCGCCACGTGTCCATGCGCCGGGTCCGTGCACCCAGCCGCGCCCCTCTGTGGACCGAGTGCTGCGGACCGGCCAATAACAAGCCACCACGTGGCAGCCGGCGGTCCACGGCCCCTCCCATGCACCGAAATTCAGCGAAAACTTCCGGGAGTCCGTTTTTGGGCATCCGGACTCAGAATCAAACAAGAAAATAGCCGTTTTCAAGCGTTTTTCCGCGCTGAATCCAAATCCAACCTCTGTTTGGCCCAAAACCATTTCAAAAATTCGGCAAATGCAGCCGAAGGCCAATCCAGCTGTGGATATCACACAGGGTCCATCTGTGGCATCCCTTTGATGCACTATGGGCCAGACACACCAACACTAGGTGTTCTACACCACGGTTCATGGGAGAAGCTACACGGGGATCGGGGTCACCACAGATGTAATCATAACCGGAACCCTATGTAATCTCACTATCTCATCGATGTACAACTGCGCCAAGCGATCCCTGTTAAGGATTTTGTTTAGGCGTATTTCGTGAAATGGTATAAGTCTTGAAGATTGAAGATGAAAATTTGTGGATCAACTACAACAATCTCAAGAAGAATGGATTCGGAATGATCAGGTACGTTTAACTAAATAATTTTGGTGATCTGAATACATTTGTGTAGTTTAGAAACACTTGAAAAAGTTTTCATTGATTAAAAATAAAAAACTGGACAAGTTGGATGTTCAAGATCCGGATCACACCATTCCAGTTCGGACCCCGAACATAGTTTAGTTCATGCAGTTTTCCAGTCCGGACCCCCCCTGTTCCAGTCCGGACCCCGAACCTTAATTTCTGCAAAATTGCATGAACAGTCCGGATCAGGAAATTCCAGTCCGGACCCCGAACTATTTTTTCAGGAAAATTTCTGAAAAAAGACGACAGTCCGGATCAGCCAAATCCAGTCCGGACCGTCGTGCGAAAAAAATTCTGTTAAGTCGGTTTTTGATGCTTATCTCTTTCCAAAAGTTTCTAACCTATAAATAAACCCTAATTTCATCTTTTAGTAGAATCGAAGAAGGACGGTGAATTAATCGAGATAATCGATAAAATATAGAAAAATCCACAAATATAGTGAAGAAAGGAAAACACGATTAAATTCATGTTTCTTCATCTATATTGTTCAATTTGATTCTAGGATTTCCAAACTCCTATTTTTCAAAGAATCAAATTGAAGAATACTTAGATGGTATTTACTTATCTATCTCTGATCTAAGTATTCGGAAGATCATCACCAAACAAAAACAGTGATTTCCCAAAATCGGCGCGAGGATTCGCGTGGCTTATGGATTCAAGGTGTTACCACTCTCATGGATTCGGAGCGAGGCGCGTTCGTGTGATCGAGACGTGCCGCATTGGTGAAGACCGTGGATTCGGTTGAATGTCGTGGATTCGGCGTTGAGCGTCGTGGATTCGGCGTTGGGACGCAAATCGTGGATTCGAGGAGCGTTCGGAGCGAGCGGAGAAGATCAACTAGGAGCGTATGGAAAAGGTTGAGTCGTAGGGTTACGGTAAATCACCTTGTACGTGTTTAATCTTAGTGGATTTCGCCGTGTTATCGGTCCCGTGATTTTTTACTCCTGTGACGGAGTTTTCCACGTAAATGTTGTGTACTTTATTTATTTTCCGCATTGGGTTATTTTTTACGCAACGATTTGGTGTGTTTATTGTTTACACCTATTCACCCCCCCTCTAGGTGGTTTTTCCCCTATTCAGATCCATATTATTCATAACCCACAAGTGGTATCAGAGAGGGAATAGGGTTGTAAACAATGGTTGAAGGTGGAAACATCAATAGACCACCGTTCTTCGATGGAACAAATTATGCATATTGGAAAGTATGCATGAGAGCATTTTTAATTTTCATCGATGAACGGGTTTGGCAATCAATTGAGTTTGGATGGACAAATCCCACTGAGATTATTGTCGATGTTGTCACCATCAAACCTAGGTCGAAATGGACTAAGGAAAAAATTGATGATTCTTCTTACAATGGCAAGGGAATTAACGCCTTATTTAATGCCTTGTTACAAACTGAATTCTCTCGCGTCTCGGCATATGAGACTGCGAAAGAAATCTGGGATACTCTACAAGTTACACATGAGGGAACAAGTTTAGTGAAGATTCAAAAACTGCAAATGCTTACGAGCAAATTTGACTCTATTTTTATGGCAGAAAATGAATCGTTCACAGATTATTATACACGATTGCAAGATATCGTTAATACATGTACTAACTTGGGGGAGAAAATTACAGAATCTAAAGTTGTAAGAAAGATTTTGAGAATTCTTCCTGAAAGATTTCGCCCTAAGTTCGCAGCCATTGAAACAGTAAAACACCCGGACGAAATCAAGGTAGAATAATTAGTTGGTGCACTTCAAACGTATGAAATGACTTTTCCTACTAACTATTCTTCTGGAAAGCCTTCATCTTCTTCAAGTCTTCAGGTTTTGCACTGAAATCAACAAAGGAAGAAGACGCAGATTCATCCTCCTCAGACGTTGATGATAATCTATCCATGGAGGATTTTGAGAAACAACTTGCACTCTTGACGAGAAAATTTGGCCGAAGCTTTCGAAGGAGAAATTCAAGTAAATCCTCATCCTTCGTTAAGTCCAAGAAAGGCAAAGGATCTTCAAGCTTTAAGTCAAGAAAGCAAGAGGGTTCTTCAAAGGACAAGAAGAACTCTAAGGGACAAATCCAGTGCTTAAAGTGCCGATGTTATGGCCATATCTCAACGGAGTGTCCCAACAAGAATTCGTCAAAGAAGAAGGCTATGCAAGCCGTCACATGGGATGACACTTCCACTTCCAATGAGTCATCTTCCAGTGATGAGGATAACAACGCCACAGCATTCCACGCGTCCACAACTTCACCTTACATGTGCTTTTCAGCGACTTCCTCTAGTTCATTATCCAACTCCTCCTTGAATGAAAAGAATGCAATGAATGATGAACCGAGTGATTCCGAAGGTGAAGACTTTGCTTTTGTCTACCATAAATTATTGAAGGATTCAAAGAAATTGGCAAAGCAAAATAAAAGTTTGAGAAGAAGATTGCGGGATCTTGAAGAACAATCTAAAGAGGCAACTTCTCTCTCAAACGCTCTTGAAGAGGAAAAGGATAACTTGATCAAGATAAATGTTTCCCTTCGAGAGAAGAACGAGCATTTCGAGAAGGAGCACATCAAACTTGTGGATAAAGCTAATTACTTCTTGAAGCTCTACCCCGAGGCTCAACAAGGAAAATTGGAGATGACGAAGACCATACTCCAACTTAAGGAAGATTTGAAGCGATTCTCTTCTGGAAGGAGCAAGTTGGATAAGTTGCTTGGTCTCGATCAAACGAACCGTTTGGGTCTTAGATACGTTCGAACCGGTGAGGATCCAAGTTCGAGCGGTACAAAGTTTGTGCCCCAGTCGGTTTCTCCTCCTCCGACGAAAATCACTGCATCCAACGCGAACAAGCCTACCTCATCTACTTCGGGTTCAACATGCACAAAGGTATGTTTTCGTTGTGGTTTTGCAGGGCACATTAGACGAAATTGCAAGAATGGAGCGTAGCGATCAAATCAAGCACCTCTTACAATAACTACCATCAAGAACAAAGACCAGAATTCAAGAAGAAATCAACCAAAGGTCAAGAACAATGGTAGTACACCCCACAAGACGACATCATCATGGAGTCCAAAGAAAAGTGATCAACTGAACAAGACGCGTTCACCAAGGAAATCAATGTCACGACCATTGCCGACGTACTCCAAAACTCGTAAGGTTTGGGTGCGCAAAGGTGAATTCTTCCCTTGTCTTGTCATTCACACATCACTATATGCGTATGACAATTCGTCTTGGTATCTGGATAGTGGTTGCTCACGCCACATGACCGGAGATAAAAACATTTTTCAAACCCTTGAGAAAATCTCCGGAGGACATGTAGTTTTTGGAGATGGACGATCTTCAAAAATAGTTGGCAAAGGAACAATTGCTATTCTAGATGGCCCGGCTTTGAACAATGTTTTGTTTGTTGAAGGCCTTAAGACTAACCTCATAAGCATTAGCCAACTTTGTGATGATGGTTTTTCAGTTAATTTTTCTTCTGTAGAATGTCTTGCAACTGATGTAAATCATTCATTCATTTTGAAAGGGGTTAGGTCACAAAACAATTGCTATATAGTTCCTAATAAAACAAGTCAAAATTGTAACCTAGTGTCACTTGATAATGAGACTCTTTGGCATGAAAGACTAGGTCACATTAACTTTAAGGAACTATCTAGAATATCTAACAAAGACATAGTTAAAGGTGCTCCTAAATTGAACTTCAAAGAAAACCTTGTGTGTGGTGGTTGCCAAAAGGGAGAACAAACGAGATCCACTCACAAGAATTTGAACCATGTAGGAACTAAACGCCTATTAGAATTATTGCATATGGATTTAATGGGGCCAACTCGTCAACCTAGTTTGGGTGGAAAATGCTATATTTTTCTTATGGTTGATGATTTCTCTAGATATTCTTGGGTAGAATTTTTAAAAGAGAAAGCGGATACTTTTGACTCTTTTCATGATATATGTCATCGTATTATGATTGAGAAAAATAAAAAGATTATCCGTGTTCACAGTGATAGAGGTGGAGAATTTATTAATTCAAAATTCATTAATTTTTGCTTTTCAAATGGCATAAAATATGAATTCTCTGCACCTTATACACCGCAGCAAAATGGTGTAGTCGAGCGCAAAAATAGAGTTGTTCAAGAGATGGCGTGTGTTATGCTTCATAGCCAAAAACTCACTTTATATTTTTGGGCTGAAGCAATTAACACCGCAGTCTATGTGATCAATCGCATCTATTTGCGCCCGGGTACTTTGAATACCCTATATGAGCTATGGTTTAGTAGAAAACCTAATATTAAGTATTTTCGTATCTTCGGGAGTCGCTGTTACATTTTATGCGATCGAGATAATCTTTAAAAATTTGACTCTCGAAGTGATGAAGGAATTTTTATGGGTTATTCTACAAATAGTAGAGCATATCGAGTATACAATCTTGAATGAAAGACGATGATAGAATCAATTAATGTTAAAGTAGATGAAGCTTCTCATTTGTCTTCTGATAAATCTACTCTTGATATGACTCTTGATGATGAATCTCCTGCTAATGATATTGCATCTTTGCATGATAAGTCTTCTGAAAATTTTGATGCATCTCATGGTTCTTCTAGTTTATCCAATGTGCAGGAATCATCACAATTACCCCCGAGTACTCCGTTACCTCAAACGCTACGTATCTCCAAGGACCATCCTGAATCAAACATCATTGGAGATCCCCAAGAAGGAGTTAGAACTCGGAGACAATTGGAATGTAGAGTCGCATGCTACGTCTCCATGGTAGAACCTGTTAAGGAATTTGTGTTGGCGTATTTCGTGAAAGTGTTTAAGACTTGAAGATTGAAGATGAAGATGTTTGGATCATACACCTCAATCTCAAGAAAGAAGAATTCAAAAGGATCAGGTACGTTTAACTAAATAATTTTGGTGATCCGAATACTTCTTATAGTGTGGAAACACTTGGATGGATTTTTAATTGCATAAAAATAAAAAACAGGACATGTTATATGTTCAGGATCCGGATCAGGGCATTCCAGTCCGGACCCCGAACATGGATTCTGCAGAAATCGCATGAACAGTCCGGACCGTTCATCTTTCAGTCCGAACCCCGAACATGTTTTTTCATGAAACTCTCTGAAAAATGACGACAGTCCGGATCAAGCCAAATCCAGTCTGGACCGTCGTGCGGGAAAAATTATGTTAAGTCAGTTTTTGATTCTTATCCTCTTCCAAAGGTTTCTAATCTATAAATAAACCCTAATTTCATCTTTTAGGGTAACCGAGAATAAATCCAAAAATTAACGAAAAAACTTAGAAAAATCCACATATAGAGAAGAAAGGAAAAAACTAGATCTATTCTATGTTTCTTCATCTATATTGATTAATTTGATTCTAGGGTTTTAAAACTCATATTTCTTGTAGAATCAAATTAATGAATACTTAGATGGTATTTCCGATCTATCTTTGATCTAAGTATTCGGAGGATTTTCACCACCAACAAACAACGATTTTGCCAAAAATCGGCGCGTGGATTCGAGTAGCCTTGTGGACTCAAGGTGCTACCGTTTCGTGGATTCGAAGAGAGGTGCGTTCGTGGATTCGAGACGTACTACTTGGTGGAGACCGTGGATTCGGTTGGACGCTGTGGATTCGGCATTGGACGCAAATTATGGATTCGAGGCGCGTTGCGGAGCGAGCGGAGAAGATCAACTAGGAGCGTATGGTAAAAGGTTGAGTCGCGTGAGTACATTATATCACCTTTGTACGTGTTTAATCTTAGTGGATTTTACCGTGTGATCGGTCCCGTGGTTTTTTACTCCTGGATTGGAGTTTTCCACGTAAAATCTCTGCGTGTTATTTACTTTTCCGCATTGGGTTTTTGTTACGCAAAGATTTTGGTGTGTTTATTGTTTACACCTATTCACCCTCTTCTAGATGGTTTTTTCCCTATTCAGATCCATATTTAACATAACCCACAAGTGGTATCAGAGCGGGAATAGGGTTGTAAACAATGGTTGAAGGTGGAAACATCAATAGACCACCGTTCTTCGATGGAACAAACTATGCTTATTGGAAAGTACATATGAGAGCGTTTTTAATTTCCATCGATGAACGAGTATAGCAATCAATCGAGTTTGGATCGACAAATCCTACTGAAATTATTGCTGATGTTCGCACCATCAAACCGAGGTCGAAATGGACCAAGGAAGAAATTGATACATCTTCTTACAACGGCAAAGGGATTAATGTTTTATTTAATGCTTTGTCGCAAACCGAATTCTCTCGCGTCTCGGCATGTGAGACTGCGAAGGAAATCTGGGATACTCTATAAGTTACACATGAGGGAACAAGCCTTGTGAAGATTCAAAAACTGCAAATGATAACGAGCAAATTTGACTCTATTTTTATGGCAGAAAATGAATCTTTCACAGATTATTACACACGATTGCAAGATATCGTGAATACATGTGCTAGCTTGGGAGAGAAAATTCCAGAATCTAAAGTTGTAAAAAAGATTTTGAGAACTCTTCCGGAAAGATTTTGTGCTAAGGTTACGGCCATTGAAACAGTAAAACACCCGGACGAAATCAAAGTAGAAGAATTAGTTGGTGCAATTCAAACTTATGAAATGACTTTTCCTACTAACAATTCTTCTGGCAAGCCTTCCTCTTCTTCTAAGTCTTCAGGTTTTGCATTGAAATCAACAAAAGAAGAAGACACGGATTCATCCTCCTCAGATGATGATGAGAATCTATCAATGGAGGATTTCGATAAGCAACTTGCTCTCTTGACGAGAAAATTTCGCCGAAGCTTTCGAAGGGGTAATTCAAGCAAAACCTCATCCTTCATAAAGTCCAAGAAAGGCAAAGGATCTTTAGGCTTTAAGTCAAGAAAGCAAGAGAGTTCTTCAAAGGACAAGAAGAACTCGGAGGGACAAATCCAATGTGTAATGTACCGGATTTTCGGCACATATAATAAATCTAAATAAAAATGGTATGAAATACTATTTTTATGAAAGTTAGAGAAGTGAGGATGATGTGGAAGCGAATTGGGCCGAAATCGGATTAAAAATGAGGGATTTAGAATTTTAATTGAAAAGTGGGGCCCAGATTTTTAGTGGAAATTCACAGTGTCGGAAAATTCTGAGAAAATTCTGGGAGCTCCGTAATATTGTTTTAAGGCCACAGTAAAAATTTTGCGTTGATCGGACACCCGGATTGCGAGAACGGTGTCCGCCAGTGATTTTTGATACAACGAGGCTTTTGGTGACACAGAAATGGCCAAACTCAGCAAAAATACTTGTAACATATTTCAAATGTAATTACAAGTGAGTTGTAAGCATTTCGAATCGACGCAGAGGCCGTTGAGTCGAAAAGTGAGTTGTAAGTTGAGAATTTGAAGTTTCAAATTCTAAAGCTTAAGTTCGCCGATTTCTGGAAAGTGGCGAAACTCAGCAAAAATGCTTGTAACACATTTCAAATGTAATTACAAGTGGGTTGGAAGCATTTTGAATCGACGAAAAAGCCGTTGAGTCGAAAAGTGAGTTGTGGTTGAGAAGCGACGCCTCAAGTTTGCAAAATTTGGATTCGTGTTCGCCGAGTTCGCAAAATGGTGAAATTCGGCGAGAAGACTTGTAACGTGTTTTAAATATGATTACAGTCGAGTTCGGTGCGTTTCGGGCTGACGCGAAGGGCATCGGGTCGAAAAGTGACTTGAACCCGAGGACTTAGCAAATTCTGGAAATTCCTGAAATTTCTGATCACGAAGCTTTTTGGGAGCCCTGTTTCGGAGACCTAGAGTAGGTCAAAAATTTAAAAGAAATTGTGGGGTGTCTCACAAAAGTTTTTTAATTAAAAGAGGTGAAAAACCTAGGTGAGCGATTAAGGAAAAAATTGGAGAACGAAGCGAAGAAAAATGCTTCGTGAATTCTGAAACTGCAGTTTTTGACAGTGCAGTTGATCGCGAAGCTTTTTCGGGGCTCTCTTTCGAGGGCTTAGAGTAGTCCAAAAATTTAAACAAAATCGTGGGAAGTTTAAGAAAAATTTGTAGAATAAAGGGAAGAAGAAAAATTTTATTTTCGATCTCCCAGCTGACGGCAAAGCGCAATGAAAAGAGGGTACTCAAATTTGCTCACTGCAGGAAAACTGCAGCATTTTTAAAGGGTATTTGAGTAAAATTGGGGTTAAGTTGGGGGCTTTTTGGTAAAATCACCCCTTTCCCCCACCTACCCCCTGCAGAGAGTAAATACTCTACTCTCTCCTCTCTTTTGAACCCTCACTCTCTCTCTCTCCCTCTCTCTTTTCTGCTGGAGCAAGAAAGGAAACGAAAGAGAGAAAGAGAAGAAGAAGAAGAAGAGAAAGAGAAGAAGAAGAAGAAGAAGAAGAGAAAGAGAAGAAGGAGAAGACTATCTCTCTCTCACCTTCCCTCTCAGTTTTCTCCAAAAAGGTGCTCTCTCTCTCTCTCTATCTTTTTTTTCCCTATTTCACTTGGGAAGAAAGAACACAAAAAAAAAATAATGGGGAGGGGGGGGTGTGTGCTGCAGCAGCAGCAGCAGCTGCAGCAGGAGCTGCTGCTTGGGCAGCAGCTATGCATGCTGCTGCCCAGCAGCAGGGGCCTTTACAAAAAAAAAAAAAAAAAGAAGAAGAAAAGAGAAGAAAGAAGAAAGAAAAGAAAAGAAGGAAAGAAGAAAGAAGAAAATTTCTTCTTCTTTTCTTTTCTCCAATGAGCAAAAAAAAAAAATCTGTAAAGGGAGTGAATTGCTCCAATTGAGTTCTTCTCAAATTTTAAAGAAGAAGGAAATGAATGAATGCAAATTCTTGATTTTTGCCGATGTGTGAAATCATTAATTGGGGGAAATTGCTCAAATTGAGCTTTTCTCAAATTCTTGAGAGCATTTTGACCTCGGATCGAGTTGAGCAAGTTTCTTTTTGGCAACATGCCATGGGAGGATTATTCTCCTCTCATTTTTACGAACCAATCAAAAATTAGCCTTTTGGTGGGGGAAAATGACCAAATAGGGATTTTTCCCTTTAAGTTGTCAAAAAGGGGTTAGTTTTACCGCCTTATGAATTTTAGTGAATCATGTAAAAGCAATTGCTTTATCTTTTGCTTTCCTTACAATGTAGGGAAGTCTCACGGATCCAAGGAGTTGAAATTGTCTCCTTCAAGGACCAAAAGAATACACCGAGGTGGGGGATTCTACCAAAAATGGGTGACCTCTCCACTTTTTCCTCTGCTTTTGATTTTGAAGCATTATAGTAAGCATGCTAGTGTAGTGTAATTTTAATTATGATTATGAATGAGGGAAAAGGAAAATAGATGATGTATTTACATGTTTAAATGAACATAGAGGGAAATGAAATTTTGATTTATCTACATAGATGATGAATATTATTCATGATTGAGATGGAAATAATCGCATGCATAAGAAGGGATTAATTATTTCATGATTGTGATCATGTTAGGGTATAGCCCTAGGAATCATGTGAAAGCATAAGGAAAAGGACATGTTGGTAGTAAGACTAGGAGAAAACTTAGACTCAGGGTTAATGAGTGGATCAAACTTAGAAGTTTATCCTAGGATTGAATGAGTGGCATTATCTTAGGAGATAACCTAAGGACATTGGATAGAGTGATCAACATAGAGTCAAGGACTCTAGGATGAGCATGATATAAGACTTAGGTAAAGGAAACCTAAGGTAAGTTAGTGGGTCGAGAATAGACTAGTTAACATAGAGTCAAGGAACTCTAGGTTAAACATGATATGAAACTTAGGTAAGAGAACCTAAGGTGAACTAGTGGAGTTTATACTCACAGAAAATGGATTAGAGTCAAGATAACTCTAAATGCAAAGTGCAACAGGTAAATAGAGATAATGTAACTCCAGGTTCGGCAAAGAAGAGAGTATGTGGCCACAAAGTTAAAGAATTAAACTGATAGCAAAGTGATCAACTTAGAGTCAAACTCTAAGGAAAAGTTTGTGTAATCACAAAGTCAAAGAGCTAAATAATATAACCCTAGAGTGGGTCATAGGGTGTCTGGGCAAATGGATAATAACTTTAACTTCAATTTGAGTTAAAGAAATAAAAGAGAAATGTTTAAGAGTCCAGGAGACTCTCTAATTATCTTGATGGCAAGACCCAGGATAAGAGATAAATTGTTGTAAAAAGGCAAAGTTAAAAAGCAAGCTAAAAGTGGCTAAAAAGCATAAAGAAAATGTAAATGGCGCCTTCGAATTTGAGACTCGTCAAGTGGAGCAGGACTCCCTGGGCAGTGACCCGTTGGACGAGGTACTTTCGAAAGGCTTAAAGTGAAAGCAAAGAGCTAGATGCTCAAAGGAAAGAGAAAGAGATTTGCCAGTGGCAAAAGGGAGCTACAAGCTCGAATGAGAAAGAAAAGCAAGTGTTCAAAGGCAAAGAGGCTAAGAACTAAAGTAAAAGAGAAAGAAAAAGAAAAGAAAATATAAAGATAAAATGGGCGTACCTTCGGGGAGGAAACGTGACCGTTACTGGAGGCGCGGGTGTATCCCGCTCCAGGGCAGTGACTATTGGAGGCGCAGGTGTATCCCGCTCCAGTGCATTGACCCATCTGGCACGTTTCTCCCGTAGGACGGGGTAACACTTGCGAGTGTTATCGGCAACCTTAGAAATCTTATCTTAGGGTAGCAGGACTACCGGGCTGGGGCCCGTTGGATAAGAATTTATGAGGGTTAACTTGAACTAAAGCACCAGAATTTAAAGAATAAAGAGAAATTAGAGTGGCCAAGGTGGCTGGATTGGTTTGACCCTGTATACAGCGGCATAGTGGCCGAGTTGGTGCTTAGTAGCCTAGTATGACTAGACAGAGTAGTGCTGGGTCGTTGAGTATGTACAGATAGTGATATATT
Organism: Tillandsia leiboldiana; assembly: GCA_029204045.2. Lineage (NCBI taxonomy): Eukaryota > Viridiplantae > Streptophyta > Magnoliopsida > Poales > Bromeliaceae > Tillandsia > Tillandsia leiboldiana. The sequence continues at coordinate 11,113,641 of CM055064.1, forward strand.
ATTTGGCATAGATGCATTGTGATATCGAGGATTTTAGTTTCCTAGCACTATTATTATTGCTTCCATTGGACCAAGTGGTGTAGGACACTTTCTCTCGGTGGTTGAACCCACTGGGAACTCTGTCGGAGTTCTCACACCCCTTGGGTGACCCCCCCCCACAGGTTCGGGTATGGATACAGCGGATGAGACGGCTCAGATGCAGACGGCGAGGCATACGACAGGGGCAAGGGCCCAGCAGCATAGAGACCTAGAGGGTCTAGCAGAGGTATCCCTTTTATTTATTTCTGGAGTGAACTTTGTATGGTGAGGAATTTATGTAAAGGAATTGTAATAAATTTATTTGCAAGTTCAGAAATGTAAAGTGTAATAAATTTAAGTTATGGTTCACTCTTGTATGCTTTCATTATCGCTTAAACTGTTTGTTTATAAAATGAAAGTTCAAATTTATAGTGATTTTTAGTACTCTGATATTGAGCTTCCGCATATACTTGTTGTATGTTTATGGATATTACCGTTCCTTTCGGGTAGTGAAAGGTCATACCCGATTGGCGGGTCTGTTGGCGTGGCCGAACTGTCCAAATTGGCGGACTCGGGGCGTGACACAATGCTTTAAGTGCCGAGGCTACGGTCACATCTCAACGGAATGTCCCAATAAGAATCCGTCAAAGAAGAAGGCGATGCAAGCCATCACTTGGGATGACACCTCAACTTCCAATGAGTCATCTTCCAGTGATGAGGATAACAACGCGACGGCATTCCATGCGTCCACAACTTCACCTTACGTGTGTTTTATGGCAAGTACATCCGGTTCATTATCCAACTCCTCCCAGGTTGAAAAGAATGCAACGGATGATGAACCGAGTGATTCCGAAGGTGAAGACTTTGCTTTTGCCTATCATAAACTATTGAAGGATTCAAAGAAATTGGCAAAGCAAAATAAGAGTTTGAGAAGAAGGTTATGGGATCTTGAAGAAGAAGCTAAAAAGACAACTTCTTTCTCAAACACTCTTGAAGTGGAAAGGGACAATTTGAACAAGTTAAATGTTTCCCTTCAAGAGAAGAACGAGCATTTCGAGAAGGAACACAACAAGTTGGTGGATAAAGCTAATTACTTCTTGAAGCTCTACACCGAGACTCGACAAGAGAAGATGGAAATGACGAAAACCATATTCCAACTTAAGAAAGATTTGAAGCATTTCTCTTTCGGAAGGAGCAAATTGGATAAGTTGCTTGGTCTTGGTCAAACGAATCGTTTGGGCCTTCGATACAATCGAACTGGAAACAGTCCTAGTTCGAGTGAAACAATTTTTGTGCCCCAGTCGGCGTCTCCTCCTCCGACGGAAATCACCGCATCCAACGACAACAAGCCTACTTCACCTACTTCGGGTTCAACATGTACAAAGGTATGTTTTCGTTGTGGTTTTGCAGGGCACATAAGAAGAGATTGCAAGATTGGAGCAAAACGATCAAATCAAGCGCCTCTTGCAACAACTACCAACGAGTTCATTCCCCGGAAATCAAAGGAGAATTTTTCAAAGGTAAAGAACCCTGGTAGTACACCTAACAGGACGACGTCATCATGGATTGCAAAGAAAAGTGATCAATCAAACAAGACACATTCACCAAGGAGAATAACTTCACAATCATTGCCGACGTACTCCAAAACTCAAAAAGTTTGGGTGCGCAAAGGTAAGATCTTCCCTTGTCTTGTCATTCATACATCACTGCATGCTTATGACAACTCGTCTTGGTATTTGGATAGTGGATGTTCCCGTCACATGACCGGTGAGAAAAATTGTTTTCAAACTTTAGAAAAAATCTCCGGAGGACTTATACTTTTCGGAGACGGTCGATCTTCTAAAATTATTGGAAAATGAACAATTACTATTCCAGATGGCCCAGTTTTGAACAGTGTCTTATTTGTTGAAGGCCTTAAGACTAACCTCATTAGCATTAGTCAATTATGTGATAATGGCTTTTCAGTTAATTTTTCGTCTGTTGAATGTATTGTAACTGATAAGGACCATTCATTCTTTTTGAAAGGGGTTAGGTCTGAAAACAATTGCTATGTAGTTCCTAACAAAATTTTTGAACATTGTAACCTAGTGTCACTTGATAATGAAACTCTTTGGCATGAAAGACTAGATCACATTAACTTTAAGGAACTAGCAAGAATTTCTAACAAAGACGTGGTTAAGGGTGTTCCTAAACTGTCTTTTAAAGAAAACATTGTATGTGGAGGTTGTCAAAAGGGAAAACAATCAAGGGCTACGCACAAGAACTTAAACCACGTGGGAACCAAACGGCCACTTGAATTATTGCACATGGACTTAATGGGGCCGACTCGTCAACCAAGTTTGGGAGGTAAATGGTATATTTTTTTTTTTGGTTGATGATTTCTCTAGATTTTCTTGGGTAGCATTTTTAAAAGAGAAAGCGGATACTTTCGATTCTTTTCATGAGATTTTTTTATCGTGTTATGATTGAGAAAAATGAAAAGATCGTTCGTATTCGGAGTGATAGAGGTAGAGAATTCATCAATTTTAATTCATTGATTTTTACACTTCCAATGGCATAAAACATGAATTCTCTGCACCCTATACACCTCAACAGAATGGTGTAGTCGAGCGCAAAAACATAGTAGTACAAGAGATGGCGCGTGTTATGCTTCACAGCCGGAAACTCTCGTTACATTTTTGGGCTGAAGCAGTTAACACCGCGGTCTATGTAATCAATCGAGTTTATTTGCGCCCGGGTACTTTGAATACACCATATGAGCTATGATTTTGTAGAAAACGAAATATCAAATATTTTTGAATCTTTGGGAGTCGCTATTATATTTTACGTGATCGCGAAAATCTTGAAAAATTCGGCTCCCGAAGTGACGAAGGAATTTTCATGGGTTATTCTACAAATAGTAGAGCATATCGGGTATTTAATCTCGAATCTAAAACGATGATAGAATCTTTTAATATTAAAGTAGATGAAGCTTTTCATTTTTCATCTGATAATTCTACCCCTGATATGTCTCTTGATGATGATACTCCTGAAAAAGATATTGCATCTTCTTATAATAATTCTTCCGATAATGTTGATGCATCTCATGGTTCTTCTAGTTTATCTGATCTGCAAGAATCATCACACATACCTCCGAGCACTCCGTTACCGCAAACGCTACGTATCTCCAAGGACCATCCAGAGTCAAATATCATTGGAGATCTACAAGAAGGAGTTAGGACTCGGAGACAATTGGTTTGTGGAGTTGCGTGTTACGTCTCCGTGTTGGAACCAAAGAACGTTGATGAAGCTCTTCAGGATGATTATTGGATTGAAGCAATGCAAGAAGAGCTCCATCAATTTGAAAGGAATAAAGTCTAGGAACTAACGAAGCCCCCGAAGCAACAACACATCATCGGTACAAAGTGGATTTTCAAGAACAAGAAAAACGAGGATGGTACCGTCATTCGGAACAAAGCACGCCTAGTTGCTCAGGGCTATTCACAAGTTGAAGGTATAGACTTTGATGAGATGTTCGCCCCGGTAGCTCGTCTCGAGTCAATTCATATCCTTTTCGCAATCGCTTGTCATTTCAAAATTAAACTTTTTCAAATGGACGTTAAGAGCGCATTTTTAAATGATTTTCTAAATGAGGAAGTTTATGTGGCTCAACCGAAAGGTTTCATTGATCATAAACTACCTAACCACGTGTTTCGACTGAAAAAGGCTCTTTACGGTCTAAAACAAGCACCGCGAGTATGGTACGAAAGGTTGACAAAGCACCTTTTGGAAAAGGGCTATACTTGAGGGGGAGCGGATCGGACACTCTTTGTGAAGCACTTTCAGGATAACTTCATTGTGGCACAAATCTATATCGATGATATTGTATTCGGTGCTACAAGGAATAATGATGCTTCAAAATTTGTCAAGACAATGGAAAGCGAATTTGAGATGTCCATGTATTTTCTTGGATTGCAAGTCAAACAAAGTGAAGAAGGCATTCATCTGTGCCAATCCAAGTATGCAAAGGAGTTGGTCAAGAAATTCGGATTAGAAAATTCTGAAGACTTTCCAACTCCAATGGGAACTAGCAACAAGGGATTAGGAAGTGAATCTCTCGGTGAAAGTGTAGACGAGAAGCTTTATCGCAGCATGATTTGAAGTCTACTCTATCTCACGGCTAGTCGCCCGGATATATCCTTAAGTGTTGGGATTTGCGCGAGATGTCAATCTGCACCGAAGGAGGTTCACCTGAAAGCGGTGAAACGGATCATTCGGTACGTCAAAGGTACGCTAAATTTCGGAATTTGGTATCCTATGGGCACATCTCTCGATATAATAGGATACTCAGATGCCGATTGGGCTGGATCAGTAGATGATCGGAAAAGCACGAGTGGTGCATTTTTTACCTTGGCCATTGTCTTGTCGCATGGCATAGTAAAAAGCAAAACTGCATTGCACTCTCGACAGCCGAAGCAGAGTACATTTCAGCAGGAAGTTGTTCGACACAATTCCTGCGACTTCGGTAACTATTCTTTGTGACAACACTAGTGCTATAAATATTTCTAAAAACCCTGTGTTGCACTCAAGAACAAAACACATTGAATTTAGATATCATTTTCTAAGAGAGCTAGTTGAATCAAGTATTCTTCAGATTTCTTATGTTTCAATTGAAGATCAATTAGCCGATATTTTAACAAAACCTTTGGATCAAAAACGTTTTATTCATTTGCGTAAAGCAATTGGAATGCTTTCTTTGAAATAACACTTTTTGAAACCATTGCTTAGGTTAGGTTTTGTTTTGCGTTTTTGTTCTTTATTTATGCTTGTACATAGAACATTAACTGAGCTTTAGTTAATTGACTTTAATTGCATCCTTTCATGACTTAAGAAATTTATTATGATTTGGATATCATGATAATTCATTTGATGCAATGATCATCTATATCAATTAGTTCATCTTTAATTGATCAAAGTCAATTTATCTCTCAAATGATCTCTTGGTATAGTTTTTATCTTATTTGACAATTGAGTCAAGTATGAACACAAGATCAATTTTTTATTGAATACTTCATATCTTAAATAATTGATAGCCAATTGAGGGGGAGTTTAATTATTAAAGTTTCATGCTCAAAAGATGTGGAAAGAGTTATATCCTTAAGTGGAGTGTGAAAACTACCACCACATGGAGGAAAGAGCTACCACCTCGGTCGTCCGAGTACTGTGTGCAGCTACTACATGGATACCAAGCATGGTTTTTCTTATTGATTATATAAAATGCTTTTTGGAATATTTAACTCTGTCGAATTCTATGGTTGGTATAAGATGGGTATTTTTATTAAAAGAAGCTCAAAGAGCCACTCCCTACAATAAATTGACTAGATACATTATCTAACTTATTTCGGATTTCAAACATCTATCGATCTTTGTGCTTCATTTTCTTTACTAAATTGATGATTTGATAAACGCATTACTCATTAGATCGTGATTGATGTTTTGAACTTGTTCAACTTTAAAGGATTTAATTTTTATAAATTTTCGTTTCATTACTTGGATATTATTGATAGATTTAGCATAATCTATTTCTTTTGATATGAAACGATGATTTTTGTTTAAAGTTGATATACAAAAATTGCTTACATACTTTTTCTGGAATTTCTGGAATTTTTGTAAATTTTTCTGGAGAAAAAGTTGAAGCCAATCCGGACTGAAAGAATATGATCCGGATCCCGAACGGTGGAAATTGTCTGCGGGTAGCCGATCCGGATTGGATTCCCGATCTGATCCGGACCACGGATAGGGTTTAATAGAAACGAAAGGCTATTTGATTTCTCTTTACCTCAAGCTTTTGTTTCTAGCATCCCAGAGCTTCTCTCTCTAGATTCCAACAGATTTGGACTCTTCCAAACTCAAGTTCTTTCGATTTCAAGTAAGTCTCTTTGATCAAAACTCGAATTTCTTCACTATTTTTCTCCATTTTTCAAAACGTGAATGAAATTCATGGCTCTAATTTGATTTTGAACGGTTTTTGGTCAAATTTCTTTTGAAATAAGAACTCTGGATAGATTAGTTTGTATACCTTGTATTCTCTTGATTAACGAATTTTTGAGCTTCGATTTCTAAAAATTCGGTTTTAGGGCATATTATGAGAATTTTTGAAAATCATGAAATTGATCTATTTTTAAAATTCTTTTTGCAAAACTAACTTGATTCCTAGTCTCTGTGCACGATAATGATTGTTTGGGTACAATTTTTAAAATTTTTGAAAATTAAACAATTTTTCGTGTTCTTGAGTTCTTGCTCGCAAGTTCTTTATTTTCAAACGCACTAGCAGCGATGGTTTTCGGATGGATACTAGTGCTCATTGCAGCCATGGTAGGGACACGAGCGCCAATTAAAAAAGAGCAAGATAGAGCAAGTCAGGAAGAGACAATGAATGTTCTTCAAAATGATTCAGAATCAGACGAAGAAGATTGGGAAGAGATTTGTAGAGAAATATAACAGGTTGTTGATGAAGAAGAGAGGTTTGACTTAAAGAACAAAAAACTGATGAAGTCTTGCTCAACGACCAAGCAGTACACTAGGCGAAAGAATCCAAGGGGCAGTGGAATTCATATTAACGAACCTTTTGCCAGAACACAATCTTTTCCTAGAGAATCTTCATGGATTGAAGGTAGAAATGCACCATCTGCATCCTCACTGCCTCCTTCGACCTCTAGGAAAGACACGACAGAGAATGATCCATCTATGTCCTCCATCCAACAAGAACATAGGAGATTGTCTGTGGAACAAGAAAGAATGTCAAATGATATACAATGTATCACTTCTGAGCAACGATAGATAAAAAGAAAATGTTCAAGAATCTCAAGACTGCTTAAAGGAATTTTAAACAAATTGGACTGTAGCAGCTCGGACAAGTCAGATCTAGAGTGAACTTGTATTGTTCTAATAATCTTTTTGTTTTGTAGATTTTAGTTTTAGTTCTTACAATTCTTAAACTGTGACTTCCTTAATTTTTATAATTTTGGCTAACTTCAGTGACAAAAAGGGAAAGAGAGACATATGGACAAATGGACAAATGTGACAATGTGTTTGTGAGAACTTTGGACAATGTGTTTCAAACAACTTTGGGAACTTTAAACTTTGGAAACCTTGAACCTTGAAGGTAAGAAAGGTAAGTTGTAATGCATGCCCCGACTAACTATTCGACTAACTATTTGGGCATGTAATATTACTAACAAGTTGTTTGATGACTAACATACTTATGACATTTGGAACTTAATGCTTAGATGATATGTGAATTGCTTTGATTTCTTATTTCATACATATCTGATTTTGTAAATATCATGGTGAGTATAAACTCCATCTTGCTGTTTGATTTTTGAATGTTAAATTCTTGAGGTATCTAACGATTTCTTTTGTCAAGAATTATTTCTTTTGTAGAGAGTACAAACGTCTAAGTCTAGAGTCTGTTTTAGGAGTTTATCTCATGTATTCATTTTTATTTGGATCATAATTGTAAATTTTTGTTGTATTGTGATAACAACAAAAATATCTTTTTGAATTTCTTTGAGTGGATTTTGTTTTGTCACGAAACCACCAAACGGGGAGATTGTTAAGGAATTTGTGTTGGCGTATTTCGTGAAAGTGTTTAAGACTTGAAGATTGAAGATGAAGATGTTTGGATCATATACCTTAATCTCAAGAAAGAAGAATTCAAAAGGATCAGGTACGTTTAACTAAATAATTTTGGTGATCCGAATACTTCTTATAGTGTAGAAACACTTGGATGGATTTTTAATTGCATAAAAATCAAAAACTGGACATGTTATATGTTCAGGATCCGGATCAGTGCATTCCAGTCCGGACCCTGAACATGGATTCTACAGAAATCACATGAACAGTCCGGACCGTTCATCTTTCAGTCCGGACCCCGAACATGATTTTTCATGAAATTTTCTGAAAAATGACGACAGTCCGGATCAAGCCAAATCCTGTCCGGACCATCGTGCGGGAAAAATTCTATTAAGTCAGTTTTTGATTCAGATCCATATTTAACATAACCCACAGAACCAAGGAATATTGATGAAGCTCTTCAGGACGACTATTGGATTCAAGCAATGTATGAAGAGCTTAATCAATTTGAAAGGAACAAAGTCTGGGAATTAACGAAGCCCCCGAAGCAACAACATATAATCGGTACAAAATGGATTTTCAAGAATAAGAAAAATGAAGAAGGTACCGTTATTCAGAACAAAGTACGGTTAGTTGCTCAGGGCTATTCACAAGTTGAAGGTATAGACTTTGATGAGACTTTTGCCCCGGTAGCCCATCTCGAGTCAATTCGTATCTTATTTGCTATCGCTTGCCATTTTAAAATAAAACTTTTTCCAATGGACATTATGAGCACGTTTTTAAATGGTTTTCTAAATGAGGAAGTTTATGTTGCTCAACCGAAAGGTTTCATTGATCATAAACTTTCAAACCATGTTTTTCGATTGAAAAAGGCTCTTTACGATCTAAAACAAGCATCGCGAGCATGGTACGAAAGACTGACAGAACACCTTTTAGAAAAAGGCTATACTTGAGGGGGAAGCCAATCGGACACTCTTTGTGAAGCACTTTCAAGACAACTTTATTGTAGCACAAATCTATGTGGATGACATTGTGTTTGGTGCTACAAGGAATAATGATGCTTCAAAATTCGCCGAAATAATAGAAAGCGAATTTGAGATGTCCATGATGGGCGAGTTAACATATTTTCTTGGATTGCAAGTTAAGCAAACTGAAGAGGGCATTCATTTGTGTCAATCCAAGTATGCGAAGGAGTTGGTCAAGAAATTTGGATTAGAAGATTCTGAAGACTTTCCGACTCCCATGGGAACTAGCAATAAGGGACTTGGATGTGAATCTCATGGAGAAAAAGTAGACGAGAAACTTTACCGAAGCATGATTGGAAGTCTACTTTACCTTACGCCTAGTCGTCCGGACATTGCCTTCAGTGTTGGGATTTGTGCGAGATATCAATCAGCACCGAAGGAAATTCACCTGAAAGCGGTGAAACGGATCATCCGGTACATCAAAGGTACGTTAAATTTCGAAATTTGGTATCCTATGGGCACATCTCTTGATATAATAGGATATTCGGATGCCGATTGGGCTGGATCAGTGGATGATCGAAAGAGCACGAGTGGTGCATGCTTTTACCTTGGCCATTGTCTTATTGCATGGCATAGTAAGAAGCAAAACTGCATTGCTCTCTCTACTGCCGAAGCGGAATACATTTCAGCGGGAAGTTGTGCAACTCAATTGATTTGGATGAAGAGTATATTGAGTGACTTCCGCATCTCGGCGACCTCGGTAACAATACTTTGTGACAACACTAGTGCCATTAACATTTCAAAAAACTCTGTGTTGCACTCAAGGACAAAACACATAGAACTTAGATATCATTTTCTTAGAGAGCTAGTTGAATCAAGTATTTTACAAATTTTCTATGTTTCAACTGAAGATCAATTAGCTGATATTTTAACAAAATCTTTCGATCAAAATCGTTTTATTAATTTGCGAAAAGCAATTGGAATGCTTTATTTGAAATAACCATTTTTAAACAATTGCTTAGGTTAGGTTTTGTTTTGTATTTTGTGTTTGTATATAGAATATTAACTGAGCATTTGTTAAATTGACTTTAATTGCATATTTTCATGTTTTGAGAAATCAATTATGATTTGAATATCATTATAATACATTTGATGCAATGATCATTTATATAAATTATTTCATCTTTAATTAAACAAAGTCAATTCCTCTCTCAATGATCTATTGGTATAATTTTTATCTTATTTGATAATTGAGTTAATTATGAACATGAGATCAATGGTTGGTTGAATACTTAATATTTTACATAATTGATAGCCAATTGAGGGGGAGTATTATTTAAAGTTTTATGCTCAAAAGATGTGGAAAGAGTTACATCCCCAGTGGAGTGTGAAAACTACCACCACATGGAGGAAAGAGTTACCACCTCAGTCGTCCGAGTACTGTGTGCAGCTACCACATGTTTACCAAGCATGATGTTTCTTGTTTATTAGATAAAATGCTTTTTGGAATACTTGACTTTGTCGAATTCCAAGGTTGGTATAAGTGTCACGCCCTGAGTTCAAAAACCAGTGTATAATTTTTTTTTTTTTTTTTTTTTTTAATCAGAGTTGCAAAAACAGTCAGGGCAATGACAGACCGCCACATATATAGAAGAGTCCCAATCCCCTATGGAATTGAGCCTTTTCTATATATGCACGGCTAGCTTGGCAACAACATCAAAGTACTAACTACGTACTACAACCAACAATAACAAGTAAACTTTACAACTATCTTTACAAATATACAACTGATATACAATTTCCTTTCTCTCAAACATCTATTACATAACTTTTCGGCTGTCCAGGGTCAACCTCTATATCGATACCTCGCCAATTCGTCCCGACATCCCAACACCCGGTCGACCTGAAAAACAGTCACCCGAGGGTGTGAGACACACCGGAGTGTATCCCAGTGGGCACGACGAGCCGAGAAATAGCAGATCGTACCTACTGGTATACAATACTAGCGGATAGTAAAGATCACATTAGGTAAGCATTTATGAAGCGAATGAATAACCAATAGGAATTAGTATAATCTTGACAGGAATATAATGAACCAAGCATGCTGAATAATTGTATAGGCAGGTATCAAACAAATGAATATCAAGAATCATGAGATAAGACAAAAGCAGACTAAAAGCAACATATGCATCAAATAGATGATATGTCAAATTATCCAATCACAAGCCACCATATTGGTTCCACAAAACCTCAGGCGAATTTGCCCAGCTGGCACCAGCGGGTTGACATTCCCCCCCTGGGGGTCACGGGTCGCCACTGCTGACCACTTTACCGGTAAAGAACAATATCCACGGGGCGCGACCCCGGCAATGTTCGTGAAGTACAACGGTGTGGGCGATCAAATGCAAATGCTCAAACTCACGGTCCACTGACCGGGTAAACGGCAATAAGCCGGGAAATCCCCACTGGGATGCAATCAACTGAATCTTAACTCTCATGCAGGAATGATCAGCAACTAGTCAACTCAATCTCAACTCATATGCAAGATCAAAGGCAAATCTCAACTCAACATAAGATCAACAGCAAATCTCAACTCAATCATACAGACCAACCAAACATACAAAACTAAACACATATTTTTGAGAAAACTATTTTGAAAACAGGTTTTAGGCCCAAACTTCGAAGAGCAATGCCTTTGTTCTATCAAACAAGAACAGACTCAGGCGACCCTACGACGTTCAGTAAAACATTTAGTTGATTAAAATTATGTGTTCAGCAGTGTAATATTTGATCAACAGGAAAGCAGGCTCAATCATAATGCAAATGCTCAATCTCTCGGTCCACTGACCGGGTAATCGGCAACACGCCGGGAAATCCCCACTGGGATGCAATATCAGAATCAACTGAGTCTCAACTCATATGCAAGAATAAGCAGCAACTAAATATCATGGATCAGATATAATCAGGGAGTACTGATAATCAGGTATATAACCTAGCAAATGACCAATCAGGCATGGCAATGTCCAGAATAATAATAGGAAATACTGGAAGCACTATGTAAAGCAACAGATAACTGATAAAAGTTATAACTCAGGCATGAAGCAGTATAAACTGAATCGAAAGGAAGGCAGGCTCAAAGTAATAGTTAAGCTACCAAAAACAGGAGTCCAACCAATACCGTACACAGAGGGCCGAAATGATAAAGCCCGGACCGAAGATAAACCCACCTGTCAAATCGCAGGCGACTAGACTGAATCAACTGTGCACTCAGAACCAGATGCAAACCAGACAGACCTGAATCAAACATTCTGATCAGGGATCGATTTTAACTCTAACTTATTTCAAGTCAACTTATCACTTTTTAGCACTGTTTTCGCTCGTTCTTTCAACTGAAGATTCATTTTAACGAACCGTCACTTCCAGCAGGTGACATTTATCTTGCTGAACACCGTGCTCACCAATTTGCGGTAGCACGGGACCCGAGGAAAACTCCGGGCCATAAAATACTCTTCCAACATAGCCTATATGCATTTTTGTTTCTCCGGATCATCGAAACCTAAATCTAACGCGAGCATCGCGTCCAGTGACCCTAAATTAGCCAGGAGCTCACTGTCTCAGCTTTTTAAACAGTCCAGAAACAGGACTTTGGCCAATTATTCATTCTAGAGCTTGATTACATTAGAACTCAACCTATACTTGACCAAATCAAATTCTACATGAACCACATGCTTAAAATGCCTCATGAATCACTGGGCTTGCTCTGTTTGCAACCCAGAATAATTGGATCAACCAGAACCAACACTTAGTCTTCAATCAACATTCATAATGCTCCAAACCTCAGTCCACACAAATCCAACTTGATCTGAGGTGAGCATCAAGCTCAGGGGACATTTTGGGACATCTTTCATATTTGAATCAAAGTCTAATTCTATTTAAAACTTCTTTGTAGCATTTTATCAAACACCTAAGGGGCAAACTATAAGCAAATGCACACAAGCCAACATGTGAGTTGGTTCTCTGCAACCACAGCACCTTAAGCTTCCAACTTGGAAGGAAATGATCCTCTAAGTTGCTAAAGTGTTTCCATCAATTTGGTTTTCAGGTTTGCTCCCAAGTTCGGCCGCGGCAAGAGGTTGAAGATGAAGCCTTTGCTTCGAATTTCGTGACCATTCAACCAGAGGCTTCGGGGCTCAACCACTTGACCATACTTTCCCCAAAACTCAAAGTAAGCTTGCCTGGACCCGTGCCCGGCGACGAGGCACGTCGGCGATGGCGGCGGAGAAAGCTCCATTTCGAGCTTCTTCACCGTTAATGGCGGATTTTTAACGGGGCATTTTGGAGACTTCCAACATGGATGGAGTTGATCTACTGGGCCACATGAAACTTCTCGAGCAGACCTTCCCGGCCGGGGATGGCCGGAACGCCGGCGGCGGCTTCATGGTTCAATTTCGAACCCAACTCGGCCGTACCTTCCATGGCTTGCATGGGAGCCATGCAACTGCATGGTTGGGATCCCCTTGGTCCCACCAACATCTCTGGGCATGTGGCCGGCGGCGGGGAAGCGCGCCGGCGCCGGAGCAAGAAGCTCGGCCGAATGCACAAAACCCGAATTTTAGGGTTTCGATCTGCGAGATGGATACTCAACCAAACTCCACCAAATTTGGAGGAGATGGTCCTTACCTCCTATAGATTTTTCCCATGATTTTATTTTTCAATTTTGTTCAGTGGTTTCCGAGTTCTCTCGAGGCGGAGCTAGGTTAGGTTCCGGCCAACTATATCTCCCGCCGGCCATGCAACGTGCATGGGAAGCTTAGGCTTGGCAGGGAGCACTACAAAGACCTAACTAACCTACTGCTAAGGGTCTCGGGTCTTGAGAACCATTGGTTAGGGTGCTCTTACCTTTGCCGAACTCGAGGAAGATAGGAAGAAGCCGGGTTCCCTCTTCTTCTTCCTCTCGCGACTTCGGCTAACTCCAGCAGAGTCCTCAGTCACCAGGAAAACCTCAGAGCACTCCAACTTCACCTTGGAAGAGCTTTGGTCCCAACTTTTCTTTTCTCTCTCTCTCTCTCGGGTTATCTCACTTGGGCTTGTGTCCTCGGCCACTCCAACACTTCGGGGATAAATTGGGAGATGCAGAGAATTAAGGTGATGTCTAGGATTTCCCTCAGACTCCTCGAGCTCACCCCCAAGAATACCAAAGGCCACTTTCATTTAATACTAGATTCCTTTTGCAAAATAACCCAAACCCATTTCACATTCAAACCCTAGGCTCTGGAATCTTCCCAGGAGATGAAAAAATACATCCAACACCCCATAGTTTAATTCCCTAAATGTTTGATACACAAAACATATAGGTCTTATAGAAAATATTGATTTTTCGGTACTTTTCACGCAATTCGAGAAAATCCGCTCAGCGAATTGCGAAACAGACTTGGCCACGACGTCCGGCTCGTCGAGACCTGTCAGGTAGCATATTTGTTTAATTAATTTGGCGCTCGGATAAAATCTCGGGCCAACTAGTTCTTGTATGTCGCATATCGACGCACGCACTTCGATGCACCCGGGTCGCCAAACGCTAAATCCGTCAGTGCCATTGCGCTCAGAACGTCGAAATTAGCTAGGTTCGACTACTCATACCCCTATGTCAGGGTTTCAGACAGTGAATCGGCCAATAGTGGTCGAAAGGGGATTAAAAATACAAGGTTACTATTCACAACTTAAGTTGTGGGACCCGTTCTTCTTCGCTGTTTTACGGAAGATCCGACCGTCAGATCGTCGACAAGTGAATATGAAACTTTCATGTTTCGACGAGACGATCGCAATGGTGCTCTCGGATTTTCGAGATCAGGCCCCGATCAAAAGTCGATATTTTTGGGCCGCCATTGATCCACTATGTTCCAAATTTTGCTAAAATTACTAATTAAATCAATTCCAAAAATATTTCATAGTCTTTAAATTCCAGATTACTACATTACCTACAACTTCTAAGAAGTTTCGTCCCCGAAACTTAAACTTAACTAATCCACTATTAAGCCTCTAACAAGTTTGCAGTAGTGACAGTTAGTCACAAAATGCCGACAACTCTCAGGCTACTCATTTAAACCCAATCTGAATATTCCCCATTACAGGGCAGAGTATATTCTCAGTTCTTTCGAAAGTACGTTGTCGGCCGCCAACGTGCTTACCAAAAGAAAGGCGAAATACCCCAGATCTGTCGCCAACAACTAGTTGGGGACACAACTCACATCAGAAGGTATATCACATACCTCCCAACACAGTCTCTATGCCGATGATATAACCTCTACCAAAGGTTACTACCATCACGTGGTCAGGAATGCCACCCTGTCTATTCACAAGAAACTGGAATCATATTCCAATGTGCATTAACACCTTATTAGAATCGACACATAGGCCAAAGTTTGAATCCAACCTGAATCAGGATTACTATCAGGCACATAGGCCACTAAATTATGACACGGGAATACTGAAGGGTCAATAATTTGTTCAACCTCTGGGCAAATTGTAAAGCTAGTGCAATACTAGTAGTTATCTGCGGCTGTACCATCAGTTAAACAATTTCGGCAAGAACGGTGGTCAATCTTTCAACCACATGTACTGTAACTGATCTGAGCCCTCTGGCTCCACTGAAACATCAAGCCCACGGCCGAAACCACGACCGCGGCTAATTCTGCACTGATCCCCAAAACGCGGACACGAAACACACCTAAGCTTCAAACCGCTATGCCAAAACCCAGCGCTCTCTCGTGAACACAAGTCATCCTAGGGCTCGTTCCTAGCCAAACCTAGGCATCGTATTCCTATTTCTCTGATACCATCTAATCTGTCACGCCCTGAGTTCAAAAACCAGTGTATAAATTTTTTTTTTTTTTTTTTTTTTTTTTTTTTTTTAATCAGAGTTGCAAAAACAGTCAGGGCAATGTCAGACCGCCACATATATAGAAGAGTCCCAATCCCCTATGGAATTGAGCCTTTTCTATATATGCACGGCTAGCTTGGCAACAACATCAAAGTACTAACTACGTACTACAACCAACAATAACAAGTAAACTTTACAACTATCTTTACAAATATACAACTGATATACAATTTCCTTTCTCTCAAACATCTATTACATAACTTTTCGGCTGTCCAGGGTCAACCTCTATATCGATACCTCGCCAATTCGTCCCGACATCCCAACACCCGCTCGACCTGAAAAACAGTCACCCAAGGGTGTGAGACACACCGGAGTGTATCCCAGTGGGCACGACGAGCCGAGAAATAGCAGATCGTACCTACTGGTATACAATACTAGCGGATAGTAAAGATCACATTAGGTAAGCATTTATGAAGCGAATGAATAACCAACAGGAATTAGTATAATCTTGACAGGAATATAATGAACCAAGCATGCTGAATAATTGTATAGGCAGGTATCAAACAAATGAATATCAAGAATCATGAGATAAGACAAAAGCAGACTAAAAGCAACATATGCATCAAATAGATGATATATCAAATTATCCAATCACAAGCCACTATATTGGTTCCACAAAACCTCAGGCGAATTTGCCCAGCTGGCACCAGCGGGTTGACATTCCCCCCTTGGGGGTCACGGGTCGCCACTGCTGACCACTTTACCGGTAAAGAACAATATCCACGGGGCGCGACCCCGGCAATGTTCGTGAAGTACAACGGTGCGGGCGATCAAATGCAAATGCTCAAACTCACGGTCCACTGACCGGGTAAACGGCAATAAGCCGGGAAATCCCCACTGGGATGCAATCAACTGAATCTCAACTCTCATGCAGGAATGATCAGCAACTAGTCAACTCAATCTCAACTCATATGCAAGATCAAAGGCAAATCTCAACTCAACATAAGATCAACAGCAAATCTCAACTCAATCATACAGACCAACCAAACATACAAAACTAAACACATATTTTTGAGAAAACTATTTTGAAAACAGGTTTTAGGCCCAAACTTCGAAGAGCAATGCCTTTGTCCTATCAAACAAGAACAGACTCAGGCGACCCTACGACGTTCAGTAAAACATTTAGTTGATTAAAATTATGTGTTCAGCAGTGTAATATTTGATCAACAGGAAAGCAGGCTCAATCATAATGCAAATGCTCAATCTCTCGGTCCACTGACCGGGTAATCGGCAACACGCCGGGAAATCCCCACTGGGATGCAATATCAGAATCAACTGAGTCTCAACTCATATGCAAGAATAAGCAGCAACTAAATATCATGGATCAGATATAATCAGGGAGTACTGATAATCAGGTATATAACCTAGCAAATGACCAATCAGGCATGGCAATGTCCAGAATAATAATAGGAAATACTGGAAGCACTATGTAAAGCAACAGATAACTGATAAAAGTTATAACTCAGGCATGAAGCAGTATAAACTGAATCGAAAGGAAGGCAGGCTCAAAGTAATAGTTAAGCTACCAAAAACAGGAGTCCAACCAATACCGTACACAGAGGGCCGAAATGATAAAGCCCGGACCGAAGATAAACCCACCTGTCAAATCACAGGCGACTAGACTGAATCAACTGTGCGCTCAGAACCAGATGCAAACCAGACAGACCTGAATCAAACATTCTGATCAGGGATCGATTTTAACTCTAACTTATTTCAAGTCAACTTATCACTTTTTAGCATTGTTTTCGCTCGTTCTTTCAACTGAAGATTCATTTTAACGAACCGTCACTTCCAGCAGGTGACATTTATCTTGCTGAACACCGTGCTCACCAATTTGCGGTAGCACGGGACCCGAGGAAAACTCCGGGCCATAAAATACTCTTCCAACATAGCCTATATGCATTTTTGTTTCTCCGGATCATCGAAACCTAAATCTCACGCGAGCATCGCGTCCAGTGACCCTAAATTAGCCAGGAGCTCACTGTCTCAGCTTTTTAAACAGTCCAGAAACAGGACTTTGGCCAATTATTCATTCTAGAGCTTGATTACATTAGAACTCAACCTATACTTGACCAAATCAAATTCTACATGAACCACATGCTTAAAATGCCTCATGAATCACTGGGCTTGCTCTGTTTGCAACCCAGAATAATTGGATCAACCAGAACCAACACTTAGTCTTCAATCAACATTCATAATGCTCCAAACCTCAGTCCACACAAATCCAACTTGATCTGAGGTGAGCATCAAGCTCAGGGGACATTTTGGGACATCTTTCATATTTGAATCAAAGTCTAATTCTATTTAAAACTTCTTTGTAGCATTTTATCAAACACCTAAGGGGCAAACTATAAGCAAATGCACACAAGCCAACATGTGAGTTGGTTCTCTGCAACCACAGCACCTTAAGCTTCCAACTTGGAAGGAAATGATCCTCTAAGTTGCTAAAGTGTTTCCATCAATTTGGTTTTCAGGTTTGCTCCCAAGTTCGGCCGCGGCAAGAGGTTGAAGATGAAGCCTTTGCTTCGAATTTCGTGACCATTCAACCAGAGGCTTCGGGGCTCAACCACTTGACCATACTTTCCCCAAAACTCAAAGTAAGCTTGCCTGGACCCGTGCCCGGCGACGAGGCACGTCGGCGACGGCGGCGGAGAAAGCTCCATTTTGAGCTTCTTCACCGTTAATGGCGGATTTTTAACGGGGCATTTTGGAGACTTCCAACATGGATGGAGTTGATCTACTGGGCCACATGAAACTTCCCGAGCAGACCATCCCGGCCGGGGATGGCCGGAACGCCGGCGGCGGCTTCATGGTTCAATTTCGAACCCAACTCGGCCGTACCTTCCATGGCTTGCATGGGAGCCATGCAACTGTATGGTTGGGAT
Source organism: Tillandsia leiboldiana (assembly GCA_029204045.2). Classification (NCBI taxonomy): domain Eukaryota; kingdom Viridiplantae; phylum Streptophyta; class Magnoliopsida; order Poales; family Bromeliaceae; genus Tillandsia; species Tillandsia leiboldiana. The sequence goes on from CM055064.1 coordinate 11,132,060, forward strand.
CCCCTTGGTCCCACCAACATCTCTGGGCATGTGGCCGGCGGCGGGGAAGCGCGCCGGCGCCGGAGCAAGAAGCTCGGCCGAATGCACAAAACCCGAATTTTAGGGTTTCGATCTGCGAGATGGATACTCAACCAAACTCCACCAAATTTGGAGGAGATGGTCCTTACCTCCTATAGATTTTTCCCATGATTTTATTTTTCAATTTTGTTCAGTGGTTTCCGAGTTCTCTCGAGGCGGAGCTAGGTTAGGTTTCCGGCCAACTATATCTCCCGCCGGCCATGCAACGTGCATGGGAAGCTCAGGCTTGGCAGGGAGCACTACAAAGACCTAACTAACCTACTGCTAAGGGTCTCGGGTCTTGAGAACCATTGGTTAGGGTGCTCTTACCTTTGCCGAACTCGAGGAAGATAGGAAGAAGCCGGGTTCCCTCTTCTTCTTCCTCTCGCGACTTCGGCTAACTCCAGCAGAGTCCTCAGTCACCAGGAAAACCTCAGAGCACTCCAACTTCACCTTGGAAGAGCTTTGGTCCCAACTTTTCTTTTCTCTCTCTCTCTCTCGGGTTATCTCACTTGGGCTTGTGTCCTCGGCCACTCCAACACTTCGGGGATAAATTGGGAGATGCAGAGAATTAAGGTGATGTCTAGGATTTCCCTCAGACTCCTCGAGCTCACCCCCAAGAATACCAAAGGCCACTTTCATTTAATACTAGATTCCTTTTGCAAAATAACCCAAACCCATTTCACATTCAAACCCTAGGCTCTGGAATCTTCCCAGGAGATGAAAAATACATCCAACACCCCATAGTTTAATTCCCTAAATGTTTGATACACAAAACATATAGGTCTTATAGAAAAATATTGATTTTTCGGTACTTTTCACGCAATTCGAGAAAATCCGCTCAGCGAATTGCGAAACAGACTTCGCCACGACGTCCGGCTCGTCGAGACCTGTCAGGTAGCATATTTGTTTAATTAATTTGGCGCTCGGATAAAATCTCGGGCCAACTAGTTCTTGTATGTCGCATATCGACGCACGCACTTCGATGCACCCGGGTCGCCAAACGCTAAATCCGTCAGTGCCATTGCGCTCAGAACGTCGAAATTAGCTAGGTTCGACTACTCATACCCCTATGTCAGGGTTTCAGACAGTGAATCGGCCAATAGTGGTCGAAAGGGGATTAAAAATACAAGGTTACTATTCACAACTTAAGTTGTGGGACCCGTTCTTCTTCGCTGTTTTACGGAAGATCCGACCGTCAGATCGTCGACAAGTGAATATGAAACTTTCATGTTTCGACGAGACGATCGCAATGGTGCTCTCGGATTTTCGAGATCAGGCCCCGATCAAAAGTCGATATTTCTGGGCCCCCATTGATCCACTATGTTCCAAATTTTGCTAAAATTACTAATTAAATCAATTCCAAAAATATTTCATAGTCTTTAAATTCCAGATTACTACATTACCTACAACTTCTAAGAAGTTTCGTCCCCGAAACTTAAACTTAACTAATCCACTATTAAGCCTCTAACAAGTTTGCAGTAGTGACAGTTAGTCACAAAATGCCGACAACTCTCAGGCTACTCATTTAAATCCAATCTGAATATTCCCCATTACAGGGCAGAGTATATTCTCAGTTCTTTCGAAAGTACGTTGTCGGCCGCCAACGTGCTTACCAAAAGAAAGGCGAAATACCCCAGATCTGTCGCCAACAACTAGTTGGGGACACAACTCACATCAGAAGGTATATCACATACCTCCCAACACAGTCTCTATGCCGATGATATAACCTCTACCAAAGGTTACTACCATCACGTGGTCAGGAATGCCACCCTGTCTATTCACAAGAAACTGGAATCATATTCCAATGTGCATTAACACCCTATTAGAATCGACACATAGGCCAAAGTTTGAATCCAACCTGAATCAGGATTACTATCAGGCACATAGGCCACTAAATTATGACACGGGAATACTGAAGGGTCAATAATTTGTTCAACCTCTGGGCAAATTGTAAAGCTAGTGCAATACTAGCAGTTATCTGCGGCTGTACCATCAGTTAAACAATTTCGGCAAGAACGGTGGTCAATCTTTCAACCACATGTACTGTAACTGATCTGAGCCCTCTGGCTCCACTGAAACATCAAGCCCACGGCCGAAACCACGACCGCGGCTAATTCTGCACTGATCCCCAAAACGCGGACACGAAACACACCTAAGCTTCAAACCGCTATGCCAAAACCCAGCGCTCTCTCGTGAACACATGTCATCCTAGGGCTCGTTCCTAGCCAAACCTAGGCATCGTATTCCTATTTCTCTGATACCATCTAATCTGTCACGCCCTTAGTTCAAAAACCAGTGTATAATTTTTTTTTTTTTTTTTTTTTTTTTTTTTTTTTTTTTTTTTTAATCAGAGTTGCAAAAACAGTCAGGGCAATGTCAGACCGCCACATATATAGAAGAGTCCCAATCCCCTATGGAATTGAGCCTTTTCTATATATGCACGGCTAGCTTGGCAACAACATCAAAGTACTAACTACGTACTACAACCAACAATAACAAGTAAACTTTACAACTATCTTTACAAATATACAACTGATATACAATTTCCTTTCTCTCAAACATCTATTACATAACTTTTCGGCTGTCCAGGGTCAACCTCTATATCGAGACCTCGCCAATTCGTCCCGACATCCCAACACCCGCTCGACCTGAAAAACAGTCACCCAAGGGTGTGAGACACACCGGAGTGTATCCCAGTGGGCACGACGAGCCGAGAAATAGCAGATCGTACCTACTGGTATACAATACTAGCGGATAGTAAAGATCACATTAGGTAAGCATTTATGAAGCGAATGAATAACCAACAGGAATTAGTATAATCTTGACAGGAATATAATGAACCAAGCATGCTGAATAATTGTATAGGCAGGTATCAAACAAATGAATATCAAGAATCATGAGATAAGACAAAAGCAGACTAAAAGCAACATATGCATCAAATAGATGATATATCAAATTATCCAATCACAAGCCACCATATTGGTTCCACAAAACCTCAGGCGAATTTGCCCAGCTGGCACCAGCGGGTTGACATTCCCCCCCTGGGGGTCACGGGTCGCCACTGCTGACCACTTTACCGGTAAAGAACAATATCCACGGGGCGCGACCCCGGCAATGTTCGTGAAGTACAACGGTGCGGGCGATCAAATGCAAATGCTCAAACTCACGGTCCACTGACCGGGTAAACGGCAATAAGCCGGGAAATCCCCACTGGGATGCAATCAACTGAATCTCAACTCTCATGCAGGAATGATCAGCAACTAGTCAACTCAATCTCAACTCATATGCAAGATCAAAGGCAAATCTCAACTCAACATAAGATCAACAGCAAATCTCAACTCAATCATACAGACCAACCAAACATACAAAACTAAACACATATTTTTGAGAAAACTATTTTGAAAACAGGTTTTAGGCCCAAACTTCGAAGAGCAATGCCTTTGTCCTATCAAACAAGAACAGACTCAGGCGACCCTACGACGTTCAGTAAAACATTTAGTTGATTAAAATTATGTGTTCAGCAGTGTAATATTTGATCAACAGGAAAGCAGGCTCAATCATAATGCAAATGCTCAATCTCTCGGTCCACTGACCGGGTAATCGGCAACACGCCGGGAAATCCCCACTGGGATGCAATATCAGAATCAACTGAGTCTCAACTCATATGCAAGAATAAGCAGCAACTAAATATCATGGATCAGATATAATCAGGGAGTACTGATAATCAGGTATATAACCTAGCAAATGACCAATCAGGCATGGCAATGTCCAGAATAATAATAGGAAATACTGGAAGCACTATGTAAAGCAACAGATAACTGATAAAAGTTATAACTCAGGCATGAAGCAGTATAAACTGAATCGAAAGGAAGGCAGGCTCAAAGTAATAGTTAAGCTACCAAAAACAGGAGTCCAACCAATACCGTACACAGAGGGCCGAAATGATAAAGCCCGGACCGAAGATAAACCCACCTGTCAAATCGCAGGCGACTAGACTGAATCAACTGTGCGCTCAGAACCAGATGCAAACCAGACAGACCTGAATCAAACATTCTGATCAGGGATCGATTTTAACTCTAACTTATTTCAAGTCAACTTATCACTTTTTAGCACTGTTTTCGCTCGTTCTTTCAACTGAAGATTCATTTTAACGAACCGTCACTTCCAGCAGGTGACATTTATCTTGCTGAACACCGTGCTCACCAATTTGCGGTAGCACGGGACCCGAGGAAAACTTCGGGCCATAAAATACTCTTCCAACATAGCCTATATGCATTTTTGTTTCTCCGGATCATCGAAACCTAAATCTAACACGAGCATCGCGTCCAGTGACCCTAAATTAGCCAGGAGCTCACTGTCTCAGCTTTTTAAACAGTCCAGAAACAGGACTTTGGCCAATTATTCATTCTAGAGCTTGATTACATTAGAACTCAACCTATACTTGACCAAATCAAATTCTGCATGAACCACATGCTTAAAATGCCTCATGAATCACTGGGCTTGCTCTGTTTGCAACCCAGAATAATTGGATCAACCAGAACCAACACTTAGTCTTCAATCAACATTCATGTTAGGATTTGATTAGATTTGTAATTGAATCCTAGTCGGATTAAGATTAATATTTAAATCTTAAAGAGATAAGGTTGTTAAGATTTAAATATTAATTAGAATAAAAATCTATTTAGACTAGGATTTGGATAGCTTTTGATGTAAGCTAAAAATATAGCATACGTGCTATTATTTGACGGTGGTGTTAAGGAAGATAGTTACACCCAAGATGGTGGTAATATCCATGGAGGTGGTGGGGGCTAGGATTTAGCCACACCCATATAGTGGTATTCACAGCATGATGGTGTTAAGAAAGATAGTTACACCCAAGATGGTGGTAATACCCATGGAGGTGGTGGGGGCTAGGATTTAGCCACACCCATATAGTGGTATCCACAGCACGGTGGTGTTAACATGGTGTTAAGGAAGATAGTTACACCCAAGATGGTGGTAATACCCATGGAGGTGGTGGGGGCTAGGATTTAGCCACACCCATATAGTGGTATCCACAGCACACCCATATAGTGGTATCCACAGCATGGTGGTGTTAACGTGGTCACACCCATAAAGACGGTGGTGGTGATACCCATGGAGGTGGTGGGGGCTAGGATTTAGCCACACCCATATAGTGGTATCTACACCCATGGAGGTGGTGGGGGCTAGGATTTAGCCACACCCATAGTCTTCTAGGTTTATAGAAGACGAGAGAAGGGTGAGAGAGATTCAGGATGAGGGCTCGGGTTGAAACTACTCTATTGCAGAAGAGAAGTCTGTACAATCGGTGTAATTCTTTTCTTGGTTAATGAATCTTATTTCACCCGCATATTTTCTGTTTTGGTTTTTCTTCTCCTTGGTGATTATGCTAATTCCAGTTATGTTGAGAGGACGGGTTTATGGTAAAAATCCGATTTGACGTTTCAGCTGCGGAATCCCAACTCTAGGCGGTACCAGAGCGGATTGCGGTATCGAAGCGGGTTGCGGATTCAGAGAATCTGGTACCGGGGCGAGTACCGGATTTTTCCAACAATTCATAATGCTCCAAACCTCAGTCCACACAAATCCAACTTGATCTGAAGTGAGCATCAAGCTCAGGGGACATTTTGGGACATCTTTCATATTTGAATCAAAGTCTAATTCTATTTAAAACTTCTTTGTAGCATTTTATCAAACACCTAAGGGGCAAACTATAAGCAAATGAACACAAGCCAACATGTGAGTTGGTTCTCTGCAACCACAGCACCTTAAGCTTCCAACTTGGAAGGAAATGATCCTCTAAGTTGCTAAAGTGTTTCCATCAATTTGGTTTTCAGGTTTGCTCCCAAGTTCGGCCGCGGCAAGAGGTTGAAGATGAAGCCTTTGCTTCGAATTTCGTGACCATTCAACCAGAGGCTTCGGGGCTCAACCACTTGACCATACTTTCCCCAAAACTCAAAGTAAGCTTGCCTGGACCCGTGCCCGGCGACGAGGCACGTCGGCGACGGCGGCGGAGAAAGCTCCATTTCGAGCTTCTTCACCGTTAATGGCGGATTTTTAACGGGGCATTTTGGAGACTTCCAACATGGATGGAGTTGATCTACTGGGCCACATGAAACTTCCCGAGCAGACCTTCCCGGCCGTGGATGGCCGGAACGCCGGCGGCGGCTTCATGGTTCAATTTCGAACCCAACTCGGCCGTACCTTCCATGGCTTGCATGGGAGCCATGCAACTGCATGGTTGGGATCCCCTTGGTCCCACCAACATCTCTGGGCATGTGGCCGGCGGCGGGGAAGCGCGCCGGCGCCGGAGCAAGAACTCGGCCGAATGCACAAAACCCGAATTTTAGGGTTTCGATCTGCGAGATGGATACTCAACCAAACTCCACCAAATTTGGAGGAGATGGTCCTTACCTCCTATAGATTTTTCCCATGATTTTATTTTTCAATTTTGTTCAGTGGTTTCCGAGTTCTCTCGAGGCGGAGCTAGGTTAGGTTTCCGGCCAACTATATCTCCCGCCGGCCATGCAACGTGCATGGGAAGCTCAGGCTTGGCAGGGAGCACTACAAAGACCTAACTAACCTACTGCTAAGGGTCTCGGGTCTTGAGAACCATTGGTTAGGGTGCTCTTACCTTTGCCGAACTCGAGGAAGATAGGAAGAAGCCGGGTTCCCTCTTCTTCTTCCTCTCGCGACTTCGGCTAACTCCAGCAGAGTCCTCAGTCACCAGGAAAACCTCAGAGCACTCCAACTTCACCTTGGAAGAGCTTTGGTCCCAACTTTTCTTTTCTCTCTCTCTCTCTCTCGGGTTATCTCACTTGGGCTTGTGTCCTCGGCCACTCCAACACTTCGGGGATAAATTGGGAGATGCAGAGAATTAAGGTGATGTCTAGGATTTCCCTCAGACTCCTCGAGCTCACCCCCAAGAATACCAAAGGCCACTTTCATTTAATACTAGATTCCTTTTGCAAAATAACCCAAACCCATTTCACATTCAAACCCTAGGCTCTGGAATCTTCCCAGGAGATGAAAAATACATCCAACACCCCATAGTTTAATTCCCTAAATGTTTGATACACAAAACATATAGGTCTTATAGAAAAATATTGATTTTTCGGTACTTTTCACGCAATTCGAGAAAATCCGCTCAGCGAATTGCGAAACAGACTTCGCCACGACGTCCGGCTCGTCGAGACCTGTCAGGTAGCATATTTGTTTAATTAATTTGGCGCTCGGATAAAATCTCGGGCCAACTAGTTCTTGTATGTCGCATATCGACGCACGCACTTCGATGCACCCGGGTCGCCAAACGCTAAATCCGTCAGTGCCATTGCGCTCAGAACGTCGAAATTAGCTAGGTTCGACTACTCATACCCCTATGTCAGGGTTTCAGACAGTGAATCGGCCAATAGTGGTCGAAAGGGGATTAAAAATACAAGGTTACTATTCACAACTTAAGTTGTGGGACCCATTTTTTTTCGCTGTTGTACGGAAGATCCGACCGTCAGATCGTCGACAAGTGAATATGAAACTTTCATGTTTCGACGAGACGATCGCAATGGTGCTCTCGGATTTTCGAGATCAGGCCCCGATCAAAAGTCGATATTTCTGGGCCACCATTGATCCACTATGTTCCAAATTTTGCTAAAATTACTAATTAAATCAATTCCAAAAATATTTCATAGTCTTTAAATTCCAGATTACTACAATAAGGTGGGATTTCAAATTGAAAGATGCTCAAAGAGCCACTTCCCTAGATATATTGACTAGATACATTATCTAATTTATTTGGGATGTCAAACATCTATCGATCTTTGTGCCTTCATTTTCTTTATTCAATTGATGATTTGATAAACACGTTACTCATTATATCGTGATTGATGCTTTGAACTTACTCAACTATAGAGGATATAACTTTTATAAATTTTTGTTTCATTATTTGATTATTAATGATAGATTTAGCATAATCTATTTTTTTTTTATGTGAAACGATACTTTTTATTCAAAGTTGATATGCAAGAATGCTTACATACTTTTTCTGGATTTTCTGAAATTTTTACAAATTTTTCTGGAGAAAAAGTTGCAGACAGTCCGGACTGGATGGACTCGGTCCGGATCCCGAACGATGGGATTTTTTTGCGGGTAGTCGATCCGGGCTGGATTCCAACCCGATCTGGACCGCGGCTAGGTTTTAATAGAAACGAATGGTCTTTTGATTTCTATTCTCTTCTAAACTCCTGTTTCTAACTCCCTAGACTTTCTCTCACTAGAATCAAGAGGGTTTTGGATCATTTCAACTGGTTTTCTCTCGATTCAAGTAAGTTCTTTTGATCAAAACCTCTGTTTTTCACTGTTTTGCTATTGTTCTTCAAAACGTGAGTGGATTTCATGCTATGAATTCATTTTTAAACGGTTTTTGGTCAATTTTTTTTTGAAATAAGAACTCTGGATACATTAGTTTTGTTTCTATGCCTTGTATTCATTTGATTAACGAATTTTTGAGCTTCGATTTCTAAAAATTCAGTTTTAGGGAAAAATTTGGGAATTTTCGAAAATCATATGATTGATCTATTTTTAAAATTCTTTTTGCAAAACTAACTTGATTCCTAGTCTCTATACATGATAAGGATTGTTTGGGTAAGATTTTTCAATTTTTTGAAAATTAAACAATTTTTCATGTTCTTTGAGTTCTTACACACATGCGACTTCTTCAACACCCTCAACCAAGATGGTGTTTGGTTGGATAATAGTGCTCATTGTTGCCATGGTCAGCACGCGAGCGACGAACAAGCTCAAGAGAACGAAAAGTGTAGGACCCCCGAACCCCATGCAGCATTTTTCCGATGGATCCACTGTTAGAACACCTGTTGTTGGTGTATCTGGCCCATGGTGCATCAATGGGATACCACAGATGGACCCTGTAAGGTTTTATTAGCTGTGTTGGCTTTCGGCTGGGTTTGCCGAAATTTTGAAAAAAGAATTAGGCCAAACAGACGGCGGAAATGGATTCAGCACGGAAAAACGCTTGAAAATGGCTTTTTGTTTGCCAAATTCCGAGTCCGGATGCCCAAAAACGGACTCCCGGAAAATTTACTGGATTTCTGGTGCATGGGGGAGCCGTGGACCGGTGGGGGAGCCACGTGGCAGGCCCTGATTGGCCGGTGCACGCAGCTGGGTCCACGGAGCGCAGGGGTTTGGGCCGGGGTGCACCGCGAGGCGCGTGGACCGGCGGGTGTCCACGTGGCAGCGCCTGATTGGGCGGCTCTGGTGCGCTCGGTCTGCGGGAGTGCGCGGGGAGGCGTGGACCGGGGCGCGCCACGTGGCAGCACCCGGTTGGCGGGCGCATGCGCGCGCGGTCCACGCAGCGCGCGGGGCAGGTGCCGCGGGCAGGTGGCCGTACGCGGGGCAGGCGCGGGCGACGTGGGCGGTGCCACGTGGCGCCCGCTGATTCGCGGGCGCCACCTACCGCGTTGACGCGGGCAGGGACACGTGACGCTCCCCGCGGCGGCTTGCACGGCTGCGGCGTGTTCGGGGGACACGTGGCGGGCGCCGGCGCGGGTCGGACCAAGCAGGCGTCCGGCTGGATCCCGTGTGCGGGCTGGGCCGGGCCGGGCCGCACTGTGCGCGCCCGAATCCGAGCCGGGCCGCACTGTAGCCGCCCGAATCTTGGGACAATTTCGGTATTATCCGAATTATTCCTTTGGGCCTATAAATAGGCAGCTCGAGCCCTCTTTGCAGCCCTTTTTCTCTCTGTCGGTGCAAGATCTCCCCGAGCTTCCTCTTGATGAATTTTTCCTCTCTTAATCCTTGATCTTCCTGCGGAGTTTAAGAATTTTTGGAGGCTCGAATCCCGAGGTTTCAGATTTTTCTTGGCGCGGCGCGATGCTCTTTCTTCGGTGTTTCTTCTGTCGCTCTTCGGTGTACGAGCTCCCCCGACCTACTCCGACCATCTTTTCGAGCGATTTCTTCGCTGCTGGATTCGTAACAGGTGAGGCTACGATTTTGGGTTTCTCGCACATTTTCAGATTTCACGTTTTTCGAGGTGTTTTCTCGTGCTCATTGGGACCCTTTTTGTTGTGAGATTTTGGTGAGGGCAGCACCTTCTTTTGAGGAGATCTTCGCGCACGAGTCTCGGATCAAACGTGCTTATAGACTTTTTTTATCTACTCGACGCGAGGATCATCATGGATTTTTCTTGGAATTTTTGGAGACCTTCCCGAAGGTATACACTTTTCCTTTTATCTGTACAAGAGTTTACAGTTGAATGGTTTTGGGATTGTGCGCACCGATACTGTGGAATTTGTAACTTGGCCTACGGTGCTCGGAATTGGACGTGCAGGTACCCGTTTCGAAGCTATCGACGCGAGGATCGCTGTGGTATTTTTATCAGAATTTTTGGAGTTCGTTTTACAGGTGAAAATTTCGCAGTAAGTGGACTGTTCCCAGCAGATTTGTAAAACCTGGATTTTATTGGATTTAAAGTGTAACTGTAGCCTTATGTTGTACCAGGAGGGATTGTGGACTGTGCTGGACCTGTTGGACCTAGAGTTGTTATTTTCCTGGTTTTCTCAGCTGTACGACTCCGGACAGTTAGCGTCTTCAGGTGGGTGGCTTGCTTTCAAGATCTATGGACTGTGCTCTAATTCTATTGATATAGAATCATGCATGATAGTGATTGGACTTGGGTAGCATGCTAGAGTGTAGGAATTGTTGATCCTTGTTTTATCTGTCGATCTTGTGATCTCTTGCTTCCTACTATCATGTTAAATATTTGTTATGTTGGAACCTGACCTAGCACCCCCGTCATATGTTGCATGTGTAACCAGACCAGTAGAAAACCCTCACTTGGGCTAGGGTTATTTATGTTTAGACATCCACACTTTATGTCGCATTCCTGGACTTAGTGTTATCCTCGCCCGGGTAGTGGGCCGAGCGGTCGGGACTTCTCTATAGTGTGGGATGCATTTGCACTCGTGCTTGGGAGCAGAGTGGAGTCTGGTAGATGTAGTGGTTCGCTTGTCTGTATCGGGAACCGTTTGGGGTAAACGGTGGACCCGAGAGATCTTGTTTTCCCCTGTTTGGGTCGTCGCCACTGTGTTAGTGGCAGTAGTTTACTAGTGTTAGCCGGACCTAGAACCCAGAACCCTTTTCGACATACACATGATTTTAGTCTACCAATGTTTTCTTCCAAACATCGAAGGGCCGCTGGAGTCTGTTCTTGTTTGATTGGACAAAGGCATCAGCCCTTCGGGGTTTGGGTAAAACACTTGTTTTCTAACTGTTTTTCTAAAAAGAACTAAAATCATTAAATATGGATTTCTTCCAGATCAAATTAGTTTTCAATAACAAATGTCACCTTTTTCCCGTAAATCTGCCCACTCGAAAGGATTCGAGTGGTCTGGGTTCTAGGGGCCGTTCCTCTGTCGGGACGAAAGCCACGGGGGCCGAGCCTGGAACCTGTTCTTGTTTGATAGGGTTGTAGGTGTAGGTCTCCCGGGACTTTCGGGCCCTGTTGGTGTCTTATGCGAGTTGTACTGTGATTATTGCTTTCCCGAACTATAAGGGATCGGGAACTTCGATAGTCGGAGCCTAGAGTCTGTTCTTGTTTGATAGGGTTCTTAGCACCGGTCTATCGGGTTTCCGAACCCTTATGGTGTCGGTCTTTCTGGTGAGTTTAGTGTTCTGTTGTGGGAGCCGTCTGGTGGACGGTGGCCCCAGCTGTGTGACTTCCAGCTTGTGGTTGAGAGTTGGTGTTGTTGGTCGATCTTGTTGATCGTGGTTTGGACTTTAGCCTGCATGAGCCATATTTGAGCTCGACAGAGATACGCGGATACTTTCCTCGGTGGGGTCGCTCCCCTCGAGAGCCACTCCGGAGTTGGGCCTGTTACTTGCTATCGCGACTTGTCGACGCCGTCCCTCTGACTGGCCCAGTTAGCGGCAGTCACGGACACCCTACGGTAGACCCGTCCTGTTGAGGATGTGCGGCAGTAGGTGGACGCAGGTTTGACTGGACCCTTTGAGGCAGTCAGTTTAGATTTGGTGAGTTTACTGTGTGTGTTAGTAGATGCATCATGTTTCATCTGTTCCTTTTCTTGAGCATCTAGATAGAGGCATAGTAACTGTAGAGTTACTTTTCCAGCCCTTTCATTTCAGTTTTATATTGTTACTTTACGCCTCTAGTAGACTTAGTGGGCAGTCCGTCGGGCTTGTTGGCGACACCCACTGAGAACTACTTGGGACGTAGTTCTCACACCCGTCGTGGTGTATTTTCCCACAGGGACTTCTACTCCGGTTCCTGCTGCTCCTGTTGCTGCTTCTTCTGATCGAGGTAAGGGAGTCGCGAGATAGTTCCCCACCAGTCGTCGTCCAGAGAGTATATGTACCCTTATTACTTTTGAGAGTTCCTGTTGAGAGAACTTTGTAGTGAGGTATAGAGTTGTATTTATTTTCTACTGCTCGAGAGACTTTTGTACTTTTGGTGAGGACTTGTGTTGTATATAGTTTTTATTTCTAGCAGTTTTACTTTCAGCTCTGATATCTGCATAGTATAGATGCTCTTTTGCAGGTTAGTCGCTTCGTCTATACGGGCTTCCCGTATGGGCGGCGGGTCTGTTGGCGAGCCCGGGTCGCAGTTTAGACGCCGGGGCGTGACAAAAAGAACTCAAGCCGAAAGGGAATATGTTTCTCTTGACGAGTCAAATACGGAATCAGAGGACTGGGATAAAGTCCTTGAGGAAACAGCAGCATTGGCTGTAGCAGCAGAAAAGAGGAAAGCCCCTGCTTCTTCGAAGGCGAAGACTCCGCCTACAGCTGTGATGATCCAGGTTTTCATGCACTGTTTTTCCCGTGAATCTAATGTGTTAAACACCTATTGATGGTGTTTGATCCACAGTGTGTCAAAGGGACGGCACAGATGGGTCCATGGTAGTATTTATTATTAGTTTGGCCTTCGGCGGCATTTGCCGAATTTTAGAAAAGTTTCTAGGCCAAACGGAGGGTGTATTTGGATTCAGAGCGGAAAAACGCTTGAAAACGGCTATTTACTTGTTGAATTCGGAGTCCGGATGCCCAAAAACGGACTCCCGGATGTTTCTGGTGGTTTCTGGTGCATGGGGAAGTCGTGGACCACCGGAGCGCCACGTGGCGGGCCCTCATTGGCCGGTCCGCAGCAGCCGGTCCATGGAGCAGCGCGGCAGGGTGCATGAGCTGGCGCTAGGACACGTGGCAGGCGCTGATTAGCGGGCCTACGGTGTGCGGTCCACGGAGTTTAGGCGGCCGGTGCAGGGTTTTGAGTGGCGGTGCACAGGATCGGGCGGGAGCCACGTGTCGGTTGAGGATTGGGGCGGTGCAGGGGCGCGGTCTACGGAGTTCCCTGCGCGGGTGCATAGGCCCGGCGCAGGGACACATGGCGGAATACCACTGGCAGTCTCACGGGGCGCGGCGCACGGGAAAAGGACCCCAAGGTGGTTTTTGGCTTTATATAGGTCATTTGAGGGCCGAAATCCTCTTCTCCTGTTCGGTTTCACTTCGAGGTCCCTTCTAAGAAAATCTTCCTCTCACTGTTCTACACCTCCTGTAGATTTCTCAAGAATTTAGGAGGCTCGGATCCCGAGGTTTGAGATTTTTCCGGCGCGGCGCGACGATCATTCTACGGCAACCTGATTCGTCGCATTTCGGTGTTCAGGCTTCCCCGACTCACCCCGACCTCCTATTTTCGCGATTTTTGCGCCGTTGGATTCTTCACAGGTAGGGCTTCATTTTCTCTGTTGTGAGTTTCTCCTGATTCCGAGGTTTTGTTGGAGTTTCTGTGGCCTCATTTTGACCCTTTTTCCGTCGCGGAGTTTTGGGACAGCACTGCCTTGTTTTGGCGATAACTTTGCGCACGGACGTCGGATCAGGGCGATTCAAAAGAGGATTTGCATCTACGCATCGCAAGGAGTCTCTCTGAATTTTCTTGGATTTTCTGGAATTTTCCCCGAAGGTGAGAAACCCCTTTTTACAGAACCTTGTATCACAGTTTTGGGTGAATGTATTGTTCGAGGTGGTTCCCTTGTCGATTTTGGTTCTCAGCGTAGGAAAATCGTGTGGAAACGTGCAGGTACTTGTTTCGACCGGATCGTCGCCTAGATCGCAGTAGTATTTTTCTGGGAATTTCTTGGGCACGTTTCGTAGGTGAAATTGGCTGAACTGTTAAACAGATTTTGGGGACAGATTTTAGATTAAACTTGGATAATAATTATGTGTGCATCCTTTGGGACGTATGGTGCAGTATTGCGGGATTTTTGGGATCGAGCGCGGACTTCACTGTCGGGACTTGGATTTAGCGCTCGAGGTGGGTACCGTTGTTTAACCTCCTACTTGTGATGTCCCCACTAGGCCTATTTGAGTTGCTACTATGTTGCATTGTTAAAAGAACCGGTAAAATGAATCTGGCATGCTAATCAGGAAATTGGACTTATAACTAGAGTTTGTGACTTCAAAAGGACTAAGTGCTGATTAATGGTTAATTCTTGTAAATAATATGTCGCCTAAAACCATGGGAAGAGCTTTGTTAAAATGGATATGTTGCATATACATGATGGGACCTCTTATACATATACATAGACCAACTTGGGGCAACTTAGTAAAATGGAAGCTTATTTAAACGGCATACCTCTACTTTGTGAGAACTAGAATACTTGAATCATGTTTTGATAATTATAAAGGACTTTGCATGCTTGTATGGTCACCTAGATAGGCCACCTTTTCCTGCTACACTATCATGCTAGAATTGACATAGGAGAAACCTTTTTATTATTCTTTTCTCCTTTCATTTGAGGCTCAGGGTATTTGTAGCTCGTGCGCGAGCAGGGGGTTTGGGGATAGTGTAGTCAGACAGTTGTGGGTTTTGGGACAGGCAGGCTGTGAGGGCAGGGCATTGCGACAACCACGGATCTTTGGCGGTTGACCGGACAGTGGTTTTTGCATCAGATTGGGGTAGAGGATTTGGGCTTCTTTTAGTGGATGGGTTTTCCCACTTTGATCAGAGTCATGATCCCGTCCTGCTGATCTATGATATTTGTTACTGAGGCATTATACTCGTGTGGGTCGCTCCCCTCGAGTGCCACTCCGGAGTGTGCGATTTACAGGCTTCGAGTCCTTGAGACTCTCATCCCCTATCGGTGTTATGCGTAGGCTGGCATACCCGATTTGGCAGGCAAAGCAGGCAGTACCAGTTCCTACTGGTGTATCGATTGGGTCCAGACAGGCAGGCATTTTACATTCTGATGCATACATTTAGCTATATTCCTAGCTGGCACTTTAGAGGCATTTAGTGGTAGCTTCATACATCATCAGTTGGCATATTTACAGCTTACCACCTTGTTTTATTCTTCCGCCTCTTATAGTCCTAGTGGGCATGTCTGAGTTGAGGTCTACCCACTAGGGGGAGGCTGCTATTTACAGTAGTTCTCACTCCCACTACTTTCTCTTTTCTCTTCCCCCTTTGTTTTGCAGAGTTGTCTGCGGGAGTTGCAGGACCCTCCTTAGCGGACCGAGGTAAGAGGATCGCGGATTAGATAGCGGTCTACCCAGGCACCAGTTCAGTTACTAGATGTACCCCGATACTCTCAGATACTCTACTTTTCATTTCTTTTGGGTCTGGCTTCGGCCGGCTGGTTGTATTTGATTAGTGAGCTGGGAGAGATATTTGTATTATTGAGAGTTTACTTCCGCACTTTTACTTTCCAGCTTTATCTGAGATGTACTAGTTCCAGTTTAGCTCTGTTTATGCTCTTTTATTATGTCATCTATATTTGAGCAGGTTACCAGCGCTTCGTGTACACGGGAAATTCCGTGTATACGGCGGATCTGTAGACGAGCCCGGGTTCTGGTTTTCACCCGGGGCGTGACAGATTAAGTTGGTATCAGAGCTTAGGGATAGGTCAGTTGGGACATAGGAAACCCTAGGCTTTTGGCTAACCCCAGGATGATAGGGCGTGAGAGCCGTGACTTTTTGCGAAAGTCGGTGATTTGGTTTGGACTCTTCCAGTGAGTGAAGAGGGATCGGCATACACTATTTTTGTGGGGCAGTTATGTTGGCTGCAGACAACATAAAGTTACAAAAATAGGGGGATGCCTTTGACTTTCGCTAGATTGGGTCGTGTGTGGTTGTGTGGCTGACTTGTGGTTCTTGTGGCAGATGCCTCCCCGACGTCGGATTCCTACCCGGGGTGCCCCCACACCCCCTGTTGAGCGAGGACAGGCTGGATCTTCTGAGATTACTGAGTTGAGGGCCTTGGTAGCCCAATTGGCGGAGAGCAGTCGCCGGCAGGAGCAGCGGATTGAGCAGCTACTGGCGCGGAGAGGGGCGCCGCCTCCGACAGTGTTAGAGACCCCGGCACCACCCGTGGAACCACTTGTGCCGACGGCGCCATCTTTGAGTAGCGGGGCTCAGGGCGTGGCCCAGCCTTTGACCCCGGCTGAGGAGCAGGACTTCGCTGACAAACTGGTTAAGTTTTGTAAGCACGGACCGCCCAGGTTCTCGGGGCGGGATACGCAGCCGTGGGAGGTTGGGACATGGTTAGCAGCGATGGAGAAGATTTTCAGGGATTTCTTCATCGACCCGAGGTACAGAGTTCATATGGCGGTACATTGCCTAGATAAAGATGCAGACCTCTGGTGGCGTCGGGTGGAGCCACGGGAGTTTCAGATTTCTCGACAGTTACCCTGGTCTGAGTTTCGGTGTATGATATTGGATACCTATTTTTCGACCAGCGTGAAGAGGAAGCTGGAGGATGATTTGAAAAACATTCAGCAGGGCGACCGGTCAGTTCAGGATTACCATCAGGAGTTCATGCGGCTGTTTAATTGTGTGCCCTATGTCACCCGGGATGGACCACATCAGGTTGAGTTATTCGAGGCAGGCCTCCGCAGCGAGCTTTATATCCTTGTGCATGCACAGCGACACCAGACTCTCCAGGAGGCCGTCGAGCATGCCTCTTGGGTGGACAGAGGCGACACAGTGGTGGCAAGGCAAGGCGGGATGGTCGCGCTGAGTTCTGTGAGAAAGCGACCAGTGCCCGAGGATGAGGGACAGACTAGTTCATGGAGACCGCCACGGCCCCAGTCACCCAGCCGTGGGCGTGTGGAGCAGCGAGAGTCTAGTGGATCCCAGTGGCCATCGCAGCAGCAGCAGGAGTCTCAGCATCTGACACAGAGACAGCAGCAGTCGGGGCGGCCACGGCTTCGCGATAGAGACAGATGCATATTCTGTGGAGGACCTCATTTGTCGCACACTTGTGATCAGAGATGGGGTTGTTGTTACAAGTGTGGACAGCCAGGCCACCTTCGAGCTTCGTGCCCCCTTTCGACTTCAGTGGCACCTTCATCGGCATCGGCTCTTTTTTCGCCTCAGCAGCAGTTGTCGACTCAGTGGCCTCATGCTCCAGCGAGCGGATCACCACTTTTTTACCTTGCGGATCATCAGCCGCCGGATCAGGGCGGTCCGGTCTACGCCGCTCAGGTGGAGGGTTTTACAGCAGCCGACCTTGTGGGGGCAGGTATGGTTTTACTGTGTTTACCGGCATTGATTGTGCATTGTATTGCATTTGGGCATCCTAGTCATTTGTTAGGAGTGCATGTACTTCCTTGCATTGGGTTAAGGGTAGGACGGTTACCGGGTGTTCGGGAGGTCGTATTCCCGATCTTTAGCACGTAGGGACGTGTTGTGGGTCCTGCCCGGTGCAGTTGAGTCCTTGATTGTACCTGTAGACCTGATGGTCTTGACCTGGTTGTGGGGCTTGGTTTGACGGTTGGGCTGGCTCAGTCATTTTCTTTTCGCGGTAGCTGATTATGCTGCGAGGACGGTTCTCGTGGGAGCCAGGCCCGGAGGTGCTGGTGTACCTGGGTTGCTTGAGAGTATCTTCGCTTCTTTGGTTTTGACTTTGTGAGCGAGGCGGATGTCTCGTAGTGGGTGAGTAGCTTGTTGGCTGGTGTGTTTGAGGGACCTGCGGCGGCATCAGGACTTGGAGATACCCCTTTTGGCTGTGAGTTCCCAGTTGTTCTCCTATCGGAGTTGTCTGGCATGATACCAGTTTAGGAGTTGAGGACCCAACTCCAGGATTTGATGTTTTGGAATTATGTCAGGCCAAGTGTGGCACCTTTGGGGGCGCCGGTGCTATTCGAGTTGTGGAAAGTTGGTTCACTTCGGCTTTGTGAGGACCCGTAAGAATTTGATGAAGTGATCATCGGGAGCTAGCACCCTTCTGCCAAGCTTGGAGGATTTGATTTACCAGCTGCAACGGTACTGGATCTTCGCGAGGATTGATTTGCAATCTGGTTCTCTCGACTGCTCATGGCTGAGTGTTGATGCCGGAGGGTTAGGGAATTGCTTCTACATCCCGACGGTTTTGGATTAGAGATCAGAGGCTACGGGATTAGTTGGGTGACTTATATCGGATGCCTCGGGAGTACCGAGGTACTTGGATCGAGTTGGGTGTTGTTGGACTTGTGGTTGGATTATCTGAGGCCCTAGCAGGGGCAGATGCTTGTACCGATGCAGATTACTTGATGGCCGAGCAGTTAGCCCAGCTGTACCTAGTTGAGGTGGCGTGGTTCTCTGGAGTGTTCTCCTTTGTTTCGTTCTGGTTAGAGACCCGAGGATTGCATCGCGTCTCTGAAGGAGGTATTTGACAGCCTTGAGAGCTTGAGTGGTGGATGATTGTATATTTACCCCCTCTGTATGGTTGAGATTCCATGTTGAGGAATGACTTTAGTTTCGAGGACGAAACTTTCTTTTAGTGGGGGAGGATGTGATGATCCAGGTTTCCATGCACTGTTTTTCCCGTGAATCCAATGTGTTAAACACCTATTGATGGTGTTTGATCCACAGTGTGTCAAAGGGACGGCACAGATGGGTCCATGGTAGTATTTATTATTAGTTTGGCCTTCGGCGGCATTTGCCAAATTTTAGAAAAGTTTCTAGGCCAAACGGAGGGCGTATTTGGATTCAGCGCGGAAAAACGCTTGAAAACGACTATTTACTTGTTGAATTCGGAGTCCGGATGCCCAAAAAGGGACTCCCGGATGTTTCTGGTGGTTTCTGGTGCATGGGGAAGTCGTGGACCACCGGAGCGCCACGTGGCGGGCCCTCATTGGCCGGTCCGCAGCAGCCGGTCCATGGAGCAGCGCGGCAGGGTGCATGAGCCGGCGCTAGGACACGTGGCAGGCGCTGATTAGCGGGCCTACGGTGTGCGGTCCACGGAGTTTAGGCGGCCGGTGCAGGGTTTTGAGTGGCGGTGCACAGGATCGGGCGGGAGCCACGTGTCGGTTGAGGATTGGGGCGGTGCAGGGGCGCGGTCTACGGAGTTCCCTGCGCGGGTGCATAGGCCCGGTGCAGGGACACGTGGCGGAATACCACTGGCAGGCTCACGGGGCGCGGCGCACGGGAAAAGGACCCCAAGGTGGTTTTTGGCTTTATATAGGTCATTTGAGGGCCGAAATCCTCTTCTCCTGTTCGGTTTCACTTCGAGGTCCCTTCTAAGAAAATCTTCCTCTCACTGTTCTACACCTCCTGTAGATTTCTCAAGAATTTAGGAGGCTTGGATCCCGAGGTTTGAGATTTTTCCGGCGCGGCGCGACGATCATTCTACGACAACCTGATTCGTCGCATTTCGTTGTTCAGGCTTCCCCTACTCACCCCGACCTCCTATTTTCGCGATTTTTGCGCCGTTCGATTCTTCACAGGTAGGGCTTCATTTTCTCTGTTGTGAGTTTCTCCTGATTCCGAGGTTTTGTTGGAGTTTCTGTGGCCTCATTTTGACCCTTTTTCCGTCTCGGAGTTTTGGGACAGCACTGCCTTGTTTTGGCGATAACTTTGCGCACGGACGTCGGATCAGGGCGATTCAAAAGAGGATTTGCATCTACGCATCGCAAGGAGTCTCTCTGAATTTTCTTGGATTTTCTGGAATTTTCCCCGAAGGTGAGAAACCCCTTTTTACAGAACCTTGTATCACAGTTTTGGGTGAATGTATTGTTCGGGGTGGTTCCCTTGTCGATTTTGGTTCTCAGCGTAGGAAAATCGTGTGGAAACGTGCAGGTACTTGTTTCGACCGGATCGTCGCGTAGATCGCAGTAGTATTTTTCTGGGAATTTCTTGGGCACGTTTCGCAGGTGAAATTGGCTGAACTGTTAAACAGATTTTGGGGACAGATTTTAGATTAAACTTGGATAATAATTATGTGTGCATTCTTTGGGACTTATGGTGCAGTATTGCGGGATTTTTGGGATCGAGCGCGGACTTCACTGTCGGGACTTGGATTTAGCGCTCGAGGTGGGTACCGTTGTTTAACCTCCTACTTGTGATGTCCCCACTCGGCCTATTTGAGTTGCTACTATGTTGCATTGTTAAAAGAACCGGTAAAATGAATCTGGCATGCTAATCAGGAAATTGGACTTATAACTAGAGTTTGTGACTTCAAAAGGACTAAGTGCTGATTAATGGTTAATTCTTGTAAATAATATGTCGCCTAAAACCATGGGAAGAGCTTTGTTAAAATGGATATGTTGCATATACATGATGGGACCTCTTATACATATACATAGACCAACTTGGGGCAACTTAGTAAAATGGAAGCTTATTTAAACGGCATACCTCTACTTTGTGAGAACTAGAATACTTGAATCATGTTTTGATAATTATAAAGGACTTTGCATGCTTGTATGGTCACCTAGATAGGCCACCTTTTCCTGCTACACTATCATGCTGGAATTGACATAGGAGAAACCTTTTTATTATTCTTTTCTCCTTTCATTTGAGGCTCAGGGTATTTGTAGCTCGTGCGCGAGCAGGGGGTTTGGGGATAGTGTAGTCAGACAGTTGTGGGTTTTGGGACAGGCAGGATGTGAGGGCAGGGCATTGCGACAACCGCGGATCTTTGGCGGTTGACCGGATAGTGGTTTTTGCATCAGATTAGGGTAGAGGATTTGGGCTTCTTTTAGTGGATGGGTTTTCCCACTTTGATCAGAGTCATGATCCCGTCCTGCTGATCTATGATGTTTGTTACTGAGGCATTATACTCGTGTGGGTCGCTCCCCTCGAGTGCCACTCCGGAGTGTGCGATTTACAGGCTTCGAGTCCTTGAGACTCTCATCCCCTATCGGTGTTATGCGTAGGCTGGCATACCCGATTTGGCAGGCAAAGCAGGCAGTACCAGTTCCTACTGGTGTATCGATTGGGTCCAGACAGGCAGGCATTTTACATTCTGATGCATACATTTAGCTATATTCCTAGCTGGCACTTTAGAGGCATTTAGTGGTAGCTTCATACATCATCAGTTGGCATATTTACAGCTTACCACCTTGTTTTATTCTTCCGCCTCTTATAGTCCTAGTGGGCATGTCTGAGTTGAGGTCTACCCACTAGGGGGAGGCTGCTGTTTACTGTAGTTCTCACTCCCACTGCTTTCTTTTTTCTCTTCCCCCTTTGTTTTGCAGAGTTGTCTGCGGGAGTTTGCAGGACCCTCCTCAGCGGACCGAGGTAAGAGGATCGCGGATTAGATAGCGGTCTACCCAGGCACCAGTTCAGTTACTAGATGTACCCCGATACTCTCAGATACTCTACTTTTCATTTCTTTTGGGTCTGGCTTCGGCCGGCTGGTTGTATTTGATTAGTGAGCTGGGAGAGATATTTGTATTATTGAGAGTTTACTTCCGCACTTTTACTTTCCAGCTTTATCTGAGATGTACTAGTTCCAGTTTAGCTCTGTTTATGCTCTTTTATTATGTCATCTATATTTGAGCAGGTTACCAGCGCTTCGTGTACACGGGAAATTCCGTGTATACGGCGGATCTGTAGACGAGCCCGGGTTCTGGTTTTCACCCGGGGCGTGACAATAGCTGCTGAAAAAGGGAAAGCTCCAATGCAACAAACACCCTTGTCAATGAAGAGAGAGAGTGTTGCAAAGAGAAAAGGGAGAGCTCGTGGAATAGAGATTGATGAGTCACTGGCAAGTGAGCCGCCACCACAAGATTTTGTTCACATTAGCACAGAAAGGATGAAAGATTTTGAGAAACCAGAATGTATAGGTGAGAGACATGTTAATGTCGCGGCTCTCAGGGAACGCTCTGCAGCGTTTGGAACCCTGTTTGATCAAGCACGACTTGCACAAGTCTGTAAATTTTCCAAAACTTCAGGATATTGTCTTCATCTTGTGAGGACTCTTTACTTGTGTGCTACGCAGCTTCAAGATCATGAGGACGGACCCAAAGAATTTGTTACAATAGTTCGGAATGTCAACCTCAAGATCATGCCTCAACTGGTTGGAGAAGTGCTGGGAATGAATGCCCAAGTCAAAGGGATTCATTATTTGAAGGGACATGTCATGTCCAATACAACCTGGAGGACGGTTGTTGATGGAATCTGCTTGCCTGATACCCGGTCAACGGGAAATTCGGTTCTTTCAAAAGAACTTCGACCGGAGTATAGATATTTGAACTTTATTGTTTGCTACAACATCTTACCAAATATGCAAACTAAGGTTCTCCGTTGGGATAGAATGTTGTTTCTATATCTCCTTGGACATCCCGAAGCTTCGTTGGGATCGAATTTCAACATTCCTTATCTCATCTGGTCAAGGATGGCGAGATATGTGGAAAATGCGCATCCTACCGAGCGACTTCCATTCCCATTGATTATAATGCGGATTTTGAGAAAGTTTGATGTCAACATTCGTTCATCAACTTATGTGCACAATCTGGGAACGATCAATGATACTACCATTGTGAAGTCTCTCTCGAGCAAACCAGATGAAACCCCAACCCCTCCAAGGAACAAGAGAACCTCAGCACAGCAAGCAACAACGACAACAACAAGAGCAGCAGTACCAGCTTCTACTTCAGAGGATGAAGCCTCTGTGACGTCAATCTATAAAGAACAGCAACGACTATCATCTGAACAAGAACGCATGTCAGAGGAAATAACTAAGATCTCTACAGACATGGTTCAGGTTTCTGCCGACCAAGCTGACCTGAAGAAGAAACACAAATCTCTTGCCAAATTGGTTAAGAAGATTTTTCACAAACTTTGATGCAGTAGTTCGGATGAAAATGACACTGATTGATGTTTTCAAGTTTTCATTTTGTTTTGTTCTAATGTCTTCTCTTGCAGGTTTTAGTTTTTTTTTTTCTTAATCCTTGTGAACCTTGCTTTACCCTTCTTTTTAATTTAGCTTTTTCTGTGACAAAAAGGGGGAGAGACATAGACATTGAACTTGAATGTTTGGACTTGAATTTTGAACGTGAAGGTAAGTAAGTTTTAAGTTGAACTTTAAAAACTTTGAACGTGAAGGTAAGTAAGTTCTAAGTTAAACTTGATCATGCCCCGACTAACTATTTGACTAACTATTTGGGCATGTAATATTACTAACAAGTTGCTTGATAACTGACATATTTTTTTAACTTGTTAATTATTTTGACATGACATTTGGATCTTAATGGTTAGGGATATGTGAATCTTTGTTTGCTAAATTTTCATACATATCTGATAATTAATGTCATGGTGAGTATAAACTCTATCTCTCTGACTGATTATTGAATGTTTAAATTCTTGAGGTATCTAACGATATCTTTTGTCAAGAATTATATCTTTTGCAGAGAGTACAAGCGTCTAAGTCTAGAGTCTATTTTAGGAGTTTATCTCTTGTATTCATTTTTATTTAGATCATACTTGTAAATTTTTATTGTATAGTGATAGCAACAAAAATATCTTTTTGAATTTTTTTAAGTGAATTTTTGTTTTGTTACGAAACCGCCAAAGGGGGAGATTGTTAAGGATTTTGTTTTGGCGTATTTCGTGAAGTGGTATAAGTCTTGAAGATTGAAGATGAAGAATTGTGGATCAATTACATCAATCTCAAGAAAAATGGATTCGGAATGATCAGGTACGTTTAACTAAATAATTTTTGGTGATCCGAATACATTTGTGTAGTTTAGAAACACTTGGATAAGTTTTTAGTACATAAAAATTAAAAACTGGACAAGTTGGATGTTCAAGATCCCGAACAGACCATTCCAGTCCGGACCCCGAACATAGTTTAGTTCATGCGAAATTCCAGTCGGGACCATCCCCTATTCAGTCCGGACCCCGAACTATGTGTTTGCTGAAATCACATCAATAGTCCGGATCAGAAAATTCCAGTCCGAACCCCGAACTATTTTTTCAGAAAAATTGCTGAAAAAAGACGACAATCCGGATCAGCCAAATCCAGTCGGGACTGCCGAGCGAAAAAAATTCTGTTAAGTCAGTTTTTGATGCTTATCTCTTTCCAAAGGTTTCTAACCTATAAATAAACCCTAATTTCATCTTTTAGGGTATCCGAAAAAGGATCAAAGGCAGATAACCAAAAAATAATAGAAAAATCCACAAATATAGAGAAGAAAGGAAAACACAATTAAATTCATGTTTCTTCATCTATATTGTTCAATTTGATTCTAGTGTTTCAAAACTCCTATTTCTTGAAGAATCAAATTGAAGAATACTTAGATGGTATTTCTTGTCTATCATTGATCTAAGTATTCGGAGAATCACCACCAATAATCAAAACAACGATTTTACCAAAAATCGGCGCGAGGATTCGCGTGGCCTTGTGGATTCAAGGTGCTACTGCTCTCGTGGATTCGGAGCGAGGAGCGTTCGTGTGATCGAGACGTGCCGCATTGGTGAAGACCGTGGATTCGGTTGAATGTCGTGGATTCGACGTTGAGCGTCGTGGATTCGGCATTGGGACGCAAATCGTGGATTAGAGGAGCGTTCGGAGCGAGCGGAGAAGATCAACTAGGAGCGTATGGAAAAGGTTGAGTCGTAGGGTTACGGTAAATCACCTTGTATGTGTTTAATCTTAGTGGATTTCGCCATGTTATCGGTCCCGTGATTTTTTACTCCTGTGACAGAGTTTTCCACGTAAATCTTGTGTACTTTATTTATTTTCCGCATTGGATTATTTTTTAGGGTTTAGGGTTTAGGGTTTAGGTGTGTTTATTGTTTTCACCTATTCACCCCCCCTCTAGGTGGTTTTCCCATATTCAGATCCATATTATTCATAACCCACACCCACGATTCCAACGAGCCCAAAAACAACAGAAAACTCCCCCCGGGCACTGAGATAAAGACCAAACACCGTGGTAAGCAAAAATTCCCAAAATTACAACTCTATGGAAAATCAGTCCAGAAGAAGTCAAAATATCAACTTTGAGATGACCTCCAAAAATTTCAGTAAAAATATGACTGCGATCCACACGAAGTGTAGATGTCGATTGAGTCCTCACAAACTGAAATCCGATAACTGAGCACCGAGATAAAAATCAAACAAGCTCCGTTGTTCAGAAAAACCAACAGCAAGAAAGGGGTTCAAAGATCCTCCGAAAATCCCGATAAAAACCCAAAAACTAAGAGGAACGGTAAATACAGAAATCGAAGATCCACCTCTCGTAGAAACGATGCCGCAAAAATTGGCTAAAAACTCCCTTGGGTCAGCCCAGGGGAGCCTGCGGACGAAACGTAGATGGGAAAAATCGGTATCGATGGCACGTCGAAGCTTGCGATGTCGATGAAGAAGCTGAGGAAACGACTTCCAAAAAATCTCTGGGATCCCAAATAACGAAGAAGAGGCGTAGAAGGAGGTCCCTACAGAAAATGGCCCCAATAGGAAGTCTCAAAAACTCCAAAAGTGGCCCCCCTTCGAGGAAGAAGACGATGTCCTCTTTCGTTATAAATTATCGAAAAACTAGGGTTTTTTTGTTTCACTCTCTTTAATGTGTAAAGTAGAAACTGAACCCTGTTTCCACTATTTATAAGAGATTTTGAAACAATAATAACCGCTTCATATCTTTTTGTAACAACTCAAATCTTTTGTAACAAATCAAATTTTTTAATTTAACCGTTTCTCCCTCGATTTACGCTCTAAATCTATCAGAAATCTCATCGTACATTGGCACGGATATTAGAGCACCCAAAAGTCAAAATGAATATTTTAAAAACATCTTTTACACTTATTACTAAGAAAAACACATCGGGAGCTCCGCTTACCAAATTTTAGAGCCGATCGCACCGCCATTCTCCATTTCTCGAGCCCTACACAATAAAAATAAAAACCAAAGGAAAAGACACATCAATAAAATGAGGAAAAATGCAGTGAATACCGAAAGTGATACTATAGAGTACCGGGACTTCGTATAGTGCACCGACTCCGCAGGATGGTATGGTGCGGTGAAATCGCCCGCAGCAGGTTCAGAATATAATTACGCTTGAGTTCGGGTTGATTCGGATTGACGCGGGAGCCTCCGGATCAAAAAGTGAGTTGACGGCGTAAATTTTGGAAGCCCCAGCTTGATTCTAGATTTTGGGCCATTTAGTACCGGTACTGGAGCTTGGGTACCGGTACTGTAGCCCGAGTATCGGTACTAAATGCCCGAGTACCGGTACTCAATGCCTTCGAGAGCTGGGGGCAGTGTGGTAACTTTACTGTTTTGAGTGGGGTGGTCGAGGGTTGGTCTATATAATCCCTCTGAGACATCCACTCCATCATCTCCATCCCTTCTTCCTCCTCCTCAGTAGCAGCAGCAGCAGCAGGGAGAGCACGGTTGGGAGCTTGCATGCACGGAAGCAACAGCATGGTAATATTGTGTTGTTCCGAGATTTCAGTTTTCCGCAGGTTTTTGGATGTTGGGCTGAGATGGATTTTGAGTTTGTAATGGATTTTCTTTTCTTTCCATCTCTTTTTTCTTCCATTGATGTGAGGAGCAGCTTGGTGCTGTTGGAGGCTGTTGGAGCTTGGAGTTACCTTGTTCATTGCGCGGAGCCACCTGAGGGTGTGTGCGCATGCTGTGAGTTTGGAGGAGTGGCCTGTGGAGTGACCTGAGCCTAGGAGGACCACCAGGGGCAGTTGGAGTGTGCCGAGAGCTTCAGTGAGTTTTTGGGACGTTCGGCAGAGTTGCGCGCGTCGAGGCGCCGAGGGTGCTATTTTCGGCGGATTTTGACTGAGAGCGAGTCCGCGCTTCACCGATTTCAGCGTTGCCTGTGGAAAGTGATCCAGGTGGGTTGGAAATTCTTCAAGATATATGGAATGCCTTCTAATGTTATTGTATGCATGTATAGCATGTCTAGCTTATCTGTTATTGTAGCTGGTAAATCTGTTAGTTGCCTAGAAAATTACAGAAAGATAATCCTGAGCCCCAGATATTTTTAGCATGATCTAGAGATGATTTGACACTAGACTGCATATTTTCTTGACATTCGGAATGTGTCTGGACATTCATAAAATTTCTATAACTGGTTTAGGCTAAAAACTCGGATTTTAAATGATTTTAAATTAATGAGAGTATTATGGATGGTCCAGATAGTTCGGGATGCATGTATCCTCGTGCCAGGGGGCCGAGCGAATTTTTAGAGCTCTGTGGGATGAGTTTCTAGTGTCATGAGAGTTTGTGCATTTGTTTTATTTCGGGGGCGGAAGCTATGGGTGGCTGTGCCTGCAGCCTGTTCTTGTTTGATTTGGGTTGTAGGTGTCAGTCTTTCGGAATTTCCGGGCCTTTTATGTGAGAGATTGAGGACTGATTCCATTGTTGGGTCGGAAGCTACGGGCGGCTGTGCCTGCAGCCTGTTCTTGTTTAATTTGGGTTGTAGGTGTCAGTCTTTCGGAATATTCGGCCCTTCATGGAAGTCGATTGATTTACTCTAGATCATGGGTTGGGCATTAGCAGATTTAGTCGTGGAGGGTTCTCCGACTTAGCCATGTTTATTTGGGCTTTATCAGATTGAGTCGTGGACGGTTCTCCGACTTAGCTATGTTATTTGGGCATTGTTAGATTGAGTCGTGGAGGGTTCTCTGACTGAGTTATGGTTATTTGGGTATTCGAGTTTCCGATCTGTTTGATCGTGGATTGTTATAGCCTGCAGATGCCGCTTTTTATGCCAGATGAGACACGTTTGAGCTCGGTGGGGTCGCTCCCCTCGAGTTACTCTCCGGATACGATGATGATGCGCCTAGTTGATACACTAGAGGTCGCTTTGCGTGATACTGAGATAGTCCGATGGGACGCCCTGATTGATACACTAGGGGGCGCAGGCTTGACTGGACCCGATGTGGCCGTCACTGAGATTGGGTTATGTGAGCACCTCGTGAGCGAGTGGATGCATAGCATGTTCTTCGTTGAGTTTTTCCTTTGAGCATGATACTTGAGGCATATTAGCTGTAGTTTCATTCCAGCTTTCATATTATCTATCTGCATACCTATTTGTTTTGCCTCCAGTAGACTTAGTGGGCATACCGTGGATATTGGTGACGGTACCCACTAGGAACTACCTTTTACAGTAGTTCTCACACCCGCTGCGGTGACAGATTTTCTTGAGGTTGCTGTTCCGGCTTGTGTTCGTGCGGAGACAGCTGATCGAGGTGAGGGCGTGGCCGAGTAGCTCCTTACCCTATTTACTTGAGAGTCAGAGGTAGATGTACCCAGTATTTTTCTGATTCCACTTTTGTACTGGACAGTCTAAGAGATTTGTATTTGTATTTATTTACATAGCAAGAGGGACTATGTATTGAGGATTTATTTTATTCAGATGTTCAGTTTTTGATTCTGTAACTACTAGTTTTATTTCAGCTTTGATACATGTTTAGCTATAGATCTTACTTGCAGGTTAGTCGCTTCGTCTGTGCGGGGATTCCCGTGCAGATGGCGGATCTGTTGGCGGGTCCGCGCAGTTTCGACTGCGGGGCGTGACAGATATCGAGAGAAAACCATAGACACTACAGCTGCACCTAAATCCTTAACATCAAATTCAAATTTCAACTGATCTTTAAGTTCATCAATGTTAGTCATGTTCTTAGCAGCAATTAACATATCATCTACATAAAGTAGAAGATAAATAAAGGAACCATCAATTTGTTTCTTTATATAGACACAACTATCAAAATTGCTTCTATTAAAATCATGACTAATCATAAAAAAATCAAACCCCTAATACCATTGCCTTGGAGATTGCTTTAACCTATAAAGCGATTTCTTCAATCTGCAAACACGATTTCCTTTTCCTTCAACTGTGAATCCCTTAGGCTGCTGCATATAGATCTTTTCCTCCAATTCGCCATGTAGAAAGGATGTCTTCACATCTAATTGCTCAAGTTCTAGATCATCCATGGCAACCAAACCGAGTAGAACTCTGATGGATGTATGCTTCACCACTAGTGAGAAGACATCATTGAAGTTGACACCTGGGATTTGAATGTATCCTTTTGCCCCCAATCGAACCTTGTATCTGATACTCTCAGGTCCCTGTGTGCCTTCTTTCTTCTTGAACACCCATTTACATCGAACAGGTTTCTTTCCTTTAGGAAGCTTCACTAAATCCCAAGTATGATTCTTATGAAGAGATTCCATCTCTTCCTCCATAGCGAGCATCCACTTAGCGGAATCAGTAGACGAGACTGCCTCTGTGTAAGTAGATGGCTCCTCAAGTGCATCTGTTTCTTGTGTAGTCACAAATGCATAGGCCACCAGATTCGTGTCTTCATATCTCTGCGGTGGTTTAATCTGCCTCCTCGGTCGATCTCTGGCTATAGACTGTGTATCTGTCTATGGTGGTGTCTGAGGCTCCGCAGGACCAGAATCGCTTGAAGTGGTACCTGATGCCGGAGTGATCTAAACTTTAGAGTTGGTTTGATACTCCAACTCGAGAAATTTCTTTGTTTCATCTACACCTGTATCTGTACCTGTATCACAAGGAACATGCGACTCCTCCTTTCGGCAAAGCATAACATTCTCATTAAACTTAACATCTCTACTGATTATAATTTTCTTATCTTCAAGACACCACAACCTAAATCCTTTAGTACCAGAAGCATAGCCCAAAAATTTGCATTCTTTTGATCTAGGTTTTAACTTTCGTTGACTCACATATGCATAAATAGGACAACCGAAAATTCTCAAATCAGAATAATTCGGAGAGTGACCAGACCATACCTCTTCTGAAGTTTTGAGATCAATGAAAGTTGACGGAGACCTATTCACCAAATAGCAAGCTGTAGAAGTTGCCTCTGCTCAAAACTCCTGACCAAATCCTGCATTTGAGAGCAAGCATCTAGTCTTCTCAATGAGTGATCTATTCATACGTTCTGCTATGCCGTTTTGCTGCGGTGTGTAAGGAACTATACGATGTCTCTCGATTCCTTCATTCTTGCAGAACTCATTAAACTCTCCTGAACAAAATTCCAGTCCATTGTCGGTGCGAAGGCGCTTGATTTGCTTTCCTGTCTACTTCTCAATTAAGGTCTTCCACTGCTTGAAGGTCTTGAATACATCATTCTTATGCAATAGAAAAAGCGTCCAAACCTTACTTGAATAATCATCTATGAAGGTCAGCATATACTTTGCACCACCTTTAGAGGGAACCGGTGCTGATCCCCAAAGATCTGAATGGATGTAGTCAAGTGTTCCTTTTGTTCTGTGGACTGCTTTGCTGAAACTAACCCTCTTTTGCTTCCCAAATACGCAATGTTCGCAAAAGTCCAGACTTTCTGTACTTTGGCCACAAAGAAGTCCTCTCTTACTCAACACTGTCAATCCTCTTTCGCTCATATGTCCCAGCCTCATGCGCCACAAGTTCATGACGTCTGAATCTGACATAGATGAAGAGAATACTGCAGCTCCACCTGTCACTGTTGAACCTTGCAACACATAAAGTTTTCTTTCCTTCCTTCGTCCTTTCATCACAACAATGGCTCCTTTTGAAACCTTTTGTAGTAACCATGATTTTAAAATCCAGAATTCAGGTTTAAATAATTTCCAAAATTATTTAAATAGCAAAAATTGGTAGACAGTAGTGCAACAGTGGCCCTAAAATATCGACTTTTGATCGGGGTCTGATCTGGAAAATCCGAGGTCACCATCGCGATCGTCTCGTCGAAACATAGAAGTTTCATATTCATATGTTTTCGATCCGACGGTCGGATCTTCCAGAAATCAGAAAAGAAGCGGGCAGGCCCCACAACTTAAGTGAATAGTAAACACTATAAGTTAATTCCCCTTAGAACACTAAAGGCCGATTCACTGTTTTAGAATATGAACATAGGAGTATTAGTAATGGATCCTAGCTAATTTCGACGTTCTGAACGCGATGGCACTGACGGATTTCGCGTTTGGCGACCCGGGTGCATCGAAGTGCGTGCCACGCGCGATAATTCGACGAACTTTATGGAACGACTCTTAATCCGAGCGTCGAACAAACCAAACAAACACGCTACCTGACAGGTCTCGACGAGCCGGACGTCGTGGCGAAGTCCATTTTCAGTTTCGGCGACTCGAGTGCCTCGAAAAGCATGAAATACATTGAAAAAGTGAGTATTTTTGAAGAAACCCTAATATTTTATGTACCAAATTTAATGAGACTTCTTGGTAAGGGTTCTGGATGCAATTGTGACCTACAGCAGGGACTTAAAGGCTTTAGGTTAATTGTGTAAGGGGTTCTTTGCAAATTTTGCAAAATAATGCAT
Source organism: Tillandsia leiboldiana (assembly GCA_029204045.2). NCBI lineage: Eukaryota > Viridiplantae > Streptophyta > Magnoliopsida > Poales > Bromeliaceae > Tillandsia > Tillandsia leiboldiana. The sequence continues at coordinate 11,163,664 of CM055064.1, forward strand.
TAAATCCAAAATGACTATTGGGCTATTCGTGGGAGGTTACACGAGGAGGCTCTTGGGATTTTCTAACTCCCAAGAGTTAATCCTCTTAAAGCTCGGGTGTTGTGAGGCCGAGGGACACCACCCTTCGAGCGGAAGTCCGAGAGAGAGAAGGAGAAGAAGAAGCTTGGAGCTAACTTGATCCAAGTTGATCCTTGGAGTCCTGTAGGTTTTTATAGGATCCACAAGGATCTAAATAGGTACTATCAAACAACTAGAGGGGGGGGGGGTGAATAGGTGTAATACTTACAAACTCAATCTCAGTGCAAAATAAAAACCAATGCGGAAAATAAAAACAGCACACCGAGATTTACGTGGAAACTCCAATCCAGGAGAAAAACCACGGGACCAACACGCAATAACAATCCACTAAGAATAGAAGAATAACAAGGTGATTACCGACTCCACGGACTCAACCCCTCCTTCAGCTTCTTCGGACCTTGCGCTGAACGGTTGGATGTCCACGCAATAACAATCCTCTAAGAAAAGAAGAATAACAAGGTGTCAACCCCTCCTTCAATTTCTTCGGACCTCGCGCTCCACCGATTGCACGTCCACTGCACACGTTCGAATCCACGAACGCCACTCGAATCCACGAGCACACGTTTCGAATCCACGAAACGCCTTCAACACATCGAATCCACGATGTCACGCCGAATCCACGACGCAAATAGCCGATATAGAATATAGGCTTCGATGGTGATCCTTTGCTTAGATTATCATGAAGGAACCGTAGAAGAAATCTCTAAGCAAAGACTAGATCAATTCGACGAAAGATAGATCATGGAAGAACCGTCGAATTGACCTAATAGAGGCGAAAGAGAAGAACGGTAAAAACCAGCCTCTAGGGTTGCTCACGAGTGTTTCTGAATTGATTCGTATTGGTCACCCCCGTTTAGAAACCCTAAGTATCTATTTATAACCCTTGGAAAAAGATAAAAGTCGGTTTAGGAAATTTATCCCGATGGGGCATTGTGTACCGGTACCAAATATCGCGTTCCGGTACGCAATGGTGCAAACCACAGATTTTTCTATTGTGTTCCGGTACGCGAGTCCGTGTTCCGGTACGCAGTGCAATTTACAGAAAATTCTGTGTCGGGTTAGAGGAACTTCAAGTGTGGTTTCGGTACGTAATGTAAAAACTGATTTTTCCAAGATAAGCTTTATCCAAATCAAACCAAGTACCGGAAACCAAACTTAAAATAGATTGTAAGTTAAATCCAAGTTCCTAAAACCAAGTCTAAACCGGTTTTCACTAAGTTCCTGATTCCAATGATTATAAATGAACTTAAATCACCATGGTTTAATTAACCATACCTGAGTGTTATCTTGAGCTCATGTTGAATCTTCAATGAGTCTTCGAAAGCTGATTTGACAATTTGTTCCCTTTAAGACTCCGACTCAAACTCACGAAATGTGCCAACACAAAATGCCGTAACAATCTCCCCCTTTGGCAATTTCGTGACAAAACCCAAAAATACATAAAGTCGCTCAAGTCACTCATCTTAAACCAAAAATTCGAAATTCAATGTCATCACCAAAACATTGATTTTCTTTGCGTGAAAGATCCAATAAATGCAAAATACATTTGAACCAAACAGTCCTAAAACATACTCTATGACTTAGGACTTGGAGTCTTAAAGTGATGTAATTCCTGCAAAACAAAACTCCAAACAAAATCAAACGTTAGTCGTTAGAAGTTAAAATCCTACATTTGATTCGTCTTCCATTTGGTTCTTTTGTTTTTCCAGCTTTTGTTTTGTGGCTCTTTCAATCTGTTCTTTATCTCCCCCTATCTTGAGCATCCAAGAAAATACATGTTCTCCCCCTGTCTTGAGCATCTATATCCTCCCCCTTTGTGATGCAATCATTATTTTCTGTTTCCCCCTTTTTATGATATGTTCATCATTTCCGTTCTCCCCCTTTTTGTCACAAATTGTCAAACGGTTAATATAAACAAAAAGTAAAAATACTAGGAGGATAAGTTCTTAGTTACAAGACGATTAGAGTTCTTGTTCATCACAACGTGAAAGGAAACTGAAAACCAAAAATAAGAAGGAAAAGAGATCACTCATCCTCATTTGAATCATCATCATCATCATCATGTGATGTTAGACCATGCGATGTACTCGGTGCAGTTGCTCCAGTGACCACATCATCATGTTTGCACCCAAGGATATCGAAGATTTTCTTTAAACCATCCTCAAGTTTCTTGAAGCCTTGCTCCATCCTTTGCTCCATCCTTTGCTTTAATGAACGAACATCCCGATGCAAGGTTTGAAGAGTTATGACCTCATCTGGTTCAGGAGATTCTTGACGAGGTGGTGCACTCACTGTCGCTTCACTTGCATAGGCTTTTGTATGCCCAAAAGTCTTCAAAGTGCTGATTGACTTGGCTAAAGTGATTCCATCAATTGCCCCCAAGCCATAATCATATTTGGCACAAGAAATGTCAACTCCGTGATCTTCCAGAATACTAGTAATCAAGATTGGATACGGTAGAAGGTCACGTTGCCTTGATCCTTCAATGACATGTACCATTTGCTGCCAAATGAGAAATGGAATGTTTGTGTTAATTCCATTTGCACTTTCCGGGTGACCGAGGACAAAGAGAAGTAACAATCGATCCCATCGAATCCTTTTGGTCCCCAGTGTGGGCAATAGGTTGTAGCATACAATTAAGGACAAAATATGATACTCTGGTTTTAGGTCCTTTGATTCAACATATGATCTGTTCGTGCGCGTCCCTGTCTTGCAAATAGAGTCCACAACCATATCCCAATGGGTATCATGTTGGAAATTACCCTCAGTGTAATAAAGACCAGAAGTGTCAACAGCTAATCCAAGGTTTGCACCAATTACTGCTGGAGTAATGTCAAACTTGACGTCTCTAACTGTTGTTTCAAAGACGAAAGCTCCGGTTTCATGGTCTTTTTGAAGTATGTTACCTCGCATGTAGAACTCCCTGATAATCTCCACACAAAAGCCCATCTTAGGTTGAACTCTGCCAAGTGGCCGAATATGGCTTCGTTCCAAAAGCCTTGCAAAGTCTGGCACCTCACGACATAGCTCGTTAAAGTTCACGTGTCGCTCTCCAATGCATGTGCGGTTCGCAAATCTGGCACGGCGTTTTGCACTCACATGCGGTTCACTTTCATCAACATTTGATCTCCGTTGAGAGCGCTCGCGTATTACCGGTCCACCGGTACTTCTACGCGAAGGAGAATCCGCACCCTTCTTTTTCCTTGAAGCCAAAGGTGCTTTCCCCTTTCCTTGAACTGATTCCTCTTCATATTCTGAGGAGTGTTCAGATTCTGAGCTAGTTGAATCCTCGTAGCGTGATCGTTTGGTAGCCTTTTTCTTTCCAGAACCGCGACCACGTCCACTTCCAGTGGCCATCAAAACCACTAGTGCAAGAAGCCATGAAAATGCCATTTCCTACAAAGAACACAATGCACTATGATTTGATCGTATAGGAAGGCTTAAACATGTCCAAGAAACATTCTAAACAAGTCACAATTGATGTTTCATCATTTAAAAATCATTTACATTAAAAGCCCTAATTCTCAATTTCTTTTATGCTAAGAACATATGAAAAAGTTAGATTCAAACAAATAAGCATGGAAACATGAATCTAATTAGATAGAAACCAACCATATATGTTCTAAACATGAATTAAGAGTGATTTAAGCAAGAGATTTCATTTAGAGTAAGGATCAACTCAAAAATCCCAAAATAAAATATCAAAACCTAAAAACTAGGGTTTTGAAACAAAAGTAAACAAGATTAATGAAGAAACTTACAAATCAAAGCAACAAATCACTTGATCTTGATGAGAAACCCCTTAGAGATGTTTTAGAGAGAGAGAGGGAGGGTTTTGAAGTGGGAGAGATGAAATAAAACAATGTAGTCTCGGAATATAAGGAATCCCAGATCGCGTACCGGTACCAGAAGCCGCGTACCGGTACGCAGTGTAAAAGCCGAAAAGCCATCGTTCGGGATCCGGATTGACAGGCAGGGGGATCCGGATCCGCAATGTAGTTCCGGTACTAAAAGTGTAGTACCGGTACGCAAGTGAAAAACCAGAAAACTTCACATTCGGGATCCGGATTGGATTTTCTAATCCGGATTGGATTTTCAGGTACTAAAAAGCAGGTACCGGAACAACAGAGCCAAAAAGCAAAAATTTCTTGAAACAAATCCAAATTTTAGGAACTTTTCAAATACCGATTTGTATTCCATCAAGAAATCAATTTAAGTGCTTTAAACAGTGAATTCACATAGATGTCATTCAATCCAATTAATTTCACAAAATTAAAAAGATTTACTCCAAAATCATGAAAAATAAAGGTAAAACATTATAAATCGTTTTTCATGTTATATTCATCAAACACAAGTCATCAAAAATAATCTTGAGATCCAAAGTCTATCAAGATGTAACGGATTTACAAAGATGACATACGGAGATTTCCAAACGACATCAATCTTGAATTCTACCCTTTCAAATTGAGATAATCACTAAAATACCTAAGGGTGGCTCTTTGAGCATCTTTCAACTATCCCACCTTATACCAACCAGGAGATTGTTCAAAATATAAGAGTTTTGCATATTAATCTCCAAATGCTTCAACTAAAGATTTTCTCATAAAATACTATCAAGCATCCATAACATGTGGTAGCTTCACACACAAACCGGACGACCGGGGTGGCAGCTCTTTCCTACATGTGGTGGTAGTTTTCACACTCCTTTCGGATGTAACTCTTTCCACATCTTTTAAAAAATCATTTATTTACCCTTGTAAGAAAACAATCTCTTACGTGAAAGAATTAAATCCCAAATTTCAATCAATCGGTTGTCTCACGTTTATCACAATGAATTCACACAACCGAGATAGATTAAGCATCTAAAGATCACACATGATTTCTAAAATTTGATGCTTATAAGATCAAAAACTCCTATAATGAAGTATCTTCAAGATTATGATTATGGAGTAAAGTTGATAATCCAAATAAAATTAAATTGGAGTGATTGAAAGTGAAAACCCTTTTCATTCAATGCACTTGTTCGATAAAAAAAAAACTTTTGTCTTAAAAGAAACAAAACATAAAAACGAAGAGCATTGAAAACATGTAATGCAGAGATTCAGAAAAATATTAAGGGAAAACCAATCAAAGCATTACATACAGTCATAAGCTAATTAGAACTTAAGACAAGGAAAGATATCACCTTTCCGAATCCAAAATCGCTGGATTTTGGGTTGTCTTGATTCGTTGTGGCCGGGGGTTGTCCGCTTTGACTGTTGATCCACCTTAGGTCTTTGCCTCGCAGTGATCCACTTGAATGATTGATGTTGTGGCTCGGACCTTTGGTGGGTTGAGTGAACTCCTTTGACTTGATGTGTCTTTTGATTCCGTTGAGTTCGCTCCGTAGATGAAGTTGCCGAAGAATTCTTCTTTCTCTTTTTCGGGCAATTCTTCACCAAATGACCTTCAAGTCCACATAGGTGACAAGTTCTTCCTTTCAATTTAGTTGTGGAACTTGAAGCCTTCACAGTTTGGTTCTTTTTGAATCCCAAACCAACCTTGCTTGTTTGACCTAATCGGGACATACATTCAAGTTTCTTGGAACCGGTTGAAATCCTTTGTATGTCGGATTTAAGTTGATGAAATTGCTTGGTCAATGCTTGGTTGGTGACATGAATTTCCTCAAACTGCTTTTCAAGAAAATCAATCTTGTTAATATGGGAATTAACGACCGTTTCCGATTGATTTATCTTTTCTTGGAGGATTTTATTATTATTCAATAAAAGCTCTCGTTCCTCCTCGAGATCATGAAGTTTGATCTTTAAAGCATGATTCTCGTCTTGATTTTCAAGTCGTTGCTTTCTCAACTTCTTGATATGTTTGGCCATCTTCTTAGATTCCGCAAGAAGTTGTTGATATGCCTCAACGAGTTCTTCCTCGTCCGACTCCCCCTCACTTGATGACTCTCCGCCGGTTGTTGATGTTTCATACAAAATCAAAGGAGTAGAGTTAGTGACTAAGATGATAAACAATTATTAGAAGAGGGAAAATGAGAGGCATGTAAATTAACGACTTTTTCCTCTTTACTTGAGGTCGATTCATTAGAAGTAGAATCGTCCCAAGTTTTCACTTGCAAAGCCTTCTTTTTATATAATTTCGGAGTAGGACAATCCGTTGAAATATGGCCGTAGCCTTTGCATCTATAACATCGGATTTCCCCTTCGAATTCATCTTTTTCCTTAGAAGGTTTTGCAAGGCTTTTGAGGTTAGAGGATTTAGAACCCGATGATCCTTTAGATGGTTTCGTGGATGAAGATCCATCGGTTCGATTCTTCCAAAATTTCCGACGAAATTTCTTTGTGATCCGTGCCAATTGTTCTTCAAAATCGGCAAAAGAGATTTCATCGTCGGAACTCGATTCGCTATCTTCTTTCTTTGTGGATTTGAATGCAATACCTGTAAGCTTAGAAGAAGACTTGGAAGAAACTTGATTAGTAGGAAAAGTCAATTCATAAGTTTGCAAAGCACCTACTAATTCCTCAACACTCATCTCATCCGGATGACTAACGGTTTCAATGGCGGTAACCTTTGCCCTAAACCGTTCCGGAAGAGTCCGAAGTATCTTTCTTACAATTTTCGACTCCGGGATCTTTTCTCCTAAATTAGCACATGTATTAATTACATCTTGAAGTCTAGTGTAATAATCTGTAAACAATTCATGCTCTTCCATATGAATAGAGTCAAATTGACTTGTAAGCATCTGGAGCTTTTGAATTTTTACAAGATTAGTACCCTCATGTGTAATTTTGAGAATATCCAAAATTTCCTTCGCGGTTTCACACGCGGAAATTCTTGTAAATTCAGTCGAGGAAAGAGAATTAAATAAAGCGTTCATACCTTTCCCATTGTAAGAAGATCTTTCAAATTCCTCTTTGGACCATCTAGAGCGAGGTTTTGGGGTAGTAGAATTTCCTACTTCCTCAACAGGATGCACCCAACCGCATTCCACGGATTGCCATACTCGCTCATCAATTGCGATGAGAAAAGCTCTCATCCGCACTTTCCAATAAGCATAATTAGTCCCATCAAAAAGAGGAGGTCTATAAATATTACCACTTTCACCCATCATGATAGATAAACCTAAAACCCGCTCTGATACCAATTGTAGGTTTTTATAGGATCCACAAGGATCTAAATAGGTACTATCAAACAACTAGAGGGGGGGGGTGAATAGGTGTAATACTTACAAACTCAATCTCAGTGCAAAATAAAAACCAATGCAGAAAATAAAAACAGTACACCGAGATTTACGTGGAAACTCCAATCCAGGAGAAAAACCACGGGACCAACACGCAATAACAATCCACTAAGAATAGAAGAATAACAAGGTGATTACCGACTCCACGGACTCAACCCCTTCTTCAGCTTCTTCGGACCTTGCGCTGAACGGTTGGATGTCCACGCAATAACAATCCTCTAAGAAAAGAAGAATAACAAGGTGTCAACCCCTCCTTCAATTTCTTCGGACCTCGCGCTCCACCGATTGCACGTCCACTGCACACGTTCGAATCCACGAACGCCACTCGAATCCATGAGCACACGTTTCGAATCCACGAAACGCCTTCAACACATCGAATCCACGATGTCACGCCGAATCCACGACGCAAATAGCCGATATAGAATATAGGCTTCGATGGTGATCCTTTGCTTAGATTATCATGAAGGAACCGTAGAAGAAATCTCTAAGCAAAGACTAGATCAATTCGACGAAAGATAGATCATGGAAGAACCGTCGAATTGACCTAATAGAGGCGAAAGAGAAGAACGGTAAAAACCAGCCTCTAGGGTTGCTCACGAGTGTTTCTGAATTGATTCGTATTGGTCACCCCCGTTTAGAAACCCTAAGTATCTATTTATAACCCTTGGAAAAAGATAAAAGTCGGTTTAGGAAATTTATCCCGATGGGGCATTGTGTACCGGTACCAAATATCGCGTTCCGGTACGCAATGGTGCAAACCACAGATTTTTCTATTGTGTTCCGGTACGCGAGTCCGTGTTCCGGTACGCAGTGCAATTTACAGAAAATTCTGTGTCGGGTTAGAGGAACTTCAAGTGTGGTTCCGGTACGTAATGTAAAAACTGATTTTTCCAAGATAAGCTTTATCCAAATCAAACCAAGTACCGGAAACCAAACTTAAAATAGATTGTAAGTTAAATCCAAGTTCCTAAAACCAAGTCTAAACCGGTTTTCACTAAGTTCCTGATTCCAATGATTATAAATGAACTTAAATCACCATGGTTTAATTAACCATACCTGAGTGTTATCTTGAGCTCATGTTGAATCTTCAATGAGTCTTCGAAAGCTGATTTGACAATTTGTTCCCTTTAAGACTCCGACTCAAACTCACGAAATGTGCCAACACAAAATGCCGTAACAAGTCCCTGTGGAGCTCTCCTGCATCTGGGGACCCCTTGGAGCTTGCTGTGGCCGCGCGAAGTGGAGAGGAGAACCGGCTTCATCTTATCTTCTCCGATTCCGGCGAAGGTAAGGCTCCTCATCCTTTGTTTTTAATGTTAAGGTTAATGGAAGTCGACTTTAAGGAGTCTGTAGAAACTCCCTGTCGAGCCCCGGTTCTTGGGATGGTCCCGGTTGCCGGCGGGAGAAAGGTTCTCGCCGGAACCCTAATTTGCTCCGCCTCGGCTTAGGAATGCAACCAATTGATCAAATAAGAAAATAAAATGATGGGAAAATACTGTTGGATCTGTTGATCATCTCCACCAAATTTTGTGGAGTTTGATCAAGAAACCGCGTCGCAGTCTTGAACCCTAATTTTGGGTATCTTGCACCATTGGCCGAGCTCTTTGCTCCGGCGCCGGCGAGCCCTCCCACCGCCGGAAACCTGCCCAGAACTCTTCCTGGGGGTGAGGGGATCTCAAACATGCTTTTGCATGGCAACCATGCAGCCCGAAATGGTGGCGGCCATGGATGATCCGATTCTCAACCAAGTCGCGGCCGCCGGTGCTCCGGCCATCTCCGGCCGGGATGGGTTGGTCGGGAAGCTTCGTGTGGGCCTATAGATCACTTCCATCCATGTTAGGAAGCTTTAGATGGTCTCTATGCAAATTCGCCATTAGAGCCCATTGAACTCCAAACCGGAGCTTGCTCCGCCGCGCCGCCGCCGCACCCCGGGGCCAGCCGCATGCATGGAAAGTTTCAGAGGGGTGAGTAGCACCTACTGGTGCATTTAGATAAGCCCCAGAACCTCTGTGTGAAGCATCACGAAAATCAAGGTTTTCCTCCATCTTCTTCAACCTTGGAACTCGGCTACCCGAGGCTTTGGGTTGCTCCAAGATGCTGGGAAAAACTCCTGCAGCCTGGAGGATCACTTCCCTCCAAGAAATATTGGAGCTGGGGCAGTATATGCAGAGAACCCAACTTCAATTTGTGCTTGAGTATGTGTGTGTGTGTTGTGCATACCAGCTGCTTGATTAAATGCCTCAAAGAACTATAAAATGGAAATTGACAAAACTTTGTATATGAAACTTGCTCCAAATAGTCCCCTGAGCTCTGTGCTCACTTCAGTTCAAACAGAAACTGAGTGGATTAAAGTTTGGTGCATTGTGAATTAGGGTGTAAGCTTGACCTTGGTTCTGCTTGAACCAGCACCCCTGGGCCTCAACCAGGGTGAGCACTGAGGTCTTGGCAGTGTCCAGACCAACTTTGATATACAAAGTTTGCTGGTTTGAAGTTTAGATTAAAAGATTTAGTAGAATCAACATGAAACAATAATGTTGGGACGAAACCTTATTAGAAAGGGTTGGCAAAGCCGCGACAGTGTGCCCTAGGCTAATTTGGGGTCACTGGACGCGATGCTCGAGTTAGAACTTCTGTTTGAAGTCCCGAAGAAATAACTTTGCATTCTGGCTCAAAAGAGCATAGTTTATGGGCCAAAATTTGCCTCGGGACTCGTGCTGCCACAAATGGGTGAGCACGGTGTCCAGCAAGACATAAGTAACCTGCTGGAAGTGACGGAATATCAAAATGAATTCCCAGTTGAAAGAACGGGCGAAAACAGTGCCCAAATTGGCACTAAAAGTGATAATTTGAAAACCCTAAGGGTCTAGATGCAAAAATCCCAGCATATACTGGTTAGTAAACTGTTTAATTGATTCCTAAGCTTTTCGTTAGGAATCTGTAATGTACCAGATTTATGGTATATAAATAATATAAATAAAAATGGTATGAAATACTATTTTTATTGGATTCGGAGAAAAGTGCTAAATTATGGTTTATTCAAAATAGGGGAGAGTGTAGTACATCGATTTCCGCAAAATAGGCGAGAAGACTTGTAACATGTTTTAAATATGATTACAGTCGAGTTCGGTGCGTTTCGGGCTGACACGAAGGGCATCGGGTCGAAAAGTGACTTGGAACCCCAAGGACTTAGCAAATTCTGGAATTTCTGAAATTCGTAATCACGAAGCATTTTCGGGGCTCTCTTTCGAAGGCTTAGAGTGGCCCAAAAATTTAAAAGAAATCGTGGAGTGTCTCATAAAAGTTTTCTAAGCAAAATGGGTAAAAAACCTAGGTGAGCGATTAAGGAAAAATTGGAGAACGAAGCGAAGAAAAATGCTTCGTAAATTCTGAAACTGCAGTTTTTGACAGTGCAGTTTATCGCGAAGCTTTTTCGGGGCTCTCTTTCGAAGGCTTAGAGTGGCCCAAAAATTTAAAAGAAATCTTGGGGTGTCTCACAAAAGTTTTCTGAGCAAAAGGGGTGAAAAATCTAGGTGAGCGATTAAGGAAAAATTGGAGAACGAAGCGAAGAAAAATGCTTCGTAAATTCTGAAACTGCAGTTTTTGACAGTGCAGTTTATCGCGAAGCTTTTTCGGGGCTCTCTTTCGAAGGCTTAGAGTGGCCCAAAAATTTAAAAGAAATCGTGGGGTGTCTCACAAAAGTTTTCTAAGTAAAAGGGGTGAAAAACCTAGGTGAGCGATTAAGGAAAAATTGGAGAACGAAGCGAAGAAAAATGCTTCGTAAATTCTGAAACTGCAGTTTTTGACAGTGCAGTTTATCGCGAAGCTTTTTCGGGGCTCTCTTTCGAGGGCTTAGAGTAGTCCAAAAATTTAAACAAAATCGTGGAAAGTTTAAGAAATATTTGTAGATTAAAGGGGAGAAGAAAAATTACAATTTTGATTTCCCAGTTGATGGAAAAACGCGGAGAAAGTGGGGTATCCGAAATTGCTCACTGCAGGGGAAAAACTGCAGGAAACAGGCAATTTTGGGAATTTAATTGTTAGTTGGGGCATTTTAGTAAATTCACCATTTCCCCCCAACCACCCACCTGCAGGAATTAATTCTCTCTCTCTCTCTCTCTCTCTCTCTCTCTCTCTCTCTCTCCCTTTCTCTCTCTTTCCTGCTGGAGCAAGAAACGAAAGAAAAAGGAGAAGAAGAAGAGATAGAGAAGAAGAAAGAGAAAGAAAGAAAAGGAAAGCGAAGGAGAAGAAGAAGGTGCAGCAGCAAGCCTTCTCTTGGCTGCTGCTTCTGGATGCATCTCGAGACTTGGGGGAAGCTTGAAGAGAGCATTTAGAAGCCCTCCAAAGTGTGCTCCCACTCCTCTTCATCCTTCCCTCTTGATCAAAGACATCAAAAGAGGTAATATTTAAAAGCTAGGGTTGAATTTTTAATCTTTTCTTGGGTTCAAGAGCTTGGGAAAATATTCCAAATAGGTTTTTCTCCAATTTTTAGGGTATTTTCTCTAAGTTAAAGAGATCAAAATTTCTCTTTATAAGAACATGTCAAGAATGAAATTTTCATCCCCTTTTCTTTCGTTTGGTTCAAAAAGGTCATCAAGAGAGTAAAGAGTAAACCTAGGGTTTCTCTTTTATGGTTTTTATGAGGTTAAAAGAGCATAGAATTATTCCTTAATGGTTTCATTATTGGATTTAGGAGTTTTTTTGGATTTAAAGAGAATGAAAAATCATGCTAAGTGAATGATCTCTACTTATAGGTTTCTTATGAACCAAGTAGAGGGTGTTTTGGAGCATTCCAAAGGGGAACACCATTTACTGCTTGTCTTTTGATCAAGAGAATATTAAAAGAGGTAACGAAAATTCTAGGGTTCTTAGTTTTATAATTTTTATGGGATTAGTGGATTCTAAAAATAATTCCTTCATAATTTTTCTTTCATTTTAGAAAAATCTTGGAGACTAAGAGATCGACTTTTGTTCTCTTTCGAGAACAAAGAGAATTATCGAGGTGGGGGATTCTGCCGAAATTGGGTGACCTCTCCCCTTGCTCCTTTGCTTTTCGATCTAGAAGTATGATAGTAGCCTGTTAGAGGCGTTAGGGAATTATGATAGTAATTGCATGCGTAGTGAATAAATGCTATTCTATGATGGATATGAAAATAATTGCATGCGTAGAAGTAAACGATTAATTATTATTGTGATCATGCTAGGGTGTAACCCTAGGAACCATGTGAAAGTACAAGGGAAAAGAGATGCATGATGGTAGTGAGACTTAGGAGAAAACCTAGATTTAGGTCTAACGAGTGGCATGATGAACTAGGAGAATACACCTAGATGGACGTGTGGCATTACCTTAGGAAAATAACCTAAGGTTGAGAATAGAGTGTTCAACATAGAGTCAGAGAACTCTAGGTTAAACATGTTATGGAACTTATGTAAAGGAACCTAAGGCGAACTAGTGGAATTAAACTCTAGTGATGAAATAGAGTTAGTGCAACCCTAAGTTAAACATGGAACAGGAAAATAGAGTTAGTATAACTCTAGGATTCAGTGAGAAATCAGGAAAATGGGGATTAGATCTCCAAGTCATAGAATTAAACAAATATAATCCTAGAAAGTCATAGGCCGTCTGGGTAAATTGACAAATAATTTAACTCCAATATGAGTTAAATAAAGGAAAGGAAAAATTGGGAAATAGAGTTAACAAACTCTAAGTTAGATAAAATTGATAGTAACTAGTGTCCTTGTGACGTAGTGTAATCTTGAGGGTATTTGAGAACAAGCAAAGAAAAGTTTAAAAGGGGCTAGGATACCAAAGATATTGCCAAGTGGCAAAATAAGTGTAAATGTAAATGAACAGGATGTTCAAACCTATATTGGTGTTGGAGACACCCAAATTATCCTAGAGTAAAGAACTTAGGATAAAAGAGATAATAGCTCGAGAGAGAGCTAAAAGTGATTAATAAGCAAGACAAGCAAATTGCTCAAGATAGAGCTAAAAGTGATTAATAAGCAAGACAAGCAAATTGCTTGAAATAAAAGAGAAAAAGTAAAAGAATAGCATTGAGGCATGAATGCTAACGGGAGGGTTGAGCATATGTCACTCCCGGGTAGATGAGTGCCAAGGTGCCTTAAACTCATCTGAGCCTAAAGTGTAAAGAGAGTGGTTAAAGAAAGAGAATGATTAATGAAAGGTAAAAAGGATAAGATAAAATACATTGGGCCGAGCACTACGGGAGGCGACGCCACAACCTGTTCTTGTTTGATTGGGGTTGTAGGCATGCGTCTTTTGGAACCCTCGGACCCGGTAAATGTAAACTGCAAAAAAAAAGCCTAAATGGCTATTGGGAGGGTTGAGCATAGGTCACTCCCAAGTTAATTAAAGAATTAAAGCTAAGTTGCCAACGGGAGGGTTGAGCATATGTCACTCCCGGGGGAAGTGTGTGAGCAAGACTCAGCTTCCCAAGTAAAGGCAAAACAAAGAGCTAAAGGCAAAAGAAAAGATAAAGATAAAACGGGTGGACTTACGGTGAAACCAGCCCATGTTGGAGGTACGGGCAGTATCCCTCTCCCGGGTGGAGACCCGTTCGGGACGTTTCTTCCGTAGGACGGGGTAACACTTGCGGGTGTTATCGGCAACCTTAGAAATCTTATCTTATGGTAGCAGGACTACCGGACTGGGGCCCGTTGGATAAGAATTTCCGAGGGTTAACTTGAACTAAAGCACCAGAATGTAAAGAAAAAAAGAGAAAGATAGAGTGGCCAAGGTGGCCGGGTTAGTTGAACCCTGTATATAGCGGCATAGTGGCCGAGTTGGTGCTTAGCAGCCTAGTGTGGCTAGACAGAGTAGTGCTGGGTCGATGAGTATACACAGATAGTGTAGTGATATATTATATAGCATAGCCGCATTTTGATATTGAGGATTTTAGTTTCCTAGCACTATTATTATTGCTTCCATTGGACCAAGTGGTGTAGGACACTTTTTCTCGGTGGTTGAACCTACTGGGAACTCTGTCGGAGTTCTCACACCCCTTGGGTGACCCCCCCCCCCCCCACAGGTTCGGGTCGGGATACAGCGGACGAGACGGTTCAGATGCAGACGGCGAGGCATACGTCAGGGGCAAGGGCCCAGCAGCATAGAGACCTAGAGGGTCTAGCAGAGGTATCCCTTTTATATATTTCTTGAGTGAACCTTGTCTGGTGAGGAATTTATGTAAAGGAATTGTAATAATTTTATTTGCAAGTTCAGAAATGTAAAGTGTAATAAATTTAAGTTATGGTTCACTCTTGTATGCTTTCATTATCGCTTAAACTGTTTGTTTATAAAATGAAAGTTCAAATTTATAGTGATTTTCAGTACTCTGATATTGAGCTTCCGCATATACTTGTTGTATGATTATGGATGTTACCGTTCCTTTCGGGTAGTGAAAGGTCATACCCGATTGGCGGGTCTGTTGGCGTGCCCGAACCGTACAAATTGGCGGACTCGGGGCGTGACAGATTAGAGTGGTATCAGAGCCTAGGAATAGTCCTAGGTGGTTAGCAAACCTTAGGGAGACTCTAGGGTTTAGGCACGAGAGAGTGTGTGGATTATTGGGCGAAAGTATTTGATTGGTTATTGTTGTTCCCAAAAAGGATGTTGGGACTGATCGAGGGCGACGAGCTTTTATTCTTCGAATATTACATTGGCGGCCGACAACGTAATGTTGGAGATGAAAAGGAGTACCCTCTTATACTTTCGCATGATTGGGTCGACGAGCCTTTTTGTCGGTGTATAGACTGCGCGTTGCTCAAATGGCTAAATTTGGGCTGGTTGTGTCGTTGTGGTGTGCATATTAGCGATGACACAACATAGGGAGACGCACCTGTTTTGACCCGAGTCACGAGAGGGATCGGGGTCAAACGACGTATACGAGCTGCGATAGTAGGGAACCGCATCTGTTGGAGTATTCCAGCAGCAGGTCAGACTTCTTGCCGTCGGCGGAAATTCCCCGCCGACAGGAAGACAGGTTTCGACGCCTAAGAGTAACGTCAGCGTGACAGTTGGAGCAGATAGATGGGCTCCAGTGACTGATAGCGCAACAAGTTGAGGCTGCATAAATGACGCATAGGTATACGGCGTCGCCGCCCGTAGAGGCGACAGTAAAGAAATGGCTGTGGCCGCCGAACTTTTGTCGGCGCAGCCAACACCTTCAGCATAGGGTGTTTTACGCTTATGTCAGCTAGGTTGCTGGCAAAGTATGGTTAGTAAGGTCCAGTGAGAGACTGACTCGCGAGGTAAATGGTGATCGCTATGTCGCGAGAGCCAAGTTGCTGTGCCCTAAGGGTTAGGGCAAGAAAGATTTACGGGCCAGGCGGCGTGAGTTCGCCCCTGATGACGGAGTGACTGTGTGGCGTGTTGCTTGTGGCTAGGTTGCCACGTAGTAGTGTTGGTGAGGCCTAGAGTAGGCTTCAGGATGCGATAACCTCTCGAAAGAGCGAGAGTTTTGTGGCGCTGTTCTGATGGATCGGTGTAATGGCAAGGGTTGCCACCGTAGTCTTTGCGAGTTAATCACCAGAGTTGGGGGAACAGTCGTTGTGATGCCTCAACCTAGTTGGGAGAGGTGTACAGGAGTCATACGCGTGTATAAGCAAGTTGCTTAACACTAGATATTTGCGAGTTAACATGGGGGTGCTGGATGCCCAACTGTTCGGGTGCTCATGGAGCACGGGTACCGTTTAGCCAGAGAGGGCTGATTAGGTGGCGTATTAGCCTTTGCCCAGTGTGGCCAGAGTTGATAAAGAGTTCGGGTCGTGGATTGACGACTAGTTGGTTGGTTTTGCTCAGTGAGCATAGTGGTCGCGTGGTGACGATTAACGGGTTCGCTTGGGGACGATTCGTGCCTGGACCATGTTTGTGGACTGTGGGCCTGTAGCCCAGTGGGCAGGCGCAGTCGGCTGTGAGAGACAGCGGCCCGAGACCTGAGGGCGGGGCATGATAGAGATTTGGTCGGGACGATAGTCCGAGCGATGACCCGGGAACGCGGAATGCCACGTATGAGCGTTGAGACTGTTGGTATACTGAGAGCGTTATATGATCAGGCCGTAGAGCTAGTGGTGATTGTGGTACTGTAGCTCCTAGTGGGAGTGTTGGTGTAGTAATCCTAAGTGTGGATCTACCCGTTTGACGATTGGGTCTGTGGGATTAGTTTTGGGCTATAGGCCCCTATTGGACCGTGATCTGTGAACCTATTAGTAGTTCGAGATATCGGGTTAGCTGATAACCCGTGGACTTAGAGCACTAGTAGCGTATGTGATAGCTGGAAACTCGTGGATTGGCCTTGCCCTCCACATTAGGCAGCGGAGCGACCGAAATATGCGGTAAATGTAATTGGTTGCATATGCAACCTCATTGTGAAAAGTTGATGGCGGAATTAAAGTGGAAATTTCGCAAGAAAGACGGGGCAATTTGTGGTAATGGAGAGAGCAAGTGCTCAACTGTGCCTTTCACCTATTTGGTGAAAGTGGCCAGCCACCAGGTCTGAGTTTGTCCCTGGATTAAGATAGGGATTCATGAATGAGTTGCTCATGTAGTCTCGCCGAGCAGGAAATTTGAAGTCGGTCATGATATATAGTGAGCCCAGTAGTGAGGGCAAAATTCCTCCCTCTCGATCAAGAAGGAGTCGAGATGTGATTCAAGTTTCGAGGACGAAACTTATTTTAAGGGGGGTAGAATGTAATGTACCAGATTTATGGTATATAAATAATATAAATAAAAATGATATGAAATACTATTTTTATTGGATTCGGAGAAAAGTGCTAAATTATGGTTTATTCAAAATAGGGGAGAGTGTAGTACATCGATTTCCGCGAAAAGGCGAAGTTCAGCAAAAATACTTGTAACGCATTTCAAATGTAATTACAAGTGAGTTGGAAGCATTGCGAATCGATGCAAAAGTCATCGAGTCGAAAAGTGAGTTGGAGTTGAGAATTTGAAGCTTAGGTCATTGTGTGGCGATTTCCGCAAAAAGAACGAAATTCAGCAAAAATACTTGTAACACATTTCAAATGTGATTACAAGTGAGTTGGAAGCATTTCGAATCGATACACAAGTCATCGAGTCGAAAAGTGAGTTGGAGTTGAGAAATTGAAGCTTCAATTGTGAAGCATAGGTCCTTGTTTGGCGATTTCCGCAAAAAGTGCGAAATTCAGCAAGAATACTTGTAACACATTTCAAATGTAATTACAAGTGAGTTGAAAGCATTTCGAATCGATACAAAAGTCATCGAGTCGAAAAGTGAGTTGTAGTTGGAAATCGAAGCTTCAAGCTTGTAAAAGGTAGACCCACGTTCGCCGAATTTGCAAAATGGCGAAATGCGGCGAGAAGACTTGTAACATGTTTTAAATATGATTACAGTCGAGTTCGGTGCGTTTCGGGCTGACACGAAGGGCATCGGGTCGAAAAGTGACTTGAACCCCAAGGACTTAGCAAATTCTGGAATTTCTGAAATTCGTAATCACGAAGCATTTTCGGGGCTCTCTTTCGAAGGCTTAGAGTGGCCGAAAAATTTAAAAGAAATCGTGGGGTGTCTCACAAAAGTTTTCTGAGCAAAAGGGGTGAAAAACCTAGGTGAGCGATTAAGGAAAAATTGGAGAACGAAGGGAAGAAAAATGCTTCGTAAATTCTGAAACAGCAGTTTTTGACAGTGCAGTTTATCGCGAAGCTTTTTCGGGTCTCTCTTTCGAAGGCTTAGATTGGCCCAAAAATTTAAAAGAAATCGTGGGGTGTCTCAAAAAAGTTTTCTGAGCAAAAGGGGTGAAAAACCTAGGTGAGCGATTAAGGAAAAATTGGAGAACGAAGCGAAGAAAAATGCTTCGTAAATTCTGAAACTGCAGTTTTTGACAGTGCAGTTTATCGCGAAGCTTTTTCGGGGCTCTCTTTCGAGGGCTTAGAGTAGTCCAAAAATTTAAACAAAATCGTGGAAAGTTTAAGAAAAATTTGTAGATTAAAGGGGAGAATAAAAATTACAATTTTGATTTCCCAGTTGACGGAAAAAAGCGGAGAAAGTGGGGTATCCGAAATTGCTCACTGCAGGGGAAAAACTGCAGGAAACGGGCAATTTTGGGAATTTAATTGTTAGTTGGGGCATTT
The DNA here is from genome assembly GCA_029204045.2 of Tillandsia leiboldiana. NCBI lineage: Eukaryota > Viridiplantae > Streptophyta > Magnoliopsida > Poales > Bromeliaceae > Tillandsia > Tillandsia leiboldiana. The sequence goes on from CM055064.1 coordinate 11,182,104, forward strand.
TAGTAAATTCACCATTTCCCCCCAACCACCCACCTGCAGGAATTAATTCTCTCTCTCTCTCTCTCTCTCTCTCTCTCTCTCTCTCTCTCTCTCTCCCTTTCTCTCTCTTTCCTGCTGGAGCAAGAAACGAAAGAAAAAGGAGAAGAAGAAGAGATAGAGAAGAAGAAAGAGAAAGAAAGAAAAGGAAAGCAAAGGAGAAGAAGAAGGTGCAGCAGCAAGCCTTCTCTTGGCTGCTGCTTCTGGATGCATCTCGAGACTTGGGGGAAGCTTGAAGAGAGCATTTAGAAGCCCTCCAAAGTGTGCTCCCACTCCTCTTCATCCTTCCCTCTTGATCAAAGACATCAAAAGAGGTAATATTTAAAAGCTAGGGTTGAATTTTTAATCTTTTCTTGGGTTCAAGAGCTTGGGAAAATATTCCAAATAGGTTTTTCTCCAATTTTTAGGGTATTTTCTCTAAGTTAAAGAGATCAAAATTCTCTTTATAAGAACATGTCAAGAATGAAATTTTCATCCCTTTTCTTTCGTTTGGTTCAAAAAGGCCATCAAGAGAGTAAAGAGTAAACCTAGGGTTTCTCTTTTATGGTTTTTATGAGGTTAAAAGAGCATAGAATTATTCCTTAATGGTTTCATTATTGGATTTAGGAGTTTTTTTTGGATTTAAAGAGAATGAAAAATCATGCTAAGTGAATGATCTCTACTTATAGGTTTCTTATGAACCAAGTAGAGGGTGTTTTGGAGCATTCCAAAGGGGAACACCATTACTGCTTGTCTGTTGATCAAGAGAATATTAAAAGAGGTAACGAAAATTCTAGGGTTCTTAGTTTTATAATTTTTATGGGATTAGTGGATTCTAAAATAATTCCTTCATAATTTTTCTTTCATTTTAGAAAAATCTTGGAGACTAAGAGATCAACTTTTGTTCTCTTTCGAGAACAAAGAGAATTATCGAGGTGGGGGATTCTGCCGAAATTGGGTGACCTCTCCCCTGCTCCTTTGCTTTTCGATCCAGAAGCATGATAGTAGCCTGTTAGAGGCGTTAGGGAATTATGATAGTAATTGCATGCGTAGTGAATAAATGCTATTCTATGATGGATATGAAATAATTGCATGCGTAGAAGTAAACGATTAATTATTATTGTGATCATGCTAGGGTGTAACCCTAGGAACCATGTGAAAGTACAAGGGGAAAAGAGATGCATGATGGTAGTGAGACTTAGGAGAAAACCTAGATTTAGGTCTAACGAGTGGCATGATGAACTAGGAGAATACACCTAGATGGACGTGTGGCATTACCTTAGGAAATAACCTAAGGTTGAGAATAGAGTGTTCAACATAGAGTCAGAGAACTCTAGGTTTAAACATGTTATGGAACTTATGTAAGGAACCTAAGGCGAACTAGTGGAATTAAACTCTAGTGATGAAATAGAGTTAGTGCAACCCTAAGTTAAACATGGAACAGGAAAATAGAGTTGTATAACTCTAGGATTCAGTGAGAAATCAGGAAAATGGGGATTAGATCTCCAATAGTCATAGAATTAAACAAATATAATCCTAGAAAGTCATAGGCCGTCTGGGTAAATGACAAATTAATTTAAACTCCAATATGAGTTAAATAAAGGAAAGGAAAAATTGGGAAATAGAGTTACAAACTCTAAGTTAGATAAAATTGATATAACTAGTGTCTTGTGACGTAGTGTAATCTAAGGGTATTTGAGAAACAAGCAAAGAAAAGTTTAAAAGGGGCTAGGATACCAAGATATTGCCAAGTGGCCAAATAAGTGTAAATGTAAATGAACAGGATGTTCAAACCTATATGGTGTTGGAGACACCCAAATTATCCTAGAGTAAAGAACTTAGGATAAAAGAGATAATAGCTCGAGAGAGAGCTAAAAGTGATTAATAAGCAAGACAAGCAAATTGCTCAAGATAGAGCTAAAAGTGATTAATAAGCAAGACAAGCAAATTGCTTGAATAAAAGAGAAAAAGTAAAAGAATAGCTTGAGGCATGAATGCTAACGGGAGGGTTGAGCATATGTCACTCCCGGGTAGATGAGTGCCAAGGTGCCTTAAACTCATCTGAGCCTAAAGTGTAAAGAGAGTGGTTAAAGAAAGAGAATGATTAATGAAAGGTAAAAAGGATAAGATAAAATACATTGGGCCGAGCACTACGGGAGGCGATGCCACAACCTGTTCTTGTTTGATTTGGGGTTGTAGGCATGCGTCTTTTGGAACCCTCGGACCCGGTAAATGTAAACTGCAAAAAAAAGCCTAAATGGCTATTGGGAGGGTTGAGCATAGGTCCTCCCAAGTTAATTAAAGAATTAAAGCTAAGTTGCCAACGGGAGGGTTGAGCATATGTCACTCCCGGGCGAAGTGTTGTGAGCAAGACTCAGCTTCCCAAGTAAGGCAAAACAAAGAGCTAAAGGCAAAAGAAAAGATAAAGATAAAACGGGCGGACCTACGGTGAAACCAGCCCATGTTGGAGGTACGGGCAGTATCCCTCTCCCGGGTAGAGACCCGTTCGGGACGTTTCTTCCGTAGGACGGGGTAACACTTGCGGGTGTTATCGGCAACCTTAGAAATCTTATCTTATGGTAGCAGGACTACCGGGCTGGGGCCCGTTGGATAAGAATTTCCGAGGGTTAACTTGAACTAAAGCACCAGAATGTAAAGAAAAAAAGAGAAAGATAGAGTGGCCAAGGTGGCCGGGTTAGTTGAACCCTGTATATAGCGGCATAGTGGCCGAGTTGGTGCTTAGCAGCCTAGTGTGGCTAGACAGAGTAGTGCTGGGTCGATGAGTATACACAGATAGTGTAGTGATATATTATATAGCATAGCCGCATTTTGATATTGAGGATTTTAGTTTCCTAGCACTATTATTATTGCTTCCATTGGACCAAGTGGTGTAGGACACTTTTTCTCGGTGGTTGAACCCACTGGTAACTCTGTCGGAGTTCTCACACCCCTTGGGTGAACCCCCCCCCCCCCCCACAGGTTCGGGTCGGGATACAGCGGACGAGACGGTTCAGATGCAGACGGCGAGGCATACGTCAGGGGCAAGGGCCCAGCAGCATAGAGACCTAGAGGGTCTAGCAGAGGTATCCCTTTATATATTTCTTGAGTGAACCTTGTCTGGTGAGGAATTTATGTAAAGGAATTGTAATAATTTTATTTGCAAGTTCAGAAATGTAAAGTGTAATAAATTTAAGTTATGGTTCACTCTTGTATGCTTTCATTATCGCTTAAACTGTTTGTTTATAAAATGAAAGTTCAAATTATAGTGATTTTCAGTACTCTGATATTGAGCTTCCGCATATACTTGTTGTATGATTATGGATATTACCGTTCCTTTCGGGTAGTGAAAGGTCATACCCGATTGGCGGGTCTGTTGGCGTGCCCGAACCGTACAAATTGGCGGCCGAGGGGGCCGTGACAGAATCCAACGGCTCCGTTGAGCGGAAGCGAAATCTGATACGGTTCCGAAAATCGGCAAAATCATCGGTTTTCGGATCGGGGTGACAATCGCGCAATTGAGGAATTGCGGCGGTTTCACCAGGTCGACTGTTGAGTCCAAGTAGAATCTGGTTGAACAGCGACCCTGTTAAATAGCCCGATCTCCCGGAAATCAAATGGGAATTCCCGGGAGGGGCAATTTGTAATTTTCGCCAAATAATAAATGCAAGTTGTATTGACCAATAGTATTGTCAAATGTGGATGATAAGAAGTTTAGAAAAGGGTTAAGCCAAAAGATAACTAGTTTTTTTAAATGGGATATTACAAGTGTGAGATTAAACTTAAGTTAAAAGAGTTATAAAATTCTGAACAATATATATATTGATTCAGGTGTTCCAGTAGCTCTGATCTTCGAGTAAGTTGTAGATACGATTAGCAGCCGCGTTATATCAGGTGGGTTTATCTTCGTGTCCGGGCTTTATCATTCGGCCATCTGTGTACGGTAATTGGTTGGACCCCTGTTTTGTAACCTAAAATTATATTTGAGCTATCTGTCTGTGATTGAGTTATATTACTACTTGTTGCTTTGCCTGATGTAACG